>LQNS02278091.1:63760473-63771398 GCA_001587735.2 Parhyale hawaiensis | reverse complement strand
CAATACAGAGAGCCGCACTACGATACGTTTCCTTCCAACCCTTGACTAAGCCATCGTCCGACCCGAGGATATCACCCCGCAACCGCAATACCGCCGGTTAAGCCAACTGCACACGTGAGAGCTGCAACAATCTGAAAAATATTTTGACAAACAGTTGTCAGATACACAAGCAGACGAACTGATCGTTGCCAAAATTTTGTACTTGTGTCTTTTATCATTTCGAATAATTCCTAAAATTTTCAAGAAGATCCGTTTTAACTTTTTGAGTTATGTCGCTGACAAACATAAGACATGAGACATTCAAAAGGACATAGGGATCAACAAAACTTGGGCCATTTGGTCCCTAACATATCCAACAATTCTTGCAAATATCATCAAGAACCGTCCATAACTTTCTGAGTTATGCTACCATGAAAAAAACAGGGCGACGAACAAACGGGTGGACGGAGCTTCATCAGAGGTAAATCATGTGTTCCTCCTAACATGCCTAACAATCCCTGTACATTTCGTAGAAATCCGTCCATAAATTTTCAGTTATTTCGGTGACACAGACAATCTGGACGAAAACAACCTCCTTGGCGGACATAATTACTACTACTATAATCTGAATCTGTGGGTAACAAACTTATCAAAGTACCTACTTTTTAACTTTTTTCTCTCAACACGACTGCGGTGTTTTTTCTCACAAATTCTGAAAACGTATTCCATTGCTTATCATAAAGCTTAGACAGGATTTGTTAAACCTGTTGAAGGTAAAGTTGGAAGAGACTGTATTCATTAGTACCTATACTCTTATTAAGGTGAGTTCACACGTCATTCATCTCCAGAGTTGTGCCTAGGGGCGCTAGAACTAGCTCGCGCTAGTAGCACCGCTAGTCTCTTCGTGGCGCAAGCACCATGCGGCGCTAGGTTTGAGAGTCACTAGCGGTGCAAGAAGCGCCGCTAGGTTTTTTGTCAATGTCAAGCGCTAGTCGCTAGTTTTTTGCATTATGCAAGGTATTGCAATATTTTTGGTACAAACTTCAGCTACTATTAAAAAAATATCACTATAAACAGTTTTTCAGCGTTGTATCAGTCAAGTTCAGGAAGCAAAACCTATAAATACTGAATTTATTGTCTAGCTCTCTGCGATCATGAACAAATCGATAAAAGTGTTTCTTCGTCGACGCTTCAATGATCAGAATGATTACAAACCTGCAATTAAAAACACTAGAAAACTCGAAATTTTTGAAAGGACACGGGTTCAATATTTATTTTGATAAACCAGCCGATTGCCCGATTGCTGTATGTTGATTTCATTTCTAACGGTTCATCGGGCTAGAATTATTCTAAAAGTGGGCTACTACACTTGAAATCAAACGATAAGATTACGGGGCAGGAATGTGACTTCCAACAGATGCAAGAAATAAACAAAAATGTAAAGAAACGATGACATTACTGAAGGGGCGTCATCGTTCATTTGAACGAGAGCCGCTTCTACGTGTAGACAGCGAAAAAAGTTGACGCGCATATCGTGTTTGTTGACCTGATTGAACACCTTGATATATTGACGTGAGAACTCTGCTTCATTTGGGCACAGTTTCCGCAGCGATAGAGTTCAGCCCATTACCAAAGTCCTTTTCGGTATTCATTACATATCAGTTTATATCTATAGAAAAAGCATAATATTAAGCTTTACTCTTCACATCAAACGCCAAGTTTTAAGGGAATAGTACTATTTTTACCTTTTACTCTCTGGGTTATCGTGTAGATTACCCTGCAAATTCATCGTACACTATAACGAGTATTTTTAATAAATCCTGTAGCTTATGACTGAAACAAATAACCAAAATTAATTTGGACTAGTTTTAAGATGTACTGCCAAAATGTATTTTATTATTAAATACAAAATCTGCAATATATCGTTATATATGACTGAAAGAACTACCTTGGTCCCCCCTAAGACGAAATTTTCTGACAATGTTGACCGCTGAGTCGTAGCGTCCCAGGCCAGTGCGTCCCTCAGATGACCATAGCAACGAAGATGTTTGTTTATAAGGCTTGGCTTGTTGTGTGTGACGTCAGTGTTCTCTGAGGAATTGCAATGTAGGGGTGTAGATTGCTCTGCTACCTGGTTACCTTCACTGAATCCTGAAGTTTGTTTCGTAAGATAGCGCTTAGAAATTTTTAAGAAAAAATACATAATGTTACATTAGTGCATTATAGGAATATCCTTGTTGCTGCAGGTGTGATGTTTCATGCTAAGTGAAGGTAGTACACCCCTTTAGAGATAAATTAATATTATTTTTGATTCCTTTTCCAGAAAATTTAAAAAACGGGGAATTTTTCTTTTTCTTTGCCACAATAATTAGACTTAACTTTGCCATATCTTATTATGTAGGCTCTGTGTTTGTTGAATGTGAGAAAAATATTCATCCATTTTCGAATAATTTGCAAGAAATAGCACAAATTCGGGGTTTTTGCCCAATAAGTAAGGAGTAATTACCTCCGCCAAGTAGGTTCTATTCATGTGGGAGTTTATGTATCTGTTTATTTGTTTGTCTGTCTGCCGCGAATATAACTAAAAATGTTATGGGCGGAACCCGATAAAATTTACAAGGAATGCTAGGTATGGTAGGAGGAGCACATTATTAACACCTTTTGGTAGTGAACTGTCCAAGCTTAATTTTACTTGGTAACATACGTAACTCATGCAATATTCAGTCGATCTCCATGAAATTTGCAGGAACTGTTAGGAATCTTTAGAAAAGCATAGGAACAAATTTTTGTTTTGATATGTCGGTCAGGTTGCATGTTTCTCTCTATATTTGTTTATATATTTGTCAGAATATAGCTCAGAAAGTTATATGGACGGTTCTTCATTAAATATTCAGGATTCGTTATAAATGTTAAAAGGTACAAATGACTAAATTTTAGCGATGATGAGTTCGTCCGTTTGCGTGTGTTGTGTGTGTTTGTTTGTTTGTTTGTTTGTTTGTTTGTTTGTTTGTTTGTATGCGTTGTATCGTTGTTTGTCACAACATAATGCAAATAATATGGACAGAATTTCAAGAAAATTACTGGAACTATTATAAATATTAAGTGGCAGAAATTATTAAACATTGGTGATGACAAAGAAGATATCCTTCAGTTTCAGGACCAATTTGAATTTTTGGTTAACACTGCCTTGCTTGGGGGAGGTATGCGAGTGCTTCTCTAATTATTTATGGCATCATGTAGAAATTGTTTGTATGTTAATGATTAAAATAAGGGCGCACCATTTTCCAGCAAGTTTCATGAGACAAGGTAAATTTACTGTTGTTGCCACATTGATGAATGAGGGTTGGAATAATTTACAGTGCATTTTGTCTAAGTAACGCTTGGTTGCCCATCACTGTATAAAATAATGAAAATGCTCCAAGCTGTACGATATTCATCTGTAAATACTCAAAATATTCCTCTCCAATTACAATCCCTCTTATCTATGCGGGTAGACGTTCTTCTGATAACCTGTCAATAACATCGATATTTTTGTACTTATAGCATACATATGTACGTGTAGGTACTTATTTAATCTGTGCTGTGCCGTATGCGGTCTCGATATACGGCATCGAGTAAAGTTAAATATACCCTCGCGTTTTCCTAATGCTTACTCAAACCCCTCAGGGCATAGGATGGACCATAGTCCACAGTATTATTTTAGGTTTGCACATCCTATGTTGTAAGGGAGGCAGCGCCCCCTCCCCCCCCCCCCCCCCCNCCCCCCCAGGGACTCTGTAGGTTACCTTAGCCATTAGCTAGGCCTGCGGGACGCCTGTCTTTCGTGTCCACCTTGATTCCGTTTTCATACTCCTTCTGGTGTTACTTTCATCTGTTCTTCCTCTTCTTTCCTGACTTGCTGTTCCTATGCGCGTTTATCCTGTGAGGGAACACCTTCGTGAATGGGTTCCACGTGACTATCGACATACTATATGTCCTTTTTTCCTCTCTTAGAAAAGCTTAGTACTTATTTAGAGAGGCTTAAGCTATCTGATACTAATACTAGTTTACTTAAAAGAAGCAATCAATATATTCGTACCTTTGGCAGGCATTCACAATCCTCTATTTCCATTCACAAGTCATCATCTCTGAAAGACTCCAAATATTCCTATGCCAAATCCTTCAGAAACCGTGGCATTTTGCGCGACTAATACGCTTCTGTTGACCGTATTCGACTTTATTTACTCTCCAGTATTTTAGAAATACTTTCGAGCGTCGTGCATTGCATCTTTCAAGAACTCCACTAATCACCCACTATTAATACAGCGCATGTGATGCAAAAAAAAAAAAATCTCAGCCGCATCTCACAAGTACACTTGACCGCCGTGCATTAAATCCACGAATAACTGCAACCAATTGGCGAATATCGGAAATTTTGGCTCCGTTTGCGGCAATTTATGGGCTGGCAGGAGGGAGCCGCGTTGATTGATGGCCTCAAGTGTCGGGTTAATCACATGCGACGTGCTACAGACAGCGGTGATGTGCCATCACCAGCACCAAACTTGCCGCGATTCACATCATGAACTTTGGTTGCGACGACGCAGTTTTCAGGAGAATATTTTGGTTTCTGGAGAGCAGCGTGCATGTGGGCGGCCTAGGGACTCGAAATGGTCGATTAACTATTTATCTTTTGGCCGTTCTGCGGGGAAAATGGTGCATATAGCGCAGCAGATCTTTGGTCACCGATAACGTGTGTGAAAGTAATAAATTAATACCAGCTGAGTTTTTATTTAATTGCATGATAACTGGGCTTAGTGGCTGTAGCAAACGTCCAAGTCAAAGTGACCCTAGCAGAGCCGATTTGTGCTACGCTGGTACACAAGCTTCCCCCCCCCCCCGGAGGAATACAATACAACAGAGAACATCTGTAGCAAAATAACACGTCTTGGTATGAAAAGAGTTGATGTAGTGAGTGTGTTTTATGTTCTATGATTGCTCGTGTTGGTAAATTTGTGAATGAGTGTTGCTTCGTTGAAAATAACTTACCAGTTCTAGCTGTAAAGGACACTATCGGCTTATTCACGCTTGACCCTCCTGGTAGTTCAAAATGAATGCAGTTGGTTTTATTTCTTTAGAAAACTTGCCATTTATATTAGCAGTAACGGGATGAAAGAACACTGGAGTTCCATGCTATTGTTCCCGATTCATCCTCCTCGCTAGGCGTTTAACTTCTTTCTCTGCTTTGCTTTCGGTGTTAGCATTTCTTGTTTTCACATCTCATTGCGGGGGTACTGACCCTAACCAGAACTGAGGGACGCCCCGGGGAGAGGGGGGGGGGGTTGCAGTTGTCACATGCATGGTTACACAAGCCTTCTTTCTGTTACAGACACTGTAACTAACGACGATCTAGGAAAAACTGGCAGTATACTGACCAACAGGTCCATTCCCACAGAGCAGCTGAGACTTATGCTCAGGCCCTCTATAGCTGAGTTTACGTGAACTGAGTGAATCTGTGATCGACTGCAGTCGTGCTTTCCTCTGGGGCTTAGTGGGCATCTATCTGCAGTATACAAACCATGGACTTCCCAGTTGGGATGTGCGGTCGAGCTGACTCTGCCTTTAAAACTGAACAAAGCCGTTTAAGTTTAGTCGCGGTTGATTCTGCTGAGAGTCGGTAGCATTTATCTAACTTCTGAGGTTCAATTGCAAGATTTTCCAATATTCTGTCATAACATTCGATAACGCTAGTGACATGCTTTCCTACCATACCAACGGTGGTATTGAAACTAGACTCTGCATGCCTCTCGATCTTCTGTGTTTCGTTATTAAATTCTCGCTGCCTTGACTTCTGATATTCTGTAGATTAGATTCCCAAAAAGAAAACGAATAATTACCATTGAAGAAAATTTTGTTCATTTAAAATATTTTAAGATAATTGCCGCTGGTCTTTTTTTAATGACGAAGAAGATGTTACCTTCCAGTTACAGAAATTGTTTAAACTAAAGTTTTCCGGTCCAGAATTACGACATGGGTCAAATTTGTTGCTCCGTCCAAAATGAAAGATTCTTTGATAAATGTTGGGACAATATTTGCCTAGAGCGGCTACTGGCTGCTCCACCCTGAGCTTTTTCATATCACGGCAGTTTTCTGTTTCATTTCTAAAGAGTTTTGCGTTCGCAAAGCAGGAGCTATCATCGTACTGAAAGGTCCAGCGCTAAACCGAACATTTCTAAAGGACCGCCTTTTGATTATCTTTGCCTGTTTTTTTTTTCTTTTATTTAAACTTGTGATACTTTTCATAGATATATTTGGTTAATACTGTAAATTTACACGACTACTAAACTGCCTATAGTAGCTGCTGAAATGGGGAAACGAATAAATTAGTTAATACAACTGAACTCGAAGATATCTTGAAAGTGTATCGCAAGAAATCACTTAAATATTGAAATACAGATTCAAAGAAGAAAATTCTCATTTAATAGCTGGGAAAAGGCTTTTCTCACCCCCCCCCCCCCATCTCTTTACCTATACTTCTGTAGTATATTACAGCTTTAAAAAAGTCAGATAATTTTTGCCTTTATTTTTGTAATCGGGAGATTCAAAGCGAAAAAAAAAGAAACGGCGCTCTTTTATTAATTTACCTACCATGGGTATCTTGGACGCTTTCGGATGAGGTCCGGACTGCGTTCTGTACGCCACCTACTGTTGTTTTTCATGGATAAAATTATCTGTTCATCAGTTGTTCACTCGTCATAAGCTGTGATCCTCGGTCCCAAGCTGTGTTTCATTACACGTGTGTGATGGTTCGATGCTCGTTGTCATGGCAACCAGTCACGTGTTTTTTCTCGAGGCACGTGCTTACGTGACTCTGGCCACGAGACCAGCACGTGCAGTGGAGCTCGTGCTTTGTTGCCATGGCTACAGTTCACTATCTTCAAGATCTCCATAGTTTCATGGCTAATAACAGAAGTTCGATGCACTTCATACGAATATATAGCTTTGTTAGATATACATTTCTTAATAAGTTCTCAGTCGATACAAAAAAATGATTTAGTTTGGTACAGCTATAATTCGACAGTGATTAATATAACTGTAGCTTATAGTGTTATAGCTATAAATTCATTTTTTGGTTTTGAACGCAATGTTTGGTACATGTGCATAGCTCACTCTTGTTTGCTTTTCGGAAGCACTGTTGGCTGCGTGATCTACGACGCCTAATAGGTGAAGTTAGGTAACGTCATATTGTTTTAAATTATGTTTCGTTGCTCTTTATTACGTTACGTTGTTGTATAGGTAGGTAACTATATGATAGGTTACGCTAAGATGAGTAGCATCGGCGTATGCCAGTTTAGTTCCAGCATATGCTATATATTAACACCATAGGTGCTATAAGCTGGGTTGTCTCGCTACAGAGTCTTTTCTCCGCTGAAATACAGAAGGTACATACTACAAATTAGGGGCCCCCGCAGCAAAGTAACATAGCTTGGTGCCCATTGATCAAGTTATTACGTAGGATAAGCCACTTTAAATTAATATATAATTCGCTATGTCAGGTTACGTAACTATGACTGAAAGTAGCTTGCAGGGCATGTTGGTCGTAGATCACTGATGAAACCTTTTGGGTGTATGTATCGTTTCATTGGTGCAGATTAATGCTGAATAGTAAGTTTAATATGCTGATTAGGTATATTCGATAGCACGATTAATTAGGTTTTACATCTCCTACTGAAATCCGCGTAGTTCGACTTCTCAGGGAGCAGAAGATCGGCCATAGGGTGAGGCAACTTATGTATGATAGGTTCTCCTGTCTTATCTATGGGTCACCCGGGTAATCAGTGAGTGACCTCAGACCTTCAGCACTTCATTCACTAGTGCCCACTTCCCTTCTTTCCTTATTCTTAGCTCTTCTGATGATATTTAGTCCGCTCTTCCTCTTCTTTCTCGACTTGCAGGTCCTGTCCCATAACGAAGCATAGGATGGGCCATAGGGTTGGATTAGGTTCACCCATCCTATGTTTTGGGGAATAGCGCCACTCGGGGAGCACACGCGTCACACTCACAGGATTTGGAAGGTTCGTAGGGTAACCAAAGTATTCTAAATTTTATAGGCTCGAGCATAACTCGTAGCTCTCTTGTACATAGTAAATATGGTTCTTCCGTTAAACATTGCCCACTTACCCTATTGACTTGTTATCGATATTCAAGCTTGAAAACGCTTATTACACATTTTTTACTTGCATCATTTTAAGTATGATTAAAAAGATAGCTTCCAGTAACTGGAAAGAGTTGCAGGTGTTGAAGATATCTTAGCATACAGGATGGCATAGAAACAAAGAAAGTTCGATAAAAACCATTAAAACATATAAATCCTGCGTAACACACGTTTCACAGCAATTCCACCACGAAATTTACTTGATACCAATGATTTGCATTGTTGATTCTCAACATATTAGTCATTTAAGTTATATTTTGATACTGTATATTTTCTTTTTGGACTTGTATATTATACAGTGCGAAAGGCCATTAGTATTAACAACGTTAGTCATATGCTCCATAATAACGGCTCGCTTCTGGGCATGGAAGGGCAGTGAATGCATGAATGGAAAATAGCGTACACAGCAATTGCAAATGCTATTGCTTATTGTATGTACGTACAACAACCCAGCGCACTCTATTGCCTGTATATATAAATATACACGCAAAATTCCTTGCTGTTATCGTAGGGGAATCAGGGATGAACGCAATCTAGCAATCGAGTTTGAAGGTTTCTATGGTAAATGATTTTTGGTACAGTATACAATTGGTAGGTAGGCTATAGATAACTTTCAACCAAACTTTTTTGAGCCGTAATTAATTGATACCGCAACTTTGTATAACTACTTCATATTGTAAAGTACCGGTATTCACATTTGTTGTTATCTATCAAATGTATTCGAACTCATATATGAATGAAATAACTATTTAGTTGCTTTAGTGGTGTTTTACAATTGTTTAGATTACTCCATCGTATTGTTGGATTAAAATAGCAACCCAATATTTGGACAATAATAATTTATAATTTCTCAAAACTTGGTAATTTGCAGGATTCGTAATTGTTTTTAGATAATTTACACTTATATAAATATCGTACAGCCACACATTGTTCATTTAAGAAATAAAAAATGAAACTATTTATAATATTGTCCCAATAACAAGTTGATATCATAAATAGATTTGTTTTTTATTGATACTGTCTTGATATTAGGCTGTTATTGTAATCCAAGATCCCAATATCAGAACAATAAATAATTATCAACCCAATATTGGGCTAATAATTTCTTGCTACCTGGGTCAATTCATCTTTGGCGTAGTATTGCAACCCCGGCGATACTGAGAAGGCTCATACAATCATGGCGTTTGTAAATAAATAATGCGCGTCCTGCAAGCTGATTAGTTAATAAATATGGACAAAATATTTTCGATAGTTTGAATGTAGATAACAAAGAAGTGAATAGAGTAAATAGGCAATATCTAACACAAAAACCATCTTTGCTATGTACAGGAGAGCTACGAGTTTTGTGCGACCCTATGAAATTTGAAATACTTTCATTACCCTGTGAAAACTTCCAAATGCTGCTCGTTTGGCGCGTGTGCCCCTCTTACCTTCAATACATCTGTTTCATATCCACATTACTTTCTTCCGCTTTCATACATCTTTACATTGTTTTTGTCCTCCTGCTTCTTTTCCGAGTTTTTGTTCATGTCCACTTTGATCCTCTTCCACGAGTTCAACATTTCATTCGACAGTCTAAGGGTTCCTTTTTCCTCCCTTTGCATCACAGCGCGCTGTGGGTAGGGAGACTTACTTAAACTAGCAATATAATGATAACACTGCCATGGTCCCGTGCCCCGGCCGGGTTCTGTAGTGCATTGGTTTTCAATTCTTGACGGACTACGCTTCCCAGCTTCTTAGCTTCTTCTACTTCTCAAATAATATTGTACAGTCTAGGGAGGTTTATAGAATAATAATGATAATAATACAGATACTCGGCAGCATTAGGTACCTACCTTATTGACATGCATTTACAAAAATAAATCTTAAGCACTAGTAGCTGATAGCAGCTGCAAATTGATTTGGGTTCAGAGCAGCATGTCATATGACCGACGACAAGTAATTTATTTATTGAAAATTCAAAGAACCACACGGTAATGGTGAAATTTTACTGCTCCCGCTGTACGGTCTTAACTTTATGTTGCTTTCCAACTACCTTTGTTCGACAGCGCATTTCTTACTGAACTGTTTGGTTAATGAAGATTATTTCTCCTACAGCGTGCTCTGAAGTTTACTCTTTTGAAGCTACATTTACCCTGCAGCGCATTTTCTGCTGAAGCGACAGGTTCACGAAAACATCTTTTTTAGGCTGCATTGTACCACAGAGTTTTACTTCGGTTTTCCATCTCAGCAGAGCGCTCCTTAATAAACGCCGCATCTGCGTGGCTTTCCCTCCTTATAACCGCCAGCAACGAATCGGCGCCGGCCAAAGAAACGAGCAAGATTTTTTTTGCGCCTTGGAACGATGTCCTTTTGCGCCTTGGCGTATTATCCTTTTTGTGCCTTGGCACGATATCCTTTTTGTGCCTTGGCACGATATCCTTTTTGTGCCTTGGCACGATATCCTTTTTGTGCCTTGGCACGATGTCCTTTTTGTGCCTTGGCACGATATCCTTTTTGTGCCTTGGCACGATGTCCTTTTTGTGCCTTGGTACGATGTCCTTTTTGTGCCTTGGTACGATATAATTTTTGTACCTTGGCACGATATCTCTTTGCGCCTTGGCACGATATCTCTTTGCGCCTTGGCACGATATCTCTTTGCGCCTTGGCACGATATCTCTTTGCGCCTGGACACAATATCTCTTTGCGCCTGGCACGATATCTCTTTGCGCCTTGGCACGATATCTCTTTGCGCCTTGGCACGATATCTCTTTGC
>LQNS02278091.1:63727382-63759651 GCA_001587735.2 Parhyale hawaiensis | reverse complement strand
GCGCCTTGGCACGATATCTCTTTGCGCCTTGGCACGATATCTCTTTGCGCCTTGGCACGATATCTCTTTGCGCCTTGGCACGATATATCATTGTGCCTTGGCACAATATCCCTTTGCGCCTTCATTTTTTATCGGTGGAGCTGTAGCACAAGTTCCTTCTAAGTGAAACGCTAAATAATCAGCATATTCTTTAGACGTTTTTTGAAACCTAATCGGAAATTGGATCTAATAAATACTCAGGCGGTTTATTGAGAAGAAAATCTACTAACGGCGTCAGGGACTAAAGGTTATATGTCATTCGAGTATTTTATTTTGAATTTTGATATAAGTGAGCAAAGTTTGAAATATATCTTTTAACGCATGGTGCATAATGTATTAGATTTTTGTTTGAATGTTTTTTTTGAAAGAGGTTGTCGTAGGTTTTTTTTTTTAAATTCACGAATCTTGGATCATATATATGTATAAAGAGAGAAAGGATGGATACATAAACTTAGTTCAATGGCAATTAGCTTGATTAAATCAAACTTACCGCTTTGCATAAATGTTAATATTTAAAGTTAAATATGAAGATTACACGCATTCGCATGAGAGCACGAATAGGTACGTACTGTTGCTCGACTCGTTGCAGTCACTGACGGAAAAGATAAGAAGTATGGAGCGCAGACAGCGAATGACGGATGCCATTGCAACCGATATCATATTAACTAATTATCCTACGGGGAAAATTTTCATTGGAGTGCTGTAGCTATGATGAGCTGTCTTTTATTTTTGTTTCAGTTCTGACGACTAGATGATGTCGGAATCACTTCACCACGTGTCAAGAAATTAAAAACCTGGGAAAATTACAATTACGTTTTTAGCAAAAAAATGCAATAACAATAATTAATTCTATTGAGTGGCCATTTCCTTTGAAATACAAGAATATCAACCTCGTTAAAGTCTTCATTGCAATGACAGTTTAGTAGATCTAATAATTTCTTTATCGTTATTACATTCTAATGTAAAAATGGTTTATCTTAGGCTTTGTTCATTCATAACGTCTTTCTGATAAAACTATTTTTCTTGCTAACAAACGAGTAATTATGGAGAGTACCACCTATGAAATGATGTTTAAAAAATATCGGTGCACAGTTGGCTGTCATATAGAACTCACGTAAAGAGAGGCAACAACTTTAAACATTGGATTATTGCAAAAATAAGTGTAAGCTTCACAAAAAAAGCATCAACTCATGGATTAGACGTTTGAGGAAGGGATGTACCTAAACTTATGAGCTCTTAATAATATACATATGTATGTATATCAGGCATTCTTAGCAACACTTGGGTCGTCGAGCTTGGGACTGATCACACAACATAGGATGGGTCATAGGCCATGGGGCTAGGTTGATTAGGTTAGCTAGCCTTATTATGGGAGCACATACCTCAGCCTGGTCAAGGTGTACTAAAGTACAAGCCTGCCTCTACGACACGAAGATGGTCCGATCGCTACAGTCCCTCGAGAAGCTGTTTGACGCAGACTAATATTTTCTGTACATGCTCTGCATATTTGACGCTAATCTTGATAGAAAACTTATACTATCATAATTTTCTAACTTGTTACTGGCTTAAAGAAAAAATTATCCAAGTATGTCCAAAATATGTAGAGTAGGTACCAATGATATCAGGCTGCGTCCAATGATTTTTCCAGTGACTGTTCGCAACTGGACCATTTTCGAGGTCCAGGCCCAGGCCTGTACTTTAGGAGGCCTTGGCTTGCTGCGCTGAGTCAGTAAACTTGGTTGGTGTGCACAGCGACCGTAGGGCACTTGTCTTTAGGGTAGGGAGCGCGGGTCGTTGTACCTTCCACCATTGCGCTACAGTTTTTATCGACCCATGGTCGGCTGCAGCTGTATTCACCCCTGCGGGGCCAGTTGGCTTATAACTACCGGAGAAACCAGTGCGTGAGGGTTTCCCAGTGGAGGGTGCAGTCAAAGTTGACTTCACCTCTATCTCTGCAAAGTCCTTTCTTATCATCACCAAAGTTATCAACTATTTCTGGTAACATTCCTTGTACTTCCTGTAAATTTGTTAAAGATCCGTGCATAACTTTTTGAGACATAATCTGACAAATCAAAAGACAAACACAGAAACGGAGGACCAGACTATAACCTGTCTTTGATCATTTGTTCCTTTCTTATCAGCTCTTGTAAATTTGATAAATATCCTTTCATAACTTGTTCAGCTATGTTGCTGGTAAACAGGAAAACAAACACTGTGACAAACAGTGAAACGCTCCCACAGATCGTCACAAAAACATGATCATTTCCTCCTCGTACCATTAATTTTTTTTTTTTTGTAAACTTTGTGACGATCCTTCAAGAACCTTTTTAGTTATGCCGACAAAAAAAAGGCAGACAGACAAACGTTGAAATGGGTTTTCGATAAAAATTAGTCATTTGCTTTTCTTACCGCATCTAGCAATCCCTGTACATTTCATGCAGATCTGTCTAAAACTTTTTGAGTTACCTTGGCGACGGGCCGACCAACTCCGACAAAAACATTACCCCTATTGGCGGAGGTTATAAGTAACCGCTGCTCGCAGAGAAGGCAAGCACAGTGCCTGTGTGATCTGTGCAAGTTCTTTTGTTTGTTAAAAAATTGCATAAAATGTTCCCTACGGCATTGCAATCCCTCAGAAGACATAGGATGGGTCACAGGCTGTAGGGTTAGGATAGTTAGGTTCGGTCATCCTGTGTTATGGGGAGCAGCGACCACAGGGGGACGTGTAGCTTGCCTTGGCCATTAGCTAGGCCTTTAGTACGGCTGTCTTTCGCGCCCACTTCGCTTCATTCGTACTGATGTTACTTTCCTCGGTTCTTCCTCATTTTTTCTGACGTGCTGTTCCCATGCGCGTTGATCCTGTGTGAGAACACCCTCGTGCATCGGTTTAAATGTTTTTATCTATATACTATATGTCCCTTCCATCTTCCTCCGTTAGATCGCCTTTGCTGGGGAATCGGAGACTTAAACTACTCAGTATAGTTAATTATCCCACGTCTTGGCAAAAATGAAGTAGAACTCGACTGGAAGAGCAGAAATGGCAGTTTTTTCAGAAGGAAAAAGGCGACCCACGTTGGGCTTGGCATCTGTTAAATTTCAACCACAAAATTGCCACAATTTAAACACTAGTGCATTACAAGAATACATTGGAGCTCCAGTGGAGAAGCAGAAATGGCAGCCTGTGGGAAGATAACAGCCCCACATTAGGGGGGCAGTAAGCTGATCAGATGGACGGGAGCAGTTAGGGAGCCGCACATCAGCGGCCGATCCTCTCAAATAAAGGGGACGCCATGATGGAGCACTGCCGCGTCGTGCTGTATTTATATTTTGGCGGCTGTGAGTTATAGATCAGGAGATTTTTGCTACACACATTAGTTATATTGACGGTAATATTCACAATATTTACTGTGATATTACCAGGGTTGGCATGGAGGATTTACCAGGACCTGGTGAAACCTTTGTAAAATTCCTGGTTAAACTGTTTTACCAGAGTTTTAACAGTACTGGAAAAAACCTCCGTGCTAACCCTGAATATTACAGTATAGCCGGAGATGCCATGTCAGCCAGCAGCTCGTTTTCTTTGTCCAGCTGGCTGATGGCATGTGCTGGCTGTAATGGCTTACGTTCCAGTATCGAAGTAAATACATGCATATCTACTTACTCAGATCTAGGTCCGTTCTGCTCCTCACGACTGTCCGGCAATAAATAGGTAGGTGGTAAGACGCATGTGACAGTACCGCGCATGGAGCCGTGTCCGATCGACTACAAACCTTTGATGGAAAAACCGCTAAAAATATTTTACATGCACTATGTTTTTATGTCCTTTGAGACACTGACTAAATAGAATACAGTCAAAAATCATGATAATGACTATTTTAATACCATTACCTTTACTTGTTGTGCTGAAGTAACAAATATCAAGTAAGATATTGGGGGTCCGAAGGGACCAAGATGCATCAATCAACATCAACACACAAAATAATAAACAGCGTCATGTGTATGTTTATGTATTATATATACAAATGCATTTATATGTAGCTATCTTTCGTGTCACGCTCCTAACGAAATAGGCGGAAAATGGGCTAGGCTGCAGATTTAGTAAATCGATGACCAGGCTGCAGAAGATGGCGAAGGCTGATCTTTATCCCTTTATCTGAAGACACGTCTTGCTCGAAACACTTTTTGAAATCGGAACAATATGTATGCTACTTCTGGAGTCCAACTATATAACTTTTTTTCTCTCAGGTCATGACGCGTAAATTAGGTAGATAACCAACGGACCACTCACGAGATGATTCTTCACGGGTAGTAGACAACTATTTCATCTAGCTTACTGTCTTTCTCTTCTTCTACAGTAATGTTATCCCTATTCAAAGGGGTTCTCTGAAGCAGATCTTGCTATTCCATGTATTTCTGTCCATTACCATGTGCTCCTCCAGCTCCATATCACGCATGTCATCCCTCACACTGTCGTTCTCTGACGGTGCGTATTTTCATAGCCCAAAAGTTTCAGCACTTCAGTGGATATTTCACAAGACCGTATCTTGGCTACGGAGCACTTAATTACATGTATACAAGCTGGCTGGAGATACATTCAAGTTTATTGCAGTGTCTTACTCAAGATTTATGTCTGCCTCTCACTATATTGAAGACGCACGTCTCATTAAAAAAGAAGATTGGGAACGTATAAGAAGTACGAGACTACTACAGTCTCAAGAGCGAAGACGTGCTACGAATGGAGAGAGATGAATCGTCTATGCGATACTGTCAAGAATTATTTGAAACAGAAAGGTTACAGAAGTGAATGAGAGCTGCTGATAAGTATGAGCGGGAAAATGTGGAAACGGCCAGTCAGAGAAAAGAGGACCGAAAATTGACAGCACGACTATGGATCAATTAAGAAAATGAAGCAATTCAGAGAAGAATCCGCAACGGCCTATAATGATAATAAAATATATAGATTATTGCGTGAATTTTTTTCACGCACGGGTCCACTAGTAAATATATGATTGCCCTTCACATGTCTCGGCATCGCAGTCAATGTGTTAATTTAACAGTTGCAAGACATCTTTTACAAGGAAAATATTACCGAAAGTGTGATCAGTGAAGAAGTATCATCACAAATTCTTTGCTATCATGCTTGACGCCCTGGCACAGTAGTAATAAAACAGTCATAGCATATGTGTAGCGACTAGCGGCTACAGAGGCTTAACTTTTTACTGTCCACAATAAGCAACAATTTTATCGTAGAAATAGCATAATTTGAAACATGACCGAATGGTCCTTTTGGACGGTAAAGGATCAACCATCACAGGGATCATTAACCGTATTGCAATGATGTAATTCCATGATTTCTCTTTTTTTTTTGTTGCCACGTTAGAAGGTGGAACTAATATAAAATCGTATTATTTTCCAGGCGTTCGATTGCTGCTCAGCTAAAGACAGCTTAGAAATCTGGAGGCGGCAGCAATGATGTCTGTGAAACCTTCTGCTGCTACAGATTCTGTGTGTATCGGTAGATCAAAAAATGGTGGCAAGAACAAATCTCTGCCCAAGATTCGAGTGAAAGGCAAGACTTGTAACATCACAAAGGATTGTAGAGGAACTTGTGTCAATGCGGTGAAGTTGGGCAATTCAGTTGAAGCTTGCGACAAAAATAAGTTTTCAAAGTCTAAAATAGATGAATCCGTAGTAAGTAAAAATATAGGAGGCGACATGGACGTCAAAAAGTGGGTTTATGGAGACCACGTAACAAAATATCAGTCGAACTCGTTTACATCGAAGATCAATGGCCTCTGCGCAAACGGTGGCATAAATTCTTCGAACTCTTCCACAGAACTGCCTTCTTCTGAGAACAATTTGACGCAGGCGTTACCTAAGTATTCCGTACATTCTATTGGACGAACTTTGACGCGAGATAGACAACAAACTTCGGCCCTATCATCAGAAAAATCTTTACCGGCAAGTAATTCCAGTCAATCTCTTTCCAAAACTTCCGTGTCATCCGAAGAGGGTCTCTTGTCAGGAAGCAATCGTCTTGCATCCAAACGGTCATCGCCAGAAGTATCTCTTTCGCCAAACAATTCAAATTGCAATACTACGGCGGAAACTACAGGCCAGTTCTCAGAATCGGATTCTCGGGAACAAGACGAAGATGGTGCTGCTGACATCTTCAGATGGCTGATCGGACTGGAGGACTCGGGCTCTGATGCCAGCGCGACTCCAGGTGTATTACTGGAAGGGTTTATCGCGAGTCAAAACAGCAGCAGATGTTCGAAAGAGAATCGACAGCACGGATCCAGAGGAAAAATACGGAGGCTGTCTTTAGACCTGTTGCACTATGACACAAGAATGGGCAGTCAAGGGAGTAGTGCTCCTCGCCGTAATTCATACTGCACTGGAGCTGCAATTGGTCGTCAATGTCAAAGTAACTTGGATATTCTCAGACTGGAAGAGCTCAAAAAATCTCACTCGCTCCGTACGGGGAGTCAGTCCGTTACTCCTGCAAAGAACAGAGAAAGGTGCAATTCCATACTAGGAACTCATAAAGAAGAAAAGGAAATTATAGACGATGTTAGGTCCATCTGCTCTCAAGAAAGCGTGAAAACAGAAGTGAATTCCGAAAATGCCAACGCTGACAGTGAATCTGTAATCACTACAATGTCGAATTGTTCATCTTCAAAGTCTTGCAGTTCTTCCCCAAGTTCCAGCGATGCTTCAGGTTCTTTGTCTATATCTTCCTCGAGCACTGAGACTACATCCAACTCATCTGCTCCATCAGCATCAACGAAAGTACGGGAAAGTTCTGCAAAAATTTCCAACGCTGAGTCCACAGATCTTGAGAAATTGTGTACTTCTTCCTGGCCTGAGTCTTCCCCTTTGTGCGCAGACGACTGGCAATCATCTACCTATTCGGACAACTACTGGTGCGAGCTTTTAGAAAATATGCCTCCACTAACATCTTCGAGTGCCGAAAGTCCAGCCGACTTTAGTTCGACCCGCAATTGTTCGAACAAATCTAACCTTAGTTCAAGTGCAAGCAGTCACTCACCTCTATCTAAAAATAAGGCCCAGCCTGGAGCGAGCGAAGCCCAATCAATTACGGCTAGTATATGCGAGGACAAGAGGCGGAGATATCAGGCTATCCAGAAACTGAGACAGAGAAGTAAGTTGGAATCGTCACAGCGCCCATCTTTGATAAACGAAATAGCATTGACGCCTTTGATATCTGCAATTAAATTGACGGAAACCCCTCAGAAATCTGCTAGTCTTTCGCATCCAAGACTAACTCCTGCAAATTGTGATTATTCAGACACAGATGACTCGGACGAATGGAATCTTACTCAACTGTCAGAAAAATTGACCGAGAGCTTTTCCGATGATGAAGGCTTGGGCGACATCGGGAGACTCTTCGAAGAGACTCCCGATATAAAAGACCCTGATTCTAAACAAAGAAGCTCTTTGGGCGACCTTAATGAACAGTCGTTTTGCGATGAAGGTAGTGGAGAGGTTTTAATAAATAGATTGCCTTACTCTTCTTTAAAGGAATTTACCTTTGATGGTCAAGACGCTGAAAGACCAAACGTTAAACAATGTAATGCTGACGTTAGAACACCGCTTGCACTTACGGAAATTCCCAGTCAAATTCCAGCTCATTCCGCTTTCGATAGTATGACAGCTGCTTATTACGGTACGAGTCTAGGGTCGAGTTCATCCTCCAAACCTTCAAATGATGATGGAAAGGATGTTTTCGAAAGTGTGAAGGAGGAATATCGAAGAAAATCTAGCTCTGGAGGAGCTTTTGATCTTCAAGCTGAAGTAGGGCGACGTCTTGCGGCGTCGCTGAAGTCCAGTCATTTGGACCTAAGTAATTTGGGTCTCCCGTTCTACCCTACGGCTGCCATCTGTGCTGATCTGTCGAAGATCGAGGTAAGCCTCTTAGATAAAGTTTTCAGCATTATTAGCCTCTGTTTGATGCCTGCCTTTTTTCTGACGAGCTTGGTGCTGTTTTCCTCTTCTTTTCCTGCTTCTGTCCCCATGCGTGGTGATCAAGTGTGGGCACTCCCACGCGTGCATGGATTCCACACTTTTCTGGCCCTCCTCTTCATTCCTTATTTCTTCTTCTCTGGTCGACATCGTAGAGAGAAAAAAAATTAGGCTTGCATGAACTTTCCAAAATAAAAAAATATGAATAATAAGAAGCTTTAACTACGAATTTATTCGTTGCAACAATGATCTCGTTGTCCGAAGCTGGTATCTCTGTTAAAGTTTACTTAAGTGCAGTTAATCCGTTTCAGCTCCTAAACTATGCCCTATAGTGAAAATATTTTAAACTAACAAAATGTGCCGCTAGAAACTTCAAAATTACAATAGGCTACAATGCAAGAGGTAATGCTAAGTAATAAACAAGTTTTAATGAGCGTGGGGTGTGAACACCAACTATCGACGTATAAATGAAACACGGTTATCTGGTAAAACATTCTGCTAGTTATCAAGTCAGTATTTAGACAGAGTCCCCGTAGCACCATGGAACCCTGGCAGAAAATGCACCGGTAATATAAATATAGAATGCTACCCTACATCTGTTTCCGTTGTAACATATTAATTTGATGCGTCTTGAATATTAAATACAACGCTCCTATAGCACTCGGACATGTGTTTCATCATGCCAAACAATAATCAGTGAGTGCATTGTCATGCTAAGTCAGAAATATCTACATCACTGAAGCAAAATGCTGCTCACAATGTACGAACGTAAGTTTTTTCTTGTAGCACCCATTCTTATGCTCCGTAGCTCGTAAGTTTCGTTACACTTAAGTTATTACGTATAAAGCTAACCCTGATTTCTTCTAAGGAGAGCACTATTAATACCGTCTAAAACGTGGGCAGTATTTGTTAATAAGTTGAAAGGGAATACTTTACCCTAACTGTAAAATACCCTTCAGGGGCATATTCTGATGGCCCTTTCCCTGTCGGAATATATATGAATATATCAGAATATGTTGGGAGCAGCCCTTCTCTATGGGCCTCACCCACCCAAGGGCTGTCTCTAGTGCTTTTCCCGCAAAGGGTATTGTATCTGGCCGTAGTTTTTTTTTTTTTCTGAGAAGGTCAGTTGGCTAAGTTAGGTAGGTTCTCTATACGTGACCTGTCCCGTTAAGTGGGCCGCCGAATAGTAAGTGGTTATAGTAAGTGGTAATAGTACGTGGTAATAGTACGTGGTAATAGTAAGTGGTAATAGTAAGTGGTAATTGTAAGTGGTAATTGTAAGTGGTAATTGTAAGTGGTAATTGTAAGTGGTAATTGTAGGTGGTAATTGTAGGTGGTAATTGTAGGTGGTAATTGTAGGTAGTAATTGTAGGTAGTAATTGTAGGTGGTAATTGTAGGTGGTAATTGTAGGTGGTAATTGTAGGTGGTAATTGTAGGTGGTAAGAGTAGGTGGTAAGAGTAGGTGGTAAGAGTAGGTGGTAAGAGTAGGTGGTAAGAGTAGGTGGTAAGAGTGTAAGAGTAGGTGGTAAGAGTAGGTGGTAAGAGTAGGTGGTAAGAGTAGGTGGTAAGAGTAGGTGGTAAGAGTAGGTGGTAAGAGTAGGTGGTAAGAGTAGGTGGTAAGAGTAGGTGGTAAGAGTAGGTGATAATAACAGGTGATAATAACAGGTGGTAATTGTAGGTGATAATTGTAGGTGATAATTGTAGGTGATAATTGTAGGTGATAATTGTAGGTGATAATTGTAGGTGATAATTGTAGGTGATAATTGTAGGTGGTAACAGTGATAGTAGTAAGCGACATACCCCATGGGACTATGTCTTCCCGTGTGTCGAGTCACGAAAGGGATCCTCCGCACCGGTGTTTCATTCTTCTGTTTTTTTTCTCTCTTTTCTTTTCTTTTCTTTTTCTCGCGTCTTTGCTTTGTGCATCTTGGCTGAACGAACAACCTCACAGTATAGGGTCGGAGATGCTTTGTGCCTAATTTTCCTGTCCAGTAGATGCGCACTGGCCTAGCTGACAGTTTCCGGCAGGAATGACGAGATAACATATAAATACTGAAAGAAAATTGCGAGTTAATTGAATGAAATCCACTTCTGAATCACCAAGTAGCGGCTGCGGTGGGAAAGCAAATAAATAATCGTTCTTTATTTAGAGACTATTTACGATGCAAATATTAAATTCTTATGCATTATACTTCACGCCTTTAACATCGTAACCTCATCTTGAAGCCATGATAGCTGCTGCTTTAACTTCACATGGACAAAATTCTAGGCATAATAACCGCATTATTTTCGTTACGTAGAATTGGTTAACTGAGTTAAACATTTTGGTTCAAAGTCACTATACCACAAAACCAATTGAAAGCACTTTAATGAGTTGAACTTTGCAGCCTGGTTTAGTATAATCTTAGAGATGAATTAGTTTCCGGACCACGTTGGTTCCTCACTTCTAAAAGCCGTTTAACTTTTTTAATTGTTGCAAACTAGGATCAAATTTACCATAGTCACCCAAGAACAGTATTTTTACGCTGCAAGTGTTCAGTTTAAATTTATAGGTCTGACGAATGGAAAACGATAGAAATGCCTTAAAGGCTCCTCTTTCTAGATTTATCAGCTGTGCATGAAAACGTTACGTTGTCTTGAGCCGGGCAGCTGACTGTTGCCTTACTTCTAGTTGTCTTAGCAGGACCTACTATACTCATAGTTTTACGAACAAAAATAAGGTAAAACTTCGTGTACAACGATGTTAGTACGTAGGACCTAAATTTGGTTATATGTATATAACTAAATACACAATTCTAGTTACAGCAGTAAGTGTTTGGTATTTCCTAGTAACTAACATTCAAGATTCTGAAATCACGAGTGTTGACTATTTGACTGCCATATCTAGGATTCTTCTGAGGATGAATTATGGCTTGGTTACAATCACCAAACCATTTTCACTAAGCAGTACTCATTGAGCAATCTGCCATAAATAAAAGGCATCAAAAGAAGGCGCATCAAAACACAAACATCACTGCAGTCACTAGAGATGTAGAGCCCCTCACGAGGCCATGAAAGCTGGCAGCTTTAACTAAAAAGCCCTAAATGACAGCCGTCATAAAGGGGCCCTCCGCCCAGCAGCTTAACACAATCTCGCCCATTTGGCCATCAGCCAAAAACAGCCAAGCTCTCATTACCCCTCTTGTCTAACCAGAAGACGAAGCTTTCCATTCGCTGTCGCATTAAGGGATCAAACGGCATTTAGAAGCACGAAGAGGTCTATTGAAACCAGGAGGATTTTTAAAAGTTCGTTCGAGCGCAGAGAAGTGGAGGTTATACGGCTCCGGTGTACATTATGACCTACCCTAAAGTTTGGGTAAAGTTGGGGAAGAATAGGTTAGGTGAGGTGCCTCGCCAAGAATCTAAAATATGCGTTTTGGACTTATTCTAAGTCCAGAAATTGGGTAACTCAAAACTGTATGAATCGTAGCTGGGTTAGTTGAGAATAGGTTTGACAAGGTTTAGATAGATTCAGTTTAGCTAGAAGATCTAACACACAGGCACATATTATGCCTGAATTGACGGAAGGCATCATACCGAACTAATACCGACATCGGTTAAGCTGTAGAAGTTAAGCTTCTCAGTACAGTTAGATAAATAGAGAGATAAATGAGTAGAGGTAATCCCATTTTATTATCTTTTTAATTTCTATAAAGCTACAAGTTACGACAAGTGTGCTGTTACATGATGACGACATTGTAAAGGTTATGCAATAGAAGTTGAACTACACTGGATAGTGTGAAGTTAACTAGATGTCTAGGCTTATGATACGCTTGCAGCATCCCGAATTATATTACTAATGGAGTTTATTTTACGGCGACGGCATAGATCTAGACGAAACTTAACTGTAATGAAAAGTTAGTAGAAAAATTAAAATTAACTCCCATCAACCCTGATCTGCAGTTTTGCAGTTAAAAATATTTATCACGGCATTATGAAAAAATTAAGGTTGGTAAAGTTCAGGAAATCGATAAAAGAGAACATAAAATATACCTACAGTAGCGGAGTTTTCAATAAACTGGCAGTGCTGCAGAACTCCGTAAACAGACTCTCAATGGAGAGAAAACTCCTGAAAGTGAAACTTCCCGGATGTGGGAAGAACCTGGGAAGCGTTGCCTTGAAACAGCGGCGTCTATTGTGAGTTGTATGCGATAGCCGACTCTGAATTGGGTTACCAGTAAAAAGAAACAAAAGGTGTAGTGAAACTTGATTTGCAGTATATTCAACTGTTCAACTTCACGAATTCTTAAGCCCAATGCACACGAAATGCAAATATTGCCGAAACTGCCATTTCGCCAACAAATACTCTACCAGACAAGGTGAAAAAGTTGCTCGAGATTCGCATTCACCAGGATGGGCCAAGGCCAGTTTTTCGGATC
This sequence comes from Parhyale hawaiensis, assembly GCA_001587735.2. Taxonomy (NCBI): domain Eukaryota; kingdom Metazoa; phylum Arthropoda; class Malacostraca; order Amphipoda; family Hyalidae; genus Parhyale; species Parhyale hawaiensis. Next base: position 63,747,204 of record LQNS02278091.1, on the reverse strand, counting down.
TTTTAAGGAATTGAAAGCAACTTTCCTTGTTATCTATTCACTACTACGTACGTATCGCCACCGTTTTCCTTAAAACAGTGCTTTAAATGGTGGCAATTGCACCTGCAATATCAAAAGTATAAAATGAATTTGTTTTCAGGTTAGAACGATGATAGCCAACCAAAAACATACTTGTCAAAGTTTCTTTTACAAGCTATAAAATCATGCAAAACATTCAGTCCCTGCATGAGCGCTAAGCGCAGTGAATAAAAAAAAAACGGCATGTAAACAAGCAATAAAACTTATTAAATTAATATTCACCATGTCTGCTTTTATGCAACTTATAATAATTTTACCCTAAAACATTGCAAGAACAAGCACCTATCGCTGCTGCATGTGCGGTAACATGTCGCGGCAAGCCGGATCTACCCACATTATTGTCCCATCGAAGTAACCAAAGATGTCGCTCGTGTGCGCACGGCTTGATAGTGTTATGTGGTGCGAACGTAGGGCAGGCAACCACGCTGTAGAATCTGCCTTCTCCAAAGTGGGACAATATACTAGCCTTTATGTTTAAAAGTTCCACGTCAGTTAATCTAAACGTTCACGGACATTTAAAACATGATTTGAATAGTACTAAGATTTTTTTTTGTAAATGTTTGAAGACCGTACATAAGTGCGTTTCTAGCTACCAACGTGCAGTGAATAAATAGCTAATTAAAATAAAGTGATTTGAAAATATACTGAAGGTAGGGAAATTTCTGCCTCAGGCTGGACCCTTTGGTGATTATATAACCAATCAACTCTATTAAGTACATACAGGGGGTGGTACAATAAATAAAGCTTATCGCTACAGTTAAATTAGATACAAAAAACGATTGGAAGTATCAGTACATGCCACACTATATTGCGGCTCATTGTTTGGCTTCTGTTTGGTAAAAGTGTGCGCTGCCATGAGCTAAACATATTAGACAGTTTGTAGCCAGGGCCATTACAAACCACGTTTACCAGCGAATTTGCTGAATTTGCTTTCCTGCTTTGGTGACTGAAAGTGAATTTTTTTCTTCTGACTTTCAAACAGTCACTATACTTATGAGCAACTATCACACGAGCACTATATGACCGCGATACCCTCACAAGCCGACGAAATATGTCATTATAAGCCACACATAGGTGCCCAATGGTTTTCTACTTAAAGTTCGATCAAAGCAACTTACAATACATAGGGTAACAAGAGCTACGAAACAACTGACGCTTGACTTCTTCAGAAAAGTGACCAAACTTCCTCACCAGCATATGCCCACCGCGTGGAGCTTCCGCGTTTCTTTCTCTATACCCTGGTTATCACGAAAATCATCAGTGATTTTGTGGCCCTGGCAAAAGAAGTTGTTTACATATGTAGAAAGCTACAATCAGTAAGCATCTTCTGCCTGATATTGCTATATCGGGGTTTTCACAAGTTCTACTTTGTAATTTCAAAGCTGAAGTCCGTTTGAATATATCACATCCAATTTTAAATTCATCATGCGCTGTTGCTCGTATTTCAGCAGCGCTGTTCCTGCACGATACCAACTGTTATAATTTTTATTCGTTTTATATAACGCTAGTCCACGAGAATGTAAAGTACGAATGCCTAAAAAAAATCTGACATGCTATCCAAGTTACAGTTGTAAGTTTGAAATCAGCATCTAAAGACAAAACTAATATTAATTTCGTAGATCTGTGTTACATGCATGCATTGAACGTGCTTAGTGGAAAAATACAATTTTGCGGCAAGAATGGAATACGTACTTCTTCCTTTACGCATTTAATGTAACTCGTTTGTGCACTTCAACTTGCAGTAACAGCGTGATAATTATGTTTTTTCAAACCTTACTGGGATGGTAGGGCACCCATTATAACAAACATATTACAAGTGTTTCAGTTGTAATTGTTGCACTGCTACAAACCTCATATTTGGAAATGATTACCCTCCTAACTCTCCGTATCTCCTGTTCTCTGTATACGTGTAGCAGTTGCTTCATCATTCAATGCTCGCGCCCTGATGTGTCGAGCGACAAATTTTTTTATCTTCTTTGAACATTTGAGAACGTAAGAGAATTATGGGGAAACCTCTGTTTTCGAACAACCCCGTACTCGAACAGTTCGGAACTCGACCACAAATTTCAAGTAAAATTTACCTCAAGACTCGACCAAATGTTCGCAACTCGACCACATGACGCGGAAAGGGAGGATGTTCCGAGTGCTTTAATCAAAGAAATGTGTGCTAAGTGGGGAGAAATATTGATTAGTTCGCACCTCGACCAAATCGAAGTTCGACCAGAATTCCAGACCGAAAACCAAAACTTCGAAAACCAAGAATTCACTATGGATTGTTTTCGCTATTTCTTGTACGTAGCTCGTCACCGGAAAAGATATCGATATCTTGAATTCTTTTCTACGCAGTGCCGAGTGTTGAATACAGTATAGCAGGCTCTTTTCTGCAGACCTCATATTGCCATAAGTCACTCGATAAAATGTCCCGGGATCCTTCCATTTTACACGACATAGTATCTTACCTAAATTGGCTCCGGTATCTTCAGCATCTCGTTTTCTGCAACATTGCGGCGAGTCGTTTCATTATTTCCGCCTCGTATTCAAGGCTCTCGCCGAGACGGAGAAGTATTTAGCCAGGAATTCCATTTCTTCCACTCTAGAATGTCTCTTATATTGCTCGACAGGAATTCTAAAATTGAAGGTCACATTACAGTTCGGCTCCTTTTTTGCTTCATCTGAACAGAACGCGACGTTCGGCCTCAACTTCAACTTTCCGCAGTAAAATTTGACTTGTCTCGTCCAAAAATTGGCTAGCTTCGTGCCGCCCATGTTGATGGGACTCCACGCTGGCAGTAACGTCCATTTCCTCAGCGGGCACATGATGGGCCGGAGAGTTAGGTTCACCCATCCTATGTTACGGGGAGTAGCACCTTGGAGGTCACTATAGGTTAATTTAACCTTAGCTAGGCCTTTCTGTCCACTTCATTTTCTTTCGCTTCCATACTCCTTCTGATGTTACTTCCCTCTGTTCTTCCTGTTCTCTTCCGATCTGCTGTCCCTCTAGGAACGTCGATCTTGTGTGAGAACCTCCTCATGCATGGCTTTCACTTTTCTATCGTAATACTATTAGCACGTTCGATTAGGCTCCGAAATTAGGCCTTCGAAGTTTCCCCCTGTTCAGAACTTTAGATACACAAAATCTTTGCCTTTGAAACTTTGAACCGCGCCGCCAGTATTAGAACCCATTCAAAATTCAAGGCCGCCGCGGCGCTGCACAGAAGCTGCATTATATTCTAACTTCCACGACGGTCTGGTTTTTGATAGGGAAGCAACCGGATTACGTTGAGCTCGCTGAAAATTCCATTTTAAGGAGCTATAGGGAATTTCTGGCAGTTTTATGGACAATCGATTAAAGGTTAATGCTTGAAACTCAATTCAACATCTGCCTGAAGGTTCGGATAAGTCAAGCTACAAAGGCTTCATTTTATTGTTTAATAGAACGCGCCCTAAATATTCTTGCTTCCTCTGTGAAATCGTCGTTCTAGTGGACACGGAGGCGTAAATTTATAATTATTTAAGATAACACTCGGTATCTTTCCGTATAATCGTATCAGCATCATTAATTTTTGAGTCTCAGATCCAAAGGTTCTTTATTCTTTGAAAATTTTGATAGCATTATCAAGAGCTTGGCAAACGTGTACTCCGATTTTCTTACTTATAAAATTTAGGAACGTTATCAAGTTGAGAAAGGTATTCTCTAAGCGAGTGCAATAATAATTTTGAAAAATTAGAAATTCCATCGGGAAACGTATGAGGTGCAGACTGCTAAGCATCAACGAAGATCTCCGACGGAAATTTACATCAAGGTAAGCGGATTCAGCTGCTTATTTCTTGTTTGAGCAAGGGCATATGGCCATTGGTGGAGAGCTTGGGCACAGATTTGCGGCAAATCAAAAAGACAGCTCATGTCTTATTAAATGATAGGAATGGTGTTGTTTTAGTGATCTCTCTCCTGGTAAGGATTTGGCTTGTTGTGCTTTGGATCTTTAGGCGAGGATGTGGCATTATGTTTGGTGATCTCTTGGCATTGGCGTGCTGCATTGGTGATCTCTAGCCAAGGGTCAGCATGTTACATTGATGATCTCTTGGCAAGGCTTCGGCATGCAGCATTGATGATCTCGAGGCATGGATTCGGTATGCTGCATTATCTCTAGGCATGGATTCGGCCTGCTGCATTGATTATCTCTAGGCATGGATTCGGTATGCTGCATTGATTATCTCTAGGCATGGATTCGGCATGCTGCATTGATGAACTCTAGCCAAGGGTCGGCATGCTGCATTGATGAACTCTAGCCAAGGGTCGGCATGCTGCATTGATGATTTCTAGGCATGGATTCGGCATGCCGCATCAGTGATCTCAAAGCATAGATTCGGCTTGTTACATTGGTGATCTCGAAGCTTGGTTACGGCGTGATGATGCATCACCGATTTATAGGCCAAGGATTCGGTATTCTTCATTACTGATATCTAGGCCATTATTTTGGTACGCTGCACTGCCCGATCGCTAGGCAAAGATTTATGACAACGTAACACACAAAGCCACCCATTTCTTGTTAGGGTAAGGGCATACGGACATTACCTGGGATCTCAGCCAAAGATTAACGTCAAAATAAGCAGACAGAATTACAGCTGGTCCCTCATGCCTCACGGGGCGCTCGTTAGCCCTGAGGTAGCATGGACGGCGACCATTGCAGCGACTGATTTGCCCCCCGTATCGCATGACACAAGTCTCTAAGCTCTTTCTTGCTTGCCCCGGAGAGAATATGAACAATGCCGTTGCCTTCTTCCCTGCTGCTCATATTGCACTTGGCTCATGTCGGTGAATAGAAAAGGTGCTCTTATGGCTACGAATCTAAGAAATTGCGCGTTATTTTCGTATTAGGGCGGTGTGAAACCTAATATGGTATTATTGTTTTTTCATTATTATTTTGTTTTTGTTATTGTTACTTACAGGTATTGTCTGCGCTGTTTCTTTCAATCTTTGTTTTCCTTTTTATGTCTTTCTTTATTTTCCTACCGCATCACAGGCTGACACTGTTCTACAGTACAGTGCGTTTCAGGGGCTGATTTCAAGTCGCGTGGGAGCTCAAGTTTCAAACTTCATCGTTGGAAAACTGGAGACTGAAATTTCTCCCAACATACTCATAACAATTAAATAGGTAATAAATTAAATTTTTGGGTTGTTCCCCTTTGCAAAAGCAAATAATCTTGCTTGGAACAGGAACAAGTGGGGGGGGGGGGCTGGGGAGAGGGAGGGAGGGAAGAATCTAAGTTATTGGGAAAAGGGTACCGGAGTGACAGACTGTCGGGAAACACTATTCCAGCTGACTGTTCCCTCTCCTCGTGTACGACATGTATTATTGCTTACAGGTAATGTGAAGCGAATGCGGTGCTGTATTGACGATAGTGCGAGGCAGCTCTAGTCGTGTGTCCATGTCACGCGAGCAACGTTTGTACGGGGTTCACTGCCTCATATGCCGGGGCCACTCTCAACATCTGCAAGAACAACGTGATGCGAGGATGCGCAGCTCGCATGTCGTTCACGCTACCGTATCTATACTACCGAGCTGAAATATCGTACAAGACCGCATGCGAGTTGCTCATCCTCTCCTCCAGTTGTTTGTGCGAATGCATATGTGGCCTCAGCAGTCGATTCTTCTTGTGGAAGTTGTTATCCTGCGGGCTGTACGTTTCCGCAAGGACTCTCTTTTCTATTTGGTCTTAAGCCTTGTTAGTAGTTTGAGAAATAACCTGGATTTTCTCTTACAAATTGCTCTACCTATTCGCACTGTCCCCAGTGCGAACGTAACAAAGCCACTCATATTTTTAAAGTTGCACGTTTAGAATAAAAAAATCAGTTTCTCGCCCACCTGGAACTATTACCTATGTTACACATGAAAGAATACCTGATGTACTTCTCCCGTTTAAACTTTGACATAAGATTCCATCCTATGTCTTGGGGAGCAGTGACCCCAAGGGTACCTTGTAGCTTACTTTTACCATAACTAGGCCTTCGGGACGTCTTTCCTCTGTGCCTACTTTCTTTCCGTCCATTTTTATACTCGTACTGATTATACTTTATTCTTTCTTTTCTTTCTGTGTGGGACCACCTTCGATGCTTTTCATTCTTCCTCGGTGAGATCGTCTCTGTTGTGGAAACGGAGGCTTAAACTTTTCAATATATATAATTATGATTGTCTATTGTGGAAAAACTCTGTTTCCTGTACCTATTCCAAACCACGTTGCACTGCAGACTACAGTAGCAGTGGAAGTTGCGTGCTGCACGGTTATACTGAGGGTTCCGAGAACGATCCCCAGGCCAGGTGAGCGATATTTGTGCAAGGCGTTCGCTGCGCTGAATCATCAAATTTACTCGGTGAGCGTAGCTATCGTGGGAGTACTTATCTTAGGATATGGGGTGACGGGTCATTGAACCTTCCGTTTCGGCGCTATAGTTCGTAAGGACCCGTCGTTGGCAGCAGCTGTACTTATCCTCTGGGGCCAGTCGGCCTATATCTGTAGCATGAACAAGTGTGTGTATGGGTTTCCCAGTGGAGGGTGCAGTCAACGTTGACGTTACCTTAACCTTTTAGTGGTTTCAAATATGGGGATCTAGCTCTATACTCTTCGTCATGCTCTACGTAATAACTGACAGTTTCCCGCAGAAATCGCCCCATTTCCTGTATTTCACACTCGGGGCGCTGTGTATTACGAGGCAAAGGTTAAGGCACAATCTCGCCCACTGCCATTTATCAGCACCGTCTGTTTTCCTCCTTTAAATTGCTCAGGTATCGCGGCTCAGCGGCTGCCATCCGCACTGGTGGATGCAGCGAATATTTCAGGCGGTGGCTGCCTATAGCGAGGCGAGGCTGGGCAATAATGCAGGCCGTACGTGTTGCGAACGTGTTGCGCAGTGTTGCCGTATTACCTTCGGAAGTATTGTTTGGTAGATAGTTGCCGTATTCACTTCAAAGGTACTGCACGATGATTTAATCCCTTGATTGTAAACTCAATCCATGATGGGTTAACACCAATGTTCGAACACAGCAAGGATGCACAATCGTCTAAATTCCAAGCATGTACCAACGGAGTATAGTCGCCTAAAAAATAAAATATCGAGTATGTATCAGTAATGCATAATTGCCAAAGTATCGAGTGTGTACCAATTATGCATAATCGCCTAAACTTCGAACATGTACAAATGATGTATAATCGCCTAAATATCGAGTGCGTACCAATGATCCATAATCACCTAAATTTCGAGCATACTCCAGTGATGTGTTATTGCTAATTTCGAATATCCTTCTTGAAACAAAATTCAAACACCTCAAAAATAGTCCTCGATGTCATGTTGTTTTATTAATCTAAAGCTTGTTCTTTGAAGCAACTAGGCAGTTGTTCATAATTTTACCTCGACGGTACTCATTGATACATATGTGCCTTAGTAGCTTGGAAGTGCTTAGCATTATGAAATTGAGTACTCGAGTTCGAGTTCCTTGAACTTTTCTCCGTGTGTCGGTATAATCAAAAACTGCTGATGAAAGTAAAAACTAATGCTTTTCCCGACTACATTCAGTGCTTTGAACCGTGAAATCCCGAATGTTTATGCGGCTCTCCACCGAATCCAGGGCTTTGAACCTCAGCCTTGTATCAGTAACTAATGACAGCAGATGAATCTTGATGCACGGAGTCCAACCCCAGTCCGCCAGAGAGGAACAATGCATGCATACGCGGCGACCTAATGCGCTCCGCCGAATGGTCCAATTCTTATTGCTTTCCCCGGAATTCTTTTTTCGTTTTTGTTGCATTAGAAAAAAATTCTTGTCGATTATTAAAGACATTTGATGTTATTTCGATCAGTAGACAGTATCTCTACTCTATCAGTAATTGCGATTGAAAGACTATCCCTATTTATTCCGGTTTACTGTATTTGATGTGATCACTGATCAGTGAAGAGTATCCCTCTTGCAACTGACTGCAGGTAATGTGGTTGGTGGAATGCATTCTTGCGGCAACTATAGCCGCATTTTATGTTATTAAATGCTAATGTTCCTGGTGCAATTGACCGTGTTTGATGTGATCAGGGGAGAGTATCCCTGCTGCAATTAATTCACTGCATTTACTACAATAAGATGAAAATATTCCTTTAACAACAGACTGCATTTCATGCTGTAATTTCTGTGTCATAAATCTTCCCTTTGTCTGAACCAAAGTTTCCCATTTTTCTACCGAAGAAGTTTATCTTCGTAGCCAACTACCCGCACAGATTTTTCTTAGGGTAACTACGCGCAATTACCCCTAAAGTTTAAACATAATAACAATTAGCTTTTGGAGTTGAACAAATTCTCTCCGTCGGGGAAAAACGTTCACTCCTTGACCTCAAGTTTCTATTGAAGCGAAGCTCGCCCGGTACATGCAAACCATCGAACTAATTCGCCTGGAGTAACATTACAATATTGGAAGCTGGGATTGCTGTTGTATGAGTTAATCTACGAAGTAACGGATTTTCATTTATCTTCCTTCGTTGCGAATTTATTCGTGGATCGCCTCGCTGCGACTGAGGTAGCTATACGAGCATGAATTATTACTATTCTTTTGTGGAGAAAGAATGAGATAACAGAATTTTAAATTTGGTGATTGAAAAGAAGAAAAACTTTTTGTTGCGGTATTATATAAATACTTTGCAAGGCTGCTTCTAATCAAAGGTTGTTTAAAATTTGAAAGATAATGACCTCCTTTTTTTTGTGAAATATTAGATTTATTGCATTGTAATAAAGTTCTGCGATTTAACGGGAAAAAATTTAATAAAGGTCTGTAATTATTTCCGTCGGACAAGAAGAGCCTAAAACATTCGTCGTTTGACCGGAACAGCTTTTCGTGTACACTTTTTACGGAAAGATTTAGATCCGTTTTATGACGGAAATGTTTGCAGTTCATTGGTTATTGCACCGACATTAATTACCTCCGCCAAGGAGGTTATGTTTTCGTCGTGTTTGTCTGTCTGGCTGTTTGTCTCTTTGTCTGTCTCTCTGTCAGTCTGTCACCAATATAACTCAAAAAGTTATGAACCGATTTGGATGAAATTTACAGGGATTGTTATGTATGTTAGGAGGAACAGATGATTAATTTTTGGTGAAGATATGTCCATCCGTTTGTTTGTTTGTTTGTCTGCCTCATTTTTCTCGATGCCATTACTCAAAAAGTTATGGATGGATTTTGATGAAATTGACATGTGTTGTTAGGTATGTAACAAAGAGTAAATGACCAAATTTTGGTAATGATACGTGTGTTCGTTCGTTTGTCACTATTTTTAATTGTATGATTGTCAGCACAATAACTAAAAAAAAAATGAATGAATCTTTATGAAATTTATAGGGGCTGTTAGTAATGTTAAAAGACATAAATGATAAAATTTTGGTGCAGTTTGGTTTGTTCGTTGTATGTTTAACTCATGTTTGTCATAACGTTTGTTAACAGTAGAACTCAAAAAGTTATGAACGAATCTTTAAGAAAATTGAAGAAGCTGTTATGAATATAAAGATGCACAAATGATTAGATTTTGGAGTTTATAAAAAGAAAATTATGGTTTCAGAGCCAATTTGAATTTTTGCTACCGTTGGCTCACTTGGCGGAGGTATGCGCCCTCAGAGTGCTCTAGTTGTCTTTTATTAAGCTTGTCACTGGAAAAAGCTTCCCTCGTTTCCGCCTCAACAACTTGCATGCAATGTTTCTAACAGCGTATTTTTTTTACGCGCGGTTTAAGCTGAGAGCATTTTCCCCGTTGCAGGATATTCAGTCACGTATATATTACGTAAGTGTTTTCAATAATGTATCACCGTAGTCCCGTAATGACAGAATGCTTTAGTGCTGTACTTGTGCTCTGTAGTTCCCGAGTTCACTTCTCCGCCATGCAGCTGATTGCTTGCATTGACTGGCTTGCGGTGTCGGCGTGTCTTTCATTCCCACTCCAGTTAGTACGAGGGTACTGGCCTAAACTTGGAATGGGAACGCTCGGGAGGCCTTAGTTGTCGCTTCCGTCTCGGAATCCTGTCAATCTGTGATCGGCAGCTGCCGTGCGCTCCTTTGGGTACTATCGGGCATCTATCTGCAGCATGAACCAGTGCATGTGGATTTTGTTTTTAGTTTGTGTGCGTTTACAATGTGCACCTACTGCGATCATTTGGCCGTAGTTAAGCTTTACTAAGATGTAGAACTGTTCAGAGAAGTGAACTTAGCTGTTCTTTGTATTATTTCATAACCTAAGTCATAGGGTTACGTTAGCTATTTTTGATCATCCTATGTTCTGGGGAGTTACGCCCCATGGGACCTCATATTGTAGGCTACAACTAGAATATTTTAGACAAACTGATGATGCTTGCATGAAAGAGTATGGTAAATACCGTTGGCCCTCGAGACCTTTTTCTTTCATGATCATTGTGCGTCCTCCCATGTTCGTGCTCCTACTAAGTGTTGTTTTTGTTTAACCTGTTCTTTCCTGACTCGTTATTTCCTCGGAAACACCTTCGTGGATGGGTTCCAAGTTTCTATGTAGTGGAGAGGAAGGCTCAAACTTTTCAGTATACAGTAGTAATAATAACTTTTTAGGTGCTCTTTTATATCGTACGTGGCAGCTGTTGTCGTAACCAGTTGAATAGATTCTCGCGATTAAATCTAGTTACAGCCGTACAGTCATCTGGGGCCAGTGGCATGTGTCTGCAGCACGAACGAGTGCGTGTAAGGTTCTCAAGTGGGGTGCGCGGTTAAACTGATTTTACCTTTACATTTAGGTCCATTTTCCATGCTTTGACTCCAGCTTAGAGGCAAGTTATAATTAACTCCTGATTGTTTCGTGTGCATTTTTCCTGTTCTGAGTAGTCACCTGTTAACAAAGCCAAATTTTGCAACTTTCGTTTGTGCTGTTTTCAGTTTTGTCTTCAACTATAAACAAAACAAAATTTTGCAACTCTGTTTTTGCTGTTCTCAGCGATGTCTTTAATTGAAAACAAAAGGAAATTTTTCAACTTTTGTTTTTGTTGTTTTCACTGGTGTCTTCAACTGTAAATAAAACAAAAATTTACAACTCTTGTTAATCTTGTTTTCAGTTTTGTCTTTAACTGTAAACAAAGCAAAATTTTGTAACTCACGCTTGTGTGTTTTCAATTTTGTCTTCAACTGTAAACAAAAGGAAATTCAGCCAACAAAGTCTGTAGTTCTCCGGTTTGCTCAGAATTCCTACGCCTGATCGAGAACAAATTCAATTGAGAGGACGAGCGTGAAAGCGATATCAAAGTTAATTTTTTCTGCCGCGGCTGAGACAAATAGAAATGACAATTTAGCGCAGTTGTTGAGCGAGCCGTGCCAGTCAACAATAGCTCCTACTGATTGTTTTTTTTTTCATTTCTCGATGTACTGTTGTCACAGATGGACTCTGCGCTTAGAGTGAATGACATAGGTACTACTTGTCACTTTTTCTTCATGTAAAGTACGCTCAATTTTTCTTCTAATTATCTATTTAATGTTAAAACTCTCGGAATTTTATTTACTTATTTGCACACAATCTCTGTTATTATGCACAGGGAAAAATGAACTGAGTACACAAATTGGTCGAATCTGCTGGCAAAACAGTAACGATCAGGAGTCAAGACGAGACGGATACATAAGGAGCGTCGTAACTTGGATACAGATTGTTGCATACATCGCATGCACTAAAGCCGAGTTCACATCAGCAACTTTCGCTCCGCTTAAGCCTATCAGTCGTTCCATGAAAGTGCTAGTGACAGGCTCGTTGGGCTTCACGCTTGACAGGGAGTGCGAATACCTTCCTACAGAGCGCACTCGGCAACTGCAACAGAGGGACCTGAACTCGCCTGCACGACCGTGCCCAAATTATGCATAAAAAAGCAATTGATTCCAGCGTTTCACAAAATGTTCACCCGAAGATTGTGTCGTCGTCAGACGACGTCAAAAATACAACCTACAGCATTCTGTCATCGCTCGCTTTAGCTCAGTCAGTCGTCAAAGTAGCGGCGTCGTTCGTTGGCCGTGGGCTATGACGGCAACAAAAGTTGCTAGTGTGAATCAGCCTTTACACTTAGTGTTGAATATTCCTTTCAGAAGCAAAGCCGAAGAAAGATGAAGACGGTCACAGACCATCTAGTTATCATGAACAACAATTCACGAAGAAGAAGAACAGAAAAACACGAAGAAGCATTGAACAACTCGAAGACACTCGATACTTTGCTCAGCAAGAAACCATTCACGGCTAACTTGAATACCTGCAGAACCACACGGTCGTGCACAGATTCCGGGCATCAATTCCACGCCAAAGCAGTTTGGAAAAAATCTGCGACTGAACTGATAAGTTTGGCACTGAACGTCCACTAGTGTCAGTGGATGGTCAGCAACCGTAGCTCATGTGTTTCTCCCAAAGATTACACTACATCTACGTCCGATCGTGAGGTTTCATGGCTTCAAGATAATGGTGTCTCAAACTTAACATTGCTAGCAATAATATAATTCAGTCTGCCATCAGGAACTTGAATGGCGTGGAAGAACATGCAATACAAGACACTATTTACTTCAATGTGCATCGCATTCGGCATGAAATCGAGAGCTTTAATAGCTTTGAATTAACAAACTAAAATCCCAATATTTTTATTGCAAAGCGCATCGCATTTGGCTTCAATCGGGAGATTTAATGGCTCTGAAGTTTCGCTGCTTAAAAGCCCAATTCTTATTGCAAACTGCACCGCATTCTGCCTCTATCGAGCCCTGTTTGAGCTCTGTCTATCCGGCTCATTCTTTGCCATATCCGAGCTTTGGTCTATTGAACCGACGACAGCAAACTGTGGCCATCATCCACACGAGGTGACGTCGGCTTCATCCCTTCAAAGGGGCGGGTCTGAGCAATGCAAACACCGCTGACAGCGACAGCGCTTACGGCCTTTATAACTTGGTGCCTTTTTCCCCTCATTCTGAAAAGTGCTCGTTGGGTCAATATGCAAAAGTGAAGGGCTTTCCGGGTGCAAAATTTTTAGCACGTTGTGTTTTAGTTCCTTTTCAGTATCTTCCCACATTCAGTTAAGTGCTTGCTATGTAAATATTTAAATAATTCATGCTTATCGCTGTGCAATGCATTTATTTGAGCGACTGTTTCACTTTCCATTGACACGCAGATCGAGAGCGTTTGCTAGATCAATATGCAAAACGCAAACATTTCCTGCATTTTGTTTCTTATTTTTTATGGGGCTTTTCACGATGATTTAAACAGAGATGTGGAACAATGCACCAGCTGACGTATCTAATATTGATGTCAGGCCAAATTTTTTCAAATAATTCGAATGCATAATTTTTTGACAACTACTCCAGTTCGATGTTTTCTTTCATCTTTTCGCAATCGACAGCATCTATTAATACCCAAACAATCGATAATCGGCAGCAGAATCCAGTTTTTTTTACATATTCTGATCACACGCTCCCCCAAAGAGGTTGAAATTTAAAATAAGTGATTGTTTGCCAAGTCCTAGCGGAACGTTTCTATTCTTTGGTGCCTCCCGCTGGCACCACCGAATATTTTAGAAGAAATAAAACCCTCTACAGCAGCCTTGTTGTTTGTCGAGCCCACTCTGCCCAGTCTAGGTGCTATTTGCTTTTTGTATTTCAATTCATGACAGACTGGTGATATGCTCGCGAGAGAAGCGGCTGTTCCCTGGATCGTACCCAAACGCCCCCCCCCCACTCAATCGCTTCTCCAACGCCGCCCTCTTCCAATCTAAAGTTTTAGGGTGTGGTACACAGATGGTTTCCGAGCTGAAAGATGCGTTCTGTTTTATGACATCAATGCCAGATTCGTTCTTGTATACACTTGGGGGACTTGCTGTTCTCTTTTATCTTTTGGTGTTCGTGCAAAATGGATGGAGTTCACCAACTCACGGCTTCGTGATATCGAGGCTGCATCTCTTTTGATCAATTTTTTTTTTGTTATGTAGCTTCCGGCAAGCAATCTTGTTTATTTATTCTTTCCCTCTGTGGCCATCAGGAGTGCACTTGTTTCCGGTTTCGTGAATGGGGCCAGTATTTTATTGACATTTAATTGTTTAGACGCTTTGTTAATAGGTTTACTAATTTGTCGATATAATTTGCACAACCCCTCAGGGGGCATAGGGTTAAGTTAGTTAGGTTCGCCCATCCTATGTTATGGGGAGTAGCGCCCCCAGGGGGCTTGTGTAGGTTAACTTAGCCATTAGCTAGGCCTTCGAGACGGCTGTCTTTCGTGCCCACTCTGCTTCCTTCCCATCTTTTACTCCTACTGATCTTTCTTCAATCTGTTCTTACTCTTCTTTCCCGACTTGCTATTCCCATGCGCGTTGCTCCTGTGTGGGAACACCCTCGTGCATGGGTTCCACGTATCTATCGTCACACTATGTGTCCCTTGTTTCTTCCTCTGTTAGATCGTCGTTGCTGTGGAGACGGAGACTTAAACTACTCAATATAATAATATAATTTGCACAAGGAATCTCATGCCCTGTGTACTTGGGACGAGATCCAGCTAGGTGACGTTATGCACGCCACCTACCTTGCGCAGAGGTGATGCTACATTCCGTGGCCAGCGGGAGGGCTTGTAGTGATTTAAATTCATCTCCACACTGCACGTAACTGCTTATAGCTGGTTTTTCTTGACATTTTAAGTAAGTATGAGTCCAGTAAGTTTTTGAACTGTGCAGCTTCAATGCCAATAGCGTTTCGAATGTAACTGGGTATTTTGTTGAACAACCTTGCACCCCGAACGATTAAGCTATTTCCTTGTAAATGGGTCACTACCATTTCTGATCGGGACTCCCATTTCACATGTGCGATCAAGGTGGGCCGAGAGTCTGACGGCAGTATGCTCCTTTACAGTCATACTAATTCATTTTCAGATAAATTTTTTTTTTTTTTGTAGTTTAGGCTCGCCCATTCTATGTTAGTGAAGCAGCACCCCAGGTGGACCCTGTAGGTTACCTAAGCCATTAGCTAGGCCTTCGAGACGTCTGTCTTTCGTGCCTACTTTGCTTCCTTCCTATTTCATACTCCTACTGCTCTTTCTTCTATCTGTTCTTCCTCTTCTTTGTCGACTTGTTGCTCCGATACGCGTTGATCCGTGTGGGAACACCCTCGTGCATGGGTTTCACGTTTCTATTGTCATACTATATATGTCCCTTCTTTCTTCATCTGTGATATAGCATTTGTTGTGGAAACGGAGACTTAAACTTTTGAATATAATAATAATCTCAGTTTCATAGAGTGCATTTGAATGTGGGCAAATCTTTCGTGATAGTTTGATTCTTTAATACCTCGATTTTTAGCAGTAACTGATCTCTGGATAGCCTCAAGGCCTTCTTGGTCTTTCCGTTTGCTCAGTACCGAAACGAGTGAACATTAACTAAATTTCTTACCTATGGTTATAGCTGTAGCCTCGTGGTCCCAAAAGTTGCATTATCTTGCATTCTCACTGTAAAGTCTCTTAAAATATCCGTTCTTTCAATTTCACTGCCAGTACTCGTCGTCCTTGATGTTGATATAATAAGGGAGGAGTTTTTCCCGTATCGTAGCAGTTCGCATTTTGTTTCATAAGTCATGTTTCTTTCAGAAAGCTCTTGGAATATCATTTGCAAACCTGTCCCCTTCCCCCCCCCCTTCGGGGCTCTCTGAAGCTTGATCTATATTCGAATGGCGTTGGAGTCGTTTAAGAGCGGGGGTACAATGAACGGTAATTAAGTATCAGGAAAGCGTAATAGGACGTACTATTTATTAATTTTTTTTTCTTGCGTCAGTGACTATCTCCCCCCCCCCCCTTCGCTTTGGGAGCTCCCTTCCTTCGAAAACCCTGGGCTATCAGGGCTTGGTTAAGTAGATAATGTTCTCGAAGTACAGTATATGGTCAAATTTTACATGATGAAATGAAGTATTGTGCTTGTATCTATGTGAAATACATAAAACATACGTAAATCCCATTCCTTATTTAGTAGTTAGCTACAAAAGTTAAAATCGTAAAGATCTGCGTTTTACTGGTTTATTAAGCATGTAAGTAAGAAATAGTTACGATAGAACACAAAACACTGTTAAAATGCCCAATAACTGATCTAACGACTTTGTATAAATACATTGACCTCTCACGAACGCCCTCACCGCTAGTTGATGCCATTCCCATGATGCATCCGCCCAAATAGAGGGAAACTCGCTGGTTTTAGTCCTTTGATGATCATTACCGTGGTAATTGTCAGTGTAACTGCTGGTAACTGTTGCCCACATCAATCATGCCGCATTGTTGGTGTCCTGCGAACAAAGCTCCCTGCCACTCCTGCAAATGTAAACAAAGGAGGCAATTTGTGGGCTCAGATCGGCATTGTCGCTTCTCTTGTGATTGCGAATGTTGGTGTTTTGCATGATTTTCGGTGCTCGAGGTGAGCGCTTATGCGTCTTTCTCTAGACACGATTTGCCATTGTTGTTGGTACTTGTTTTGACATCTGTTGGCCGACAGGGGATACAAAGCTTCTTGTAATTTGTTTCTGTGCAGTGCAATATGGTTTGAAACTTTTGATGCTTTTTTTACGTTATCGTATGCGTCTTTCTATTAATTGAAACGAGTTTTCTTCGTTAAGAAAAATAGTATCTTGTGAGAAATGACCTTATAATAAGTATAATGTCCAATGTTTTTCTACCCTTTGCTACAAGGGAAACACACATTCAATTTGTATATAGTAATGCGGTTATTCTTATCAGTATTTTCTAAAGCGAGTGCTTATGCCTCTCTCTGTGAATAATACAATTTATTTTCTTCCTCCATACTTGTTTTGATGTCAGTTTGCCATCATGAAAACGTATTTTTAATTTATTTCATATTTTTTTGCTCAGCGTAGTGTTGGTTACACGATCTTGCGCTGCGGTAGCTGTTAATTGTTCGTTGTCTTAAAAGTTTCTACTATGCTACACTTTTGCTGTTCAGTAACTTAATGCATCTTTTTTCTGCTAATACAAATTTCTCTTTATTCAATACTTGCTTTGCTTCCACTTCTCTGTCCATGGAAAGCATTTTATTGGTTGAAAGGGAGTAATTACAATTCCATCAGATCCAGTACTTAGAGTAGACTAGACCATGTGGCCATCACACTGTTAATAATTTTGGAAGTTTGGTGCTCTGCATAGTGGCCTACTGCTTCGCGTCCCCTCTTCTGCACAGCTTAAATGGCCGCAACAGGATGCTAGGCAGTAATGCTATTTGGCGGTCACTGGGTTCACGCAAACTTGGAATCGATACGGTCCGGCAATTGTGCCTATTTTTCAATTGCAAGTTTTTTTTTTATTATTTCAGTGGCAGCGGGCAGTATTTTTTTTCTGTTCTCATTTTGATTCTTGTTTAATATCAGAGCAACATGTTTTAACTTCCATTTGCTGTCTATGAATATGATTTGTCTCTTGTTAGCTGCCAGTGGAATATGTTTATGGTGATTTAGGTGCTGTGCGCTCAAGTACACGTGTGTAAGAGCTTCTTTGCATTGGTATGCCGTGGAAGGGGCAACTATTGGGTGTCCCGTGGAAGGAGCACCTATTGGGTGTCCCGTGGAAGGAGCACCTATTGGGTGTCCCGTGGAAGGGGCACCTATTGGGTGTCCCGTGGAAGGGGCACCTATTGGGTGTCCCGTGGAAGGGGCACCTACTGGATATGCCGTGGTCCGTGGAAGGGGCACCTACTGGATATGCCGTGGTCCGTGGAAGGGGCACATATTGGGTATGCCGTGGAAGGGGCACCTATTGGGTGTGCCGTGGAAGGGGCACCTATTGGGTATGCCGTGGAAGGGGCGCCTCTTGGGTATGCCGTGGAAGGGGCGCCTCTTGGGTATGCCGTGGAAGGGGCACCTATTGGGTATGCCGTGGAAGGGACACCTATTGGGTATGCCGTGGACGGGGCACCTATTGGGTATGCCGTGGAAGGGGCACCTATTGGGTATGCCGTGGAAGGGGCACCTATTGGGTATGCCGTGGAAGGGGCACCTATTGGGTATGCCGTGGAAGGGGCACCTATTGGGTATGCCGTGGAAGGGGCACCAATAGGGTATGCCGTGGAAGGGGCACCAATAGGGTATGCCGTGGAAGGGCACCTATTGGGTATGCCGTGGAAGGGGCACCTATTGGGTATGCCGTGGAAGGGGCACCTATTGGGTATGCCGTGGAAGGGGCACCTATTAGGTGTCCCGTAGAAGGGGCACCTTCCGTTACATATAGCGCTTTGTTCGGTACGCTGGTACTCGGCGCGAACGTTTATATGAACTTTCTGCTGATATATCTTTCGTTTGTTATGAGCACTTGTTTTGCTACTGCCCTGACAGAGTTCTTGGCCGTCCCATGTGCTGTTTTATACGATTTAATGCTTCTGAGGCTGCCAAAAATGCTGGCCGATGAATCGGGCCGCCCGCAGTGACTGCATGAAAGATTACGATGAGTGCTTGTCGAGGTGCGTAGCCCCTGCTACATATCCTCGCCAGAAAATCATCGGCAAACAAGCGATATAACATGATGTTTTATCCTATGTTGTTATTGGCTGCTTGCCTTAAACTTCTGGGATGATTATTTGTTTGTTACAAATCTGAACTTATTATTGGAGGGGGCAGGGGTTGCGAGCTATACCGTTTTTCATTGGTCAGAGCAAGCGTGGTCTGTCTATACATAGGTAGGAACCTATTCTAGATTAACTGAACCATTCCTAACCTATTCAAACCTAACACATAGGCTACTACCAAGTAAGTAAGATACTTTACATGGACCTATAACTCATTTATCACCGTAAGTGAAACTTTCTTCTACAGTATATAACACACTGGTGTCGTTACTAGTAATATTTCACTTTCTTCTACAGTATATAACGCACTGGTGTTGTGACAAGTAATATTTCACTTTCTTCTACAGTATATAACACTCGTGACTAGTAATATTTGTTCGTGTATCGCTGTGCATTCTTATTCTACGTTCTCTCAGCAATCTCTGACCTTTCCGCGGATCCTGCCTCCTCAGTATTCTACTTGACCTTGCAACCATCAACTTTTTCCTCTCAAGTTTGCTATTATTAGCGTAAAAGTCGCTCCGGTGGCAGAACTTCTCGGGAAGTTTGTTGTGTAGCCGAAGCAGCAATTTGAATCTTGGCCGTTGCAAGCGAAGCGACATTGGCTCGGTCATCAGGATCTTGGTTCGCTCTAAGATGATATCAATCATCATTATCGTCAATACAGAGCTTGTGTTACTAATGAAGTCTAGACTCTAATGAAAATACTACCCCAAAGTGAACCCAGTTTTTCCTCTTCTTTCCCGGCTTGTTGATCGCATTTGCGTTGATCCTATGTGAGAACACCTTCGGGTATGGCTTCATGGGTTCCACGTTTCTAACTGAACACCAAAGAAAGTTATCAAAACTTTTGGGGCTTGGGTTTCCTTGATATTTGGGGTAATGTAAGGGCTTGGGAACCTGTGATGCTCTGCTTCACATTTCTCATGTATTGCAGTTGGCTCTTGAAAGGGGTCATGAGGCAAGGTTGGTACAGCTTGACTTTAGTGCTGCTTTTGATCGCGTGAATCACCTTGAGCTGCTCCATAAGCTGAGATTAATGGGTATTGGTGGTTCAGTTCTCGCGGTAATTAGTCAATTTTTATCTGAAAGACGTCAATGTGTAGTTGTTGATGGGAAGAGGAGTGAGTTTTTGGATTTGGTTTCTGGTG
>LQNS02278091.1:63707790-63726551 GCA_001587735.2 Parhyale hawaiensis | reverse complement strand
GATCTTCTTTTTTTCATTCTTTTGTTTTCTCCACCCGCTGGGCTGGTTGCGTGGGGGTTTGTTAACCTCATGGAGTTTCTCTGTTCCTACGTCGCCAGCCTGGTGTGATTTAATAATAATAATGAAAAAGTAAAAAATAAAAATTACTCCAATAAATATTGTATCCAAACGAAACCAAGCAAAAAATGTGTCCGTTTGAACCAAAAAAAAAAAAAAAACAACGAGAACAATAAAAAGAAGCGAAGGCCATCATACAAAGTTCACATAAGTGAATGGGTCAGCGCCAACAAAACACGAGAAACAAAAACAGTCAACAAACTGTGTGCCAACAGGAAGAGTGTCCCAGAACCCGTCAATAACGTGTGTGCCCACCCTGGGTGGCAATGTAAGCTGTGCATCGTCTGCGCATGCTCAGGACAGCCTTGAGAGGGTTTGTAGTGGAATGTTTTCCCGCTCCTCCTGGAGGGCTTCGACCAGCATATGACGGTTCACAGGTGTAGGTGTTCTGACAAAAACTCTTTACTGAAGTTCATCCCATAGGAGTTCGATCGGGGGTAAGGTCTGGTGAGTATGCAGGCCAGGCCATGACCTCGATCTGCTCGGCAGCCAGGAAGTTCCGTGTCAGCCTCGCAGCATGAGGGCGAGCGTTGGTCGGTTGGAACACTGTTATCGTGAGATGAGCTTGCAGAAAGGCCAGCATGTGCGGTCTCAAGACCTCATTGACGTAACGTGCTGCCATCACATTGCCTTCGATGACGATAGCACACCATTTGTGGACTGTTTTTTTGTTGCATGTGTTTTGTTGGTGCTGACCTATTCACTTTTGTGAACTTTGTCTGATGATCTCTTGCTTTCATAGTTGTTTACTTTGGTTTAAACTAAAACCTTTTTTCTCTTGTTTCATTAAAACAATTTTGGGAATCATTTTCATGTTTTACTTTTTCGTAACCCAAATATCAAGGACCATAAATTTAATGTCCTCCCAGTAGCTGTAATTGAAATAAATAACACTTAACGGCACAATAAAATTCCGACTTTGCTCGTACGTATTTTGACAAATTCGTGTAAAATTTCGGCTTACTAGAGCCACCATCCCTCCATCGCTTTTTGTGAGGCCCTTCAATCCTGGCCTGTGTAAGGTTAGGTGCGCAAGGTTAGGTTCCGCTAATGTTCTAGTATATTTTAATACAAAGAATGTTCATTTAAAACTTTTCAAACTTTCAATGTAAGATTAGCTTATTTAGCTTGTTACTTGAAACAATCCTTGTCATTCCTAACTTTATGAAGGCCAGCTTATCAGGACCTTAGTAGAACCTGTCCTTACTTTTCCTAACCTTACACCCCGGCCCCGGGCTCTATACAAACACATTTCATTGAAATCCCTCATTAGCCCCATGAACATACACCCAAATCCTTGTAAAACTAATAACAACTAAACCCTTTCTTCGCATTTTTTTGGGCAGAATATTGAATTTTCATTTGAGAAGCCCTTTGAAGAGTAAAAAAAATTACAACTGTCGTGTAAGTGAAGTACTAATTTCTACCGTCATTTAATGGCGGAGGCTGCTCAGATGAATTGAAACGGAAAACATTGAAAAAGTGTCATCACAAATTCCTCGCTGTCACTTTTGACAGCGCGAGCACTCTAGTTCAATATAAATATAATCCGCTAGTGAGCTATACTTTGGAAAGAAGTACAGTAACGCTGTAGGAAATTCATCGGTAATTATCTGGTGTACAAAGGAGGGACCGTTTCGACTCCTCCCTATAATTACTTATAAATTTTATATTAAAAATTACACAAACGCGTTAGAAAAGTGACGAGTTTTAGTTTTGTAAATGAGTGTCCATTTTCTAGTTTTCCACTACTTTTAAACTCGTAACTTCAGTATTAATAAGTTTGATAAAAAATATCGAATTCAGACTTATTCATTAGAGATATACTCATATAATGAATCAATAAGATACCTGCTTTTTATTTTATTTTAGTACCTTTCGATTTCTTAAATCTGAATGGTCCTTTTTTTGTTACAAAGATAGATAATTTTCAGTCCCAATCATTATAGCTACCGTACTATGGTTAATCAATCTGAATTTCAGCTGATGTGATAATCGAATATGCAGTTTTTTCAAATGGATTTTGCCTTCATGCAAGGACTCCTATTTTCTGAATGTTGGGTCCTGTCTCTTGTTGTCACTTTGGACATCGTTCCTCGCCGCCGCAATTACGATCTCGTTTACTCAATCTTTTTCCTTCAGTTCAAGGCCTATAATTTTCGCACTTGAAAAAACAAACAAAAATTGTTTTCCTTTCCAATTGAGCAGACCAATTTTTCAACCCTAAACTGCACGTAATGTACAATGAATGTGTTTCTTTTTATATCCTCACCGCATTTGGCCATTCTAAAATACTCTACCACTTCCTGATCTATTTCTATCGAACAAAATTTATTTTTGCTATATGTAAAACTTTGATCGTCAGAAGGGAAATTTCAGCTTGTCTTTAACTGTCGTAAGTTCGATTTGTTTGTGACAAGGTAAATTTCGCTTCTGACAGAATGAGGTTCAGGAATGACAAATTAACTTTCATTCGTAACAAAATTGACACGGACATGACATAGTGTAATTAGCAGCAAAATTACAACTGTGTATTTTCACTAGTACTGCTGGCTATGTGGTTTTTTACTGTGTGGTAAGCTGGAGGTCCTCACTTTGACTCCTAAACTCGTATACCCACGGTAGTAGCAGCAGCCTTGCGTGCGGAACTAGTGGCACTGGGTGTTGCGTCTTCGAGCACCAAGCCAGGTACGTGCGCGAGTTTTGCAGAGCTTGGTGCGCTGAGTCAGCAGTTGCTGGGTATGCACTGCTACCATGAGGACACTTACTTTCCCAGAAATGGGGAGAGTAGGGGGCGCTGGTCGTTGCTTAGGAACGTTCCATCAATAGCGCCGTCGTTCTTGAAGACCCGTAATCGACTGCAGCCGTGTACTCCTTTGGGACCAGTTGGCCTGTGTCCGCAACTTGAACCAGTGCGTGTGGGTTTCCAAGCAGGAGATGCGGTCAAATTTAGTTTTACCTTCACGTAGTATATTTTGAAGTTAGAAACCCAGGAAACGTTCTCACTTGTTCCTTCAAAATGCTTCTGCCTATAGGGGTCTTCCAGTTTCCGAATCAATATATAGGGCTATTCTGTGTACAATAAATGATTAATTGTCCACATATACCTATATTGCAAGTTGCGTGTCCTCATCACAACTTCCATAAACATAAGTAATCAGTGCGTAACCAGGTACCAGGGAGCAATAATAGCTGGGAAATCAGGCAAACAAGCCGAAAAGAATGCGCTTCATTGTCTACTGAACAGATGCATGAGAGCGCTCGCTGCCTGCGTGTGCGAATATTATTTATGTTTGCCGACTGGGACACTGTCTGGGAATATAAATTCAGCGTCCTACAAATCAAGCACAATCATTGATGTTGAAATTATAAGAATAATAATAATATATGTAAGCTAACAGCGAGGGATCTCAGCTGCTAGCTCACCGTAACGAGCATCTTTTTTTGTCATAAACTTGACATTCTATAGCACAAATCAAGCACAGTTTAAATCCCCTTCTGGATAACACCAGCCGTTGATCGGATTAAATAATTCTCGACAATTTTTGTTTTCGCTACAGCATCTGTCACTTACCTACCGACCATCTGCTCTTACCACAGCTCTCCCGAGCCCGTCACTGACGTGTTGCATTCCCCTGCTTAATTCCTCGACTCTGACAGCTGGACATCTCAGTAATTATTAATCCCTGAATATTAAATTGCCCCGCTCTTTGTTGCAGCGCTTGTCACTGAGCGACAACCATCTCGTCTCGTTCCCGACTCCATCTCTGTCTCTGTTGCCATCCCTCACATGGCTGGACCTGAGGTGCAACAGCCTCTCGTCACTTCCATGGCTCCAGCTCGTTCAGCTGCCTCAGCTGCAGGTGCTGCTGCTCCAGAACAATTGCATTGCGGCGCTCTCAGTGCACCTAGGTGAGCTGTACCGCGCCGAGTAAATTGCATTCACTGCTCGTCAAACGCCAGCGTCTCAGGATGTTCATGTTTTTACTAAAGGCATGTCACTGCAGGATTTACTGGAGGTATGGTGAGGATGTTAAGGCGGTGGAGTGGTGGTTTATTGCTAAGGATAGACTTTGCTAGAGAAATGCGAGCATGCCATAGTAGTGGATTGAGAGAGACAATAATTTATTGGAGATGTTACAAGAATGCCAAGAAAGTGAAATGATGTTCTTCTTGGAGAGCCCAGCTGCGTTCAGCAGCTCTTGAAATCCAACTCCTGCAAAAATTAATTCGTAGGTTTTTTTTTCATTGATGTCTCGCGCATTTTGGAAAACTTTTCTTTCAACAAAAGGGACTCTTTCTCTAGTAACATTTCTGGCCTTGGCCCGCTCCGTTTCTATTCTTGGCCACGAATTCTGTCGCTCCCTAATTGCGTTGTCTTCCATTTGTGCCGCTGAAAAAAAAAAAACAATAGAAGGATGCAGTGTTGCCATGCAGCGTCAAAGCAAAAAAAATACACATGGCAACCGCTTTGTTAGGAATAAATATTTGCAGTTCTTTCGCGGCGACCTGCACTCCTTCAGTATTGTATTTGTCGTTACGTGCGTCCTCCATATCGTTCATAAGTACCTCCCCACGGAGGTTATGATGTTGCCGGTATCCACATGTCAGTTACCAGTATAACTCAGGAAACTTTGGGCGGATCTCTACGCAATTTACAGAAACTTTTAGGAATGTCACGAGGAGCAGATAATTACATTTTGGTGATGATCTGTAAATGCGTTTGTTTGTTTGTCGGTCGTTCTGTCTCAGAGAAGTACGCTGTTAGGTGGAAATCTACGCTTTCGGAGTACAGCGCTAGATTTCTGTAGTATATATTCAAGTTTAGGTGTGAGGCCTACCTCAAAATACAGTGTGTTAGGAATAGGTTGGGGGTGAGTTAAAATTAGGTTAGATTAGTTAAAAACTGGTTAGGTTAGCTCAGAATTGGTTAGTTTAACTTAGAATGGGTTAGGAAAGATGCTTAACCAACTTGGAGGTATACATTGTATACCTGAATCTCAATTCAGCCACTCGCGGTGTACCGATACCAAGCGTTTCCTTACAGATCTTTTAACAAGTGCCACAACTGCACGTGCCGAGCCGTTACGTCTGCATAGGTGCCCTCTGGGGGCAATGAACAGGCTTCTAATTTTATAGAAATTCGTTGTTGTTTTCCCACCGAGGCGTCTAGAGGTGTTGCGCAACAGTTCCATCGGTTAATGTTGTTACGTAACTAAATTGCACTTGTTGAGTGTGAACTTGATTTATCGATGGACTGCTGCAATCCTAATATAATAAGACGCTTCGTGTATTTATTAATATACTAGTGGACCCGTGCGTGAAAAAAATTCACGCAGTAATCGATATATTTGCTTAATATAGGCCGGTGCGGAATCTTCTCTTCTTTGACTTGCTTATTCATTTTCTTCATTGCTCCTATGTCGTGCTCTAATTCATAGGTCCTTGTTTCTTTGACTTGCCGTTTCCACATTTTCCCGTTCACGCTTATCAGAAGCTCTTATTCCCTTCTGTAACCTTTCTGCTTCAAGTCTTTCTTGTCACTGTGTAGAGTAGACCCTTCACCTCTATTGGTAGCGCGTCTTTGTTCTTGAGACTGTAGTAGTATCGTTCTTCTTTTACGTTGACTATTCTCCAGTTTCCTTCTTTAACGCGGCAGAATTAAAATCTTCCGTGAAACACTGCAATAAACTTGAATGTAGCTCAAGTCAGTTTATATGCAATATGAGCGCACCGTAGCCAGGATACTGTCTGTCAACCTCAAATATCTGCTTTATTGAAGTGCTTAAATTTTGGCCTATGAAGCGAAATCTGCTCCGTCAAAGAAAGATGGAGTGCTCTAGTTAAGTTAAGAGATCGATGCCTATGTTGCAGAAGATGGCGAAAGTGGGATCCTTATCCCTTCATCTGGATGCACTTCTTGCTTGAAACAATTTTTGAAACCGAAACAATATATTTGCAGCTCGTGGAGTCTGACTTTATAACTTTTTCTCTCAGATCACGACGTACAAATTCGGCAGATGATCAATGAAGGACTCACGAAGTGATAATTTTTCACTGGTAGTAGACAATTATTTCTTCCAGCTTAGTATCTTTCTTTTACGGAGCAGATTTCGCTTCATAGGCCAAAATTTCAGCACTTCAATGAAGTAGATATTTGAGTTTGAAAAACTAGCATGGTTACGGTGCGCTCACATTGCACATAAGCAGACTGGAGTTACATTCAATTGTATTGCAGTGTTTTACTCAAGATTTTAATTCTGCCTCTCACTATGGAAGACGCGCGTTTAAGAAGGAGACTGGAGGATAGGGGACATAAAACAAGAATGAGACTACTACAGTCTCAAGAACGAAGACGTGCTATCAATGGAGAGAAATGAAGCGTCTATGCGGCACAGTGTCAAGAAAGACGTGAAGGAGAAAGGTTACAGAAGGGAATAAGAGCTGCTGATGAGCGTGAGCGGAAAATATCGAAACGCCAAGTCAGAGAAAAGAGCACCTAAGAATGAGAGCACGACAAAAGATCAATGAAGAATTTTTTCACGCACGGGTCCACTAGTATCTAATGAAGCCTGTTTTGTGCTAATAATCTAATTATATAATTACCTCCGCCAAGAAGGTTACGTTTTCGTCGGATATGTCTGTCTGTGAATCTGTTTGCCTCTCTGTTATCAAGTTAACTCAAAAAGTTAAGAACGGATTTGGATGAAATTTACATGGATTGTTAAGTAAGTTAGGGCGAACAGATGACTAACTTTTGGGAAAGATCCGTTCATAGTTTGTTTGTCTGCCTCATTTTTGTCCATGACATTACTCAAACAGTTATGGATGGATTTTCATGAAATTTACATGATTTGTTAGTTTTTTACGAAGGGTAAATGACCAAATTTTTGTGATATGTTTGTTCGCTCGTGTGTTTGTTGCCGTGTTTGATTTTAATTTTGCTTGTTAGCACAATAACTCAAAAAGTTCTAAATGGATCTTTATGAAATTTACAGGAGTTGTTAGTAATGGTAAAAGACATAAATGATCAAATTTTGGTGCAGATCGGTTGGTTCGTTTGTATGTTTGACTTATGTTTGTTATAATGTTTGTTAGCAGCATATCTCACAAAGTTATTAGCGGATCTTCAAGAAAATTGCAGAAGCAGTTATTACTATCAAAAGGTACAAATGATTATATTTTGGAGTTGATTCAAACAAATCATGGTTTTAGCGCCAAATTGAATTTTTCGTTACCGTTGCCTTGCAATTGGCGGAGGTATGCGCTCTCAGAGTACTCTAGTTATTGATTGATTTATCCGTTCACTTTTAGCCACGCTTTCAGCATTTGCATAATCATAGCCAGTCAAGCCATATCATGAATTCGGTTAAAGCATAAATTTTGGCTAATTCAAGAGATATTGATTTGTTTTCGCAGTACTTTTTGCTATGAGGGAAGGAGGACGCTGCTGCATTGCGTAGGTCTTTTTTGATATTTGAAGTGGAAAAACAAGCTGACAGGTGAGGTGCATCCTTCAATTTAGCATCAAGACGACGTGTATGAACGATGAACGGGAATTGCTAATGGTAAATACAGAGTCGTGCCTCATTCTTGTCTCGACCCTATTTTACAAGAACTGTTGCCCCATTTCTGACATCCAGATATTCTGAGTAAAACACTGTAATAAATACCAGAAACAATTTCTGTACAAAATATCATGATCGTCGCCTTCGGGTCGCCTGTCTTTCCTGTGCTTCCTACCACTTTCGTATTCCTACTGATGACACTTTATTCTGTTGATCCTCTTCTTTCCCCCCTTGCTGCGTCCATGCGCGTTGATCCTCTGTGGGAACACCCTCATGCATGGGTTCCATGTTTATCTAGGCTTACTATGTGTCCCTTTTATTTTCTCTCTTGGAATAGCTTAGTACCCATTTAGGGAGGCTCAAGCTCTTTCATACAACTATAACCTATCATGACCGGTGTATCATAATTATATGAGGCTTTCCAAATGGTCGTATTTTTACGGGAAAAGCTGGACTAAATTTGAAATAACAAAGTTCATATCGTTAATTTGTGGCTGTATCATGAATACATTGACAGTCAGGGTAATTACTCTCAATTACAACCTTTGTATGTTGGTAATGTAGTTAAGTTTGTGCATGTATCGCAAAAAAATGATATTCAGAAATCAAGTACTTTAAATTACCAAGATTGTCGTTGATGGAGTTACTTCTGGGTTGTATATAACATGTAACTAAACAGAATTTTATAGTAAATGTTTGTCATACTCCTGTCCTTCAGTGAGGTTTTCCAAATTAGGACTTCTGCTGTTATTTGACAGCAAAATTTAGTTCCAACGAAGAAACATTTCAGCTGAATGACTTCACGCCAGATAAAAATTCATTATTTGGCAGTGATGGAAGTGCTGTTGAGAGTTGATTAACAGTTTAATTTCAGCGGCGGTACTTACCTTAAGAATTCCTCAGCAGTAAGGACTGTGCTCGTGGAAGTCAATTTTGAAATAAACGAGTGAAGCTTTGTCTTATTATGACAGCCGAGGCTAATTTACAATTTGTTTACATTTCAGCGGAGTTGCCCAAGTTGCGAACTGTGCAGCTGGCTGGCAATCCTGTAGTATTCCCTCCTAAACACGTTCTGGAGGATGGCACAGCCGCCGTTTTGGAGTTTTTGCGTCATCGAAACGAAATCAGACGCAGTATACAAAGTGGTGGTTGTTGGGTCCACGCTGGCCAAACCTGCAGTTTTGGAAATAAAAATTTTAGATCACAATACTTAGAAAGTCATGAAGATGATGAATCGGAGGATTCAGAAGAGTATGCGGACTCTACAGGTGAAAGCAGTTGTAAATATCACGAAGGTGGACTTTCTAATGGTCAAAATCCTATCGTTTTTGCGAATGCTGGTCCCGACGATTTCTACTTCTCAGCTCCAGACAGCGGCAGGGAAACTCTGAGATCCCTGGACCAACCTACCACCCCAACATCTCCTTGTCTTCTTACTCCCAACGCTGAATTTCCTTCAGCGCCCGTGAGATACGATACTCTGGCTTGTAAAGCTGACTCGCCAGCTCTGACGGCATTTCTGCACCAATTAGACGAAGACTGGCCCCAGCGTCCGGAAACTGGCTCTGGGTCTCAAAAGTATAGTGAAGTTCAAGGAAGATGTTCCTCAGCTAAGCAAGAAAAATTGTTAAATAGAAATTTATCCATGTCTGCTCCGGATTTAGAAGCTTTCTGTAGCTCCGGTGATCAACCAGCAAGTGGGAAATATGCAGTAGGGTTGAACGATCGTTGTATAAGAGTCACTAAAAGTTCGCCACAGCCAGAAAATTCATGTAGTGTGAGCCTATCAGCATCAAGCAGCCAGGTTACAGACGGTTATAGCATCTTAAGTAAATGTTCTGATAATATTCCCGAAAAAATTTCAGAAGAGCAAGAACATGAAAGCAAGCTCCCTTTCATTTCTTGCACTCGTTGCCCCAGCATTTGTCCCATCCCCCATGAGATCCAACTTCAAGCAACGCACGGTAGAAGAAAGACGTGCCTGCCGCATGTGAACAGGGTCTTGCAAATTAAAAACTTGCCCAAGATTAACGGCAGCCAGCAAGCTAGCTCTGCTAACACTTCAAATACGTCCTTAAGGAAATCCAAACAGAACAATACCAGCCGCTTATCCAAACAAGGTACTGCAGACCATTTTCCTGTGTACTCGGCTGATGCACTTACCATCCCCCACTATAGATATAGGGTGCCAATCCACGCAAACGTAGTCGAGAGGAGTTCAGAAATCCCAAACACATTGGACGTTGAACGTCACCAAGCGCCCCTTTGCTGCCTGAAGAGACGTCAGAGTTTGCACTTGATTCTTGGTAATGCTGAAGAGGATGGTCCGACTGATGGGAGTGAAGCCGAAGAGGAAGACAGCCTTGCTGGGGATCTTGGAGAAGGATGTCGGAAGCCTTTGACTGAAACGGATATAGCTGAAGAAGATAACCATAGCTGTGTGAGGAAGCAGGTAAGATTTACCTCTAGGTTGAGTGTGACACGGAGTTTCTGGATAAATCAATCAAAAGTTCCTTCATGTCGTAGATATTGAAAAAAAGATGGGCTGCTGCGCAGATAAAATTCCCTGCTACAAGAACGAGCATTCAAAAGAGAGGATAGCTCCTTTAACTGACTCAATTAACTTACTAAATCCATTCATGTCTTAATGAATACTGTATCCCTATTGCCACTAACTGTAACTTCAGGTACCAGCATTATTATTTCATACCAGAAGTAGTCGTTTTTGGTTTATAAGAAAACATTGATCGTAACTCCAACATTGAAAACGTTTATGTAATGCTTATTTGAACTTAGAGATACATGATCGACAACGTCACACTGTGTCTTCTCTAATTTTTGTTTAGAGAAGAGACAAGTTTCCGCAGGTAAGGAAAAAGCTGACACTGTCGGGAATGCATTCCCAAAGAGTAGGACTTCGAACTCTCGGCAGCCTGCAGTGGTGTCGCTGGACATTTCCACTATAAGGCAGACTCATTTGACTTTATTATCTCTGTTCTATGTCCCACAGAGTGTTAGTTCGAACTCTCTGCAGCCAGTACTGGTGTCGCTGGATGTGCCCACCAAAGGCAAGCTCGTACGAGCTCACCCCGTAAAAAGGCGCTCCTCGGACGCGAACGTCAAGAGACAGTTGAGCACTAGTGAACAGCAGCGAGGATCTCTCCTTAACTGTCACCAAAATCTTCCCAAAACTGGTACTGAATTGAAAAGTGGGCAGAGCATGAATTGCGCAGCTGACCTGCAGTTAAATGGGAGAAGAAGTTCTCTGTCATCTTTAAAGCGACTAACTATGAATCAAAATCGACGATGCAGCGTTGGAAGTAGTAGGCAAGTTACTATAGTGACCTTGAATCTTTTAAAATCTAACTGCTGAAATAAAATTAAGTTGCAATATGTTGCTTGAAGAAATAATGAAACAAATTCGGCATCAACTTTGAGGATCTCTTGGTAACTGTCAATTAATACGTCGAAAAACTAGAGTTAGTAAATGTCATTTCTGCGCCCTTACCGTTACTTTTTACTATACTTTTATGTATCTATTTTGTCGGATTTATTCTGATATGGATTTAATTTATCGAATAGGGTATATTTTTTCGACTGTAATATCGATATAGTCAATCGGGAAATACATGAATAAATATTAGAGGTAATAAATGAGCTAGGATTTTTTACTTAGGAAATGGTAGTTCATTTATTACCCCTAATGTGGGTTATTCCCATACAGTATTCTCTGATTCACTATGTATCTAAATTATGGCAGGCGTCGAGTTGGGGGTAGAACTGTAGACCTCTAGTTACTTACCACAGCGACGTCTAGCAGTTAAGGTCTACGTAATTTGATTTAAAATTTTCAAGTTTTTTGTCTGGAGTTGAACATATAAAGATTTCTACACCGTTTTTTTTACGCCTGCAATCCTACTCACTAAGCCTCGACTTCATAAATTGAAGAGAAATAATTTTTTCTTTGAGCACATCAGAATTTTGAAACTTTTCTTTCACAACGTCATCTGTATTTTTCAAATATTTACTCTTTTTCCAGTTCCCCAGAGGAGGTAAATGTCTTTGTTGGCAACTCAAGCTTTACCTGAGAGAAACAGGCGAACTCGCGTTGGTTCACATTTCAGTAAAGAGTTTATTTTTATTTATTCTTTTATTTTTTCTCGGCAGGCTTGTGACAAGATCAGAAGTTATCGCTACAGCGCGGCGTGAAGAACAACTTAAGAGAACTAAAATGGACGCCCTGCAAGAACAACGGAGTCTTGGAGCACTCAGGTACCGTCGTGTGTAACTCTCTTGCTGTAAGCTCACAAGCTTTGCTGCCTGTCCAGAATAATTTTCACTTTCGTTGCTATCTTAGAACTGGAGATTCTGGGTCCCACCGCAGGTTCTTTGCAGCCGTAGTTTTGCAGCCGCGGTTGTTATTGAAGAAACTCTACCAACATGCAACGTTTTTGCAATCTGAGGCTGCATTACAGACGTAATTGAAGAAATTTAATTGCTAAGCTACATTTTTAGATTTTTCTATCTATAATTTTACTGTGGCTGATATTATTAAAGAAATCGAGTCGTCAACCTAAGCTTTTACTTTTCTTAATGCTTTAGTGACGCTCCTATCACTAAAAACATTCCCCCGCTAGAAATCACACCCCTAACATATGTATCTTATTGAAAGTATATTACACTTTGTCTATGGTAAAAATACTGATAAAATTATAAAGAATCCGCAGCAAGGTTACAATATTACTACCGCAGCTTGGTAATACGCCATCGAAGAGTCACATCGAAGAGCTAGGACTGACTTGATTCTTACTATAGCGAAGACGGCTCAGGAGCCAGTTTATAAAAGCATTCAAAGATTTTAAATGCCTCCAAAAACGTCCTGAAACTAGGATTCAAACTTGAAGGAGATCGTGACCTCATCCGGAACATTGCGCAAAAGTTCAAGCATCAATATCGTGTAACTCGGCTGGGTGTTTAGTTTTTCCCGGACTTCAAAGCAAATATTTGGAATGCATTTCCTCTGAAATTGTCGGCGCACAGACAGTCGACACGTTCAAACATCGACTGGGAGCTGCACCCTCCACTGCTTCGGATCCATTATCCCCAACCTGATGTTCAACTTAATTTTTTCATAAACAGCTTCGTCCCATTCTCTTTCAAACCAGTCTTCCGTATCATATCAAAATATTACTACCGGTCTGTTGTAACTGCTGTTGTTTGCCCGCTCGTCCCATTGGCTGCGATTTTTGTCAATAATTTATTCTACAAATCAATGTCACTGCACTTGCTCAAAGTGAACCAATACCCAAACCTTAACTGCTGTCTTGGAATGGGCTTCTTGTTCCGTCTATGGTCCAATATCGAATTCAAACAATTACTATTCTCCGATGTTGTTGTTGTTGTTATTGAAGAAATAGCACCGTCAACTGCTCCCTTTTTTGTGTGTATTTATTTATTGATGATATATTTCTCCACGGGCTGGGGATGTATGTATTGTTCGAAATGTTGCTGAAAAAAACACACAAAAAAAAAAAAACTACAGTTTTAATTTCAAGGATGTTACTAAATCACTCAAACCTCCATCCGATGTTCTTTAATCTAAAGCTTGTGTCTAGGACGATGCAGCAAAGAAAATGTACCTCCAATTGCTCTTAAATTGCTTTTAAATTTACATACACTAGGTACATCTTCTAATTCTGTCACTACCGCCCTGTTCTAAACGCCATTTCAGCACCAATCCGATCCCAACCAAAATCTGCAGGGTTTCACCATTATGCGTATGGCACTAATGGTGCGGCAGTAGGCTGCTGGTGCAGAGCTCCACGGTATTGCAGATGCTTCGTTACATTGGTGTGGCTCTGATGCTAATTATACGCCTGTTCCCGCCAGGCACGAGCGCTACATGGAACACTGGCGTCAGGAGGCGAGCACTCAGCAGCAACGGTTTGCGTCCCAGTTCTTGCCAGGTGTGTTCTTTGAGAAACCATTCCTTGTAATTATTACTATTTAGGTATTATTTCAATTATTTATATTACTTCCGCCAAGGAGGTTATGCTTTCGTCGTGTTTGTCTGTCTGCTTGTGTGTCCGTCTGGCTGGTTGTCTGTCACCAAGATAGCTTAAAAAATTACAGACGGATTTCAACGAAATTTACAGGGATTGTTAGGTATGTTAGGAAGAACAGATGATTAACTTTTGGTGAAGATCCGTCAATCCGTTTGTTTGTCTGCTTTATTTTTCTTGTTGCCATAACTTAAAAATAATTCAAAAAGTTATGGACGGACTTTTATGAAACTTGTTTAAGTTGTTAGGTATATAACGAAGAGTAAATGACCAAATTTTGTGATGAACTAATGTTATAAGTCATAAATGATAAATTTTCGTGATGATCGGTTGATCTTTTTGTGAGTTTGACTAATGTTTGTCAGAATATTTGTTAGCAGCATAACTGAAAAAGTTATGTACGGATCTTCAGAAAATTACTGAAACTGTTAATACTAACGAAAGGCACAAATGATTAGATTTTGTTGTTGATATAAAAAAATCATGGTTTCAGAACTAACTTTAATTTTTCGTTGCTGTTGCACTGCATGGCGGAGGTATGCGCTCTCAGAGTGCTCTATTTGCTATTGCTGTTATTATTACTTTAATAATGATCACTAGCAAATCGCTGTCCGTCTTCTATTTTAGTCGACGTTAACTCAACCTTCCAAGAAGATTCTTTTCATGTTTTGTGAACAACATATACTTCCTCTATTCCTTCTAATTTTCACCCCTCCCCACGGCCACTTTAAAACACGTTAATACCTCATGAGACGAAAAGTGAAAAATACATAGCTCTAAAATGTTAAAATAAGCTCTTACTCTTTGAACATAAAATGAGAAAAATATCTACAGTATATTCGTAGAAATTCTGTCTGGCAAAGTATTTTTTCTAACTATGATATTTGTTCGCCGTTGTTTCGTACTCGTTTAGGCTACCTGCTTAAATTTCTGAAAATCTGAACCTTTTCAATTGTGACCATCATCGACCCTCCCACCTGATGAGCTGAGGACAGCGACACGTACATCGTGGTTACCAAATTTCTTCTCTGTGCTTTTCATAGTATTCTTCAGTATCTGATACATACCATCTCAAGGCAATATTAATAATAATAATAATTAATTGCAATTTTAGCTAGACGCCCGAGCTTCGAGAAATAATTAAGGCCAATTGAAGCACTAAGTAACCTCCCTCCAGACTCCCTAAACGCTGCTGATAGGAACCACTAGAAAGAAATTTATGGCTGCCATGAACGCCTGCACAGAGCTCTTCCGAACACGGTTCCCTGCTGTGAGTTCCCCCTAGACAAAGACTGGGAGATAACGCAAAGTGTCTAAAAATAGTCTCTGCACAAGACCTAATTATCTCGGTGTCCAGCTTGTGCAGAGCTACATCACTAATTCCTAAGCCGATTATTTTATCCCCTCTGAATGAAGATCATTGTATCTAAGGGTTAAACTTTATGAAAGTTATCTATGATCATGGACAGTCACGATATCTAGGTAATTAAAATTACCTCCTTCAAGTGTCACGGTACCTCGGTAGTTAAAGCAACTGCCGCTGAAGAATCATGATATATATATATAGTTTAATCCTTAAACGCATTCATTTTTCTCAGTTACCCACCCCCATGACCTCCTCAGGGGTCGAATGCTTTGAAGGGTTAAGGATCGCGTTCCCAGGTAATTAAAGTTACCCCAGTTTCTTTGCACCGCTCCAACCGAACAGCCAATTAGCGAAGGGAATTTTCTAACGTCAGATGTCAGCCTCGGACAGCGCGTCTGCTTAGGGTAAATTACGACTGGTCCAGGGCGGTGTCTAGGGGCTAAGCCTAATTTACCCTAGCTTTAGGGTAAGTCTGCATCAGGAACGTAATCCTAGTTTTTTCTTTCTTTTCGCATCATCCGGTAATTAATTACCATGAAGAGGCAAGCCAGTTGATCGTTTGCTATGTAAGAGAAGTTTGAAGTAAAGCATTAATTATGCAGTAATAACGATAAGTAAAATGTTACATCAGAGAAAGTATAGCAGTATGAGATAAGCCCTCAGGGGCATATTGTGGCGGGCCCTTTCCCTGCCACAATATGTTTGGGCATCACGCACCCAAGGGTCCCGAGTGCCTTCTCCGCAGGGGATGTAGCATCTGGCCGCAGTTCCTGNTGTAAAGTTAGGTAGGCTCTCAGTACTTCCCCTTCTGTTTCGGGAGGTGGGCTGCCGATCGAGGTGGCTGACCTATTCCCGCTAGACTTCTACCTTCTTGTATTTCGTTTCCTTCCCGTGTGCGACGTAGCTGAGCGAAAGCTTCCTGCCGCGCCCGGGGGTTGGAGATGCTCAACTTGCGCTTTTTTCCTGTCAGTAGCGCACTGACCACTCTTGAGACTTACTGGCAGAAAAGCCGAGACAAAAATCATTGACAACATAAAACGCGCCCTAGTCGGCGTACGAGTCTGTGGTTAAACACAGGAATAGTTCGGCGCGATATAGGCAGTGTGCCACTGAAGCGCTAGTAAAACTTCTACTACTACAGTATGAGATAATTTTTTTAAATTTTATAACTTTGCTTATATTCGTCACACATACATCTTCTTTCGATAATTAATAATCCTTAAGATGTTTATTAATGTGTAAAAAATTGAATCAGGTGTAATAGAAAATTAGAGATTAATGACTGAAAAACTTTTATTTTGAAGTTTGAAACGTCCAAAACTTAGGGACAAGTATGAAGAAAAACAATTAACTGCACTTTTAATCCAAACTGCTTCATTTCCAGTGAAGAAAAGGCTTTTCAGTAGATATTTGTGAGCATTGCAGCAGTGGACTTCTTAGCACCACGTCAAAAAGTTGATTACTCCTTAAGACAAGATGTTATTGAGTTGCACAAGCAAAATTGCCCGATTACAATCGTTTTTTGTGTTGTACGAATACTTTTTTCAACCCAAAATACATAAATTATTATATAATTTTTATCAGAGGGGAATTTACTTTTTTTTGTTGTTCCGTATATCGGTATATGTTGTTCACGCAACGATACAAATACTGTATCAATACATTTATTTTTTGGTTCGCTAGATTTTTTTATAAATAAGCAATTTCATGGTGTGAGAGTATTTATTTCCCTCCACTGTATGGTCCCTTACCTGCTAATGGTTAAATCAAGCGGGTTAACATATTTTTCCACTTACCCATTACAACAAAGAAAAAAATCACAAGCTCTTTATTAAAAAACGCGAAAATAATAAGGCTAGAAACTGCTAAGCCTCATGCGCACTTTGCTCTCGTTCTTCTCTCAATTTCACTAACAGTCTTTCCTCTGTTGTACCTCTTCTTTCACGACTTGTTATCATGTGTAGAGATATTCTGTACGTGCGAGTCCTCTTTTTCTACATGTCTGTTATTGTTTTTTAGCAGCCATTTAATAACCAATGTGGTACACAAGGAGGCTTAAACTATGACGTTATTTATACATAGAGAAAATCTTTCAGGTTATACTCTGACGTTATCTAGGCATAAAAAATATTAAACTTTAATCTTTGGCGTTATAGATATATAATGGACACTTAGAGATAGAATTTTACAAAAGTTGATATTATTCGGCTTTGCGATTCAATGACGCTTTTCTTTTATCAGGTATTTCTTCCCCAGATGACTATAATCGTCCTAGTTTTTTATCGAAAAATGTATTTACCCTAGTTTTGTCCGCGGACTATACCTACTCTAGTTTTACCCCGTGGAGTATATTTACCCTAGTTTTTGCTCGAGGATTATACTTACTGTAGTTTTACTCCGAGGAGTATATTTACCCAAGTTGAGAGCTGTTTCGCAAAAGAAGAGATAACCTCTTTGTGACTTAAGAAGTTTTCACTTAGGAACTTTTGAAATGATTTATCTTCTGCCACCAAGCTCAGAGTTCGCTCTATCTGAGGCTGCAATTATAAGTTTCCTATTTTTTACTCAACTTTCCAGTTGTAAAGAAAAAAAACTGAGAACACGGCACATGAAAAACCGGGTTCAAAAATTGAAACAATTTGCTAATTATTGTGGCCAACTTCCTGCTACACTGGATCTCAGCTTGAGGCAGAAACAACTCTGTTTTTCTGTCAAGTTTACCACTGCATTCCTCATTGCAGTGCTCTTATTTAATGTTCTGATGATACTCTACTGACTACAGTGCTTTTATTTTATGACTAGACGACTGCACTACTGACTACAGTGCTTTTATTTTAAATCTTTATAACTTCAATACTGACTACGGGGCTATTATTTCAAGTATTTACGCCTTTACTACTATACAGCAAAAACTCCTAATAGACCTACCTCTTTATTAGACAAAACTCCTGGTAGACAAGTATATTTATATTGTTGAGACTGTACACCGAAAAACTCCTAAGAGACAAAGTTCAGTATTGGTGCCTGGTGAAATTTCTGATGAAAGTATACAACAGGTACTATTAAGCAATATTTCTCTGGCTACTCACAAACCTTTTTAACTTCTATAGCATGGTATTTGTTGAAGTCTTAGTGACAAAATTCATAATAAGTGCTGGGAAAAGGTGTCATATCGAAGTCTGAACCTACTATATATTCTACCCGATAAATGAAAGAAAACTTTTACATTGACTAAATCTATGTTTCATAATTATGGGTGCGCTTTTTGTAAAGGAAACTTGAAATAATTGCAGTATTCCCTTCATTATTGCAGACAGTGCTGTTGAAAAGATGCCACGTTTTTATGATGCAAATATTTTTTCTTCTTATATTCTACTTAGTTGTTATGCATTTGTAAAAGTTGCATCGCAGGTACGAAGGAAGTTTGACATTTACATCTCCGAAACAACACTTTCCCTCTATTTCCCAAATACCCCAATTGCGTCAGCCTGCAGCGAAGCAATTACCGATGTTTACCTTACCTTGAGAGTCTTAGGAAGAAGTCCAGGTGACGTTTCTCACATCACCTCACGTGTGTGGAGTCACTCTGCTGGGTGTCTTCTGTGGTGCCGCAGTTTGAAACCAAAGAGAGAGCCAGCAGCGAATTAT
>LQNS02278091.1:63692476-63707047 GCA_001587735.2 Parhyale hawaiensis | reverse complement strand
TGTCGAAAACCGTGTTGTTTTGATGTGAGTAGTTCATTACTCTCTAGATGGTGCACTAGGTGTTTACGGAACACCCTTTCAAACGTTTTCATTACGTGGCTCGTTAATGAGACTGGTCTAGAGTTTGCTGGATCTGTACTATGTCCGACTTTTGGGATTGGGGTAATGATTGCGTGTTTATAAGTGCTTGGTATAATACCATCGCCCAATCATTTACGCCACATGATGTAGAGCGGGTACGAAATGCTTAGCTTGCACATTTTGAGGATTTTTGCAGAAACATCATCTGGTCCTGGTTTAGAAAACTTTACCGAAGGTCTTTTTAATATGATTTGTATTTTTACGTTCGCGTTTGATTATAAATTTTTAATTCCCGATGCATTGCGATAATAAATGCACGGTGTCGACTTTTCTATTTATGGCAAGGGAAATTCAACAATTCGTAGAATATTTTACCTTTAATCTCGGTGTAGGATCATAATCTGATGGAATATGATACACCTTTATAGTCTCTAATCAAGATACATGACCCAGTTTATCGCTAAGTAAGAGGTGCCCCTATTTTACAGGCTGTGGGCAGGTGCAGACGCCCAGGCGGAAAATTTTTGGCCATTATTGAATATTATTCAATGCTGCGTTGTAGACGCTGAATTATTTCCTTTGAGTGTCCATTTATGGGAGGCAGTTGACCGCACGACTACAGTGACTAACGCATCGTATGATTCGCCTTAGCATTTGTTTTATGTTAGCAGAACCAGTCGTACGCTCTAACCCAGCCTATCTCACGCGAGTAAGACAACATTGAGCTAAATATCGTAGTTTTCTGCATTTGGTTGCTGCTCGTAGACTTGAAGGCACCTAAAACAACTGATGATAAAACGAGTCCAAATCTGAGGTATGCAACGATGTAGCAGTTGCTTCTCTTCCAACACAATGCTGCGCAATTAGCACCTGCCATACAGAGAGAAAAGTTGGAAGCTTGGAAATAAGCGAAGTTTTAACGATATTTAAGACCAGCAGCCTTGCTTCACACTCACAGATAAGTAAATATCTCATTCCCCTATCCAGGATAGCAAACCTGCTCAGAAATTGATAGAACTCTTAATTTACAATGAAATTCATCACACTTGGCGGAGCAACATATTATTTGTAAGATTTGCGGAAGCCTTAAAATTTTCTTGGAAAGTTTTCCTTAATGCAACTTTTTGAAGTCCACCTGTCGTATATTTTGTCAGAGACAGCGTTGTCAAGGGTTGACAATGACAAGATGTTTTATCCAATATCGTCCAGGGGATGCCATAATTGATGTTTCAATTAATGTTACACTTGCGCAAAACCAATTTTTTATGACGCATGAGCGTTTATATTATTCGTGTTTGTTCTTTGCATTTACTTAGGATGTCTAATTTCTAAAGCTTTAAGGGAGTTGGGCTTCAAACGACACCCTGCAGTAATTAATCGAATGAAAAAGTTTCTGCTATTGACAAGACGGCGCTCGTTACGATCGAACAGTTCTGTTGCTCTTTCAACATGTATATTAATAGCGATAAATTTTAACAAACGCCGCGATGCGAACAATTGCTTATAGAGAATAACGTTCAGCGTGCATTGATTTTGTTCCTGAAATATTAAGTTAATTAATTTAGACAACCTGGGCAAGGATTTCAGAAGAGAGAAATGAGTGTGCATAGAATAAGCATTAGGTAATATGGTACACGCATAGTCGCCTCCTTATTACCATTTTAGACTACCCAGCCAGTGGCTTGGTGGTTCGGACTGTTGACTCGTTCATTATCAGAAAGACGTTCGATCCCGAGCCAAGGAAGAAAAGTCTTGATGCTCAGCAATGTAGCACCAGCATTTCTATTGTTCATGGTCACCGTAAGGGCACTGGCGTTGAAGCCGGGGGCACAGTTGTCGATCAAGCCTTCCGCAATAGCTCAGACAATCTGTGATCGACTGCAGCCGTACACTCCTCTGGGTCATGGAGGGTATTTCTGCAGCTCGAACCATTGCATGTGAGTTTCTCCGTTGGCATGTGTGGTCAAACCGACTCTAACTTTATTGGTATAATTTCACAGAGTTAGTTTGAGCAACGTTACTCTTCTTGTTCACTTCAGGTGCGATCGATTGGCCCTGCAAAGTCTGCTCAGGCTTAGCCTACTGAGCTTCACTTGCTGGGAAGTTCAGACACCACCATTGTTTTCATTTTAAATCGTGTTTTCTAGGAGTTAGCAACAGTCCAATTATGCTTGAAACATCGAAAACTCCGGGAGAAGGATTGAGTTTTTTGCCTTCTCAACCCTATTAAAAATTTTCGGTGGAACAAGGGTGGCATAAGGTAGCCCCGCACACAGTCGAGAAAAGAAGAGGCGCATTCGAGATGCTACCGCGCTGCTCGGTCGCCAAAGGCATTTTTAGGCTGGCAACATCGATCTCGTTCCGAAAAAGATTCACCCGAGCATCGACAGCTGCGCCGCGCTTGCCCAAAACAGCAATATTCTGCTACTTTCGCGAAGGCTCGGAATAACTGGAGAACACATTTAGGCAATCGTGGCGAAGCGCTCACTGCTCGGGTAAATCTTTTTCCGAACGAGGTCGATGTTGCCACCCTAAAAACACCCTTGGCGACCGAGCAGCTCGGTAGCCTCTTGAATGCGCCTCTTCTTTTATCGACTGTGTGCGGCCTACCATATGCCACCCTTGTTCCACCGAAAAATTTCAATAGGGAAGGTTAATCAACTTGACGATTACACATGAAACTCTACTCGAAGTGACGATACCTACGCAAGTGTCTAAAATTCCTGACAATTCAAGCCTAGGAAGCTTAACTTGGCACCTTCTGGTCAATCAATCGATGACACCTTTATAGAGCCATTCCTATTTGTCTTTTTTTTCACTTAAACCTGCAATCCATTTATTCTTGATTTCCCGACTTGCCTGTGCAAGCGTCGTAGCCTTGCCTTCTTTATTGACATTCTATTTATGGCCTTTTTTCTCTTTATTTGAAACATTTATGGCAGCGTTTACAGAAGCCTTAACTTCTCTGTAGCCAATTTTAAAGCATGTACTCTATGCATGAATATATCGTTTGTTGTATACAAATTGTATGCGGCAAACACCCGTATGTGTTCCAAATCAGTCTCCATCATCTTTTGCACCATTGCCCGAAAAAGATATCTTCAACAGATTTTTGAATTCATGCGTAAAGAGGCTTCAATCAGACCCTTAGATAAGCGTTCGGATAAACTCTATCAGCTTGATTTCCCTCTTGGTCTTAAAAAAGTCTAAGCTCTGGGCTGTAGCGTCTAAGATAAAGTTCGATATGATCCACAGACATAGAATGAAATGACTGCTAGCCTGAGTTACGTAAAAATAACCTCACCAACGCTTCTTTGCTCGGGATCACATAAAATAATTACATAAAATAAGATGAACTACTTAAAATTTTACCAAACATTTGCACCGCATCATAAACCAGTTCATCGAGTTCATACTTGCGCCATATTTCACTATCTCTGCGATATTAAATAACCGAAAATCGCACATAAATTTCACATATCGGTGAGCTCGACGAGGGATTTCTTATTGATTCCATTTTCGAGTTCGAATAACTGATTACTTAATTATGTAAAATTCAAATTATCATTATTGCATCGAGCTCATAGAAAGTCAACATTTTGAAGCACCAGTTTGAGCTGTTGCACAGCAGGCGTATACACTCAGCTGCGACTCGGGGGAATTATCGGTCTTTGATCATCTGCACGCTGGAGCTCTTCGATAGATTAAGAAAATTCTGAGCTTCTGTCCGACAAATGCATTATCGGATTAGCTGAGCACTCGTGTTTTAGCTATAGGGAACCTAATCTATTTAGTGTCCTATAAAATTCGATCCATATCACACAGTTTGTGTTTTTACAACTACTAGACATCTTTTTTCACTTTAGATATTATATTTTTAGTTTGTCAATGTTCTCCGAAAAGAGAAATTAATTCCTTCTATCTTCTCACCGGAGATTTTTTTATCTTTTTTATTTGATGGGACACACAATCTTCCTTACATCCCGTTCACTAATCTTCTACGAAGATATTTCATAGTGGATTTTTTTTTTTTTACTTTCCGCGTAAGATATTTCATTTTAATCCTACATTGTGTCGCAGAGATTACGTTCATATTTGAATACATTGCAATATGAAGTAAATTAAAATTCTGTATATTATCAGTCAATCCAAGCAGTTTGACACACACTGGCCAAAGAATGCAATGTATACCGGTATAGTATATAACCTGCTTAAAATCCAACATAATATGTGTGCCTTCTAGCAAGGTTTAAGCAACGGAACCGAACCTAGCCTAACCGACCTCAACGTCTTCTTAACTAACCTAATGTGTGCTAACCTAACCTAGCGGAGCACATGCTACACCGATACCGAAAATTTTTTCTAAAGTTAAGAACCATCTGAAAAAACTCCTAATACGTTGCAGCGGTCTCAAACTGCAAGTCTTGGGATGTCTTTACTCATCACACACACACACGAGTCGGCCATTGTTTGCTCGTAAATACAAACGACCGATGACCCTT
The DNA here is from genome assembly GCA_001587735.2 of Parhyale hawaiensis. Classification (NCBI taxonomy): domain Eukaryota; kingdom Metazoa; phylum Arthropoda; class Malacostraca; order Amphipoda; family Hyalidae; genus Parhyale; species Parhyale hawaiensis. The sequence continues at coordinate 63,702,464 of LQNS02278091.1, read as the reverse complement.
GACTCTCCAGACCAGACGACGACAGTTCCCTCATCTGCTGTGGCGTCTCTGTTGTTGCTGCTGTTGTGGCAGTGTTTTGAAATACTGCGAATTTCTATTCCTGCTGTTCTGAGTCTCAGACGATTTTAGCGGTAAAGAGACTTGAACTATGGGAATACAATGAGAGTAATTATAATTAAAGCAGCTGATTTATTCTCTTTTTTATTTTTTAATCTCAGATGGTTTTAACGGTAGAGAGACTGAAGCCATCAGAATACAATGGGAGAATTATATTCAAAGTAGCTGGTTCACTCTCTGTTCTTCTATTGAATCTCAGATGGTTTTAACGGTTGGGAGAATTAAGCTATGGGAATACAATGACAGTAATAATGAAGTAGATGGACCTGTAGAAAATCAACGTTTCGGCGCGGGTTTCTGTATTTACCGTACATTGAACTAGATACGAGTGTTTTTTGCCCAATTTTTCTTTACAGTCCCTAAGTTTCCTTTGATCGGCGAAAAATTTGAGACCCGTCCCCTGTGATGTCCGGATCCGTATCAAGGATACACTAATTCTTTTGTCGAAGAAAACTAGGCAGACACATGCAACCCACGTAACTAAAGGCTGGTAGCTACACACGCTACCCAAAAGATGAGGGAACTCTCGCAAATGCGCGAAATGTTCTGCCCAAAATCTCGCATACCTATTTACACGTGAGAATGGTCCCACGGTCAACAGATTTTAAGCTCCGTTCAAATGAGCAGCGTTGCGCGTAGCTACAAGCTGAACAGCGTGACAAAAATAAAGCTTTTGAACACAATAATACAAAAGATGCTATCAATTGCCGTAGTTTATCATCAAATATCTAAAAAATAATCAGCTATTGCGACTTCGCGAGAGAACGAAGCTACATAGATGGCGCCAGAGCCGGTTTGTTTACAACATTTTGCGCATTTGACTAGCGAATCACGCACAAAAACCCTGCGTGCTCCATCCTGAAATTTGTGCCTATGTGTGAGTGTGCAGGTTTTTAGACGTCGATTCGGTGGTCAAAACTCGCAAACTCTTTCTGCAGGCTAGCGTGTGGCACAAGGTTACCTTAGCCATTAACTAGGCCTTCGGGACGTCTATCTTTCGTGCCCACTTTGCTTCCTTCCCATCTCATACTCTTACTGATCTTTCTTCCATATGCTCTTCCTCTTCTTTCTCGACTTGCTGATTCCATGCGCGTTGATCCTGTGTGGGAACACCCTCGTGCATGGGTTCCACGTGTCTATCGTCATACTGTCCCTTCTTTTTTTCTTCTGTGATATGACCTTTGTTGTGGAAACGGAGACTTAAACTTCTGAATATAATAACAACGTATAATTGTCTTGAGATGGCATTATATCAGATACTGAAAAATACGATGAGAAACACAAAGAAGAAATTTGGTTACCTACGACTTACGTTTCGCTGTCCTCAGCTCATCAGGTGGGAGGGTCGAAGATGGTCGAAATTGAAAACGTTAAAATTTTGCAGAAATTAGGCAGGTTAACACAGTAAGATGCACCGGCATAAGTACGTATGTAGGAGTTAACTTTTGAATATTTATAGATGTCCCAAATACAGCTGTCCCTTTTCATTTGATAATAAGACTGGAGCTAATACGGCAAGAGCATATTGAAACATGTTTTATTTTTCAGTAGTGTAGCCGGCGGTCGAAAATGACGTCGAGAATTTGTGATGATACTTCTATGTTTTTCACCTGCACTACTGAATTCCTTACTCCACTACTGCCCATTCCTGCTCAGAAGCGTAATTTTTTCTTCACGTTCAGTGACACGCAAAAATATTTATTCAGTTTCACCTTGCTCCTGTAAATTTTGGCTCTGTATCACAGATACCTCATGCTATATTAGTTGAATATTTTCACTCAAGTAGAAAGTTCTCTCGCAAAAAGAAGAAATAAAGTAACGGAAACTAATGGGTGAAGCGAAATCTACCAGTTTTTTCGCCAGTTTGCTCTAAACTGAAAAAATATTTTACCCTTTGTTCTGTTGACCTAAGCGTCACATCAGAGCAGTGGATGTTAGACGAGTACAAATCAGTATTGATGTGAGTTTTGTCTTAATTGCACGGAATTCAGCGTTGTCGGAGCACGAAGTTCATTCAACTATTAAGTTTCCATAATATTACCATCACACCCAACTTGGTTTATTTTTCACCTATCGATACTTGACAACGAAGCGCTACAGGATGGCCACAGAACATAACCTGACCTAAATTGTAACCCGTTTTTTCGAGCGTGACGTAAAGATAACTAAACATCGCGCTTTATTATATTGTAGGTAATACATGTAAAGCTAACAACGCTGAAGTATTGAAACAAGTTTTATTTTTTATCTTTGACTGAAGCTCATAACGCTGGAGAGTTGAAGCAAGTTTTTCTATCGAAAGACTCGTGTTTCAACATTCTAGCGCAGGGGTGGGCCAACTACAGCTTGCGAGCCACATCAAGCCCATTAAAATATTGGCCCACCGAAGATTTTGGGTTCTTCAATATATTAACCGGATTTTACGCGCTCATTAAAAGATTTATTCTAAAACTAGAGTGCCCGTGCTGTCAAAAGTGACAGCGAGGAATTGTGATGACCCTTCTTCTCTGATCACACTTTCCTTACTATGTATGCATCTGAAGGATACGTCACAACGCTAACTCAAATTGCCATAAGAGATGAACCCTCTCCGTTTCAGTTCATCTGAGCAGCACACTCCTCTATTCCCTTAAGCCCAGTTCACATTAGCAACTTTCCCTTCGCCTAAGACTATCAGGCTTTCAGTGAAAATGTTGTTGACAGGCTCGTAGGGCTTCACATTTGACTAGGTATGTGTGAACGGTGCGTTGCTGCTGCGTAAAACGTTCTCCACACATCAAATTAACAGAAAACCGTAGCTTCGCAACGCAAATTGGTTGAAATTACGAGTTTACTTGTATCAACTACTTACATTTTTATTGATATTCTTTATGTCGAACTTCATAAAAAAAAACAGTTTGATACTACTTACTGTCGACAGGCCACGTAACAGCAGTGTGAGAGAGTTTATTACGGGAGTACGAATTCTCAGTCTGTTTATTTTGTATATGTACTGCATGTACTCAGTAAAACTGCAAAAACAATGTACAGTATACCGCTTTAACTAATAAATAAATACAAATCTTGTACTGCCAACTAAGTGCCATTAGATATCGTGCTGCGTTCATTTACAAAACAAAAAACATGGTAGATTAGGTTCACTTTACAAAATGCCTGAACTATGATGTTTTGAAATAAGATTTGGATAAAAACAGCGAGAATATGCTTATATTTAGCACTTCCTTTGCTTGTATAAATTCATAGTTGGGGCAATCTGTCTCAATATGCCATTACTTTTTGTACATTGTAACAAGTAGCTGACCCATTCTGGCACACTGGTCATAAAATGTTTACCTAAGTTACTAGCTAGCCGTGACGCCATGGCTGTAGTGTGATGCTAGTTTTACGGTAAATTTGTAGGATATTTGGAATATGTTCGCTTCTCTTTCGTAAATGTATGTTTATATATGGAACCAACATTGTTTTATGCCCAAATTATCTATCGAAAAGCAATTGATTCAAGCATTTCTTAAAATGACGCTCACCCGAAGATCGCGTCGACGGCGTCAAAAAAAAAAAAACCCTGCTGCAGTCTGCCCACTCTGTCGTCTCGCCCACCGTAGCTCACTCAGTCGCCAGAGTAGCGGCGTTGTTCGTTGGCCTACGGACTTTGACGGCAACGAAAGTTGCTAATGTGAACTCTGCTTTAGATAACACGCGAAAAAAAAAAATTATAAAATGCAAGCAGTGAAGCGTCCATGAATCTATATATTAATACCCTAGTACGTACCTTTGATGTCACGCTTTTCATCATTAATAGATAGGCGAAAATTCGAGCTTTGTTGTCGGGTGTCGATCGGTAACACAGTTCATTTACAACAAATAGTTATGTCAGCTCTAAGGGAACACCCTTTCAGCCAATCTATACTATAATAAGAGAGCTGTCTGTCAGTCCGTCCGTCTGTCCGTCCGTCCGTCCGTCTGTCCGAAGCCTATAAAAAAGGGATAGATTATGACTTCTTTTTTAAGGTTCCGTGGGTTGATTTTTGTTGCAGAGAGGGTATCTTGGATACGGGGAGGCACTTGGGCGCTTGCCTGCATGCCCGTGTTTGGACATGTTCATTTTCAACGGTGCTACGGGGGATGTCACTTAATTACGTCTCAGTTATATAGACTATCAACCCTTTTGTTAAGCTGAGATGCTTTCAAATATATATTTCTATGACTTATTCTTCAAAAGGGTGGCGTTTGGTGCACTAGTCTTAGATAATCAGCGACTGCCGTGACACCATCTCTGCCAATCAGAGACCGCCGTGACTGGCGTCAGTTTCAGCTAATGGGCGACGGCCACATCACTATGCTGGTGTAAACACATGAGGCCGCGAGCGGCGGCTCCTTGTACTGCAGTATACCAGAAAGACTTTCCCCAATTGTTTATCATTTATTACTTCAAATTTGAGCTACCCATATTGGCCATACACTTAATTGCATAAGTAAAGGAAAATAATAGACCACAGATTTGACTACTGTCTTACATCTTCATTTTCAGCGTCATAAAATGAATGAGAAAATCATCTGAAAATGTTTGCCTAAGTTGAAGCGAATGCTTTGCGCGTAATAGAATGATTTGGTTGACTTTAAAAAGACAAAATTAGACGATTTTCGTTCGCCAACAAAACTTTGCATTACAACAGGGTATAAAGTAGAATGTTACACACATATCTGTTGAAAGTGAACTGTGTCGGTAATCTCTCGGCTACAGGCCAGGTCCCTTTAATTATGTTTATACGCTAGATTTTCCAGTATAAACCTTTGAGAACCTGTATCGTGGTTTCCAGCCAAAGGAATTCTACGGGTCCAGTTTGACAGAGCAACTTATCTATAATATTAGTAGCGTTGTTCCTTGGTTTGTCCGTTCGTTCCTTCTTGTGCTACGCTCTTCAATAATAGGGTAAAATTCAACTTATAAGAAGCTCTGATTTTCACTCGAAGGAAATTCCACCACAGCTGTTTTCTTTCAGCTCCCACTTGAAAAAATATTCAGTCAGTTTCGACGCAAAGACATGAAATTCATTTTGCACGCATCATATCTACCATGATACCAAATTTCATTTCTTGTAATATTCACGTTGCTGGGGTTGCATACCTATCTAAATATGGGAAAATCTGATCGTAGCCATAATACGGTTCAAACGAAGCTGTTCTCGACTGCTTCATTGTAAACTACATTTTTCAAGTGAAAGTACGATACTTAGAGAAATGACGTAAACTAACAGAAAAAGTACTTTCACCGACATGAATATTTTTTTTAAATGGGCTGAGTGTTGTATTAAGTTGGCAGGCTATCGCACATCAAGTGTAAAGCAGCCACGGGTCCCGCAATAGACTTTAAATCATCAAATACACCGATGAAAAATGGAAATAATAAAAATACGAAAATCTAAATAATGGTATCTTCAGACGATGAGAAACAAAAGATATCGAAGGCGTGTAAATATAAAAGAAAAGCAATGAGAAAAGTACCTCCTAAAAGCAAAATTGGTATATTTGCTGATGCTGTCTTTATATCTCTATCATGATATACAGGGCAAAAATTTTGATGGTAAAATGTCATCGAGTTCCACCAGTGATATAATGTATAATGTTGTGCATGTACAGGGCAACTTAAGGCTCGCGCACGCCTACGTAGAAGTTGCATTGCCATGAACTTCTGTATCCGATTGGACAGTGCTATGCCACTCACAAGAATATCTAAGACTAGTGGCCCGTGCCGTCATTATAAATGACGGCAAAAAATTAACACTTCACCAAAACCCCCGCCGTCTTTCGGGCTTCCTCATTTTTCCCCTATCTAATACTGAAGAAAAAGATTCCAAGGTACCCAACTTTTTTTTTCGCCGAAGAAAAAGACTGCAAGGTACCCCACTTTTTTTTAGATTTTGAAATCTGAATTTTCTCCTATCTTATTCCCATAGAGCGTGACAGGAAAGATATAAATATATAAATAAATAAATAAAAACACGACGTGAATTATTATATAGTACTGATTGAGTCGTTTCTGGCAGTTTGTACGTTATACAAGCTGTAATGACCAAGCTTTGGGAATATATACCTACTTCTGATTTAGTTTAAAGTTGTAATGACGTATATTTTTAGCGCGAATTTCAAGCTCTATTAGTTGTAGCCACGGCAACGTGACGGCCAAAGCGAAAACTCAAGTGGCTGAGCAATTTTTACGATGGTGTGCCCACACTATTAGGGATGGACTTGCTGCGAGTTGGAACCCGGGAGCGCTTTGCTTTCTTGGAACAGAAGTTTCTGTGTGCATGATAACGGTTGAATCTATTAAAACACATCGATTGCAAATATGTACAATTGTGAATAGAATCTCAATAGTAATTCAAAGATTGAGTCTAAAGTAAGCATGTGGCCCTCGCTGTAGTGGAATAGCTGCCGCGTTGTTGAATATAATAATGCTAGATAAGTCGAAGCTGCATACACAGTAACACAAAGGGAAGGATAGGGAGCAACGTTGCGATGCTTCGACTCTCGTGTGCAGCGCACTTGAGGTTTGACGCAATTCGTTAGGATTAACGAACAGGCGCTATTTATCGGTAGGTTAGATTGAGAAACTGCATTAGGTCGAATTAAAGTGAGTTATAATAGCGTAGGTTAAGATTGATTCATTATAAAAAGTGAGGGCAGTAACTAACCAACCATGGAATTTCCACTGGTCCCGCTGTAGTAAATATAATCCACGGGTCCACTTAGACGGGGGCAGCTTCAGTAATTATTATCAGCAAAAAGGCTGGTCGTATAAGATATCATCGAATCTTGGTGTTGTTTGTGAAGTTGATGGGGAATTGCCTTGGTACAATGTGAAGGTTTCACTGATCTATCTGAAGCGCCTCGCCAGCCAACCTGAAAGACCCCGCCACAGGCCGCCAGACCGTGAAAATTTCACAGATGTAGCTAGTTAGAGTAAATTCTCGACGAGCATCTTGTCTACGACATGATACTACTACGGGATATCGAAATTTTTGCAGTCAAGTAAAGACTGCTTCGTCAAATGTAGAAGGCAACCTGGAAAATATAATTGCTTGGTCTACCCAAGGAGCTTCTATAGAGAAGGAGGGAGCCCTGCGGCCCAAATACAGATTCGCCAGTGAGTCAACCAGACCTCTTATGGCTGTGAGATCTCATTGGTGGATGTCACGGGGAGCAGTGAGTTTCACGAGGGAGCAGCAGACAAACCGAGAAACTGATATGCGATTGGTGCATACGCGACTGGCTGCAGCCATNAAGAGACTCTTTACTGATATGCGATTGGTGCATCCGATGACTGGCTGACAGCCATAAGAGACTCTTGAGCTTCAACGAGCTAGGCTACTGGCTCCCTCCTTCTCTATACAAGCTCCTTGGGTCTACCTCACCTGTGAAAAATCGCTTTTCCTGTGCTTCGTTGATTACCTACTCAGTTGGTACGTAGTGAACTGAGCGCAAATAGTTTCAGTGTATGGGGAGAGTACTAAAATCAAACTCCATGGCAGCGCTAAGAGAAACTGTAAATATCTTCGGTGTTTGGATTTCAATGTTGCCTGAGCAAGAAGTGCATCCACTATATGATAAAACACAGTTGTTGGTCGCTTGCTTGCTTGCTCCCTCCCTTACTCCAATGTTGGTACGTCTCTCCGTCACGCAGTTAAGAGTTTAATAGGAGAAAGTTCATGTAGTGAAAAACAAGTTAAGATACCATACAATTTCATCGCTTAGGATACCAGTGGCAAATATAGCTCTGGGTTTCTGGCCTCTGGATCCCCAGCCCCTGGATCCTTAGCCTCTGGATCCCCAGCCTCTAGATCCCCGCTTTCATTGCTGAATGATATCGTAGTAGTTGAATCTTCACGCTGAGCAGACGCCTTTTTATATTGAATTTACATCGCAGCCAAATTTCAACGCTGGAGGTTCAACAATCAGTTGGTATCCACAATACGGTGAGCCTTTGGCATTTCAAGTGAATTCTTTTGACTGAACTATATTTTTCTTAGTGCAGCTTAACGGTTAATCAATTCCATTCCACTCTTTATCTTGCTGAGGGGATATTTTGCTATCGCAAAACTCATGGTTACACAGCTTGCGTTTCACTAATGGAAGTTCAGGCCTGCAGGGATGAGACCTGTAATACAGCATAATCTATACTAGGAACCGCAAAAATAAAAAGCTCAATCACAAACTTTTTGCCATCATTTTTGACGGCTGGTCCCTCTAGTTACGTTATAAGGATAAGCATTCACAGTTCCCACTCTTATCATTTGCTGCAACCTTATTTAATTTTCGCTTATCGCTCTCCATTAAAACGCAACACAATTATAAAATCTGCAACCTGGTTTCTTTTTCGCCTATCTAATTCGTTAAGATTGAGAAACGAATCCGACATAATATAAATATAATTGTATAAATAAGTAAATATGTACACATATAAATGGTGTTTTATTATATTGTTTTGGTTGCATATCTGCAGCAAAAATGTTATTTTTTCGTAAAATCCTGAGATCGTGCTTGAACCCATATAAGTAATAGTATAACGCTGTATTACCTACTTTTTTCTATTTATTTTTCATATGTATGCATCGGGTTCTGGTCCGGATCGTTTGTTAATTTTTGAAAGTCCATGTGGCCCATGAGTTAAAAGTTTACCCGCCCTGCTCTAGCGGTATATATAAGCTTTAGTCTGATATCATTGGAAATGGTCCGATGCCATTGGAACACCAAATAAATAAACGTAGACGAGTCAACATTCTGCTCAAAATGCCTGTTTTGACTTTCCAGACGATTACATCCCGGCTGTGTTGCGCTCCCCCATCTACGCTTCAGCAACTGAGCTCACCCCTCGCACTTCAGCTAAGGTAAATAAAGCGCTGTTTCTTGCTAAATTTATATTTTAATTTATTTTGGAGTAGAACACATAAATCAAATTTTTAAAGCGTGCTGTCTTGGTTCACAAATGCTAGGGATGTTTCCTACCAATTTTTATTCTTTACTGGATGATAATAGCATCTTTCTTTGAATAACATGGAAAGTATTATAATCAGCTGAAGCTCGCAGGGCTGAACTACGTAAAAGGACACGGTATCTATTTATATATGTCTAGACACTCAATCTAGACACTCAATCTAGACACCCAATCTAGACACCCTATCTAGACACCCTATCTAGACACCCTATCTAGACACCCTATCTAGACACCCTATCTAGACACCCTATCTAGACACCACATCTTGACACCCCATCTTGACACCACATCTAGACACCACATCTAGACACCACATCTAGACACCACATCTAGACACCACATCTAGACACCACATCTAGACACCACATCTAGACACCATAGCTAAACACCACAGCTAGGCACCACAGCTAGGCACCACAGCTAGGCACCACATCTAGTCACCACATCTAGGCACCACATCTAGGCACCACATCTAGGCACCACATCTAGGCACCACATCTAGACACCACAGCTAGACACCACAGCTAGACACCACAGCTAGACACCACAGCTAGACACCACAGCTAGACACCACAGCTAGACACCACAGCTAGACACCACAGCTAGACACCACAGCTAGACACCACATCTGGGCTCTTTGTCTAGACACCACATCTGGGCTCTTTGTCTAGGCACTTTGTCTGGGCACTTTGTCTAGGCACTTTGTCTGGGCACTTTGTCTGGGCACTTTATCTGGGCACTTTGTCTGGGCACTTTGTCTAGGCACTTTGTCTGGGCACTTTGTCTGGGCACTTTGTCTAGGCACTTTGTCTGGGCACTTTGTCTAGGCACTTTGTCTGGGCACTTTGTCTAGGCACTTTGTCTGGGCACTTTGTCTAG
>LQNS02278091.1:63645020-63675332 GCA_001587735.2 Parhyale hawaiensis | reverse complement strand
CACAAATGATCAGATTTTGGAGTTTATGCAAAGAAAATTATGGTTTCAGAGCCAATTTGAATTTTTGCTACCGTTGGCTCACTTGGCGGAGGTATGCGCTCTCAGAGTGCTCTAGTTGTTTAAGTTATCGAAACGCGAGCTTGAAGAAACATTCTAAAAAATTGGCTAAAAGCTTTGACATACCACATAGCTTAGAAAACAAAGTTCCAAACAGTAAGAAATATTATAAAGATATCCTACCGAACGTGAGGAAAAGTTGCAACTGAAGCTTTCCGACAGTACTAAAAAAAACACAAAAAAGAAACATCTACAGTGCTTCACATAAAGTGCTTCACGTAAAGTGCTTCACGTAAAGTGCTTCACGTAAAGTGCTTCACGTAAAGTGCTTCACGTAAAGTGCTTCACGTAAAGTGCTGCACGTAAAGTGCTGCACGTAAAGTGCTGCACGTAAAGTGCTGCACGTAAAGTGCTTCACGTAAAGTCTACACTCGCATTGTAAGGATACTAAAGGGGCTATCAATTAGCATGGCCAATTAACTTTAGTCCAACTCACTTGACTTTCAGAAAGGAGTTTTGGTTTCGTCACTTTCAGTCCCGTTGCAGGCGTTCGAAGCAGGGCCAGATCTCTAAGAGGGATTGGGGCAAATGTCCCGGGCGCACCAATTCAGTATCCGCTGGCCTATTGGTGTTTTAATAAAAGAGTAGTGACTTTTTAATTCTGTAGTTACAGTGCAGTTAACACTACCGCTGATGTAAATCCACTATCATTTTGGCCTTTTACGTCATATTGTAAAATTGTAATTTTGCGGGAAACATTGTTGTTTCCGCTTTACGGAATATGACGTTTGATCAGATTACGTATTTTGTATTATTCTTATGAGAGTCCTAGTTTAATCACCGTAAATTTATTTTGTATCAGACTGTGGGCTGAGTCAGGTTAGGTCTGGTCAGACCAGCTACGTTAGGTCGGCTCAATTAAGTTAGGTTTCTTTTTCTCCCAAATCCTAAAGGAGTAAGGAGGATGTAGTTATGCACATCATGTACGGTCCCCAACGGAAGAGATGCAAGCATAGTACCGGCACTTCAGTGACTCAACCATCACAGCCAAGCAACCCCTCTAGTTGTCGGAGATACCATATTATCAATAATCAAAGAGACTCAAACTGAACCCCACCACTCAATCGCCGCGCAGCCCCACGTTGGCCACAAAACTCCCAGGCTCATTAACGAACTCGACAAAAATATGAAGGGAATCACGAGGGCGGAACTGGAGACGAGGAAAAAAAATTAACCACCGGCAGGAAGACGAGTTGGAGGCTCCAACGGTGTGGCCGAAAAACTGGCTGTAAAAATTAAAGTTCACTTCAAGTAAATTGCCTTCGCCACAAAAGAAAGGCGGTGTAGTTTACGCCTGAGGTTGACGAGGTAGTTGCAGTGGCACGAAAATGGGGCTGTGATTCCGAAGCAAGTTGGAGGAAAAAGGTGAAGTCAGCTGCTTGAAACCGCAAGTAAATTGTGAACTAATTCTATTCAAGTCTGTGGAAAGAAAATCGAGGTGTAGGAGGTCGAAGACGGTGCCGTGATTTTGTGCAAGGGTACAAGATAAGAAAATGAAACAAACTGCAGTGACATAAATATTGGATTGCGATTTCGCGCAAGGTTATGAAACGAGAAAAACTCAATTGTAGTGACAAAGATCGTGCTGCGATTTCGGTAAGTTTCCTAAAAATTCACAGAAACCAAGAGAAACGGTAAGACCGTGCAAGGTTAGGAAATTGAATAGTTTGTTGTTATACATCGTGTGAAAAATATAATGAACTTCACAACTAGAATTCAGTTTGAGGTAGTAGACTATTCTACAACCTTGAAGAAAAATCTTAACATCAATCATTCAATCGCTAAAAAAACTAGTAGTAGTTTTTAATAGCGCTTCAGTAGCACACTGCCTATATCGCTAAAATACTCTAGAAACAACCTGTTTGATGCCATACAAACTTCTGCAACAAAAAAATTTGCAACAGAGTATTAGGTTTTGCTGAATAAAGTTCACACGCACAATTTTTTGCAGCCATGTAAGTTTTTACCGAAAGAATTACTTAGGAAATAACTTTGATGAAGCGCATAAATCAGTTCAAATGTAAATCACCTTATTTAGGAAGAAATTCAATGAAAAACAACATTATTGATGGATCTCTTTATTTGCAAGACGGAAAACAGCGTAACTTGCTGAACATCCGTCGACAAAGAACATAAATTTCATTATAATACAACTGCAAGGGCAGGTAAATGTAAATTACCACACAGAGGTGAGGGACGTATATTCATTATTTGAAAATAGCTGCACGTGAACTTAGTGACACAGCTGCGAGAATAGTTAAGACAGTAATAGCGCGATAGTTGATGTTGTACGTTAAGTAAAAAACGTTTGTGAAACTGCATGGAAACTTCACATGAATGGGCATCAAAATAGTTATATCCTACCAGTGTGCGGGTTCTGCAGCTTACACACACACGCTCGCGTGTTAACATATACGATATTTTGACTTGCCGCGCACCGGCTAAGAGACCTAGCCGCATCTGCAATACGAAATAATACAATACTGGTAACGAAAGTCGCTGTATTCGAAATGGTTCATACTACCTCTCTGCTTGTCATTCATTCGCTTGTGTGCTCGTTACTCACTGGGAAAAATAGCGTAGCTATTACACAGACTCTGTAACAAAAGTACTGTAGTGTCAAGCTACGCCTCTTACGCCGGCTATCTTGAAATGGATTATATTCATTCTGTATTCATGACGGAGGTCCATGCATAACTGAAAGACAAAATTTCTGTTGAAACGCTACTACACATATATACGCTAGTTATTATACTCAAGATAATTAGTAACTGTAGTAGAATTCCTAGCGTAGCGTGAATGATGATGTGCTGGTGCAAATTCTTTACGGTTATTTTTGGTAGCAGAGTACACCGGTCATTGAAATAAAACCATTTTTGAAAATATTGAGGCGCGAAAGCAATAGCCCCAATATCGCCAAATGCAAAATAATTCGGGAGACCAGCAGATGCGGCTACTTGCAGCTCAACTAATGCACGGAACTGTTGGACTAGACTGCTTTGATGAATTGCGGTGACAATGAGCGTAGGTACAAAGCTATACGCATGTAACATTTATAGAAATGCCGGGAGCAAAACATCCCTGCCGAAGGTTCTATATACACAGAGAGCAGCTTCGGGTCGCTCTACAGGAGGCAACTGTACTGCGCAGCAGCGATGCAACACTTTGGGATTTTCCCATGATAGTGGGATTTCGCTCGCGCCCTAGCTACTTGAAAATCTTTTCTCGCTAGATCTTGTTTTATTTCACCCACTGGCCACTCATCTGTTTCATATTACGTTTTGTAGTGCGCAGCGGACGGTCATGGCAAAATATAAAGGTTAGTTTATGCCTCCCCAGCTACTGCATTTCAAGAAGCAAAAGTAAGGGGGAGAACCGCAAATGATGAGATAAACAAGTTCTTGCACAGTAAGATATCACACTAAATAGAAGGGATTGGTGAATACGGAACTAGCTATTAGAAGAAGAGGTGACATGAATAAGAAATGGGTCTACTGGGCAGTACGTTGCATCGTGTAAAGTGCCTTCAGTTATTTCAAGCATAGCACGGAATTTTTATTTTGTTTATGTAGAAGAAGGGAACATTCAGGCACCATATGTAGTAGGATATTTTTCAACACTTTTACTTTGGATTAGACAGTGAAATATCTATTTTAAAAGTAACTTCTATGTACTACAACTCTCAGTCAAAAAAACAATCGTGTGCAGTCAACAACTCTGTAGTCAAAAAACAGTGGTAGGCATGCAACGAGTCTGTTTGAAGAACAATAGATAGCTAGTGTTTATCGTCTCGGCTTACGAACATTCGCTAAGGTTTGACAAATTCGCAGTCAAAAATAGCTCCTTACAGTGACTAATTCCACAATCAAGAACAATCGCTTATATGCAACATCGAATCCCGTAAGACGTTAGTAGTAATAGAGATCGAGAATCTGAATAGTTTGGCATCGTTTAGCACAAAATGTAGGGAAACAAAACACATTAAGTTATCGTAAAAGTACAACCGTATTAGATACGATCCAGAGTTGGATTACTGGTGAAGGTAAGTCGCATTGGTACAGAATATTTTTCACGGTACCTATAGGGTAATATATCGGTTTCAGCGCAGGAAGTTGAACGTGGATCAAAAAGTGAGTCATTTGTTCCAGCATCACAAATGACGCAACCTTGGTTTAAAGTCTCCACAGGCAAGACAAGCAGTCAAACTAACAGTAACTCTTGATATTACTTAAAAAAAACATTTTCGAGGGCCTACAGCTTTTCAGTAGCAGCCGGTGAATACGCCTCTGGTCCCTAGTTGTTTTCCGGTCCGTCGAAGAAAATTACACTCGCAGTCTAGCGGGCCAGCTCAAACCTAACAAATGTCTAAATTATTCATACAATAATACGGGATACTCAAGTCAACACACACACACATCGTTTGGCCTAAAGAGTACGAAGAGAAATATTCTAACACAAACACCACTAAAATTGGAACACCAATAGTTAAACACAATAGAACACAGGAAACCACGTTACAAAAGAAAATCTTAATTTTACGAAGGGCGATAACGACACCGGCGTTGGCATGTAGAGAGCGTGGTAAAACATAAACTACGGGCTAGATCTAGAGCGAGCTTGGGGAGTCTAACAGTGCAGGCTATGTAAAGCGGTAAAAATTGCCAACATTGCAGCAAATTTTCATTACACTTGATTCTCAAGTGGCAGTCGAACAGAGCAATAATATGTGTTGGAATTTTGGTCTCTACAAGAGCCCATATGAAATTCACGATAACTAGCAGGTCTTATTAGTCCTGAAATTATCAAGGTACAGGAACGAAGAATCGGAAAAAACTGGACATGAAAAAAAAACGTACCGAAATAAAACATCAGCAAAAGTAAACGATGAAAAGGAGATCAAAAAGAAAAAACTTCAGTGAAACACATTTTTGAAATAAGATAGAAAGCAACATGGTTAATATTATATCAGCTGAGGTAAAAGTAAAGTCAACTTAGACCACACCCTCACCTGAGAAACCCACATGCACTGGTTTGTACTGCGGGTATAGGCCCACTGGCCCTAGATTAGTAAGTGTAGTCGCAGTCGACCTCGGGTCACCAAGAACTATGGCACCAATTTGACGGAAGGAACAAATGACCCGAGGCTCCCCACCCCCCTCATCTCTGAGGAAGGCAGTTTCGCCACGGCGCCGTGCATGCACACACAACTGCCGAGTCGGCACACAAGATCTGCAAAGAGCTCGCTGCCTGGCTGGGCATCGAACCCGCGAGCGTACAAGGTGTTAGAGCTGAGAACGGAAACATGCAGCTACAAAATATTATATATTGCTAATTGCTATTGTTACCGTACGATGATTTGTATCTCCGTAACCGATAGACTGTTGAATAAAGTTTTGGATAAATACTAACGAGTATTTACTTCGTAGTAGTAGTATGGAGATATATTACTAGCGCCGCGAGCAATCCAACCGCCTCGCGCCGGACCGATATAGTTTCCCTAACTAGCAGATATTCTCAAGCCAATGCTGCACCTAGAAGCACAAAAAAAGGCTTCGGTTCAGCGGATATACTAGAAGCAGCGAGCAACCATCAGGCAGGGCTGTACATCTATTTTGTCGAGATCTTAACTATCGAAAATACAATTCGTATTACTCATCACGGTTTCTGGGAAAATTAATACGCTTCGTACACGACATATCAGTCCATAATTTCTCACACAAGTTAGTAGCAAAAGTATAAAATTAAAGCAAGGAAGCAAAGTAAGGTGGTAAAGCTAAGTAAGGAATTAAGTGGAATGTGCATATAAATAAAAGGTGCTAACAGTAGGTAGGAAAAGAATTAGACGCTGTACAGTCTCAAGTAAGCTATATAACAATTATAGGCTGTGACAAGTAGGTATAAAAACTAGAATATCATAATTACGTAGTAATCCAAATTATAGATAAATATTAATCTCCACAACACGGTGACAAACATGGCATAAGCTACATCTTGGATGGAGAAAAAGAAACACTAAAGGTGTTCATGACGAATAGTAAGTAGAGGCTGAGAACGCGTTAACGAAAGCGAGAATCAAAATCATGTAAATAGTAAACGTAAAAATTCACAGACGAAAAACGAAGCAATGACTGAACAGCGAACAAAGACAACTGGGAGAAGTAGCGAACACGCGATTACAGATTATAGCAAGTAGAAAAAATGTTAATAGCAAACATTGAGAACAAGAACGGTTGATCCCACAACTTCGTAAGAGCTCAGTCAAACTCTAATACTCCTACATTGGGAACGTTTTTTGCCGACGATTACGTGGAAAGCTTATGAGACTATAACTACTACGACTAGAGTCTAATGTTCTCAGATAGTGAAAATACTTTCCGAAAAAAGTAGAACCGTTACAATTTTACTCTACCGCTGAGATCGTAAATATTTCCTGGAAAAAAATGGGGAAACTGATTGATTCACGGCTACGACAGGATACGCTTACGGTCTCACATCGTGGAAAATTTTCCTGAAATAATAACATTAGTAGATCACTCGTGGTCCGTAAAAAAAAAAAACTATCTGGGCTTGCTAGGCGACAGCTACGGCAAGTGGATGACAGTGCTGCGATTATGAGGACCTTTACTGCCAGCACAGAAAAATATATCGAGAAAATACCACTGTATCATACACTACTTGAATGAAATTCGTTTAGATGGTGAATAAATTTCTGGCAAGAATAATATACCGTAGTGGAAACATCTAGGAAGCCGTGTAGACACGGAACAAGTACGACCTTCTATTTGACGATCAATCGAGTGACTAAGCAGTTAGGAAATAGACCAGTGAAGTAGACGAGCAGAGTACAGTTATCAATTACCATGCTATGTATAGTCGAGATAAGCGAAGTAGAGTAAGAGGAGTACAGTGATCAAGAAGAGTAGAATGGACAATAAGAACCGAGTAATGCTGTAAAATAAATTTGTTGTGTGTAGCTAATAAAAAACAAGCACAACTAAGAGGAAGGGAACAACTGCTTTAGAACATGTAGCCTTGGAGAATACGATTGATGACAGTGTGCTGGACCGACTGAAACACTGAGGAACCTTTGACAACCTTCAGGAATATCTTCCCGACTTCTATAACCTTCTTGTAGGTTTTGAAACGTTCTACAGGCTTTTAGAATAGTCTCGAAGCTTCTATAAGAACTGGAAAGATTACTAAACAGTTCAAGCCTCCGTCTCCACAACCAAGGTGATCTATCAGAGGAAAAAATAAGGGACATAGAAAATGACGATAGAAACGGGGAACCCATGCACGAAGGTGTTATTATTATATTGGTATTGTCCCGCTATTTCCGAATCGGAGACGATCGATAGCGATCTAACATGAAGGATTTACCCGGCTAGACAGCCGGAACCAGAACGTTAAGGGGTAGTGGGGTCTGATACTAAAGTAAATATGATGGTAGAAGTAATAAAGACATGAGTTATTTAGGTATATCTTAATTCAAAGGTAGGTCATCATTGTTTCAAATGAAATGTAGAATTTGAAGGGAAAGAAGAAATCTGTGCAGTGGGCCACGGAATGCCGCAGCCCCTCCGAGGGGGAGTTGACAGGACCAGAGTGTTGTGCTCACTCAACCGCAAATTTTTCAAACGGTACAAGTAAATACAAAAACAGTATTAGGTGCAATAGTTTACAAATAGTCTGTAGAAGTCAACATGTCTACGGTGCCTCAATGTCAAAATTAAGTCTAATTTAAGGGAGTAGTTACGTCACAAAGGAAGGCCAAGGTTAACACATTTAAATATAAAAAAATTCCGCTTTTGGGTAAGAAGACTTCAGAAGCCTGCATGCTCCGCATCATACTGTCACAAAAAAAGTTAGTTATAGTCAGAAAGTTTAAGCCTCCGCTTCCGAGCGGAGCGATATCACAGAGGAGAGAGCAAGGGACAGAGTATGCCGACAGAAACGGAGAACCCATGCACGAAGGTGTTCCTACACAGGATGTGAACGCGCGTGGAAACAGCAAGTCGGGAAAGAAGAGGAAGATCGGAATAAAGTATGAGCAAGTAGTGTCACAAAAAAAAACTGAAAATGTTGTTGTAAATGATAAGCGTCTATATCGGTTCATCTTGACATTAAAATAACGGCAGAATAATCAAAAATATATACATATGTATATTAAAGTGAATTCGCAATGACTTTAATTCATTGGTGAAAACTATTCAGCGGCAAAGGGAATATCTTGAATAAACCTAAATATTATTAATAATGCCCTTGGCAACAAGACGAGCTGTCACTCCTTCAGAAAAAATAAATAAGAAAAAACAAACAGATGAAAGATAAAGCTAAGCAAAACACGTCCAAGCCAGGTACACATTGTCTAATGATGAAGACACAAATGAGACCAGCTAAATACTAGAGCGACGAGCTAACCCTAGCCCAAAGTTTGAGCTTCATCAGTCATGGCAAAGACGTTCCAAGACAAGAAAAGGAAATGTGCCGTAGTTTGCTGAGAAACAAGAGGAGTTCACGCACACGAGCGTTCCCACACGAAAGCAAAAGACACAAAACAGCGAGTCGGGTAAGTAGATGAATGCAAGATGGTATCCTTAAGGCGTCTTTTTGTGGCCACGAGCATGACCAGAATCACCGCCATCACTGAAAAGCACGAGAGCAGTCAATGTTTTGTCAACAAACCAGAGACGTTATGTTGGCTTACAGAAAATAGATGTGTCTATCATATTTACACGGAAGATGCCGGGAATGCATTTTTTCAAGAATTTTTATTTTTATTTTGAAGAGAACTAGAAGTATTTGACGTATTTTGAACACTTCACAGGCATAAAACTAATGAAACTGCAATTTTGGAAGTCAATATTACTAACAATCACAATAACATCATTCAATTTAGCCTTAAATATAAGAAAATATCACGAACTTGCATATATATCAAATCATTAATTTTTGCTTGTTCAACGGCTGGACCAGGCCCTCAAGAGAAATCACAGGGCGATCAATCTGCACAACTGATCATGGTTGAATAGTATCAGTATCGCGTCAAAAAGTGGTCACAAAAACAAACGGTTCAAGCAAAATCATCCGTACGGAGGCAAGAAAAAGACGCCTTTAGTACGAGCATAAAAATAGCAGAAAGAAAAGTGGGCACGAAGAAAAGATATCCCTAAGGCCTAGTTAAGGTTCAGACAACCTATTGGGTCCTCCGGAGAAAGACACTACTTAATACAGGATGGGCAATCTTAACTCGACTAACATCACCTTACGGACCATGGCCTACCCTACGCCCCTTGAAGGGTCGAGACAGAGTGAAAAGAGCAACATGAACTCGAAGAAAACGAAATTGCATTAACGCCAGAGCGAGAAATCCATGTTCGATTACTGTCTAGATGATGACTGCACCAAGCGTCCATATTCTAGATTTTTTACCAATATCGTTCAATCCGAGGTAGCAACAACAGAAGATTTACTACAAACCAAACACTTAAAACCAAACACCAACATACTTAAGCAATAAATACAGCTAGCCGTTAAGAACTAAATAAGAATGCCCGTCGCAATACAAATTCTGATTGTCCACAGTAAGTCAGGTTTATTGCTTATGATTAATTGTCTGCAGCGCCATTCACATTGAACTGTTGAAACTGAGGGTTTGGTTTCCTGTGTGAATAACCCAGTTTTTTGTTGCTATTTATTATTGCTTTCAGGTTTGCAGCGTCGGTTGGTTGAAGTACTAGAAGGGTCACTAGGAAGCAATACCAAATAGTATCGCGCCGAATTCTCAGTAATTTGTTCTCGGCTTTTCTGTCGGGAGGTCTCAAAGTTTATACGAACTCAGGTCTCAAAGTGGTCAGCACGCTACTACTGGCGCAAAACTAAGTTCAGTGAGGTGAAGAATCGAGGACCTACCTAACTGAACAAACTCGTCAGCAGCAACTGCGGCTGGCTGCAATATCTGCGGAAGAGGCACTCGGGACAGCCCTTAGGGGAGTGAGGCCCAAGCACAGTATATATATTCTCAAAGGGCTCCTCAGAACCTACCCCTGAGGCAGGCGTCGGACGGGTCAAGTCCGGCTGCGACGTCTTCGACCCCCCCCCCTCCCCCAAAAAAAGAAAAAGCTGATAACTTAACTCCTCACCAAAAAAAAAAACAATTTCATCCGCCTCAGATCCCTGGGACAAGCAGAATAACTTTGACTCCGACTCTGACGTAACCAGAAATTGGGGCGCTTTCCGTCCCTGACGCTATAGCTCTGACAAACTGTGATCGACTACAGCCGAGCACTACTCTGGAACCAAGCGGACTATCTCTAGCACGAACTCAAGTGCATGGATTTCCCTCTAGATATTCATTATTACCCTGTAGGTATGTGCGGTGAAGTTGACAATACTTTTTATTTTTTAATGATAAAAATTGGATTATCAACACAATGCATTGATGTTAAAGGTAGAAAAGTACAACTTTGACGAGCATCTGAGAGCAGGCGACATTTCTTACAAATCGTAAGATATACGTCAACAAGCCCTACCACTCCACCCAACTGGTGTAACTCTTCAGTGCACAGTGTACCATATGTGGCACGTACCTACTACCAATTCCAATAAAATAGCGAGAGCAAATAAGAGTGGAACCAGCGGTAAGGAAGAAAAAAATAATAAAACACACCAACAGGTCTCCAGGGTGTGGCACAGACTGAAGAGTTGGAGTCGGGTCACTTTTTGGGGTTGCGGAATTGAAGTCGACACATACTCGATTGTCCCAGAAGTTAGAATCGAATAAAGATTAGTTTATTTTGTTATAGAGTCGGAGTGTTGGGCTAC
Organism: Parhyale hawaiensis; assembly: GCA_001587735.2. Lineage (NCBI taxonomy): Eukaryota > Metazoa > Arthropoda > Malacostraca > Amphipoda > Hyalidae > Parhyale > Parhyale hawaiensis. Next base: position 63,664,391 of record LQNS02278091.1, on the reverse strand, counting down.
AAAGATTCAAGAGTCGGATACCGGCTGAACTTGGGAGTCGGAGTGGATTGGTCCAACTGGAAGACTTTAGGCCTCATAAGTATGGATATTTGAGATGGAGTACTGCACGGGAGTTCTATGGAGCGGTACCGCTATACGCCACAGGATTTAAGCAGGGCTACGTGGGTGCGCAATCGCGTGACCAAAACAAAGCCACCCATGACGCAGCACATCACAACCAACAACGCATCAGCAGGTTCCTCACCAAGAATCGGCCGACTCCTAATTTGCAGTGCTGTCAAGATCGGCCTCGTTTTGAATACACTGGTCTTTTCCTCCATTCACTTCAGAGGCAATAGCAGGAAAAGCAAATCAATAGGCATAACGCAATAGGGCAACAAGAGGAGATTAGCCGCCACGCTACATTAACGAGGCTTTGCAGGGGGGAGATCTTTGCTTCAACCTTTGAAGTTTTTTACAGCAACGAGTTGAGCTTCCTTTTAAGCTTTTTCGGTTTGTCAAATATCAATTTAGAATTGTCAAGCTTTCGAAAAAGACAGATTGCGTCTTCGATAAACATGCCAAGCTCTTGAAAAGTGGCATTGTCGGATCTATAGTTAGAGAGACATTTACCAAACTCTGAAGTCCGTGTACTAAGTCAGGCGTCAGTTAGCAACAAAAGATCTAGCACAAACGAGCAGCAAATTGGCATCCATGTTTTCTTTTCTTCCTTTAAACATAGAAAACTACACACAAATCCTTGGGCATTCACTCGAGGATCCAATCGACAGGCAAACGAATTTTAACATCAAACTTTATCACTACTTATTAATTACAGCCAATTATGATATATACTTAACTTACCAGTTGCATTATAGAGACGCTTATTAAAGGAAAATAAGCTGTAAGCATTTTGGTGTCCACAATGATCCTTCCAATGCGGCAGACTTTACCCAAATGCTTCTAAAATAGACTGATAAAATCACAACAGTAAGGTACCTAACACATCAGTCAATGTGAAAATCTCGGCAACAATATGGAATTCTCCCGGTTACTCTCGGTGGAAAGTAGCAAATACTTTCCTCAATATAAGTTTTTCAACATGCGACATTGCCGAAATGAATGGCTTCATAAATATTCTTCATCCAAGATGAAGGTGAATGTTGAGATCGTTTCGAAATGCGTTAATACAAGGGTAAGTGCTTACAATCATAATCATATCTGCTGCATGCAGCACTTCCTACACACTGCAACGGTGCTTCAACAGAATAACAAGAAGGGACATGGGAGTACGTCGAGAAAAAACAGAGAGCTGAAGAACGGAGGAGTTTCACCTAAGGGCGAAGTAAGACCGGAGTGGTAAGGTCCGTAAGTAAGGAAGTAAAGTAGGTATAATGAAGCAATAAGCTTGTGGACAAAAGCAGATGATGAAGGATGACAAAGTTCTGATGGCTTCGGAAAGCACAGGCAGCAAGCAAACACAGACACACACACATACACAACACTTAGAAAAATAAACCTTCGTAACAAGAAAACACGAAGAAGCTATTCACATGTACTATTATTACTATTAGTAATTAACCCTAGTCATACAAGGCTGGTGCTTTTGCTACAAGGGTTCTACTGTAGGCCCTGTTGTATTCCAACGGGGAAAAAGCCATTGTCGCGAGGGAGCACAGCCTGGTGTGAATAGGGATAATTAAGGGTGACCCCTAACATTCAAGATGGGCCTTCACGAAGCACTTATTCAACGGCCTCTCACTGCTGACAAGCAGAACACTGTATGGGTTTCAGGTATTTGGAGTTGCCCCGGTACCGGGTATAGGTATATAAGATAGCTTAAGGCTCCCTAAATCAGTACTAAGCTTTTCTAAGAGAGGAAAAGGAAAGGACATAGCTATATATAATATGTCGACAGACCTGCGTTCCCACAAAGGATCAACGAGCATGGGATTATTATTATTAACTATGTTTTACCACCGCACCCATACACAGTGCGATCCAAGCAGTGAGGCTCGGTGCGGCCGCCGCGGGGCGTAACACACCTCGGACGACCAAATGTACATTGCCACATTATTTGTCTCGAGTCGGTCACGTGCGCTACTACGGGCAGGGAAATAGGAGCAGCAACGAATAGTAAGACATTCGAATGGACGGCCCCTTACGTGGCCTTCCACCCGAAAGAGAGTAAAGGAGTCCGGCGAACAAGGTCGGCTATCTCGATCGACAGCCCACCTCGCAGTACAGAAAAGGAAAAAGTAAGAGAACCTACTTGACTTTACAAAACTAACCTCGTCAGCAGGAACTGCGGCCAGATGCAATATCCCCCGCGGAGAAAGCACTTGGGGCCCTTGGGTTCGTGAAATGAGCATGGGAACAAGTCGAGAAAGAATAGGACGAGTTTACGAATGTAAGATCAGTAGAAGTATGAAATCGGAAGGAAGCAAAATGGGCACAGAGGTAAAAGGTTAAGTCAACTCTGACCGCACCCTTCACTGAAAAGCCACACACACTGGTTCGTGCAGTACATATAGGCCGCAAATGACAAGAGGTCTCGCAGGCTTAGCTGCTGGTAAGGTAGTCAACAGGGTCTCCCTGGGGGGCACTTCTCCCCATAACATACCGTAGGATAGGAGTGAACCTAAACTAACACTAGGTACGGCCTCTGGGTCATCCTATGCCCCTGAGGAGTGCCCGGTGTCTTCAGTGTCCTACCACAGGAAAACAGGTGGGGGTCGGCTAGGCCAGTTTAGAGCAACACAACTGTTGTGGACTCCCTAGGACCTGACACACCATCGCAGGGCCTTTAGATGTGTGGAAGAACCCAGTGCCTGCAGTTGCCTACCTCATGAAAGCGGGTGCGCTTGTTCAGTCTAGGCCAGGGCGAACGAACGACAGCTGATATTCACAGACGAGCTGCATACACAATTACACATGATCGCGCGAACTGCTGTCCAGGAGCTGCACACCTGATGGTGGTGGTGATGATGTTTAGGCCAATTATTAGGTATTAGGTATTATAAGAAGATTTAAACCTCCCTAAATAAGTACTAAGCTCTTCTAAGAGAGGAAAAGGAAGGGACATATAGTATGTCGATAAAAAAATGGGGAACCCATGCACGAAGGTGTTCCCACACAGGATCAACGCGCATGGGAACAGCAAGTCGGGAAAGAAGAAGAAGAAGAACAGACAACAGTAAGGTCAGTAGGAGTATGAAAGTGGAAGGAAGCAAAGTGGGCACGAAAGACAGACGTCCCGAAGGCCTATCTAATGGCTAAGGTAACCTACACAAACCCCCTGGGGGGCGCTACTCCCCATAACATAGAATGTGCGAACCTAACTAACCTAACCCTATTGCCTATTGCCCATCCTATGCCCCTGGAGGGGGTTTAGGCCAATATAGCAGGCGGTAAATAGTAGCTAAATATGTTCGGCGTGAGCGCTCACACTGATGTTCGTCGGGTCACCCTATAGCTATTGGGGTTATTACTACTAGCTAGTTATTGAGTATGCTTAGAGCTATATAAATAGATTCTGCACATCAGAAGTAACACGGAATATTCTACTATTATCATTATTATTATTACCAGCGCTGTGAACAATTGGCTCCGATGCAGGTAGCAAGATTGAAATAAGAAAAACTGAAGATTCCAAAGCGAAATGCACAACATAGCTACGAACGTAACAGCGTGCTGATCGCCGAAACTGTTCAGGGGTCAGAAGGTATCATTCTTGAGTAAAAATATAAGCTTCAGAAAAGTAAACAGGACAGTAATGTTACCTGGAAAAATTAGGAACTGTACAAAAAAGCGAAATCTTAAGAGCAGAAATATGAAAAAATTATCAAAATTGGAAAGATTACAATTTGCATGCACAGATATACAAATATTAGTCTATGAAGTTTGAAATCGCATCGCGATAACAATAACGCAAAGAAGAAAAAAAGAAATTAAGCCAGTAATTTGACCAGTGAACAATGACAGACGTATGAAGCTGAATTATTAATATTATACCACTAACATAAGCTGTATTTTCCCACCGTATCAGACACGAGGACTACACAACAGCGATCTATTCTTCAGACTGAACGCTGGAACTGTAATGAAGAACAAAACTTGTTGCTTTGATAGGTTCTGAACTACAATTTATTAACAAATTCAGCTGAGTAAGAGAACTTCCAGGAATATAAGCTTCATGCAGCAGTAGGAGGTGTGCGTGGTACCCCATGCCCTCAAGAACAAAATACAAGAGGAAACGTTTCCGGGGGGTACGTCCTGATTATGGTGTGTTTAATCACTGTATCCGCCAGTGCGATCTGTAAAGCGGTACCAGTACGCATGAAACCCTCAAATTCTCGGTGACGATAACAATTGCGGTAGCTACATCAAAAGTCAAAGATAGGAAAAATTTGATGGACATTTTTTGCCCTAAGTCTCAACTTGCACTCTTCGTTACTGCTGTTGTAAAATAGAAGAAACGTGCAGTTTCACGAAATTTTTCATACGTGTAAATGAGAGATATTAGTACAAGGGCACCGGAAAGTGCAATTGAACCACAGGATTCCAGGAGGCTTGAAATGCAAATCCTCTAATGAACACTTGTGCATTGAACACTTATAACACAAATTATTATTATCATTATCCACTAGCTAAGAGTCATCATTAGCAACACAGATCTGACATAGGAGAAAAACGCAGACATTTACGAAGATGGAGGTAACACATGAGCCACCTGCAAAGTGAAAAGGGCCGCTGAAATAACAGGAAGCACAATAGAAATGCAACAAGTAAAGCCGATATAATCTCGAGGCCGCGGCTACTGAAAGTTTGATGCAGTCTCTTGTGAACATTAGTGACTTCGCGATGAAAAAACATCGAACTAATCCTAGTATGTACAACGAAACATCCACGGCTCCACCTAAATTGAGAGAAGCCAACGACATAGAAAGTTAGATGACCGAAGAGCTCACATTTAAGCTTGTCGGACTCGAACTCCGAAAGTCATATTGTGTAGATATTATTCGACTTGAGTAAATAAGAATTCATTTCGACCTCGCAAATTTGCATCGCTGCACTTAGAAAATACTCAAACGTAATGATATCCCAGGGAAAAAAATAATTTCCTCTCTTGTGATCAATTAGTTACTGATGAATTACTTTCAGACCCCGCAGGTCAGTGGTTCTTGACCTATATAGCTTGTTAATCCACAACCAGTTCTTGCATCCATTTTGCATCACGCTGAAAAATACCTGGCTGTGATCCCACCATCAACACCACAAATAAAACAAACAAACCCTGATGTTTAACGCAAGCGTTACAAGGTGTTCACCGACAATTTTCAGCGTGAGAGACTACCACTTACGATGATGAACGGTAATGGTAGTGATGCATATCAAGCATTCCTGCCTTTACGATCATTCTATTCTACATCATATCCCACAAAAACAAATATTTACACTAATATTCTTTCAGCAGATAATTCAGTTAGTAGAGTTTCACGCTTTCGTGAACCAAACAGGCAAATTGGAGAGAATGTTTTATTTTCTATAGGTAAGTTTCCTCCGTCAGTATAGATGCCTTAAATAATTTTCTGGAAAGGGTGGACATGCTAATATACATTGCCGCTACATTATTTCGATATGAGAATGCAGTTTTTTGGTGACACCCTGAGCGTTTAGGACGTAAGTAAGCAACAACGGTATTCGTACGAAGGGTAATACATTCTACTATGAAGCGCTTGCAAAAGTCAAGGCTTTAATTGACTTTTTAATTGAAGGTATACATAAATGCACTAACCTGACGTAAGAAGCCATTTCAGATAAAATAACAGCAGTAGTAATCAAGTGGAACGTGAAAACGGTGAGTATGTACATACGTACACACTTCTGAGAAGCGCTTTCCCAGCTACTATCTACACTATATATAGATATTGAGTATTGATCAGACAACTACCTATAGTTCGGAACTACATTCTAAAAAAAAAAAAAGAGAGAGATTAAGTAAGTTGATCACAGAGAAATAGAGCGGTCACTAAAAGCACGGCTTGTTAAGATGCTCCATGCGACGCTCGTCTGCGAATATGGAATTGCTTACTGGCAGGTGGATATATCCTCGATACTTGACACAGCGCTGAACCTAATGCTAGGCGGTGGGTAGGGGCGTGGCCCCCCACATCGGGGACACCTTCTTCGGCGTCCCCGAACCCGGGGAATTGAACCACAACAGTGACAATGGCGGCGATACCGTCATCCGTGGGCTCTACAGCCACGGGTCCCACCTCCCAATCGGCGGCGGGGACGGGCCCTCGCTGCTGCAGTTGGATCGCTGTGGATTGTTGCAGCGAGTCCTTTTTGGCGGAGCAGCGCTTGCGCCGTCCCGGAGACCAAGGCGACACTTCCTGGTTGCCGGCAGACGCTGTGTCGCTGTTGGACCCGGCAGTTAGTTCACCCTGGCTGTACGGGTCAGTGTCCTGCAGGACCAGGGTTGTTATAGCGAACGGTCGGCGCGCCATGTGCAGCATCTCCACGACGTGACGCCGGCGAGCTCGCCGGATATCAAAACCCTGCTTGATCTTCCAAACAACGACGCACACAGCCAAAAACAAGAAGAAGCACGAGAAGAACACCGAGAAAAATACAAACAAATCTATTCGAGGTTGGTCTTGCCGGAAAAAGACGGTGCCCTCGCAGTCCTCACCGTCGTCCCCTACTGACTGAACGACGATGTAAAACCTGGCAGACCTGAGATCGTGTCCATTTTGGGGAAGCGTGATCACCAGGCGATTGGTGACGTTATGAACAATGAGGATATCGATTGGTTTCTCGACGGTAATGAAAGTTTTGAGACCTTTGGCTTTTCCTTCGATGAGTCGGTACTCAGGATGACCAGCGCTATGATTGGACGCTGACTTTTTGCTGCTGGACACGACAGACACAGACGGGTCCTTGGACAGTGAAGAAGCTACATTGATAATATCGGGCATCCCAAGGCCATTGCCAATATAGTTTCGATTCTGAGCTTTAGTAGCAGCAAAGAAAGTCGGACGTTCTTGTTTAATAAGATACTCACGGTCAATCTCGACTTCATGACGCCATGAAGTCTCGTTAAGCTTCACTAGAAATGCCTTGTCCTCTGAGCTAAAGAACACTTTAACGCTACCTTTGGTGATGTCTAGCACGAGTCGGATGTTCACATTCATGAACTTCGGTTGCACTCCGAAGAATACCGTCTGTCCTGAGCGTAATTGAGATCTTGGCTCTCCATCACAGCGTGCCTGCGACTCAGGATCAAGGCAATACTCTTTCTCGACGCTCATTTGGTAGTAGCAATGGTGCCCCCCACTTGGGGTTCCAAGGTAATTATCCTTACATTTAGTGCACTGCTTCTTTTGACAGTCCTTGTCTTCATCCTTGCTGCTAAGACCGCGGTTGTTGGATTTTCCAGAGCACGGCGAGGCGGTGTTGTTAGCGCACTGGCACTCGTCACCCCACACGGGGTCACAGAGCTTGGAATGGCCATTGCATTCACAAGGACGACAACCGTTATTGAGATCTGCAGATCCTCTGAAGAAACCGGGCATGCAGGATTCGCAGGTGGGACCAGCGGTGTTGTTGGCACAGTTTCTGCACACGGCGTTGGCAAGCACGGCGCCCTGCACAAGCAAGTCTTCCGTGTTGGTCATGGGAGCCAGCTTGAAGGGATGCTCTTCACTGACGGGGTAACACTCATTGGTGTGGTGGTGACAATAGACGAAGCAGCTGACGCAAGGGTCGCCTTTGCTTGGATCACCAACAAAGAAGTCCATGCAGCGCTCGCACTGGTCTCCTTCAGTGTTGTTGTGGCACTTGATGCACTGCGTGAGCTTGTCTGGGCCTCGACAGTCCGAATGCCCATTGCACTTGCATTTGGTGGAGCAGTTAAATCCAACATATCCAAAATTGCATGAGCAATTGTTAGGCTCAATGCAGACACCATTGACGCAACCCTGTTCACACAGTGGGATGCAACTGCCATCTTCACTCGTGTTGTACCCGGAGGCACAGCTGCAACTGAAGCCTTCCATTTCATCAACACACTGCTGGGTGTGCGGATGGCAGTTATGATGGCCACTGCGGCACTCGTCTTCTGCGGGACACTTCAAATAATGCCAGGACGTGTCCGGCAAGGGATCTGCTGGCGACAGCTCGTGAAGCAACACGACTGTGGAGTTTTCAAAGAAGTAACTGTAGTCCAGTTTCTCGCAGGTCATGTTGTGGGGACTCTCAAGGTTACCTTCATAGCAAATGCCGAGCCCCCCAACGGACGTGTCCAACGCGCACCAGCCACACTCGGGATGCTCAAGGCAGGAAGAACAAGTCGTGTGATGGGAGCAATTGCGGGGGCACGGTGGCTTTTGCAGGAGAAGACCACACCTGCTGCCGAGACACATAAGAGGGGCGTAGCTGGGGGACATACAAGTGTTCAGACTTTCCGACCAGTAGCATCCTTGCCAGCCGCCCTCTGAGCCGAACGAATGCAGGCAGTCGTGGCATGAAGTATGAGTGTTGCAGCGAGAGGGGCAAGGCTGAGGTGGAGTGGCCTGGACAACAAAAGAAGAGTGGTTCAGTATGCTGTTGTGGACACAATTCCAGTCATAAACTGGCTTGAAATTGAGCGTGAAGCTTGCATGAGATCGCCTCGCTTGCCGGGTCCAAATGCACTCCTTCATGTCCTTGCACTTCGCACAGTCAGATGCGGGACATGAATTTTCAGGGCACAAATCGGCAATATTCACAACTCTCGTGTTGTTTACATCGGTCTGGTCGTTGGTTTTGTCGCAGGTAATCTCCGTCTCACAGCTGTTATCCTTAGGGATGCACTTGGTTTTGTTGCAATGGTAGCACCACTTACACTTGGGCTTGCTGCCTGGCACGGCTGGATACTGAGCGACACAAGCGGCGCACGTCTTGTACTGGTAGCAGTCGTTCTGAAGAAGATTCGCGTCACAAACTTTACCAGGACTGTCTCCTCCACGGACGCTACTGAAGCACTCCCGTGGCTGGGGGGTGTTGCGGTCATTGCTGTAGCAGTAAGAGGAATTGCTGCCGTCCAGGTCAGACACGACGCAGTTGGCACAGCCAATCCGATCACGGCACTGAGTTTCGTTGGCGTTGAGTGTGCACAGGTCGACAGGCACGCGTATGCTCATCATACCACCGTGAGCTACACCGTCATAGCCACCGTATATATAAGCAGTGCCGTTGAATGCGGCGGACGACAGTCCCAAGAGCGGTTGCAGTTGAGGGCCCACAAGTGTAATAAGGTACTGGTTCAGGGGGATCCACATGTTACACTTGTACGAGTACACAATGAGCGTCTGGTGCGAATCTCTCTGTTCTTCCACATAACCACCAATTATTAGCAAGTAATCAGAGTTGGTAACCGCTGCATGGAATGCCCTCGGCGCGGGACGAGAGGATGGATTGCTGTTGATTTTCTTGTCGGGCGGCAGCAGAGACCAAACTTTCGTGGGATAATGCAGCGCGTAGAGCTCTCCCAGCAGTGACACTTTGTCGACGTTGTAAGTGTATCCACCATAGACATAGAAGACTCGGTCCTTGGGATGGTACACAGTGGAGTGAGCAAACACTCCATGGGGAGCAGTACCGGTAGTGTTGAGAATGGACCACATGCCCGTGGATACTCTGTACTCCCACACATGGTCCAGGAACCCATATACATCCGACACACCTCCAATGAGCACGAGCACTTCCTTCTCCCCATCATTGCAGTAAGTGAGAGAGTGACCAGCTAGAGGCGGTGGAGCCCTGAAGCTCAAGTGCTGTGTGGAGTAAGAAGAGCCACTAGATAGAGCGGCGGGCTGGTGCAGAGGAGTCCAGCCTTGGTCATCAACACTGAAGCTCCACAGATCCTTGAGGTACTCTTCCTCACTCATGCCACCGTAAACATAAATGGAGCGCTTGGAAGGCACATAAGCGGCCGAGTGGAAGTAGCGGGGTTGGGGCGACTGCTTTCCAAGCTGTACGGTCACAGTCACCTGCAAGAGTAACAAGAGTTGTTACCAAACTTGAATTTTATCATCATTCACTAGACTGTAACTCAGAAGTAGGAAGTGGATTCGGAGGGTTACTAGCAGCATGGCGGAGCTGGATCGACCAAGTGCGACTCCAGCTCTCAGATTCAGCCAGATGTGACCCCGGCTCTAACTCCTCAAAACTCTCCAACCGTTACCGACTCGAACTTTTTTCCTCCAAATTTCGCCAATTTTGTCATTATAGTTCATAAGCACATCTACATTTTTGAAGTATACAAAGCTCGGTACTGTATCACTTTGGAATTCGCTTACGCTACAAGAAAGAGACTCGGGATTTGGCGATAACAGTATCGGCAGCCCCCAAATTTCAAGTTGGGTTCAAGTCAAGAAGTTGACTAGACATGGGCATACACAAAATGTATTAACTGCACATTATTAGTTAGCTACTTATTATAGCAGATCTATTCTTAACGAGTGGCACACATCAACGAACGCCCCAACAACGTTTTCCCAATTCAATACACGATAGTAGCGCCAATAGGTACAATCTTCGTAAAACCTTACCATGATTATTATTATTATATTGGTGTTGTCCCGCTATTTCTGAAACTTAGAAAATCAATAGCGATCTAAAGTGATTTACTCGGCTTACAGAGGGAACCACAACGTTGTGCTCAAGTGGCAAAAGATGAAGGACGGAAAGAAGACAGAAGAAAGAAGCGCCCGTGCGAACGGTCCCTTCTGTGGCCCTTCGCACGGGCGAGGTAAGAGCCCCGCAGAAAAAGACGGTCACCTCGATCGGCGGCCCACCTCGCGGGACAGAAAGGATATATAAAGAACCTACCTAAGTCTACAAAACTAACCTTCTCAGCAGGAACTGCGGCCAGATGCTACATCCTCTACGGAGAAGGCACTCGGGACCCTTGGGTGCGTGATGCCCAAACATATTGGGGCAGGGAAAGGGCCCGCCACAATATGCCCCTGAGGGCACTTCACCTTGATATTAACCCTGCAGCACGCAAAAAACTATTCGATCATACTTTAAATAGTGCTACTTCCGAAATAAAAAAACTCTCTCTTAACCTAGTTCCGGAGCAGAAGTACCGTACATCCAATTTACGAGAGAAGTAAATACCTCGTCAATCCAAGTATTGGTCGAGGTGTTGAACAGGACGACGTCATTGAGGGGCCCTCGAGAGAGACTATAGCCACCAAAGAGCCACAGGACGCCACGGTGGTCAGACAGCATCGTGTGGCCAAAGCGCGGCAACACTGTCAGCAGGTGCTGCTGGGAGCCCGAGCGATCCTTGTGCACCTTAAACAACTCCTCCACGAGTACCTGGTCACAAGGTAGCTACGTAGAATTGAGTTTAGAAGTCACTTTAATAATAAAAAACTGCAGCCTGTTTTAAATGCGTAAAAAAAAAGAGACGGGTAGCATATCAATAGAAGCGGGAGACCCATGGACGAATGCTCACTTCACACACATGCAGGGCGTTTTAGTCATATTGTCAACTCTTTTTCAAGTTTAGTAGTATTAGGGTAACATGTCTAGTACCCGTCCACCATGCTAGTAGCCGTCCACTTGGCTTTAAAAACTTCCTGTGTGAACACTAGCAGTGCTAGAAAGCCGTAAATAGTCTTAAACTGTAGGGTACTACTTAGCCTACAGTTTAAGCCTATGCACGGCTTTCTAGCACTGCTAGTTTTCACAAAGGAAGTTCTTAAAGCCAAGTGAACGGCTACTAGCATGGTGGACGGATACTAGACATGTTACTCTATGGAAAAGAATCTTAGTAGCGCTGCGAGCTATACACAAGCCTCGCACCGGACCCACAAGGTGTCCCGAAGCTCAAATCCTCACCATGTGTGGTTGCTTGGGCGCACTGCAGTCGTGCCCTGCGTATCTGTCGCGACAGACGCAGCGACCGGAGCTTTCGTCGCACGCACCACGCTTGCGCGCGGCGTTGCAGCCTTCAGGGCAAACAAGTTCGTCGCACGCCCCGCCCACAGTGCCGGCCTGTGCGTGGGGCATGAAAGAAGAAACAACCTTGAGCAAACATTTACAACTGAGAGAGAAGTCAAATGAAGCCTCACTCTGTTGATACCAACAGAATCAGGGCACCAACTTTACTAGCTGCTCAAATGGAACTACCCTAGTACCTATTATTATCCTAAGCAAAGTTCAACGGGTGTTGATAGTTTAGTATTAGTAGTAGCTAGTTGTAGAAATTTTACTAGCGCTTCAAGGGTACTTCGCTTATATCGCGCCCAACTATTCCCGTGATATAACACAGGCTCGTGCGCCACTAGGGGGCGAAATATGCTTCATTTTATATTAGAAAGGTATTGTAGTTCAATATAAGTGCCTAAGTAAATTATATTAGCTACAAAATATCACCAGTGCCTCAAAGTGTTAGTGATTGCTTTGCAGCGCTCATAACAGCATCAGTAGCACATGTATGAACAAGGGAGTAGCATTTAGTACAATACATTCAGTTGCTGCAGCTTGATAAGACGTACCGCACACACAGGCTTTTTTCCATCGCAGATCCTGCCATCTCCTGGCCGATCGGGGCAACTGAGAACCTTGTAGCTCGAAGAGAAGCCCACAGCGGCAGAGCGCCTTTGTAGCATCACCGTTAGGTAGCCAGACCGCGCCTCAATGACGACAGGCTCGGCGTCTCCAGAAGTACGTTTGTTCAGACCCGAGTACTGTGTGCAATAGGAAGCCAGAATGTGGTTGCGTCGATCCCAATCGGGATCTTGGGATACCATTTCCGGCACTCCATCATAAACAAGCAAAGAAGACGTTTCGCAGGGGACATGCAGGTCTTCCAGCATGAAGAGGATGACATTCGTGCCGACAGATTCAGATGAAGGAGGCTCGATTGATTTGTATGGAGTAATGATCCAGAGGCAGGTTTGCGTGTCATTGGCGGGGGTTTCACTGGATGATGTGCTATCACCGTTTGTAAACAAGAGTCCATTGATTGGGCTATCCGCTTTATCTGGGGAAAGATCGGAAGCGGCAGCCAGTCTTGTCGCTTGTGAGTGTTGCTGGAGAGGTACTGCAGAGCGCTGGGCACCTATGTTTCCAACAGTAGCGCCATATATTATATTACGGGCTCGACACTCGGTGTAACACTTACCCCCTTTGGTGGGATTGCCATAGTAACCATCTTCACACTCCTCACAGGTGCGGCCCCGGGTGTTGTCAGTGCAGTAGCACTGGCCGGTCTCTCGGTGACACGTACCCCAAGAGTCGTCCCCGTGGTCATTGCACTCACACAGCTGGCACCCCAGAGGGGTGGTGGCGTTGCCCCAGCTCTTGTCCTTGCACAGCTGGCAGCGTTCGCCCTGCGTGTTGTCCTGGCACGAGTCACACTTTCCAAGGCCGTTTGAGCAGGTCGAGTGGTTGTGACAGCCGCAGTCGACGGAACAATCTATTCCTGACCAGCCCAGGTCACAGTCGCACACGTAGTTGGGGGCATTGCTGCAATGGCCATGGACGCACGTGACATTGCAAGTGCGCTCGCACGTGTTGAAGCCATCGCCTTTGAAGCCTTTTTTGCAGGTGCAGTTATAGCTGCCCTCCGTGTTGGTGCACTCGGCAAGCTCGTGGCACTTATGAAGCTGCAGGAAGCACTCGTTCAAATCGGGGCACGAGGTGTAAGCATAGCCGGTGGTTCGAATGCTGGCATCGAATATCGGTAAAGTGAAGGCGTCCTTGGGCATATCCAACTCAAAGCCGTCTAGCGCACCTCCGTCAGGTCCGGCAATGGGAGCCAAGCTCAAATTCTCCAAGTGATCCAAGATGGGCGACACGTACGTCGAGCAGTCGCCTGGACAAAAGAACAAATTTCAATGAGAAAAACAGCCAAGATGGGCGACAGGTACGTCGAGCAGTCGCCTGGACAAAAAGAGCAAATTTCAATGAGAAAAACAGCCTATCATTTGACATGCAAGCGAATAGTATGTACACGGGTACCACGGTCTACATCCTCAAGGCAGTCGACATTCTTGGACTTACTCCTAAACGCGGAGCGTTGGAATTACGCCTTCATGGATTTTAGATCCTGGACTTACAACAGAATACCTTGTCAGGTCATTCCAGAGCATGCTACTACGACGTGTTTGAGCTGTTCTGTACTCGAGTCGTCATTAAACAAACATTGTTTACCAAACGAAATTTTTTGCCATTATTTTGTATGTGCATAGTTGGATGGGGCTCAAAGTTTTCAGTTTTTGGGGGACACTTTCTTTTCAGATGCAAAGCTTTCATGTTTTTAACAGGGTTGGCTGGTTTGAACCAAATATAAAAAACATGGTTTTAAACCAACCACAAAAACATTGCATAAACATTGCAAACTTTACTTCTTTTCTAAGAAAGTATCCAATTTTTGTTACACAACTGAAAGGATGAGTCAATGTGTTTCTATTTAGGAAACCGTTTGATTATTAAGACAGTTACGGTCCACTATTGCTCACATTTATTAAAAACCTACAACTTACAACTTATTGAATTTTGTGTTATTTCATTTCAGAGATGCATGTCTAATTATATTCTGGGGCGCTAGCAACAACTGAAGACTGAAAGTACTAGTTATAGTTCCTATTAGACACCTAGTGAGATCATGAAAAGGATGTAGGCATATAGCCATTTCACTTTCTTCACTTCATTACTCTGCTTTTAACTAGCCAGTAGCTAGCTATTTCTATCGAGCTTTCTTTGATTTTTGAAGGGTTTATAAGTTTTTCAAAGTATTTTATAGCTATTTCACTTTCTTTAGTTCATTACTCTATTATCAATTAGCTAGTAGCTTGCTTTTCTGTCAAGTTGTATTTGTAATTTGAAGTGTTTTCAAGTTTTTCAGAGGATTTTATATTGCAATTATAAATCATAGCATCTACGTTGTTGTTATTATTATAGTCATAGTTTTATCACCGTATCCACTCTGTGAGTGATCCTTACAGTGATCCGCGGTTGCTCCAAGATTTCGCGTTTATTGGCTCTCACTATACTCACTTCACATACTTCCACACTGGTAAGCTCCCAACACAGTCAATTCTATAATCGCACTAGTAGAACAGCCGACCTCTGTTTAACTCCATAGTCACAACCATTCAGACAGACATATCCAGAAAATGTCGTCCCGTTTAGACCAGTTCAACTGTTACCATTCATGAAAACTTATCAGTCGGATATCAGATCTATGATAGAGAGGTAGGGTTGAGGCTCAAAAAAGACCCCATCTCCCACCCATATGAGGCCGAGCGCCTTAAGCACGTAGGGCTTCTATTAGATAGCCAGGCGTAGCGCTCGGCCTGCGTCAAATAGTATCGCACAAGTTAGTATCCCGTAGATATCTATATAAAGGTCCGTCATAATGTACAGGGCCGCTGTCAACCAGCCGACAGTGAATCGAGGCTCAGAACCAGCACTCGTAAGGTGGCGAATTCGCTCCTGTTGATAATTGGGACACTAATAGCATCTATGCAGTGTGGATATCAAATTTAGCCTTAGCAAATAGAGGTACTCTGCTAACTGCATTTTTGTACTCCCTTTTTCTTTAAATCATTCTTCTACGATAGGAAATTGAAATGGAGTGACCAAGATTGTTGATGATTAGCTAGCTTTATGTGTGTACACAGCAGAAAACCCTTTAAATGTTGGATAAAATTCCTAAAACTTGAGAAAAAATAACAAAATATAAAAAACCATGGCTTTTGGTTTAAACCAAAAAATTGGTTTTTGCCAACCCTGGTTTTTAACGTTAGAACGAAATGTTTCAAGTCGTAAAAAGTAAACCTGGCCAGCCAATTTCTACCATCTGTAGCAATTAGCTCTATCAGCTTTTATCTTAACAATAACATTACTTGGCTTTTCCACAATTCCAAAACCATTATCCTCAAACTTGCTGAAGCTATACAAATCAAGCGCCAAAATCCCTTTATGAACGTCAAGTACAGTGAATCTCAAAGTCTACTAAAACTCCAGTAGTCAGCATCGTTCCAATAACACAGTCATGTCGCCTACACTGTAAATTTGTTGCTGCTGTTACTAGACATCGCAGTACCTTGTTTGCAGATACTTTTCTGTTTAAGAGTGTTCTTAGGTCCGCGTATATCTATATCTTGGTAACTATTGTATTTTCTAGCAATTTTTCGCTGCATATGCCCATTGCGGATTTTGTCTTGTGAATGACACTAGTAAGATGCCGAAACGTCGACGTAGGTTTTAAATTCTTTGATACCCGAGCAGTAACTTATTTATACTCGAGGATAGTTTTAAGTAAACATAAAATATATAGCCAAGACGGGTTTTAGAATGAAGGAAGAGCAAAGTAAAGTTACAATTAGCTCTATAGCTAAAAATACAGATGTTTCGGGTCCAAAAGAAAGTGCCTCCCCTCCCGCTGGTGCTGATCAAATTCATCAGTTCGCCGATGAAAGTACTCCACTGTTTTTAATACAAATGTGTACCTACATTGCTGCAAACAAACACAACGGAAAACTTGAGCCCTCTTGAAACTCAATTTCCGCAGCACAACATCACGTAGCAACACTGCCGCAGGGGGCTAGAGTTCGGAAAACATACACTAGGTCATTGCTTTAGAGGCTTGCTTTCACTTCGCTAAAGCGGGTTATGCACAAGCGAACACAACCAAACCGTGGGCAGACTCGTTGTAGTTGCCTTTGATAGACACCGGTGATTGCCTGCAGCAATTATAGCTGGCATGGTTCAATCGGAACGACAAAGTAAGCTGGACAAAGAAGGCGGCACAAACCGTGGGCAGGACCGTTGAAGTTGCCTTTGACACAGACGCCAATGTTAGGGTTGAGTGTGTTGTAGCACCAGCCACAGTCCAAGGTGAGGAGGCACTTGAAGCAGGTCCGAGAGATGCCACATTGAATACAGTCGTTGCCGTCCCTGCAGGATTATTATTATATTAAATAGTCTATGCCTCCGTTTCCACAACAATTATAATTATTATTATATTGGTATTGTCACGCTATTTCTGAAACTTAGACAATCAATAGCGATCTAAGATTGATTTACTCGGCTTACAGCCGGAACCACAACGTTGTGCTCAGGTGGCAAGAGATGAAGGGCGAAAAACAGAAGAAAGAAGCGCCCGTGCGGACGGTCCCTTCCGTGGCCCTCCACACGGGCGAGGCAAGAGCCCCGTAGAAAAAGTCGGTCACCTCGATCGGCGACCCACCTTGCGGAACAGAAAGGAAATATGAAGGACCTACCTAACTCTACAAAACTAACCTTCTCAGCAGGAACTGCGGTCAGATGCTACATCCCCTGCGGAGAAGGCACTCGGGACACTTGGGTTCGTGATGCCCAAACGTATTGTGGCAGAGAAAGGGTCAGCCGGAATATGCCCCTGAGGGCTTTCCACAACAATGGTGATCTAACAGACGGACAAGTAAAGGACATAGTATGAAGATAGAATGGGGAACATGTGCAAAGGTGTTCCCACACAGGATCAACGCGCATGGGAACAGCGAATTGGGAAAGAAAAGGAAGATCAGAATAAAGCATGAGCAAGAAGAAGTACGACAATGGAAGAAAGCACAGTGGGCACGAAAGAGAGACGTCCAGAAGGGCTAGCAAATGGCTAAGGTAACTAACCTAACCCTACGGCCCATCCTATGGCCCCTGAGGGGCGTCCCTGCAGGAGTGAAATGGAATACATGTGTTAGCCAAGCTGCTGGCATAATAACTTTACTTTAAAATTCATTTCAATCTGGTACAAAAAGTGTAGACTTCGGATATATGCTAGTGATTTCCCGAAACAGAAACACTAAATAAGGGACACACTCTGGGTAACTTTACAGGTAAAGCCTGCACAGATACCATACGGTGATTAACGTATAGAATTAAAAAATTAAGATTCCGCCTACGCTACAGAGGCGATCTAAGAGGAAGAAATTGGGGATAACCTACATAGCCTATGTCGATACAAAGGCGATAGGTGCCCATTCTCAATGAGTATGGCAACAGTAAATCGGGAGAGAAGAGCAGGAACAGAACATTAAGTAAGGAAGCAAAGACGTCCTAGAGGAGAGTAACATTTGGGGTTCCTCTGGGGTGCAGCTCCCCATAACATAAGATTCTCGAACCTAACCCACAAGCCCACCGTATGCCCCCGAGGATATATAAGGTCTATTAAAACTGGATACTATTAAGCAAAACCCACCAATAAATGGAGAACAGTGTATTAAACGTCAGCGTATATTTTCATACAACGGTGCTTCAAGAGAAAATGAAAATGCAGGTCATTTAGAGTGCAAAGTGATTTTTCTGAAAAGTCAGTAGGAAATGTAGGTAGTACTTCAAAGATTTCTGAAATATAACTTACTCCAAGCCCATTTAAAATTCTTATAGCAGCTAACTACCGTCGCTGGAAACGGTTCTCACTCCCGTGCAACTCTGCGAGGACTCCCTTGACGTCTGTATTGATCTCTTCTCATCCTTCCATTGACTACAGTATATTACACCCCCTCTGGAATCTCCATCGGACGAAGATGCTATGAGGCGCAACAACACACAGCCAAACTGGACGGTTCACTCATAATTCAATACCAATTGCATAGACCGCAACAGTACTTAACTCTTAGGTCAGACGCTGGCGACCACAAGTCGGCAACAGAAAAATGGGATTTTCTCAAGAGCAATTCTTTTCCCCTATCTTATACTGAAGAAAAAAAATACAAGGTACCCCAACATTTTTCTTGCGGAGAAGGTATCTTGGATACGGCGCTTGCCTGCATGACCGTGTCTGGACATGTTCATAATAGCCTTGAGAAAATCCCATTTTCACCTCCGCCATCGAGGTTATGTTTTAGTCGTGTTTGTCTCTCTGTCTGTCTGTCATCAAGATAACACAAAGTTATAAACCAATTTGGACGAAATTTGCAGGAATTGTTGGGTATCTTAGGAGGAACAGATATTAAACTTTTGGTGAAGATCCGTCCATCCGTTTGTTTGTTTGTTCGTTTGTCTGCCTCATTTGCTCAATGCCATAACTCAAAAAGTTATGGGCGGATTTCAATGAAATTCACAAGATTTGTAAGGTATATAACGAAGAGTAAATGACCAAATTTTGATAATGATCCGTTTGTTCGTTCGTCACTGTTTTCAATTTTTGTGCTTGTTAGCACAATAACTTAAAAAATAATGATGGGATCTTTCTGAAATTCATAGGGGTTGTTAGTAATAACAAAAGACATAAGTGATTAAATTTTGATGCAGATCGGTTTGTTCGTTTGAATGTTTGTCGCAATGTTTGTTAGCAGTATAGCTCAAAAAAGACCTCTTGCGTTAAAGAGCTATTTATGTAGC
>LQNS02278091.1:63580162-63590347 GCA_001587735.2 Parhyale hawaiensis | reverse complement strand
CTTGTGATGCATCATCAATTATTTGAGCAGCTTGTTGGAGGCTGAGTAGAATTTTGCCGATTGTGTATTGGACATTGCTTATTTTCAGGTTTGCACCCATGGAGGTTAATTGTTCCTCCGTGAGCGTAGCTGCGAGTGCCATATTTGCAATGGCCTTTGTTGGACAGTGCGACTTGAGCTGTGCTTAGAAGAGCTCAACATAACGTTCGGACGAAAAAATGACGATACTCGCACTTTTGACTAGCGTGTGTTATCGCCATTACTCATCCGATTTTGTCGCTACGGGACACAATTTTGGCTTGACTAGATTTTAACAGTTCAAAATGGCTTAAAATCTAAGCTGCCATTGTAAAAATTCTTCTACGGATATTGCCAACTGCGCAGTTAGGAATATCGCTCTTAATTTCGATTGAGTTGCAGCTAGCGATAACGTACATTTCATTGCAATGTTGAAACACTGTAAGATGTAGTCATGGTCGCAGAAACTTTTGTTTCAGGAAAGTTCAACATTTTTGTTTTTCGACTCTCGTGTGCAGCGGGCTTAATAAGAATTAGAGCACGATGTTCACAGACGTTGTAGTCGCGATCGGGGCTACACAATAGGATTAGGTGAGTTGGCTCTAGGTTGCCAGCGCTAGCGAAAGTTGTTGCGGCGGGCACCCGGATTTAGACACTACGCCAAATGTTCTCCATTGCACTAATTGATCGGCATGAGAAATTTTAGGCAAAAGAGACTGATAGAGATCTAGAGTGATCTGGCTCTCCACTTGGTAAAGGTTTACAGCTCCTAATGCTAGTGCCATCTCTGTTATAAAAAAGCCGTGCGTAGGGATAAATTCAGTGGAAGACTTACAAAGTAAATAAAACCAGGTATCATCCGCTGCTCATACCTATAGATATCAGCTATTTGCCGAAGCTTTTCCTTCTGGGAATCACAATACCATCTTCTGTAAAAAGTTTTCCTCTTTGCTTCCTTTCCGCAAGATATTTGAAAGGAAGAAGCGAGCATGAGGATAAGGCTCCATCCAGGGTATAAGAGATTAGTGTGTCTTCGATAATCTTTCCAAATTCAAAATAAGTTAAGCCCACATATGGCGCGTTCGTTTGAGAGCCGAAGTGAAGCCTTCAGGGATTAACTTGTCCTAAAGTTGAAACGGATATTCTGGCTTCGACCGGCAGATTCACTCTTCAGACGTTGACCTGGAATCGAAATCCTGAGAGATTCCTAAGAACGTAAGCTTACTCCTAAAAATGGAGATTTCAGCCGGTCCCTTACACAATCCGACTGCTTCTATCGCCAGGAACACGATTCAAAGTGACGAAGTCAAAGTTTCGGTCTGCATTTCCGGACAAGTTGTAAGTCCAGTGGGGTTGGCTTAAATCAACTTTGAAGACCCAATCGAACGTGTCCTACCCCCACTGAATTGTCTGGAACTTCAGACAGCGGCTCTGGGTTCACCCAATTGAATTCGATTTTAGGTGTAAATTCTTAACCGATTACCCCTTACAACCTTTACCAAAGTAATTACTTTGGAACGTTCAAGAAACAAAAATCAATAATGACTTTGATGGCTCCACAGGACAATGAAAAGCATGCAAATGATGGTCTATCACATTTAGCGAGTCGGAGTCAAAGTGTTAAGATTAATTAGTAATACGCGCAGTATTTATAATTTTAATGAGTCCATTCTAGATTGAAATTTCTTCCTCGTTTAACATATATTGAGCAGAAATGCTAAACGACAAGTCTGTGTAAAATTATCTCTCTTGTATCATGTCTGTAATCACGGCGAATACTGACTGTCCTCTAGCGTAAGAGCATATTCTATCGGGTGCTAAACTTGAGCATTTAAGGATTGACTTGTTTAAAACTTCATGTAGGTGCCCTGGCTTTGAACCCGTTGGTTTTGAGTTTTAGGCAATGACTCTGAATCGGTTACTCTTGACACTTCCAGTACTAAATCTTGCTCCGTAAAATAAAGTTTTCAGCCGGCTCAATGTAATCGGGTTGCTTGTGACACTTGCAACATGATTCGAAGGGGCAAAGTGCAAGTTCTGTTTGAAATTTCGGACAAGCCAAGCCTTGAAGGTTAAATTTTGGCCCCACTCGAACACATCCTTGATCTAAGAAGCCAACGGATTTGCTTCTTCCTATGTTAACTTTAGAAATGAATACCTCCGGGTGCTACGCCTCAGGTATGCTGGGCACTGCAGCTAGCTGAGAATAGTATACATATAGTTTTGTTTCAATTTCGGTCCATGAAATGGGTTTCCAGCCGCGTCTCAAGCTTACGTGAACTATCATCAATAGGTTCTTCAAATTAGAGTGAAGCTAAATTCACAGGCTTGCCTCACTCCGAACTTCATACAGAGGAGCAAGACTGACTGAAGAGTAACTGAGCTACAAACTTCAGACTAAAATATAAAAATATTCTCCCTTTGTTTGGACTGACCCCTGGACATGCAGTCATAATGCCGTCATTATCCATAGAGAAAAACATCTCATATTGTAAAAGAGCTATTTACTAATGATTTTATCTAAAGAAGCAGCCGCCAATGATAGGACTGCAATAAAATGCGACACTTCGAGCATGAAACTCATATTTTGGTGCTAAATATTTAATTCTAGACATAAATGTTTACTGGATGTAATAGTTTTTAAAATGCACAATTTATACTAAATATGTAGATATAGGTTCTATGCCTGTAGGGTCTAGCTGTTCTAGCAACTTTTCTTAACAATAACATGCCAAAAATAGAAACAGATGGTATCCATTAATGTGCATGGCAATAAACTGTCAGTTTCCTTTACCACAACTTGAGAAAAAACATGAGTGTTTATTTGACTGGGAAACATATTCATGAGTCTTTATTTTGGATTGGAAAGATCAGGGAGTAATAATTACGGGAGAACCAGACAAACATACGAAGAAAAAGAACACGCATCAATTAAATGACATTTTTTCGGACCCAGTAGCTGCATTGCTTGTTGCTCGTTTCCCAGTATATTATTGTTATTAGTACATATTTTTTACCTATAAGTTGCAGTCAGGGAATACTCCGAATTCTATAAGACAAGCATAGATAGAGCACATCATTATTGGTAATACTATCATTTTATGCATAATTTATAAAGTTTAGCTATCGCTGCGGCTGCTGGGACCGAAAAATAACGTCGTTTTACTACCGTTCTTTTTCTTTGTATGCTTGTGTGGTCCTCCCATTATTATAAATCCCTGGGATATATATAGATGATTGCAGCAGATCGGCCTGCTTATAGTGTCAGCAAATGAGTTCTGAGTTTGTAAGATTTATAGTACCTAGTTTATTTCTTAGAGCTTCGCGATGATATAAATGTTCCCTTGCTAAGGAAAATCCAGGAAAATTTACTTTATAGAGAGCAAATACGATAGTACTATAAAATGCAGTGGTGGCTCGTGCATTAGGACCAGTGGGGCCAGCCCACCAGTATTTGGAATGGAAGAATACAATACAAGTTATACAACTAGTGCACTCTGAGAGCGCATACCTCCGCCAAGCGAGGCAGCGGTAGCCAAATATTCAAATTGGCTCTGAAGCCATAGTTTTCTTTGTATAAACTTCAAAATCTAATCATCTGAGTCTTTTGATAGTAATAACAATTAACAGCTTGTGCACTTTTCTTGAAGATCCGTTCGTAACGTTTTGAGTTATACTGCTAACAAACGTTAGGACAAACATAAGTCAAACATACAAACGAACAAACCGATCTACACCAAAATATGATCATTTATGTCATTTAACATTACTAACAACCCCTATAAATTTCATAAAGATCCATTGAATATTTTTTGAGTTATTGTGCTAACAAGCATAAAATTAAAACAGTGACAAACGAACGAACGAATCAACGGATCATTACCAAAATTTGGTCATTTACTCCTTGTTATATACCTAACAACTCATGATACTTTCAACAAAATTCATCGATAACTTTTTGAGTTATGGCATTGAGTAAAATGAGGCAGACAAACAATCAAACAAACAAACGGATGGGCCTATCTTCACCTAATGTTAATCATTTGTTTCTCCTAACATACCTAACAATCTCTGTAAATTTCGTCCAAATCCGTTCTTAACTTTTTGAGTTATCTTGATGACCGGCAAAGAGACAGACAAATACGACGGAACCATAACCTCCTTGGCGGAGGCAAAAATAAATCCCAAATGATAATCTTCTCACGTTCAAGACCTGAATTCAGCTTAGAAAAATGATTTTCCCACTAATGGGCTCCAAACTGATCAATGTATCTAATATATAGCATACTAGTTATAAGGTACAATGGCCAGCTGCATGCAGATGAGCACCAAGTAGGTTCCGCCGTAGATGAAGTATGGCTCGCGTGTCGCCGTGGCCTCTGGAGAAGAAAGAGCCTTGCGTTGCAAGACATTCCTCGGATGCGGATCACTGGCTCCTCCAAGGCTGATCCAAAGATGATGGCACTCATTTTAAGACGATCTCCGTAGGCGTTCGTCATTATATCACGCATATGAGACGAACTCACGTAAGGGCTATTAGATGAGAGCACCTTGAGCCTTCGAAGTTATCAATCGATGACCGGTATAGCACATCAGGAAAAGAATTCACAAAATCTGAACAACATGAATGTAGCATTTGCAATATGGAAATTTGCATAATGCATTATGTTCTTAATTACATAATAAGATTCGAAATAAAATGCCTAATACGATAATAAAATACGGATCAAGTTATTATCCCGCATTCGTAAGTGTGAACCTATTGCTATTATGAAGCGTTGTACGAAATATGTAGGTTGTGAAGTACGTTAGTACAGTAAATGTGTACCCGAATTTGTAAGGCGTGCTGTTATAATGTTTTACACTAGTTTACTGAACGTGTATCCAAATGATATTGTATGAATACGTTCCAATGAGACGAGTAGAAATAAATGTTTTCTTTTCATTATAACTACTTTAGTCAAATCTAGGGTAAAACGTCTCAGAAAAACCTGACAGATCCGGCTTAACTTTGTTGATGAATTAGGATGGCCGCGCATCGAGGCTATATCGAAATTTGATGAGGCCATTTATGTATTTCATTCCTGGTACGGCAAGCGTAGTTTTACTGATATAGTTCAATTTCCCCGAAACGATATGAACTCAGACCGGAGTTCTCGAAAAAATAATATTCTCACTACGTATAGGCGCCTCCAAATTGGAAAACTCGCTTTCTTTATCTGGAGCTTTCTTATGGAATGGTCTACCTCACGAGTTAAAGCGTCTCTTTCAATCTCGCTCAAACTTGGCCTCTTTAAAGGCAGGCTGCCTGCAACACTTTCAGAGCCAGTTGAACCAGACGGCATAACAAGAGAGTCAGTGATTACTGATTAAACTTTAAAGGCAGGCTGCCTGCAACACTTTCAGAGCCAGTTGAACCAGACGGCATGACAAGAGAGTCAGTGATTACTGATTAGACTCACAAATGCATTTTCTTGAACAGCGTAACTTCTTTAACAGAGACTTTGGAGGTTAAAAAGATAAGAAAAGATAAGTTTCCGACGTAAGAAACCTGCTAAAAAGAAGACGGCACTAAATGCCATCTGCCGCGAATTGTGATGTTAGCGATTCCATGTTGAATGAGAAAAAAGCATTCAACCTCACTTGAAAATGCATTCGACTGTCTAAATCTACGAAATAATGTAGGGTTTGGCCACAAAAAATTTCACTAACACCGAAAAAAAACAAATATGCTGTACACCGATTCATTTCCTAACTGAGAGCTCTCCCGAAAGTACTCTAATGGAATTTACTTGCTTCCTGTTTTCGGAGTTCCGCTGTACTGCCACGTGCAACATTACTTAGACCATAGCTTATGTAACGTGGTAATTAATGTAACTTCCTTAGTCTCTGCAATAACGTAACGATACATTATCTAGTTTATAGTAGGCCTATATGGGAATCAGCAGGTATAAGAGATTTATATAGAATATAGGATGTATTTTAAAATAACTGTATAACTTTTCATAAAATATAATATATATATATATAGGTTGTGCTGTATAATTGCGTCAATGTATACCTCTATATAAAAAATATATATTTATCTTATGCTCTGATATATTGCACCATTGGTAATAGATGACGTTGACGTAATAAGCCGTTTTATTCGAGGACTGCGTCATATCTGCATGCATATCCCCGGAGCTTAGAACAACTTCGTATTCGAGTCAAGTAGGCGAGTTTCGGTCATAATTGAATGATTGTGTCGATCCTTCTGCTCTACAGTACAGGCTGTGTAAAAATTTTATTTTCTATGAGATGTAATAGTATAAAGCTCATCAAATGTAATAGTATTAAGTGATGAATGCCTCTCTTCGCAGGGAAAATATGATTCTTCCTTTTAATTTCATTCAAGTATAACTATATTAAGAAAAAATGACTGTGTATAATGTTGCCCGCATGATTTAAGCCAGATCATCCGTGATTCTCTAACTCACTTGGTATTGAAAAACATCGATGCTAATTCATTTTACCATCCTATCCGCAGAGTCTTTAAGTCCACAAAATCCACAGCAGGGCTTTAGCGCATTGGCGAGATGGCAAAGCTGCGATTCAGAGGCACCCTTCATTCCCTTTGCTGATACTGAAAGTACATTCACAAAGAAGTATGCTAACAAAATTACAGGCGCGTTCAACTGGCGGAAAAAAATTCGATGTTTGACTTATCCGGACTGCAGGCAGGTGTGCTGGCTTCGACTGGTTGAATCGAGTTTCAGCTGTCATCAAGTGTCTTTGAGGCTTCCAAATACGCAATCTTGCTCTGTAAAATGGAGTTAACAAGCGTCTGAATCGGCGTGCTTCCAACACACACTTGCAGCTCGATCGAATGTTACAGAGTCAGAGCTTCTGTCTGAAAATTTCGAACAAGTTAAGCTCCTAAGTATAGACCGCAGCACTACTTGACTCTTAGGTCTGACGCTGGCGGCCAAAAGTCGACGACGGAAAAATGGGATTTTCTCAAGAGCTATTCTTTTCCCCTATCTAATACTGAAGAAAAAATTCCAAGGTACCCAACATTTTTCTTGTGGAGAAGGTATCTTGGATACGGCGGGGACGTACTAGGGCGCTTGCGTGCATAACCGTGTCTAGACATGTTCATAATAGCTCTTGAGAAAATCCCATTTTCCCATTTTGACCGCCAGCGTCAGACGCCACTTGGACCTGAGAGTCAAGTACTGTTGCGGTCTATGTGCAAAGGCTTAAGTTCGGACTACAATCGAAAGCACCCTAATATTTCATAGAATGTAAGTAAAGAGGCTTTGCAGTTTGAGGCTCGAATTGTCCGAACCTTCAAGCAGGGGCTCCGGCGTCGACTTGTTACCTGCTAGATTTCCATTAATTTGGTCTTGATTTCAGTTGCTCAACATGATCGGGCTGCTTCTAGCTCCTGCAACACAATTTAAAGTGATGAAATTGAAGTTCATCTCTCTGCATTTCCGGACGAGTCAAGTCAAATTGGCTTAGGTCGATTTGAACGATCCCAGCTTTGCCCAACCCACAGTTTAAGGAGGGGTACTTTTTATACCTGGACCGCTTTTCTTATTTACTTCGAAGAGATCTTGGAATAAAATGAAGGTGGCGTTGGGATAGCGTCCATACAGTGTACACATGCAGTTTTCCCGGCAACTTTCATATATTTATCTGAAAAAATCATTGAAAAATATATTGGCTATAATTGGTGATAAAGCTGAGCTAATGGAAAAACCATCATGAATTTTGTCATTAAATGTAAATATTTATCTCCCACAGCGAATTTTAGATTTTTTTCAACAAGTATCTTAGTAATGACCCAAAAGATGTCATTAATGGCTGTCTGAAAATCTTATCCAAATTAATAGTAACTACGCCGTCGGCGTAATTACTATTAATTTGTGCACTACTGGACTACTCACATGTCTTAGTAGTTCGACAACGTCTATTTAGTTTCCTACTCTTAGCCATCAGAACGAAGAATTCCCTGCACTTCAAAAAGCCAAGAAGCCCTATGTATTACATTCCATTTGCTGAAACACTTGTGATGTTGAAGCAACATACCAAGCAATCGACCACTTACAAAGATGCGGTGGCCTAATTTGAGATTGCGCTCTGTAGTTCCCTAAATCTTACTACCTTGTTGTTGTGTGTAGAGATAGACACTTGATACCTTTAAAGCGCATCAGATACGGATCTATTTTCTGGGCTTTTCTCAGGAAGTACATTGTAGACCTAAAATATATACCTGTTAGCTTGTTACTCTATGTCACAGGCAGTCGATGTATGGTGACCTACAGGCTTCGCGACATGTCCCCGTATATAAGGTGTGCACGCTACGATGGTGTCAACATACGGTGTACGGGAGCCATTGCGTGTTCGTGTCTGAGTGTATACCGTGACAGTCCTCCTCTCTCACGCCGAGTAGACAGTTCCTTGTGATATTATAACCTTATACAACTGTATATCACTAATCTCTACATTGTCGTACTGTGTTTTTATTAAAGTTGAAACAGTTGTTGGAGACTTTTGCCTAAAAAGCGAAATTGAACATTAAAGCGTAGATTGGAATGTTGGGATGGTGAGGTCATGAGTGACCCGCCAAATTTTCGAAGTTTGGACAGTTTTTTACTTCACAGAGTGGCACAAACGAACAGAAAAAGTAACTGGCCAAGTTTTTGTGTAAAATGGGACGACTTTGGCCGTCCCGGTGGTGGGTAGTGCCACTCTTGGTGGTGAATTTTTTAGCATTTGGTGCCAATGGAGCCCATCGGGTCCATCGGGACCGACGAGAGGCAGCCCCTGTGGTTCTCGTGGAGGCTGAAGGCGGCAGAACGGCTTCGCTGGTGAACCACGACGCGGGTCTCCAGTACCAGCTAGCCAATGGAAAGGTCAGCTAAATGCATTGTTTATGCGTATTTACGTTTTCCTCTTATATTAAAACCAGGTAGATGTGGCGAACGTAGATGAAGAGCTTTGAAAAAAATCACATGTTTTAACGTCATCAGGTGCTACTTATGTTAAGCGATCTGCGGGCGAGGTTATACGGGCAGGTTAGACTGGGCACCAAAA
The DNA here is from genome assembly GCA_001587735.2 of Parhyale hawaiensis. Classification (NCBI taxonomy): domain Eukaryota; kingdom Metazoa; phylum Arthropoda; class Malacostraca; order Amphipoda; family Hyalidae; genus Parhyale; species Parhyale hawaiensis. The sequence continues at coordinate 63,581,245 of LQNS02278091.1, read as the reverse complement.
TAAGGCCTTTTCTGCGTTTCATGCGTTGACCCGAATATATTTACCTTGGGACTTCCAGAAACTCAGTCTTGCTGCATAAGGAGGTATTCCAAGCAAGCTCAACGTAATCACGTCGCTTCTAACCCTTGCAATACGATTCAAAGTGGCAAGAAGAAAGTTTCTCACTGAAGTTTCGGACTAGTCAAGCCTCAAAGGCATAATCTCGGCGATCAATCAAAAAAGTCATTAGTTTAGGTTACGCTGGCCGGCGTTTTGTCAGGTAGATCTTACACCGAAATAAGAATGGGCTATTGCACAGATCGTTGGCTGTGTAGATCAGAACATGGGTTAATTTCAAGGGATGGTACCATCAAAGTCCATGAAACTGCAATATGTGCACAATGGATGCATGAAGATAATTTTATTTCAAATAGTATAAATTAATAATCTCTCAGCATTAAAATATTGATATATTTAACGAATAAAATATCGCACGCATTCGAATGAACTCACGCATATACGAACGCTCGGTATAGGCAAAGACGATGTAAAGAAGCAAGGAACGAACAAAGCCAGCGACTGGCATATCATTACAGCAGATATCATATTACTATTAACGACAACAAAAGTAATTTCAATCAGACAGTTTTAGCTAAATTCAGCGTCCTCTACAGTTGTTTTAGCCCTGATGACAAGTGTCGCCTGGACCCGTGCCACCAGATTAAAATTTGGGCTAATTATATTCACCAACTTTCCTAATTTAAGAATTAAGTGATTATTGTAATAATATTATCTGAAGTGTTGTAGGGAGTTAGCGATGTACTTCATATGGCAGTTGTGTGACCATTTTTCCAAAAAATCTTTAAAGTAAAACTAGAACGCTTCGTGGCGTTAGACCATCACCCGCGGGAAACGGAGGCATAAAGCTAGTGCATATAATAATAACTAGCTCTTCAATAATCTACTATATAATAATTCACGTCGTGTTTTTATTTATTTATTTATTTATTTATTTATTTATTTATTTATTTATTTATTTATTTATTTATTTATTTATTTATTTATATCTTTCCTGTCACGCTCTATGGGAATAAGATAGGAGAA
>LQNS02278091.1:63551266-63567377 GCA_001587735.2 Parhyale hawaiensis | reverse complement strand
GTTATCTAGTTATCTATTCCTACGTTTATCTGTAGTTGTAGAAATTCTAATATATGTTTTCTGTTGTTGCCTTGATAAATATATTAAAAATGCTTTTTATAATGATTGTTGTTTCAATACCAGTTTAAAATACAAAATAACCTAAACCACCATAAAACTGTTTTACGTGGTTTTTTGTGTAACTATGATAGAAAACGGTTACACAGAGGATTAACTTCTCTATTAATAAGAGCATATAAAGCATAGAAAGGAGGGTATAAGAGCATATTTTATGGCGCTATTTTGCCTAGACTTTTATGGCTATTTCGCCTATTTTTAAGGGCATAGAAATCCGGGCTCTAGTCATAAGCAAATAAAGAAATAGACGTAATGTAATGCATGTATGCTCTGCTCGCTCTTATTGTACCGAGTAATGTTTTTCTAATCAAGAAATGATGGGTTTCTCTGCATCGTGGGATATATTCACTTAATTCCATAGCTGCGTTCTGTGAAACATACCGAAGCTCAGATCTTCTGCTTATTAGCTATGATATAATACTTTTCAAAATAGCATAAGTGCGATCAGTTGGCTTATACGATGTCTTGCTAATGGTCCGTGACACATACACGTAACTATACATTAATGTAGTTATGTTATGTAGTTTTCTTGACTGTAGTGAAAGTTGGGATGCAATAGAAAATACTACATGCCGTGAATAGGCCAAACTTGATTTACGTGTCGTTCTGACATTCTGTAGCAGATACTAAATTTTTATTTTCCCTTTTTGCTACTCCACAGCAGCACTGAAACCTATCTGACTAATTAGATATTAGGACTTTCTATGCACATTATAGCCGCTGGTGCAATTCTTGCGTAACGCTAAGCATGCGTCATGTACACGTTTTAGGTTGCAACATGAGAACAACCACCATCACTAGTTGCATAAATCACCCCAGTAAATAAACATGGCACCAAGAAAGCTTCTGCTGTTTTTGAAGTGAATTGTTCCAATGGGAAAACACCAGCAAATTCTAGCTAAAGGTGAAGTAACTTCACCGCACACCCCAAGCTTGTGCACTATTTGCGCTATAGATAAATACCACGATAGGCCCAGAGGGGTGTACGGCTGCAGTCGACCATAAACTGTCAACTGTCAGAGCTATGGCGTCAGAGATGGAAGGCTTATGAGAAGCTGCGACCCTCCCGGCCATCTCCAGTTCTCGTTAGTTCCAGTAGTCTCACAGCTAACTTGTTGTAATCACAGAGTGCACTGCATAAAGGTGTAAACCATTCACGGATAATATTCAAAGGTGGGTAATTGCGAACCCTTCGTGGTCCTGAGGCTCAGTCATAAGGACAAAAAAGACCTTTGTATAAATGAAATTTTGCTCCCCAGTCGCCACGGATCACGACCTTCCACTCTGAAGAACACGACCTAAACATGACAGCAATCACTTCGTGACACCGCGACAAACAGACTGCTGTATACCGGTAAACACTTTATGAATCATTGGCAGAGAAGCGTGACAGTAAGCACTGAATGAATCGTATAATTCTACAGCCATGACAAAGTAGGTTAAACGCTTGATATAACGATGTCACCGAGAATAGCGCTCAACACTTTCTGAAACGTTTTGAAAAAGACAAGGCAGTAAATATTTTCTAAAACGACAGACTTGGCGCAAACATTGAAAGAAACATTCTCATGCAGGTATAAGAACAACAATTTATGAAAAGTTAACCGACAAATGTAATGTACGTCCAGTAAAGTAATACGTTTCTCTAATATTACGATATTTGAACGATGGAAATGTTTCGTAAATCAATTGAATTTTGAAACGACAAGAAATTTAAAAAATGCCCTGGCACAGTTAGCGCTTTGACTGTGCTATACAAGCGGCTGTTGGATGACCGTAGTAATTGACTTGGGTCCAGCTTAACGTGCTGCGTAATCAGATATGTATATCAAACGATGAGACCCACTGAACATTGAAGCAAACAAATATCATATCTCTTTTTTTAAAACAGGCATCTCTGTCACAAAGTTGCTGTAGGCTGCGAGATGTTGAAACCGACAGAAGGTACGATACGCTAAGGAACTGCTGCATGCTCGGTTTCATTTCGGGTATTTCTTTACCTTGCACTGTGATGTACAGCATCCTGAGGCCGACATAAGTTACCTAGTATATTATGCAGAACTGATGCATATACGGTTTAATACTTTATGATGAAGAACTGTCCAATGTCCGGCATAACGAGGGCTTCTGTGCACCAGAGTCCGTTCTGCAAGAGGCCGATACCGATTGTAGACATGTTGCACCAAAGGACTCTCGTGTAGAGCGCACTTTGCGTAATACCAAATGTGAGGTCCGTAAGCGTCACGAAGGGACAGTCTGTCAAGGCCGTCGCATGCTCGGGTTCCGTGGTGCGTAGAGGATCCGCATGAAGCATATTGAAGCGCGTCGCTCTCATCCACACCTCCTAAATAACCGCCGACGAAGGTTGCGCTTGAGCTCCAGGTAGAGGCTACAGCCTTCGCCTCGACTGAAGGACCACCTGATCGATATGACTCTGTAGGCCTCAAAGTTTTGCCTGCATCAAGAGACATATGGAGGATATAATATAAGAGGCGCGAGTCTCAGCTTTTTCCCATTCCAACAAAAAGTAAAATTTTCCCCAGTTCTGGCAATGATGACGTCACCAAGCTACATAAAGAGCACTTCGGTAAACGGTGATATGGCCTTGGAGAGAAACTCGGTGATATGTTTTGCTTTCGGTATGATCCAACCTTTCGGTTGCGTGCAGGCTTTGATAGATCAAAATAGAGTATCATAGATATGGTCAATATGGTCGCAAAATGTAAGACTGTTTGTATGCCATGGCAGAGGTATGATAATGGGTTCCATGTTTTTCCAACTCTTTTTGGGAAACTTCCGGGCCCACACTGATGCTCTGTAGATTAGATTAGATAGGCGGCAGTAGACGAACCAAGCGGCCCATTCCCAAAGTGCAGAGGCTAACTTATCCCTGAGCACTCTCCACAGCCAGTTTCACCCACTTGAATTAGGTAAGCCATTTTTTCGCTTTCTCAAACGTATGAAAAAAACTGACGCCTATTCCTTATATACTCCTCTCGTGTCAAGAGATAAGTCTCGACTGGCCGTCAATGTCCGAATGTCTGCGAATTAATCACTTTTATGTAATAGCGCATAACCGAACCTTAACCTGTATTTACCTATCCTGCATAGAGTCAGGTGCTACTCCAAGTCAAATTTTTCGCGTCAGTGAAAATAATAATAATTAACTATTATTAAGAACACAATGGGTTCACAAAATATGTTTACAAGCTTACAAGTACAAACAAAGTAGCCAAAATTCAACCTAGTAATTAGGCCCAGTCACAAATATTGGTGGCCACGTACAATGAGAATAAATAGATACACTCAGCCTACACCTGCAGACACGAATGGCATTGAGCAGCTCAATTTCAGACAGGAGAGAGAAAGAACTCTTGACTTCATTGGTACAGAGAATTTAACAGATTATGCTTGTACAGTATGATTGAGACACAGCGTTTCATTTTAGCTGGCCTGGCCAAGGGGCTTGTAACAATAATAATAATACAAGTTGCAGGCAGAGCTCAGAAAAGTTATATCACTCGATAATAACTTTGATTGATAAAGTTTCCATTTGAGGGGTTGTACTCTTCGAGAATAAACTATAAAAGTTTTCTTTACTAAATGTTTATCAATTTTTGTCGTGTGGTAAAACTTTTTCTGTCTTTCTCCTGCTCTTGATGAAGTGACTGAAGCGAAAACTTCTGTGATTAATTCAATTGGACGGCCTCTGTTGTAAAGATACGTTCGATTGCAGCTCGATCTGCCCGAATCTTCAGACAAAAGCTTTGGCTTTGTCCCTTCCAGTCATGTTTCTAGTGTTAGGCCCTGTTCACACGTCCCTCATTTCAACGCGTTCAGTCAAACTGATGGAAGCGGCGCGATGATTTGATAGAAGCGGCAGCAGCAACTGAGGGAGACGGAAGGATGAAGCACATCTGATTTTTCCAGGAAGCAAAGAACGTAACGGGAGGACTCACAAAAAATTAGCACCAAAAAGTGTGACGTCATCGTCGACGAATCTATGGCTGAGCAGCCTAGGAGTATTTTAAGTAATTTAACCAGAAAAATCGTCTTAAAATGCAAAATTCATCTTTAGCGTATAAATAAATGCAGATAATATATACTAATTTAGCAATTATCTATAGAAAATTGCACTGCACGCTGGTGGAAACTGTCACAGCACTAGCGCCGAATTTGTTCCGTTTTGGAGACCTGATTTGACTTTGTTTTCTTGATTGAAACCTTATTCACACTTCATATTCAGTTCATAGTGCTCTTCACTTCACAGAACATATTTATTCCTTAAAAACAAATATAAGCACCATTATAGCCAATTCTGTACGCGAGAGAAACCACGGTAACCGTTAGCGGCTGTAAGCTAGCTATTGTTTGAACTTTTTGTACTTGGCGACAACATTTTACCGTATTTTGCAGCTCAAATATCTGGCCAGTCATGAACGGGAGATTGAATGAAATAAATCGAAAAATTCGGTGATATGTTCAAGAAAACAACATACGAAGGCCTGAGGTCCCATACTCAAACTCAAATACATACTTCGACTCGTCGATGTGACGCAAATTTACGACGTGCGGTCACGGCTAAGTTTTATTTTAGTCCTATTGAGTCCTCCCGTTGCATTCTTTGCTTCCTGAATTTTTCAACGCACCGCGTCATTCAAGTTCAGTAAACAAAACCTATAAGTCCAAAATTAATCCTTTATAGCATTTTCAAATCATAAAAAAGTCGACAAAAATTATTTCTACTGTCATTTTAACGAACGGAATCACTGTATTCCCTTTTAACACAAGAAACGTTGTTAAGCTGAAAATGTTGTTACTAACTTTACGAACACACACGCGGCGTGACGCCATCTTTGATTTCACAGCGAAACGAATTGCTTCGAGTTGTTTTGACTTTTATCGGTTTATCAGGCTATAAATATTTTGAAAATAGGCTGTTCCTATGAAATTCAGGCTATATAAATATGGGATACGAATGGGACTTCAGATCGACGCGAAATATAAATAAAAATATAAAGAAACGAGATAATAAGTGAACGCGGGGCGTCATTCATTGGAATGAAGGACACTTCTGCTTGTGGACAGCGACAGCAAAAGTTGACTCACGGCTCGTGTTCATTTTCGGGAGTGAACGCGTCGATATGAGGGACGTGTGAAGTTGTGAACTGGTCCCTAGAGATAACGCAATTACATCGAGTCTGTTGAAAACTTCATATTACGGAGTAAGATTGAGTTTCATGATGTCTCCTGGGTAACCGATTGAAGACCAAGGCCTGAAACTCAACCGAGCGGGTTGAAACCAGCACACATGTGTGAAGTTTTAAACACGTCAAGCACAATCGAACACTCATAAGGGCCAGTTCACACGTCCCTCATTTCAACGCATTCACTCCCGCAAATGAACACGAGCGTGAGTCAATTTCTGCTGTTGCTGTCCACACGTAGAACCGACCTTCATTCAAATGAATGACGCCCCGCATTCACTTATGATGTCGTTCCTTTCCAATTTCGCGTCGGTTTGAAGTCACATTCGTATCCCATGATCTTATAGCCTGAATTTGATAGGAACAGCCTATTTTCAAAATATTTATAGCCTGATAAACCGATAAAAGCCAAACCAGTACGCAGCAATCGCTTCGTTGTGAAATCAAAGATGGCGCCACTGTTCTTAGTTCAACATTTTCAGCTTAACTAGTTTTCTTGTGTTGAACGGGAATACGGTGATTCTGATCCCTAAAAAGACAATAAAAAGCATTTTGTCTACTTGTTTATGATTTGAAAATACTATAGAGGATAAATTTAGTACTTTTAAATTTTGTTACAAAACTTGAATGACGCGGCTCGTTGAAAAATCAGACGTGCTTCATTCTTCCGTCTCCCTCATTGGCTGCTGCCGCTTCCATCAAATCAAAGCGCCGCGTCCATCAGCTTGTCTGAACACGTTACGTTGAGGGACGTGTGAACAGGACCTTAAATAGGAAGCAGAGAGCGTAGCGGGAGAACTCACTGGAAATTAGCATCGAAACGTCACATCGACGAACGGTACCGCTGAGCAGCCTTTGAATATTTTGATTAATTTCGCCATAAAAATCTTTTTCAATAGCAAATTTCAACCCTTAAGCAAATAAATAAATGAAGGAAGCATGTTGTAATTGAACAATAAACATAATTATCAATAGAAAGTTACAGTAAAGGCTCCGGCTGGTGGAAACTTGCACAGCACCAGAGGCACGATCTAGGCAAGTGTGGCTCCCTAATTTAACTTCTTCAAAGTGGAGCCTTATATTATACACAGCATATTCGGTTCACAGTGCTTTTCACAAAATATATTAAAACATGTCACCGTTTTTGTTTTTACATAATCCATCCAACCTCCCGCTATTGACTGGCCAGTGACCAGCTACTTGAGCTACACCCATACACAAAGTATATTAAAATGGTTGTCGCCAAGTACAAAAAAATTCAGCAACTGCTCTTATGGTTTCTCTTGCGTCAAGAATATAAGGCCCGCTGCAGACGATAGTCCTTTCGGCGGGACGACCTGTGTTTTCGCTGCATATGAAAGAAAACTCGGGACATATAACGGTCGCTTCGATAGGCATCGTTCGCAGGACACGGATCCCGCATGTTTTACTTTTGACGAAGAAACTCGCGTTTAAGAGTTGATCATACCAATCTCGCGTATATTTGCTGGTATTAAGAGTTTCACGTACACAATCACCTAAAAATGTATATATACAAGAATAATTGTTATGATGGCAACAGCATTTTAATTAGTATTTAAACGTTTTTTTTTAATAAAATATACTGAATTTGTTCGAGTCATCGTCATACAATTTCTGTGGAGTTACTTGGCAACTGTCGAGGTCACGTGGTGTCCCGTTCTCTGTAATTGCATTCTTTCTGATATAAAATGCAATTGCGCTAATGCAGTCGTGACTCCAAAACACAATTATCTTTGTTTTGATTTTATTAATTATAATATTACTCTGAAGCGTTCAGCTCTCTCGTGTGCGGGGTCCAGACTTTCAAAACCAATGCAAGCCATTAGTCGAGACTTTCATTTTTAGGGCCATAAGACTATCGTCTGCAGCGGCCTTGACGCTACACATATTTTTCGTTAGGACTAAGAACCCAACTCACGTAGGCCTGAAGTCCTACCCTTAAATGCTTCGATTCGTCGGTGTGACGTCATTCAACGACATGCGGTCACTGCTAAGTTTTCGTGTAGTCCCAATGAGCTCTCCCGTTGCACTCTTTGCTTTCTGGATCGGCATGAGGTGACTATCAGTACCATACAGATCTTTGCGTCTGGTGATGGACCCATTAATGCTGATAAAGTTAAATTATTTTTGAGTGACTGCCTAGATGAGATATTTTAACCCGGACGATAAAGGCGTCATGGACTGGCCGGTGAAATTATTCAAACAAATTGACTTTTCCCGCACTTTAGACGGACGCGCCGGCTTCGTCCCGTTTTTTTTTTTTTTCTTTTTTTAATCGAGTTTCGGGCATCGACTCTGAATCGATTGGCGTTGAGACGAAAACTCAATCTAGCTTCACAATAGGGAGTTTTTTCATTCATACATAAAGCGGTTGCTTTTAACACCTGCAACACGACTTAAATTAGAAGGCAAAAAAAATATCTATTATATCACGTGTGGATGCAGTGCCTGCCATATTAAGGCAGAGCATCCCAAGATTTTACATTCCTATTGCTAACATGAGGACAACCTTAGCAATCGGCATGTAGGTTAGCAATTTTGGACCCCGTCCATAGGGACTAACGCTCCTGTGTGAAGTCTCAGACACAAGTATAGCATCGTGGTCTTAGCTTAAGTTGACTTTGACAAGCAATTGACTGCAACTTTAATGTTTGATAACATGGTGGGCAGGGAGGCTACGAGTTCGGGTACGACACCCGCGGTACGAAGGGCGGGGCGAAGCACTTCCGGCACGAGAAGCGGGACGAGGATGGCACCGTCACCGGCCACTACGGCTTCATTGATGCCAACGACGACCTGCACATCATCGGCTACGTTACTGATGCTCTCGGCAACAGGTGATGTTACATAAACGTATTGAAAGAAGGGAAGAACTAAAAATTTCTCGTTTCATAAAAATAAAAGCAACAGGTGATGTTTATCGAAAAAAAAAGAAATCAAATGTTGAAATTTAAGTTTTTCTATGTCAGTGTAAAGGTCCTCATTGCAGGCACTGATGCTCTCGGCAGCAGGTGATGTTACATTAAACAAAGTCTGGCGTCTGGCAAATCTAACTAACTTTTGCCCCATGTGTAAGCTTCAAGAATAAAGATAAAAACACTCATGTCAGCTCTAAGACTAACAATAAATCACTCATGGTGCTGCGCCCTGTTAATATGTTGGGTACTGCAGCCATATAGGAAAATTATTTAATTTTGCTCTGCTTCTTTGCTAAAATACTTAGATAAACGTGACAGACACTCCGATCAAGCATATCTCAGTTGATTAATATCTTCTAACGTGATCTCCGATTACTTTGCTGATGCCCCCCACCCCCAAGACTGTTTTTCACCAATAAATTCTTGTTTATCCCAAATAGAGGAATCAATGTCATAAAATGAATTCAATTAGAAACGTGCACTGTATTTTTCACCGTTTAATATGTATATTCTATTTCAAGACTTCTCTATTCATCACAAATATAGGATATATATATATTTTTTACATCACATGTAGCTCGCACCGTAATTCAAACGGTAGCATATGTTTTTCAGGTCAAAAAATCCTAATCTTTATCAGCATAGGATAAAAATATAAAAAAGAAAAATATATATATCTGTCCAAAATTAAGCCGTTACATCAATTTATTTTCGAACCAGTTAACACAATTTACCCACTACTGTTATTCGTAGAACCTATTGTAATTAGTGTCCCTGTGTTAGTTTTAAGAATGTTACTTATATGCTTGAAAACGTGTTGTGCCCCTAATTTGTTGAGCACTGCATCCGTATGAGAAATATATGATTTTTGTTTTATGTAATTCTATAGCGGTTCTGGGGCTGGCCAGCAGTCTAGCTAAAGCGAATCGTTGTTCTGCAAAGTCAGTTTAGAGTAATGCAGCACATCTTAAGTGAAATTAGTAATACACACCGTCTTCCTCTGTTAATTCTAAAATTCTGTTCTTGCTTAGCAATTTTTTACCCTGGTAGAATACAAAAGAAAAAAATATGTTAAACAGCATAAGAAAAGTTGTCATTGGTATCGTGTTCTTAATAACGTGTGCACACTGACTGCCCCACTCGTGTAAATCTTTAACCGACGTTTCTAATAACGAAAGATAGTGTCACTATCATTTTAGTAACATGCAGGCATTGCACCAGTAGCTCTCCACAGACCCAATGCTAATTCTCTTTTATGTTAGTATTTAATATTTTTCTTTTGTTCGTATGCAGGGGGCTGTGCCCTAACTTTGTTGGATGCAACATCCATATGAGAAATATATGTTATTTGATTTGATTTTTTTACAAATACGTACAGGAAGAAGGGAAGAAACATTAATACTGCACGTTTATCTATAAGACTGAGGGCAGCAGGTGATGCTTGTAGAAAGAAAAGGAAATAAAATAGCAATAATTAAGTATTTCCATGTGAGTGTAAGGGTTTTCAGTTGAGACACTGACGCTCTCGGCGACAGATGATGTATGTACATCTTTAGAAGACGGAAAAAACATAGAAATTGCTCGTTTATGGATAAGAAGGAAGGCAACAGGTGCTGTATATAGAAAGGAAAGGAAGTACAAATAATGAAAAATACGTTTTTCCCTGTGGGTGTAAAGGTCTTCAATATAGTCAGTGATACTCTGGGCAACACCCAATGTCCATACATTTTTCATCCCTTTAAATTTTTTTGAGTGAGAGTCCGGTAGTGTTATGCATGCCACCCGGCGTGTACAGATGTGTGTGTTACACTTCTTGCCCAGCGTGAGAGCTAGCAGCAAGTTTTCTCCACGGTGCACGTAACCGCTTGCACTTTTACTAGTGTAAATCCAATCAGTTTTTGAATTTACAATTGCAATGATAACGGCATTCCGAAGATGACTGGGCAATATGCTAAACAGCCTTGCGACCCGAACGATGAAACTTTCAGAATACTTCGTCACCGCCAACTCTGATCAGAACTTAATATTTCCTAACTATTATTTATACAATAATTATATAATAATAGAGCATTTAAGTCCCTCATCTGGAGGCAGCGCTCAACATTTTCATGCAGTGCCATCAGGCTGAGAAAAAAGTTCCTCGTGTCAAATCTGATGCACTCATAACAGGAGGAGTGTGTGCTCATCGCCTGTATCATACTTTCCCTAAGTTATGGAAACGTTAGCGCTGTGTAAAAGATTTGTGTACCAGGAGGTAAGAACATCAACGTTGGTGCTCTTGTAACCTGAGATTTACTTTGCGTTATCTTTTTTGTGCCCTTATAGTCAGTAGTAGTAGTAGTTTTGATGTTAAATAAAGTGCACGAATATGCGTTCTATAGGAAAGTAGAAAAGGAAAGTATGCACTGGTGTGTTCCTGCGGCCACACGAGTAGGAACAGGTGGAGACCACAATTTAAGTTGCAATTACATATATACACCCACCTCTGAAAACATCTAATGACACGCCTTAGCTAAAACTAATGAAAAGAGCACATTAATTGAGTTTTCGATTCGCACGTGGTGATTCAAATGCTCTAATCCTTTCAGCCTCAATATGTTCAAAACTTCAGCCCGAAGCGTTGCATTTGTCACTTCGGATTGTGTTCTAGGCGCCAGCTGCACAATGATTACGCTTATGGGGCCGAGAAGTCAATCGCGCTTCATCATTTTGGTTGGTTTCAATTATAATCGGTTTGTATTTGACAGCTAAAACATGATGCAAAGAGGCGGATCCAATGCTCAGGACTAAAGCTTTGGGGCAAATCTGACTGTCCCTTTTAAACAGTGACGTCAGAATTACATGAGACTGTAATAAAAAAAAAACGTCTTCGACTCAATATTCAGGCCCATCTTATTTTACCATGGAATGGCAGAACTTTCGGCTGAGGTTGCAATGTTACTTAAATCTAAATGATGGCATGCTGGGTTCAGTTTCCTGAGGTGATGGTTGATGACAAACGTATGTGACGCATTTATTAGTCAATTTAAGGTCAATTGTGACAATTTGTGCGTTTTTCACTTGCTGCTTTCACGTTACAATAAGGACCTCAGCAAAAAGATTTGATAATCATTATTGATTGTATTTCAGGATTCACACGGAGTCCCACAAGATTGAGGACTATGGAGAGAATCTCGACAATTTGCTCGGTAGCAGCGACGGAGATGAAGGATCTTCTTCAGTGGCAACCAACATCAAGAAGCTCCTGGAACAGCAGGCCACGAAGAAACCGAGAAGCCAAAGAAGACTAGGAAAACCTGCAAGAGCATCTCTAGCTAGCATACTGGCTAGTTACAGGAACAGCGAACGTGAAAAAGGTGGGGAAAAGACTAAACCTTCTTCAAAGACGAGAAAAAAGGTGGAGGATAACGCAATAGGAGACGGGCCAGAACCATACTTCGCCGACTACGACGATATCACAACAGATGATGAAGAAACGGAAGAACCTGTATCAGTTGCGAAAGACCAGTTAGGTGGTCAGTTCCGAAGCGCCTTGTTTGCTAGTGGTAATCCAAGTTCCATATTTTCTGCCTCGGGCCAATCGTCAGCGACTGGTACTTTCCTCGTGACACCATCAGGTCCTGTAATTGGTATCCAAAGGGATCCTGTTTTCATAGGGGCAACTGTGGGATCACTGGACGCTTCCGCAATCTCACCAACAGCAGATCATCAAGATCAGCCGGCGTCTCCAAAGCCATCTCTCTTTCCGGAGATCCCCAACCTAGACTTATCCCCGAGATCTTCTACCTCCACAACCACCGCTGCTCCATTTTCTTTGGAGTCAGCCTTTCCAGGAATCTTTGGTAAGGAAGAAGCCTTGGCCAACGAAATCAAAATAAGTTCCGAGGATATAAACTCTCAAGATTCGAAAGCCAGAAGTGAATTGTTTGCTTCCATTTCGACACCGGTGTCCTTTGGGTCACCCGCTTCGGCTGCACCTCTTCTGTTTCCAAATATTCCAGAAATGCAGCTGCCGCTGGAGCAGCAACCGACGGGGAGGAATATCTTCCCTCCGGCGGGAACGTTTGGAACTGGTGCCATTAGCCTCAGCAATGGCTACGGCGCACCTGATGGTAACAATAATAACAATGGAGGTATAAATAACGGAAACCAAGGAAATACGGGTTACGATAATAACAATGGCGGGCAAAACAATGGAAATCAAGGAGCTAATAACTTTAATAATAACAACAATAATAACGGCTTCAATAACAACGGCAATTTTAATAATAATAACGGAAATACCAATGACGGTAATTATGATGCTAATAATAACAACAATAACTTTAATGGCAACAACTATAACAATGATGGCAATAACTTCAACAATGGCGGTAACAACTTCAACAATGGCGCTAATAACTTCAATAATGGTGGTAATAACTTCAACAATGGCGGTAATAACTTCAACAATGACGGGAATAATGGCAACGGCAACAACTTCAACAACGGTAACAATGTCAACAACGGAAACAATTTCAATAACGGTAATAACGTTATTAATACCGATAATAACTTTAGTAATAACAATAACCAAATTGTATCCCAAAACAACGGAGGTACAAACAGTCAAGAAAGTTTTTCGGGTCGCAATAACAATCAGTTAATTTCCAGCTTTGGCGGCAATGCCATCACTTACTCGGCCAATAACAACAACAACGGAAATCAATTCATAGCGGATTCCAACGGAAACTTGTTCAGTATCTCCAGCAGCAATAACATAGGAACGAATAACGTTCAAAACGCCAATTTTCACAGTAGTTTCCAGAGTAATAATGGCGTAAATAACGGCGGTAGCATAAGTATCATCAGTAGCAATAACGACCATAACAATAACAACAATTTCGGCAGTAACCAGTTATTAAGTGGAGGAGTAACCGTTATTGAACACAGTGTTAGCCCAGCTCCAGTGACTTCATTCAATAACAACAATAATAACTTCGGTAACAACGGAAACCACCATATCATCAGCAACAACAACTTTGGCAATGGGAATAACGGAAATCACATAATTTCAAATAACGGCTTCAATAACGGCAACAATTTCGTCAATGGAAACCAGTTTGGCTCTTCCGGCATCATCGACAACAATAACAATATCATTTCCAGTCAAAGCTTTGGCAACAGCAACAGCAATAATAATCACGGCAATTCTAACAACATCATCGGTAGTTCAAACGGCGGCCATATCATATCAGTTACTACAAGCTCGCCTCATAATTTCGGTCAAAACGGTGTGATTGTAACTAGTAATAATAACAACAACAACGGCAACAATATCATACACTCCAACGGCAACATCATCAGTAATGGTAACAACATTGGACACATTGCATCTAATAGTAACGGTCACAATGTACCATCCATTACTCTTGGCAACCAGCCTGTCATAATCAAACGACCATCTATAATAGTCAGCCAAGATCCAATATTCCCCAATAACAACAACAATAACCAAATTATCCATGCTAATTCCCTCCAGGGAAATAACGGTCAATCCATAGTTATTAGTGGCGTCTCCAGCAATGGACACATTGTTAATAATGGGAATCAGCATATTAGTAATAACAACAATGGTCAAAATAATATTCAGTCTTTCGATAATCTTCTGACTCACCTGAATAGCAACAATGGCGGGATCCAAGTGACGACTGATGGATCTAACATTTTCCGCCAGAACCAAGGTAACGGAGTTTCTGTAACAACAACGAATGCTGGTTTACCCAATAATAATAACAACAATAACGTAAACAACGGAGGCACCTTTGTCACAACAAGCACACCTTCCTATTCAACTACAAATCAAGGGGGTGGCTCCAATTCACCCGGAAATAACTTCCAATTTTCGCCAACAAACCAAGGCGGAACGACTCCTTCGTATGATGGCGGACAAGGAAATGCTCAGTCCGGGTCTAACACTCCTGGAACACCTACGCACTTCACTCCTACCGTCTCACAAGGATACACACCAGGCGGCGGCACTGGCTTCGGCTCCACAAACAATGCTAATCCATCAACAAACTACGGAGTGCCCTCAGGTAGTACACCTTCGGGACAGTATGGTCCACCAGTAACTACACCATCTGATGAATATGGACCGCCAGTTACTTCTCCGTCTGGTGAATATGGACCGCCAGTTACTTCTCCATCTGGTGAATATGGACCGCCAGTTACTTCTCCATCTAGTGAATATGGACCACCAGTAACACCATCCACAGGCTACGGTCCACCTGTCACCCCAGCTTCAGATTACGGGCCCCCCGTTACCCCATCTTCTGATTATGGCGCTCCCGAGACTCCATCATCAGATTATGGACCTCCACAGACTCCATCGGGAGAATACGGAACTCCAGGCAGCACTCCATTGCCCAGTTACGGTACTCCCAGCTCTACATCTCCTAGTGGCCAAGGCAATACCAACTTTGGACAAAATCCAACAACTCCGTCTTCATTTTCTGTTTTCCGGAGTTCCACCTTTGCACCAAATTCCTCAAAAGTGTCGCCTAAGCCGCTGACACCGAAACCAGTTACGTTCCGAGCTCCTACGAAACGGAACAGAATTAGACCTGTGACCGTACCGTCTTTCCAGACTGGACCTACTGTAACTGCCATTGCATACAGCAACAACGATCCGTTAGATCCTACTAGAGGTAGAGACAGTTTGCATCCAGATCTTGGAGATGACGTGAGCATTACTGCCCTAGGACCTCATAGAGCCCCTGTGTTTATTAACTCGACTGTGTATGTTTCCACAACACCTCTTCCTGAAATTCTCAATGCAATTGGTCTGGTGCCTCGCTTACGAACTCCCTCGTCTTTACCGCCGTTCACTCGTCAACGATCCGGTCTTAAGACTGCCTCTCCTTTCCCTGCATCTCCATTTCCTACAACACCATTCCCAACTACTCCATTTCCGACCACGCGCTCTGTAAGTCGGTCAACGAGCACAATTCATCCCTTAAATCGAGCTCGTGCGACTCCTTCAAGACGTCTCAGAACTGGGGCCACATCATCGGCTGGTACAAAAGCAAAACCTGCAAGAAATCCAAATCACCGCAGACGACGACCTCCTGCTCGGTCTCGACCAACAACAGCAACACCGTTGCCTTCCCCGACATCGCCAAAGCCAGGACCAACGACTCCACCATTCTTTGGTTCGACGACTCCGTTTAGTCATCATCCTCCTTTCTTCCATTCAACTCCATTCCCCCCAGGAGGTCGGCCTGATGGGTTCCCAAGAGGAGCACCATCACGGTTTGGCCCACCGGCTCATGGTTTTCCTCCCCCATTTATTCATCACTTACACTCTCCACACCGCGGACGTCCTAATCCTTCAATTTCATTCGGAGAAGGTTCCTCATATTCTACAGCTTCATCACCCGGTGACGATGATTCCCTGCGTTCATCATATTCATCTCTTGAAAGCGGGCGCAGTCGCTCAAATCTCCATGAAAGTGGCCGGAGCAGGACAACTCTCACCGGTGCTGAATTCAGTCCAGCTAGTTCAGTAAATTCGCAATCAAAACCTTCCGCTGAAACCCCATCAAAACATGCATCTCTAAAAGATTCGCCTCGAAAAGATACCTCAGACCAGTCTAAAAACCTTTCAAGCCCACGTCCATCTCGAAACCCCAACAGAAAGCGCAGGAAGAAGAAATTCCGTAATAAAAGCAATCGAGGATTCTCAAATGCACACTTTCATCCGGCAGACCCGACTTCTTTAGGTACAGGTAATGTTTTTGCAAATTTCCATGCTGGCCCACCTGAAACTCAGCCACCTCCTCCGCCACCTCCGCCGCCGCCGCCTCC
>LQNS02278091.1:63511138-63551255 GCA_001587735.2 Parhyale hawaiensis | reverse complement strand
CCACCACCACCACCGCCACCCCCTCCTCCTCCACCACCTACTGTTCGCCATCACCACCTTTCCCCGCAAATAATTGACCCTCATTTTCCGCACCACTTTGATGCCCGAGGTCATCCCCCAGTAGGATTCGGACCTTTCGATGGGCTTCCCCACGGACTTCCTCATAGAGCTCCAAAAGAAATCAGCGTTGGACCTCGAGGAGTAGCCGTTGAGCACGTCCCTGGTAATCCAGCTGACCATATAGACCTTCTTCCGGGGATCGGAACGAACGAACTTATTTACCCACCTGTTCCCCCATCTGCCACGTTCCTGGGTTTCGCAGAGCCTGTGGAGAGACTGACTTTCGAAGAAACCCCTGGGCCTCCCAGAAGCCGGAGACGTCGACGCAGGAAGAATCGAGGAAGGAAACGGAAAGCCAGAGCTCGAGCTAGAGCAAACTTCTAATTTAAGCTGAGCCTTGTAGAATAGATTATCTGCAGAACTATTCTATACATAGGGCCTATGAATATGCTCTATAGTCTTACCGTGAGCAGTGGAGTCGTTCCGTCTAGCTTATGATACCATCTCAATATGAACATATTTGAACGTTCTGCGAAATGGAAGTGATCAGTTGATACCTACCGTCAACATTTAAATTATATATTGGTAGATTTGATTTTTAAAATGAAACCAGCTACTCCTGAAATGTTCTACTAATGGCATAACTTCCCCAAAACTACTGTTTACATTTCTTTACAATGCAATGAAGTTCAATGAACCACTCCAGCACATGAGCAGTTGCAAAACTATACATTTCTTGTGCATTTGTCTGACATTGTCTGAGCTGAGAGCCTGAGAAAAAATGTATCATAACTTCCTGGAATTCGCTGAATATATCAGACTCTATCTCAGTTTGGACAATCTGGTAAATAATTGAAAAATTCTTGAAAGAAGCTTTGTCCTTTGAACATTTTTCTCAGGGTAGGTTATTATTGATCCATTGAAGAAGGAACGATGGGTCAATGTAGAATTAGTTTAGTCCAGAGTTCCGAACCAGCCAGGGCCCGGATTTATTAGCATTTACAATATTATAAAACTTGCAATGTTATACTTTAATAGGACGATACAAGGTTTTTGTCGTCTGCCTTGTAATTGTAAGTTACAGGTCACTGCTACAGCTAATACACGGTCGTTTTACGTCGTACATTCAACGAACAACCAATGGTGTTTGTTTGCATCCGAACAACCAATCCGCAGCCAGATTACATCAGAGGTTGTGTTTTGTTTACTCGTTGAGACTCTAGCGTTGTAAGCACCTACAAGTATCCTCAAGGTCTAGCAAAAACATGTATCATACTTTAGAAGATTCTCTAGCTTGTATCCTATATTTCTTGCAAGAAAAAGTCTTTTTACAACCTCGTATTAAGTCGAGATACAAGGTAAACGAGTTACAATGTCGCAAGTAGCTTAGTAAATCTGGCCAGGGTTACAGTTCAGTAAGTCGAGATACAAGCTGAACTAACGACTTACAACATTGTAAGTAGCTTAATATATCTGGGCCCTGGTGAATTCATGCGTCCCACAAGATTACAGAAACGAAATACTCAGATCAGACTGGGGCTCAATTTTAGGGCACATGCTGAATCCGTTATCATACATCTGGAATTCTGATTTAAATGTAACGAAGGTAGGACCATATCGCTCAGTCTCTATATAGAGGTCTTTACGAGTATTTGTTATTCATCAACAGATTAAGAACCCGTGGCTTCACACTATGATGCAATTTTTTATATGTGGTAAAATAGTTCATGAAAACAACAGGTAATAGCAATATCGCTTGCCGCATATATGACTTCCGTTATTACTCGCTGAAATAAGTTCCTCGTAGTGTATATATAATGATAATGCATAGTGCTAAGGCTTCAAATTTTGGTCCCAATAAGTATGAATGGTTTTCATAGATTTTTTCCGTGTGCGTTGAACACTTCAGACTTCGACCGCCAAGTTTCTTCTCACAACTGGGTCAACCTCCAGACGGCGTAAGGGTTACTGTCTACGAGAGCTCAAAATTGGAAACGTTCTTCACAACCCGTGAACAGAACTTCAGTCTTCATAATATATCTCATTGGAGCACTCTCTTAATAACTGTTCAAAATCCCAGCCGCAGTTTTCACACTATGGCAAATGCTAATTACATATATGGCTTCGAATATCAAACGTAATTTCGACTGAGTTCAATTTATTAAAGCCGTATATTTTAGCGCGCTATTCGAACACGTTAAATTGTAGTTAAGGAACCTTTTATTCAAACAACCGGAACGTTCCGCATTTCGTGCTTTCGCGCGCAGTTGTTTTATTTTCGATATTCTACAGGTTCTAAGGTACCCCACACAGCACTGCCTAAAGGAAGACCTTGTAACCAACAGTAGTACCAATCTTGAGTTATCTCAACAGTGCACGTAACCGCTGGCATTTAGTTTGCCCCGAGTCTCCTCTGTGCAGTAATTCGGCAATCTGTAAAGATTAGGTATATGGCGTGGGCATAGTGAGCAGCCTACCTGAAATTCTGTTTAATATGTGTACCCATAAGTTAGGTATATAGCACCTATTCTCCCTAAACCGAACCTAACCTAAGGTAATCTGCACCGCTGTAATCGATCATGGATTATTAGGGCTGTGATGTCAGAGACGGAAGGGTCATGCAACAACTGCGACTCTCCCTCCTCTTCCCCCTCCCCACTATCCCTATTTCTGGTTGGAGTCAGTACCCTCGCAGCAGCATCTGAAAGCCGGAAGTGCCGACTCAGGTAACCAAGAATTCACCTGTCCGGCAAACAAGCTCAATCGACAGCTCTAGCATTTGCGAGCCTGACGCTTTAACTTCCTGTCCCTTTGGGTCCTGTTGGGAAGTTGCTATGATAACTTTACCGTAGAGTTTATCATACCAATTTACCTCATTCTTGCATAACTGTCAACTTGCAAAATAAAAACAGCAATCTAATTTTCAACTGGATTCTGAAACACCTCGTGAAACTCCGTGGTATTATAATGTTTCAGTGCCGTGAAGAAGTCCGTCTCAGATTTGGCCATTTCTTTATACTGACCTTAGCGAAATTACTCTCAGATTGAGTTTAACATCAATTAAATAATGTATAAAAAACAAGTGGATAATTCTGAGCTGCTGAACGTAAGAGAAAAAAGAATAGAAACCTTTACTCGTAATCTCGTGACGAAGTGCCCACAGCTGTACATTTCCATTACTCGTAAAGTATGCAAGAATCCGTAAGAACTTGTTCGTGAATTAACGTATCTTTAATTAGGAACAAAAAGTGGCTTCACTGGTCTCTACAGAGTTGCAACCAAAAGCCATCGGGCAAAGATCATCATCTGATCCAGACCATCTTTTGTATTGGGAGCAGCAGATTCTGAACCTCAGCATAGGTACGGTTGGTGTCGATTAGAAAACAGGCAGTGTATTTAAAATATATTTATATATAAAAATAAAAATACAACTATTGTCTCGTTCATTTTCTTAACCGTGTACTACATGAAACACTGCGTAGATACATGCACCTGTTCAACACGTGTTGAAGATAATGTTCAGAGGTCAAAATTACACCTACATAAATCACTGATACTTTATACACAATGTAGTCTAAGAATAACATATAGCATTCAGTAAGTGAAGTATATACGTGGGAGAGGCGAAAGAAATGTAAATAAACACTTTTAACAGGGAAAACTATGATTAAGCGAGGCATAACGCGAACGAAATGCAATAATTTGCTTTTCAAGTTGTCACGGATAAGCTGAGAGTGTAATCAGTTTGTACAGTAAGTTATTATATGAAAATACTTCTGAAACTATATATTACATAAGATGAAAAATTGTGTTTTTTTGTTCGCTTGTTTGTTTGTTTGGTCATTGGGATATTCGGTTCAATCACTTTCAGAGTCATAAGCGTTTATACGATATCAATCGGAATTGTGCATGATAAGTGCATAATATATTATTGACTGGAATTAATTAGTGAAGTATCTATATACATCAGGCCTTGGCGCTAGCAAGTATTTAATTATTTCATTGAAATTAGAAGCATTCTTTCAGAACTTTTCGGCCGCGTAGGCCTAACTGTACAAATGGTAGGGCACAAAATTATGGCTAAATATAATTTTAAAATGGGCACTGTGGTTAATAAAAAAATGTAGCGACTCTATCAATACCACGCAGAGGCAGAAATGTTACACGAACTAATCGCAAGAAAGCCATATCAAAATAACAATTTGCAAAATATGTGTGCATGAAGTCATTTCTTTTAAAAGGGGCCTTTTTTGCCGTACCATAAAGTGATATTAGAAGCAAGATGTAACGGTAAGCACTTTAGATAACTACTTAAGCTGCTACATATAGGCTTTGCAATGAACAGAAAAAACACAGGACGTCATCAGTGGCGCTACGAAGAACAGTCAAGCTAACATTGTTAGCTTTAACCCTGTTCAGAAATTCAAGCAGGAACAAACGTTGGTTTCGCCACAGTGGATCGTGTTTATGGTTAGTCGCCAACTTCAGATTGTCGAAAATGTCACTTTGTGGAGCAAAATTGAGTTTTCGGTTTATTTTAGCGAAATCGGGTTGCAACTAACTCTTGCAACACAATCCGCAGTGGCGAAACAAACCATTCTGGACAGGTTAAAGCTAATGAGTTTAGCTTAACTCGTACTTGTCGTGCCAATCGACCATTCCTAAAAGTACTGCCAACCTAAAATATATTGTATCAGGGCCTTAAAAAAATATTTTCTCCAGTACTGAACAATAGAAAAACAAGTTGCATCCAATAGTGAGTAGAAGCGCTTCGGATGCAATAAGACAGCTACAAAAACAACAGTTTAAACTAATACTACGCTTGTTTGTATAGCAAAACTTGTGTACCTATCTGTGGCAGCTCACACACACAATAAATGAACGTTAACGTCATATTGCTGCGCCGTACACTTCGGTAAAACATTCAGCTAGAGAGTATGTATCTATAGAGAACTTAAAATATAATAATGTTGAAAATGACAATAACGATATATCTTTATACGTTAAGCTCACGCAACGAACGGAAAATGGGAAGCCACAGCTAGTCTGTAGTAGGGTTAACGGGCTCAATAGTTTTGTTTTAACCTATGTAGCAAAGTAAATATCATTTTTATATAACATATGTTGAACCAATATAGACATAGCAGCCACGGGGTGAGCGTCGACACCAGGTTAGTATTATTATCACATTAACACCCACAGTTAACCTTAATTTATCGTACAAATGACACTATATCGACGTCTTTAAAAAAAAAAAGACTATGGTGTTAAGGGTAACTAAATTTGCTTGAACCAAACACAATTCAAAATAAAAAAAAATGTTGCTGCTCCGTAATAATACAAAAATAAATTCTTTCTACACCTTATAGTGCTAACCAGAATATTTGGCTGCCCCTGAAGCCGCTTACCATTTTATTTTCTGAGTCGACCAGAAATTTTGTCGGGGATAACTATACTGTATCTTTTATCGTATAATACCTACGTATACACACCTATATACCATAGTATTCTTCCTTCGGGAAAAATAAGAAGAAGTCTATCCGTATAAGCTTGCTTTAGCCATAGTAACAACACTACATCACATAGGTGCGAATTATCTGAGATGAAATATGAAGTGAAAGGGCATAACATTCCAAGTAGCGAGGTGCTTCTTTCTCTCTGAATAATCTGACAGTAACTCCAGTACAGCCGGGCCATGCAGAACATATTGAAATTTCTGTTCATCTCTACGAAATTGGTAAATTAACTAGCTCTTTTAACCTGAAGGTAATATTTTTTATAATACAAACAAATATAACTCTTACAAAAGCCAAGTTTTTATTCAGAAAATGACTAACGGATATTGGTAGGTATATAGTAACATTTTCTTAAGCCATTCATCATTGGGTGTTATTTATTTTCGGTATAGGAAGTCTTCGCAACAGTTCATCCCATCTTATACAGTTTTTCACGTCATCCCATTTTATGCAGTTTTTAGTTAAATTCGAATTGATTTAGTTCGAATCGTTTGAAATACATCCTCTCGAACCAATACTACATATAGCGGTTACCAATAACTGAAAATTTCGCAACGAAAGAAAAAATTCAAAGTACGAGATGAGTGCGACGAAAACTCCCTGTATCGTGCAACTGAACAGACCGATATTGGGCCAACCGTCGTGGTGAGTACGACACTGGTGCTCGTTACTACGCAGGTTAACGATAAAAAGGTTACAAATAAACTTCGAAGTTTCGTTGAGATCGAGTCGAAAGATCGCTCATAAGCAATGAAGCGTCGACCAACAAGAACGTTGAGGGGACGTCTTTGAAATGCGTCGCCTTGATCGAAATATTGGTTATCGTTCCGGTATAAATTCGGGCGTTCGAAAACGGGAAGTTCGACGAGTGTGAAGGAAGAGAAATTACTGAAAGTAAAACCACGTTTTAGACTTGAGGGCATGAAATGACTAAATGAACTTATATAATGCGTTGTCACAAGATCTATAGTGAGTCCAGCCTCTGTACCAATCACGAAGGTTTGTCCAAACCGGCACACATTTCATGACGTAATCCTCAGTAAAGGAGAAGCCGCCTTGACCGTACATCTTAGCTAAGAAACTGGCATGCACTAGTTCGTGCTGCAGATAAATTTTCACTAGCACACGGCAGCAGTCGATCGCAGCATCTCTGAGAAATGGCGTCATAAACGGAAGATTCTTGACAACCCTTCCCCGCCTCCCCCCCCCCCCCGTGACTGTCTGTCAAGGTGTGGTCTCGGCATGGCGAATCAATTCACTGCTCGTTGTGTCTCAATAAACGGATAGATTAAGGTCCAGAATATCCTAAATAGGTAGACGAGATTATAGATCTCAACACGTTGTACTCTTATATCAATAGAAGCTTAAATTTAGACCAGGCAATGGTATGACGCATCCGATTTATATGTAGGTAATGCTAAATCTTGACCCTTAATCTCACAGTAAGGAGTTGGAGTTCGACCTCCTCGTACAACCTCCTCAGTAGCCGTGATACCAGATGAAAACATATGTTATGAAAATAGATCGTTTAATGTTGGCCATATATGTCATTTTCTAATGTTGATTCCTATTAGCACATTATACCCTAACGGACAGTTTCCCTATGCCTGTCTTGACCTTTACGGTATTTATAATTCAAAATCTTAGCAGGCGTCTGGAAAAAGGCTGGATTTATCCCTGATAATCGCTACTGACTACAGCTGCATTTAAAATCCCCTTATAATAAGAGTGCAATAAATGGATTATAAAAATCTGAAAAATTTAAATTGGAGGGAATACGTTCCTACTTGCAGAAATTGGTATGATATCAATTAGCAGTGAGAATCAATGCGTAGCGGCTACTATACGTTAAAAAAAAAAACAGACAGTCTGCCTTGCAAGAAGAATTTCTCTTGAAAAACAAACTCATCGCAAGACACAGCAATCAGTGGGAATTTTTATTCTCGAACACTGGACTGGTGAGAAGTGGCAGGATTACTGTATCTTATAGTTGCCTCATTCTTACAGATAACTTGAAGTGCCTTCATTCCTAAAACTTTACTCGGGAAACAAATTGGACCGTAAATACTCAGGAAGTATCTTGGACTGTCGGACACAGGAAGTATCTTGGACCGTAAAGGCTCGGGAAACAATTTGGACCGTAAAGACTCAGGAAGTATCTTGGACCGTAAAGGCTCGGGGAAACAATTTGGACCGTAAAGACTCAGAAAGTATCTTGGACTGTCGGACTCAGGAAGTGTCTTGGATCGTAAAGACTCGGGAAATAACTTGGACCGTAAGCAGTTCAGGGTTGGACAGAACGGCAAACGCTGGATTGGACAGAAGAGAGCGGGACTCGGTACGATATATCTATACATTGAAGCTACATTGTCGCAATTATTTTCATGAACATCAGCCGGAGTTGATAAATGCAATCTATGAACTAATATTGGGGGTAAGCGATTGCATGAGACGACAAAAGATGTCGGCAGAATAGCAGCCGTCGTCACTCTGCCAGACCGACGAGCTTCTCCGACTCCCTCCACAGCCGTTCCGCCAGCTTGTCATCCATGGCGTCGTCGCTGGGCCAGCCTGAGTTGCACTCGCTGCACACAAGTTGACCATCAGTTACAATATTATGTACCGGGAGTGGTACTTTACCTTGTGCACTGTACCCCTAACGGAACTGTTGACAGGCCTAAGGTCAAAGATCGTAAACCGGCTTGTAGGGGGGGCAAAATTCTTCCAGGGACATTGACGCCAAGTGCAATTGCAGGCAGATGAACTAGGGACAGGAGAGTCCAGCAGCATTGCGTAATTAAATCGATGC
Organism: Parhyale hawaiensis; assembly: GCA_001587735.2. Taxonomy (NCBI): domain Eukaryota; kingdom Metazoa; phylum Arthropoda; class Malacostraca; order Amphipoda; family Hyalidae; genus Parhyale; species Parhyale hawaiensis. Next base: position 63,542,870 of record LQNS02278091.1, on the reverse strand, counting down.
ACCTGCATTACCCAACACTGCAAATTCTGAAAGGCCTTTTCAATTTACGCCTTGTGATCTAGGTAGAGACTGTAGTCCGTGTGTCTTGAATTTATTCGGAGCGCTAGTCGTGATCACTTTCGATCGAGTTTTAGCCAGTAATTGCAAACCGATTTGTTTGGGAGGCCTCAAACTAAGCAGAACTATGTTTGAGGCGGTCTCAATCGTCGGTACTCGGTTTGCGACTGCTGCATGAAATTCAACCCAAAGTGCCGGATCGTAAAGCCTCGAGTGGAACACAGTAGATTTGCGTGATCACTTTGAATGTAACTGACCGGACTGTTGCCAGGCACTCAGGAAAGACTGGGATGAGTTACGAGACCCTCATTCCAAACAGAGATGGCGGCAAAGCAGTGGCGACAAAATATTCCAAAGCTTTACGGTGTGAAGGGCGAGTCCGTTGGCAATGCCGCGGCACATTAAATATTTCACTAAGATAACAGTTTTAAAATTCAGAAATTTACTGAACTCTTCTTTGAAAAGAATACCAGATAAACCAGCTGTCAGTAGTTACGTTCACTGCGGAGATAATTCGTTACTGGCTGCTCTTCTATTAGGCGCAAGCTCTCACCCAGGGGCAGGCAACCAGATAGTGGCTCTGCACGCGTGAACCACCTGAACCCCAGCCAATAATAATAATATTTATTCATTTCTCTAACAGGTGGAGGTATTCTTGTTCTTAATCCTATAGTACAACTGGCATAATATTATGCATATAGTAAAACATCGAGGACAATCCGGAGGCACGACAGGTTTTATGGACATTTAACCTTACAAATGGACATGCGTTTCCACATACACAAAAGGCACCTTCATTTAGTAGAAATTTAGTCATCATCAGCCTTAATTGCACCAACTGAAAATAACTGCTAATAATAACACTTAGACATGGGCGCACGCTGACATATACTTAATAGGCACCTGTAGTTATCATCATCAGTGTTATTTGCACGGTTGGATAACACGTATTTATATATACAGTGTACCTATACACCTACGCATAGACATACGCTGACACAACACAATACGCACCTGTAGTAGAAGTTTACGTCTTCATCAGCCTCGGTGGCACAATAGGTGACAGTCTGGGCGGCTTCTCTGGACGTCTGCATGAGGAAGCCGAACACCTGCCTGTACAGGAACTCTGGCAGAATGTGGCGGTAGAGGGAGCTTTGTGCCACTCCTGGGTTGGCGCAGAACACTTCAACGTTTGTCCCTGAAACGAAGCGCGTATTCAAAAACGAATTACCAATAGCAGACAAGGTGAAAATAATGGTGTAAATCACTGTTAATGTTTGCGTTATTAAGTGGAGTTGTGTAATTTTTATTGTTTGCGAATGATGGTGCATATAAGCTCTGAATCCGAAGTGTGCTACAGAAATGACTGGTTGGAAGAAGAGTGCTTGAAATAGTTATAATATTCATGAATTAACTGCATATCCTTGGCGTTACAAGAAGCAGATGGCGGCAGTTAAGTAATCTCATCATATAACTACTTCGCATACTTTTTCTCAACTTCATCATTTTAATTTTTACCGTAGATTTGCATTTTTTCTGCTGTTTGATCTTTTGATGACTGTAAAGTAAATTCCAATGGGTCGGATTTAGCCTCTAAGTAAGCACGTAAGTTTAAGAAGGTGTTGACTACATGTAGAGTCTGGATAGCTGATTGCACGAGTGCCGTAACCCTACCAAAGACATTTCAGGAGGAGGTTACATTGAGCTCCCGCTGTATCCAGCGTAATAGGTTGGTTTTTCGATCCAGTGTGGTGAATAGGAAGCCCAAAAACGAGATTCCAAATAAGTTAACTGCTAAGCGGAAAGGGCTATCACGACTGCAGCGTACGAATCGATAACAGTTAAGATAACAGTTATCTCCTCCGTGATATTTATCGGTTGACTGCACTCGTCAAATTAGCACTGAAGTTATTTTTTAATCAATAGTGAAGTAATAGGACCGATGCTCATAAACTGCCTTACATTTATCCCTCAAATTGCACAAACTAATAGAACCTATCTTGCTATATTGCCTTTTGTTTACCCTTCAAACTGTTCAACCCAGTAGCAGTAGAACCTATTTTAATATACAGTAATACCTTTCGTTTTTGTACAATATAACAGAACCCATCCTCGTAAGATGTACTTTGTTTATCCCTGAACTTACAGTAATAAATCCTACCTAAACAAATAATAAATCTTACCTTTGAGTTTCTTCGCAAGCTGTCGAGTGAAGAGCACGGTAGCGAGCTTGCTGTTGCAGTAGGCCTTCCACTTGTTGTACCCTCGAGCCTTGTAGTTGAAATCGCCGAATGGTATCTCTCCGTCTGTGAAGTAAGCAACGTTTAAAAACTATATTACACGTTCTTAATTTTATCACTGAGTACATCCTGTTTACTTCAATGATGATCACAATGACAATTTTCTCTAGCGGTTAACTTCAACCAAATGCAATGCAATTGAATGGTGGGAACCTCAGGCTTACCTCTTAAACCCGGAATTAATCATCTCTTAACTTTCTCTTATCGCTCTCCGCAATGAACTGTGGCTTCCCGGTTTTCAGTTCAGCCGGAATTAGTACAGAACTTCACTCGCGAAAATTATGTACATGGATCGCGTCGGTATATCTGCACATGTCCCACGGAGTACAGGAAAGTTATTTTCTTGCATCACAATCGTTCAATGGGTTTGGTGGTTAAACTGACAGAAGTTTCCACCGTGATCAAAGAAGAACGTAAAGACAACTGATTCATAAAAAAAGAAATAGAGCTCTCTTTAGATGATACATTCATGTTATGCTGTACGGTACAATGAGAAGTAGCCATTATATGAAAGAGTGGGTAATCGTCAGCTGTCAGGTAATCCAGGAAGTTGCTGCGTCTTCCTGCCCCACAATCCACCATGAAAACTACACGAACGTCTTTGGTTGGGTAATAACATTGGCCGCGGCTGACTTTCATAGAATGTAATATTATTCAAGGATGAGCCCTTGATTCTTTCACTGCCACGATTAGCATCAACTTTGGTATCGCTGGCACCAGTTGGAATGTGACTCCGTGTTATTTTTGTGTGGCTACGGGGAGGAGAGAGAAAGTCTCACTGCTGCAGAGTAGCACCAATTTTCACAGAGACGCCGATGACCTGTTCGTATTTAAAGCGTTATGGATAGAGGGTTCACTTCCGTAGACGGATCTAGCACTATTTATGAAGGCGACGCGACACAGATATCCTGTTCGTGTTTCCAGTGTTAAAGACAAGGGAAAAAAATCTTACTGATGTGTGCAGTAGCAGCGACGTTGATGATCCTGGCGTGCCTGTCGTGGATGATCCAGGGGAGCAGCATGTTGGTCAGGAGGAAATGGCCGAGGTGGTTGACGGCCATCTGCTGCTCCAGCCCGTCCTGGGTTTCCTTGTAAGGGCACATCATCTCCCCTGCACGGGGGACAGGAAAAGCGGTCAGCTCCTCGGCAGCAGAAGAAATATCGAGCTTAGTCTTGCATAATAGAAAAAAAAACGGCTGGGCACTTGCAGCCATTTGCGCCCAGTCATGAGCTTGAATGAGGCCGGAAGTAGTAGAGCATCAGCCTTTCCACTCTTGCAGCTGAGCTGCAGGCGGCCGCAAGTGCCCACCCCCATGGAAGGCGTCATCTCCATGGTAACCAGAAGCTCACCTTTAGCTGGTCATGTCACGGCTTGTTCATTTATTACACTACCGAACTCCAGTGAGTGCCATAGGCGAAGCAGATGCTTGTTCCATTCACCCTATTCGATAGAGATAATTCAAAAGATGAACTACTACGGAACTTCAAACCTAAGCAGGGGACTTGCCAATATAGCACGATTTCCGGTATTAATCGCAAGCCGATTACCCTTGCGATAACAGTGTGGCGTCTACAGCTGTCTCATGCACAGTCGATTGGCGGTTTCAAGACTGAAACTCGATCCGGCGATTCCCACGCTCGGGGCTGAAGCTACAGATAAATTAATGTTAATCGGACTGGATTAGCTTGATGAATCAGGGCTAATCGAGCGCACCTCTAGTCCATTGAAAACGACAGAGGTGCCAAGTAACAGCATAATACAGTGCCCTTGCATGGAGAGTTCTCGTGAACAACCAGTCCGCCAGCTCGGGCAATAATTACCTGATCTATGGTTACGAACTGGATCGAATTAGTTGGCAAAATTACAATACCTGAAAAATAGCATCAATTGTTTGAATGGCATTAGCTGCCAATGGCGGACACATAGACGAAAAAAATAATAAAATCTATTGAGTTTCCGTTATGAAAGATGTGGTTATCGTTAACGAGTGCACATCACTGATTGATACAATAGGCAAAAGTACCACCCCGGTGTAACAGTAATGTCGTCCCAAACGTAAATATGGTACTTTAGAGATGTTCTTTTGATGGACGCTTCGCCAGAAGAAGCACAGGTATGATTAAAAGTTATTTGCTTATGTTTGAATGCCTTTGCTATGTGTAGCTACTGTCCATAAAAATAATAGTTTTTATATAATGGCCTCCATTCGTGGCTGACGCTAGTAAATGGGCAGATATATAATAGACTCTTGTTCAAGATTATTTAGCGAGTCGCTTCCAATGGTTTCGTTTTGATGAAGGAAGCGTGTCTTGTTTTTAAGAGTAATTAGAGTGTGTGAATTTTATCTTCATCTTCGAGGCAGCAGTTTCCCCCAGCTGCTGCCGGCGTACCGCATCCATGGCAGAGACTCGGCGTTGCCGAAACTTCCTCTGCCCCCAAGATCGCAATAACTGAAGGCCGCGCGTTCCACTTTCTCCAGCGGAGGGAAGGCAAAAAAGAACAAGTCATGGCGTAGGTCATCTCGATGATCGCTGCCCTTCCAAGGATTGGCCTTCGCGACGTGACCCCACTGCGCATTAACCTATACCGATAATCACGTGTTAACACCCACCAACTGTAGCCTCACTTACCAACAGACACGTTGAAATTGAAACTAACCATCTTCTTATGACGCTATTTATTTAGGCATACAGAATGGACGAGTCAGTCCGCTCATTGTCTGTAAGGAAAACACTTTTTACCCTACTAGAGATGCGATCATCTCTACATTCTTCAAAATCTACCTACTACTAAGATACTTTTAACGTCTTTCAGAATCTACTACATACGACTGAGCTACACTCCTATGTTTGAATTGCTATGTATGACCTTTCAAACGAGGATTACACTGTCTGAAGGAAAAAATTAATGAGTCTGTGCTTCATCCTTGCATGGCAGCCTATAGACCACTCACCAGCCATGTTGATCAGCATATGCACGTGGTATTTGTGGTTGATGAGACCATTAGCAAAAGCCCTGACGGATTCCAGTGATGACAAGTCGCAGTGCCGCACCTCCACTGAACCTTTCAGCGACATCAATTCTTTCTTGGTCTGCTCTGCCTTCTCGAGGTCACGACTGGCCAGTACCAGATGGGCTCCTGAACAAGTGAAGCAATCTCTATTAATAAACGAAATTAAATTACATACGTGAAGAAAAGAATGCATGCATTACCAATTCGAAATACTGTTCTCTATATTTTACCGTAGTTTATAGCAACAAGGAAAGATGGATTTGGATTGCCCTACAGACTTGGCGTCGCTCCTTCTACTGATGTTTTTAATTGGAAACCAAGGAAGAGGAATGCAAGCTCTGTTACGGAATCACGACAGCGAGATTGAACAGCTAATGGATGTTGATGAAAATCTTAGCCATTTCTATTGACAAATGGTTACATTATAATAATAATAATTTCATCGATCGAAGCTCCAAAGCACTAACTAGTACTCTATATTAATGCGAATGCAAATGAATGCTAAAAATTCATAGCATTTAAGATAACGCAGCCTCATAAGCTCTATTATTATTGACATCTTTGTTGCAATCCTTTTCCCAATAGTCACCAATGGACTGGGAAATCCAAACTTTATTGAACACTATAGTGCATTTCCTGGCATAAAATTTGCATTCATATTAACGCATTCACTTAATGCACCATCACACTAAGGTAACTAGCATAATGAGCCATGGAGTAAACTCTGCGGATAATAAGAACGTGATTTCACATTGTACGACAGCACTGAAATCCTGTTCGCAAACACCGTAGACTTTACAAATGCTTCTTACTATTCACGGAAGTGTAATCAAAACTATTCATAGAATGCTAAAACTGAATAGAGATTTATACTTATAAGCTAGCAACACTTTAGTGCTTCAAGGTAAAAGTACTTCCAATTTTGGTCTGTGAATGCTGGCTGCAGTACACAAGCTAGACCAGCTCTACAATAAGCATATTGCGGATATTATAACGGTTGACCAAAAGTTCTAACACTTTTTTGACAAAAAGTGGAATAAATCATACATATTATTAAACATTAAAGTGAAATTTTCACAGATTGATGACCTAATAATACATTTTACAACACTAAGCCAAATAGGCTCCCAGATCCTCTAGTACCCTTTCAAGCCGGTCGAGGAAGCGGCCAGTGACGCGCTTGATCAAGGCGTCGTATATGTGCCTAGGCTCTTGATCGCCTTCTTGAGACTGTCCATGTAGTTTTGCCTCTCGTTGACCACCATTTCTAACAAGACCGCTTAGTCTGGGAGGTTCAGGTCGGGCGAGGAGGGAATGCCCATGGGAGGTAGCCAGAACTCGATCCCCTCTAATGTCAAGAATGCTTGCGCTACTGACTCAACGTTAAAAGTCAATTTCAAGGACTCTTTTCATCGCGCGTTTCATATTTTGATTTCAAAATGACGTAGGAGTAACGAGGTTATGCATTAATTGAGAACTGCTGGCTCTTGATGGCTAGTTCAATCGTGCACCTATTGAATTATTGACAGGAATTTATTAAAGATTTTTGTTCAACGCTCGGTGTGACGTTCTCTTGGCTGAACAGCAGCTGCAATAGCAGCAGTGGCACACATCGCGGCTCTGCCACAACGATATGGGCAGCAGCAGTGGCACACATCGCGGCTCTGCCACAACGATATGGGCAGCAGCAGTGGCACACATCGCGACTCTGCCACAACGATATGGGAGCAGCAGTGGCACACATCGCGACTCTGCCACAACGATATGGGAGCAGCAGTGACACGCATCGCGACTCTGCCACAACGATATGGGCAGCAGCAGTGACACGCATCGCGGCTCTGCCACAACGATATGGGCAGCAGCAGTGACACACATCGCGGCTCTGCCACAACGATATGGGAGCAGCAGTGACACGCATCGCGACTCTGCCACAACGATATGGGCAGCAGCAGTGACACACATCGCGACTCTGCCACAACGATATGGGCAGCAGCAGTGACACACATCGCGGCTCTGCCACAACGATATGGGAGCAGCAGTGACACGCATCGCGACTCTGCCACAACGTTATGGGCAGCAGCAGTGACACGCATCGCGGCTCTGCCACAACGATATGGGCAGCAGCAGTGACACACATCGCGGCTCTGCCACAACGATATGGGAGCAGCAGTGGCACACATCGCGGCTCTGCCACAACGATATGGGCAGCAGCAGTAACACGCATCGCGGCTCTGCCACACCGATATGGGAGCAGCAGCAGTGACACACATCGCGGCTCTGCCACAACGATATGGGAGCAGCAGTGACACACATCGCGGCTCTGCCACAACGATATGGGAGTAGCAGTGGCACACATCGCGGCGCTGCCACAACGATATGGGCAGCAGCAGCTGTGACACATATCGCGGCTCTGCCACAACGATATGGGAGCAGCAGTGGCACACATCGCGGCTCTGCCACAACGATATGGGAGCAGCAGTGGCACACATCGCGGCGCTGCCACAACGATATGGGAGCAGCAGCAGTGACACACATCGCGGCTCTGCCACAACGATATGGGAGCAGCAATGGTACACATCGCGGCTCTGCCACAACGATATGGGAGCAGCAGTGGCACACATCGCGACTCTGCCACAACGATATGGGCAGCAGCAGTGGCACACATCGCGACTCTGCCACAACGATATGGGCAGCAGCAGTGGCACACATCGCAGCTCTGCCACAACGATATGGGCAGCAGCAGTGGCACACATCGCGACTCTGCCACAACGATATGGTAGCAGCAATGGCACACATCGCGGCCTGTCACAACGATATGGGCAGCAGCCTTGACACACATCACGACTCTGTCACAACGATATGGTAGCAGCAATGGCACACATCGCGGCCTGTCACAACGATATGGGCAGCAGCAGTGGCACACATCGCGACTCTGCCACAACGATATGGGCAGCAGCAGTGACACACATCGCGTCTCTGCCACAACGATATGGGCAGCAGCAGTGGCACACATCGCGGCTCTGCCACAACGATATGGGCAGCAGCAGTGACACACATCGCGGCTCTGCCACAACGATATGGGCAGCAGCAGTGACACACATCGCGGCTCTGGCAGCCTCTAATCTGCTGAATCACTGCGACCGCTGACCATTTCCCAGTAAACATCTGACCATCACCATCTCTTACCTGCGGATGGCGCACCATATCAATCATGGAGTGTAGCATTTGCGTGTTGTGTGTATACACGTGTTTTTTTATGATAGGTCTCCACAGCGTAGCGTGATGCTAGCCAAAATAACCCTGTGAGAACTAAATTAATCAGTAATTTTCCTATAGTAGTAGCTCCATATGTTATTTCCTCAGTAACTTATCGTACGAGCCCTAAGCATTGTGTGGTATATTTTTCAATAATGCCGCATTTACCGCAAGATATCTTGCGAAGGACCGAGCTGCAAAGCACGTAAGATTTACGCAAAATTTAATTACAAAAGTTTGAGACATTTTAGCACGCAAGGTTTGTCGAATCTTCAGTATTTTAAAGAAACTCAGAATCTTGATAATTCAAAATCAATTAGATAAATTGCCGTGTTTTACTTCCTATAACTGATGATCGAACAGCTCTGCAAATAATCACAACGTAGCAGAGGAATAATGCTTCGATAATCATCATTTAAAAGTGATGGAACTTACTGACTTTGGTATCAGATATTACCCCGACTGTACTTAAGTACAAACGCGAAAATAACTTCATTAACATTAGTAATGCAAGGTTAAACATAGAGCGTCCAGATAAGCTTGAATGTGATCAAAGGCTCTTAGTCGTGGCTCTGGGAGGAGGGGGGGGGGGTATCTATGTACATTTCTCTGTTGCAGCTATACCATGTATTTCCATATGATGAGGACATTAAAAATAACTGGGTAGAACTTTCGCACATGGTAAATTTTTGAGGGGGGATGGGGTGGTTTAAAATTATTGATTGTAGACCGATTGTCATAAACTTGCGCGGAATATGTGTTTTTGAAAAAGAAACACATTTTGCTCCAACAGCTTTTTGATTTAGGCCTTAGATAATGGGAAATGTATATAAAAAGTATATATACATACATTTTTTGGAAAGTTCAAAGGAATAGAACTCAATGAGTTTTCATGCTAGAAAAACAATGACAGTTTTGGTATTTTGAAAGATTTCTAACAGAACAATAAAGCTGGATTTTCCATTTATCTCCTCATAAACTTTCATCACAGCTCATGCCCGAATATTTTTTTGTTTCCCTATATTTTAGTTAGCGATCGAAAATCGCATATAAATAACGAAAAAGAAAATGGAAAATCCAGCTCTATAGCTTTGTTAGAAATCTTTTGAAAATTCCAAAACTTTTTTTTTAGCATGAACACTCATTGAGTTCTATTCGTTTAAAATTTTGAAATATATACATATTTATATATAAATCCCATTATTTAAAAACTAAGGCCTAAATCAAAAAAAGTTGTACGCCTATGAGCAACATCTGTTTCTATTTCAAAAATACATATTCTGAACAAGTTTCAGAACAATCGGTACTCAATCGATCATTTTCAGCCCCCCCACCATGCCCCCTCAAAAATGTACAAGGTGCGACAGTTCTACCCAGCTTTTATTAATGTCCTCATCGTATGGAATTGGAAAATACATGGTAGAGCTGTAAAAGAGAAATGTACACAGACACCCCCCTCTCAGAGCCCTGATTATCTGCTTCAATAAAAATATATATACGAGCACTGCATAGGGAGCACTCAGGCTTAGACAGCAGTTCGCATTTTCAGAAATTCGCCATTCAGTTCTTTCACCTAATTTCCAGCCAAAATTAAGCAGACAGTGTAACGTACGTACGCATATGAAGACCAGCAGACTACGAGGCAAATTACTTGTTTTTTTTTTTCATTCCACAAATACGTGCATAGAGTTTAGTAATTTGCATCCTCCTCTCGTAGTCATCTCTGTGGCCAACACATCCCTTCCATCGCCGATGGAAGGCTTGGATCGCCTGATGAAATAGTCACGTCATAATAGACACTGGATCACCTTGGTGATGGAGCTGCATCCTGATCGAGGCTCACAACAGGCTCTAGTGTAGGGCCCATACTATACAATCACACGCTCAGCTTATGAACGGACGTTCAGCTCGCAAGTTCTCCCGATTACGCAGTGAACGTCGGCACCCCTGGCAAATATTCAAGTTCAGTGATGTACGAGCTCAATGTCCGCTCAGAAGTTGGTCAAGCGATTGCATGGTGTGACCCAGCACGGGTGAAGCTGCATGCGAAGTCGGTGACTACCAACGTGCTATTATCATATTCAAAGTGTGTAGGCCTCACTGGAAATTTTATGGTTCTTAATTGAATGGTTTTCTGTCCATTATACGTAATATAGTTACAATGATGTTATTGTTCATGTTCTGCACTAAATCCAATTAATCTTTACACCAAGATACCAACATATTCATGCATAAATGCAGACGCGGAAGTACGTGCTCCGTCTGGCGAGCGCAGCTGCTATAAATCTTGTCGTCTCTTATGACCTCCTCGTCCAATAAATCATTGCCTTAACCATAAAACTGTCTTCACCATTTTGTTAAATCAAATAGCTATTTGGGTTCAGAAATTTACTGACGACCAAATTTTTACCGACAACGTTACATGATATTTACTAAAAATGTATGTAGACCATTGAAATCATTACCTCTGACCGTTAAATCCTTCATGATTTCATTCACTGACAGAAACAGCTGTATCTCTGTTAACGGTTTTTTTATACGAAAACAATATAGTCTTTACCAGCCTAGCTAAAATTCAATAAAATATTACAAAAACGGTCCCACAAAAGTTGTATACGTATTGAGTCGTTAACAAAATACTACTTTAGGGCATGAGCTCCTTAATTCTAACCTCGTTTTCCAATTTATTATTACAAAAGAGTGTAAGATAATATTTATAATATTTCACAAGATATTTCACGCTCTATTTAAGCGTGAGATCCCTTACGATTTTGTCAGCTAGCTGATTGTTACCGTTACGAACAAAGTGTGACGCTGATCATTATTTTGGAGCATGAGCTTTCTTACACGACTTTCTTGTCCAGTACATACTATCCTATGCATAGTTACCATCATCATGACTTAATAGATCATTTCACGTCTCAGTGTGAGATTTTCAACAAATTACTACCGTAACCATAAAATTTCATTTTTTACCTTTCAGCTTGAGATCCCTTTTCACCTCCATGTCCTATAGATAATTACGCAACAAGAAAATAATATTTTACATAACATCAACCACTCTCTCTAAACGTAACCTCCGTTTGGTCTCCTTGTCCGGTAGACCACTACAAAAATTATAACACAATACAGCATATAAGAAGTAATTTAACATACCTTAGACCATAACCTAGCAAAACCTTGACCAGTACCTCTGAGCGTGAGCTCCCTGGCGACCTCTTTGCCGATCCCCGAGTCTGCCCCTGTGATGACGATGGTGTAGCCGTTGAGGCGAACGTCGCTCTTACAGAAACCGCCCGCCAGCAGCTTGCGGAACACCAGCACGGACAGCCAGTACAGCCACAGCCGTAACTTGTGGAACAGGAAGTACTTCTGCAGCAGGTAGACTGTAACACAGAGACACAGACGTGTTAATTACGATGATAAAAGAAATCGTAGGTCTCTATGTAGCTACAAGTTGTGTAGGAAGTTCTACTGCAACACGGGGATACGGACGGGTAATTACAGTGATAAGTTAAAAAATGAAATGTACGTCTTTCACTACAGGTTGCACAGGAATCTACAATATAATAAAGAACGATGTGTATTTATCGGTTTGTTTATTTGTTTATTTTTTTATCTGTTAATCCATTTTCTGTCAGGCTTTAACAAAACAGATAGGAGGAAATTAGCCCAGGTTGGAGGCTCTGGTCGTCCACTCAAGTTCCATTGAAAACTGTCAGGTAGAAAATAGGCCGGGTTGCAGAAGATGGTAACCGTATCTTAATCAGGGACACCTGAATTCAAACAATGAAGACATCACAGGCTTAGTCTGATTTGAACGAATATTGTCTCAAGTCTAAATGCACTCCTTGCATTGCCGAAGTTGAAATCGCAGCCCTGAAGTTATTTGAAGCTTCCATTGGCTCTCTCATGCATCTTGATTCGTAGTTTCTTCCCACAGATGATTTCGTTGCTTCAGCTAATCTCCCAAATTTAATTCAATGGTCGATGAAACAGCTTTCGCCAAGCAAAAACCATTGGACCTATAGAAGCTAGCCTACCGTATCCAAAATACCGCAGTGGAGCTATTACTTTGAGCGGTGCTGATCTGCCTACAATAAGCAGTGAATTTTCTCCATTTCAGAGAGAGAGAGAGAGAGAAAAAAGTTCCGATTCTGAGCGGCTGTGAAGCTATGAACGCACATCTCAGGGTGCTTAGGTTAGCAGTTGTAATAACGAATGTATTATCAATGAAGAAAGTTATCACAAATTCTTCGCTGTCATTTTATGACAGCGCGGGCCCTCTAATTATTTATGGTGTAGATGCTCTGAAATTTGAAAGTTGCCCTCACAATACAAAATATATATATTTATATTCTCGCAACGTTGAGGGGGAAAAGCATGGTAGGGCAAATGCCCCCCCCCCCCAAAAAAAAAAAAAAAAATAATAATAAAAATAAAATGCACGGTCATTAATAGATATTGTGCTATAAAAAGCGTAATGCAACAGTGAACTGCATACATATAAACTTATATGATGTAAAAAACATAGATGTCTTCGTAATAATGATTAATTAAGCATAAAGGAAGTAATTTTACGGTGCAGGTACGTGAGTAAAACATGAAAATATCTTACACACGCAAGGCTGCAAGTGTTGTACAGAGAGTACGCTGCAGCAAAGGTACTGAAGCCAAATAACTATGCATACATGAATTACAATCGTACGAGTCCCCATCTGAGCTCGGTTACAACACAAATTGCACAAGAAGTACTTTCGCAGCAGGTACAGGGCACATACAAAAATGAAGGTGTACCAAGTGCAAAAGAAAAAAAATAAATAAAAGATGTAATGTCCTAGTTATTGAAGTGGTACAGTAACTTGTAGTATAGGTATGACGAAGTCGAGAAATAGACACATACTGTATGTGGATGTTGGACGGAAAAAATTTATGCGCGTCAAAACGCAAGTAATTTCCACATGTTTTCTACCATCGCTGCATGGCAGTTAATAAATAGGAGTGAAATTGTTTTCAAAAATGCACGATTAGCTTCTCTTTCCAGTGGGTTTTAAATTCGAGGCATAATATTAAAAATTAAACGGACTGCAAGACAACAACAGCACCAATACAATTCAGCAAAAACACTGCTTGAAATTAATTTTAGCGCAAAATTTGCATACAACAATGGCTTCGTGATTAGAAGGGTCGTGTGTTAACAGATAATAAGTATGAGTTGCTGTACGTATGTAAGTGAACCCGTGTGGGCCGTGACACTGGTGGGCCCGAAGGTGAAGGTCGGCAGGTTGAGCACAGTTAGGCAGAGGGCAAAAGGCAGTTGTTTCCTGGACACACAGGTCCAGTCCCCTGCCAAATTCGGGCCCAAAAACTTGGATGGCCAAATCTTCACAGCTGTTAAACCTAAATCGAAGAGAAAAGAATTGGGTTTCTCGTGGGCATGGCATGATGTAAGCTCTAAAAATAGTAGGACTCGATGATTTAGGATTAGGATGATGATAGCTGTTGTTTCAAAACCAAGCGAAACAACTAAGACGCAGCCATTAAGAGAAGTCTGCCCAAGTGGACCGCTTGCATGATCAGGAGCAGGCATTTACTGAAGGAGGAAGCAAATGTTTTTATTGTTTTGTTTTCTGGGTGAAAAGGATTCTTATCGCTTATTACATTAAATTAAATATTGGCTACAGAGGGGTCAAGGGGTTCATTCCTAGAGAGGAGTCGAGGATTAGGTTTCGGGCGGCTCTGAGCTATTGCAGTCATTTTATGACTTACTCTAAAAGGGCCAACGTACGCCCAAAATATCTTTTCAAGTAATTTCATTCTTACGGGAAAAAGCTTTTATAGTTGGTAATTATAGGCACGATGTGGCACTTCAGCACGAAGGACGTCTTTTAGCACATTGATATACTCGCGTATAGAACTACACGGACTGTATAGCTAGCTATTAATAGCATTACCGTATATATAGATTGACCCGTCGAAATCGCGTTAAGCCAGGCACCCCAGACTTGACTTGTCCAAAACTTCCGACAGGTGCCCTGGCTTTGTGCTAATGAGTAGGATTTCAGGCGTTGAGCCGAAATCTGTTACCCTTGAGACAACCAAATAATCAATCCTGTTCAGTAAAATAGGGGTTTCGGACGTCGCAAACATAATTTGCTTGCTACTAACTCTTGAAACACAATCCAAAGAAAAACAAACACTCCTGTCTAAAGTGCCGGAGAAGTCAAGGCTGGTGAGCCCAGCTTCGACTTCACCTTGGGGATAACCCTTAAAGTCGCTGGTATATTTATAATCACGAATACGACCGTCGTTGCAACGTACTTTTATCTAATAAATATGATAGTACCAGAGGCAAATTCTAAAACATTGGTAGTTTTTTCTATTTTTTTACGTCAGTTCACTGACGAGCCACTTTAACCAGTCAGGAACAATTGCTACGAAAATATGAATAATTCTCACTGAGCAGGGTTTTTAGTGAGCGAAGAAACTGTCCAATTATGGCCACCAGCGAGAAGCAAGCTTCATGAAAATTTAACTAATATGTTAGCGAGAGCAGAGTTTCGGTGAGCACAGTAATTGTCTTCTTATATGATCAGTACGAAAGAATTTCTAGGAAAATATGGATTATGCTCCCCAGAACCCAATTTTTTAGGTGAGCAAAGGAACTGTCCTGAGAAGCAATTTTCACGAGAATAAAACTAATTCTCACGCAGAGGCGAGCTTCAGTGAGCCAAGAGTTTGTCATACAGCAGGAGAGGCGGTGGGACGGCCTTGCCTTTTCTGCATAAGGTCTTCCCTGCAGAGAGAAATTGCCTGTGTAAATACACACTGTGTACAGGGTGGACAAGAACGTTTATAGGCCGGCCAAGGTAGTTGTTCTCAAACAGTAGGGTAGAAACTTTTTAAATCTAAAGTTATTCGAATTTAAAAATTTGCTGAACTCTTGTACCACGATAGCGCCAAATAAATCAACGGACAGCGGTTACGTACACTGCAGAGATTATTTGCTCTTGGCTCTCCCTTTGTGCGCAAGCTGCGAACCAATGGCAGATCGAGAAGAAGACTGGTGGCTCTGCACATAAGTGAAGCGACGTGCATAACCTCACGGTCAAGATAATTCAAAATAAGGCAGGCACTCCGTGGCTGCCGGCACCGTCTCGTCATAGGTGACGTCCCACAGTCCGGCCACTAGAATAAATAGGCAGCACGGCCGAAAGTCTGCGTCGTGCGCCAGTTTTTATCTTTTGTCTGGGTCGCAGATAGCAGCATGTGCCCACCTCTGTATATAGTCTGTTATTTATTTAGTGGTATAGTAATTAACTGCAATCGAAACAAAGCCATACGTGACGTCATAGTGTGTCGCAGCCAATAAGAAGACGCGATTTTTTCGACTCGGGAGCTTGCCGGTGCGCAGCCACTAGTTGTAGCTGGAATTTATTCTTACTTTGCGCTTCTCTAGTGAGCTTATTAATAAAGTAACCTTTATTAGTTAATAAGAACAGCATACCTTCTCAACCTACAAGGAAAAAAATAGTCTAAATTTTTATTCTTGATATTGCTAAGCAGAAAACAGATTCCAACGTTGCATCCAAGACATTCCCAACAGTGTCTGCCAAATATGGAACTGATGAAAGCACTTAAAGTTGCCATAGCTGGAAGTGTTGCCAGGAGAGATACGCGGCATGAATGAGGAATGCAACAACAGTTAATGAAATATGTGCTGCGCACGGCTGAAGTCCATCTCTTTACAGTGGAGACTGATAGGCACCAAATTCGTCACTTCCTCAATACGCCGATCTCTTCTGGCGTGGAATTCATTGCCGGAATCCGTACTCAGCCATGTTGCTATGCAGGCGTTCATGCAAGCGGTGAATGGTTGCTTGAGTGATGCTTCTTGACCACACATAGGACGTCCATGGGGTTGCTTGGGCAACGCATGGATGCTATTACCCGTCAGTGGACGCCCAGGGGAGTAGTTTTAATAATAATCGGAGTAATCGTAAATAAGCCTACAAGCGAAATGTAAACTAGGCAGGTCGGTGTGACTGTACAAGAGAATCCTCGAAAAAGTATATCGTTTCTACAAAACAAAAGTACTTATGAGGTAATGTGTTACTGAGTTTGCGCTTCGAGCGCAGTCTGCGGCAAAGAAAAACTAGCACACCTCGGTGGCGTAAGACCAATACCCGCGGTATGGGGCAAATTCAACGAAATCATTTTGATGAACTAGGTTAGAGCACAGTCCCATACCTTACCAGAGATTAGCTCTTCAAAAATAATGTAGGAAAAAATAGAACGCATCGTGGCATGAGACGACCTGCCGCGGTAGTGGCAAATTCACCCCTGTGGAGGAAAATTCAACGCCGTTATTTTTAATGGCCAACTAGGCCTAGTTTTTTGGAATAGGTCTCATCAAGGTCAACCCACCAAACTCCCTACAAAAATTATGAACATTGCTCAACTCCTTCGACCACTTTTTTGGGTGACTGCTGGAGAAGGTTAGCTTGTCTGATCGAATATATCAGCCTAACGACTGAGTTTAATTTAACCATACTAAATAAATAATTGTATTTATGCCGATGATACACGCAATCAAAAACAACAAGAGAATCCGAGTTTTGCACGCGAAGTCGACGTCTAAAAACTTTTACACTCCAGTGTTTCCGCAAAATTCTGGGATGGAGTAAGCAGCATTTTTGCACTCCACTGGTCAAACGCGCGAAATTATGTAAACAAGCCGCCGTCAGAGAAATCTATCGGCGTGTAGGCCTTTCATTTCGCTTTAGGAGCCGCATCGGTTGAATATTTTAAAGATATTTTATCATATAATTAAACTTAGTATTACTTTTGAAGGCGTTGGGTAGCATATATTATATTACTCTGCTTGTCAGATGTATTTTGTCATGGTGTTCAGTACGTAGCCATGACAACGTTGTTTAGATGAACGGAGTTCAAAGATTTTAGACCTACGGACCATTTTCACGTGTGAATATGGGCGGTGCTTTTTTGCGCAAAAAATTTTGCGCGCTTGTGAGAGTTTTCTCAGCTTTTGGCTAGCGTGTGCCACAGCCATAACAAATATATATATATATATATATACATAAAAATATATATACTTAAATCTTCAACGAGAACATTATTACCTCTCTCTCACTTCGTTCGCGGGTAATAAAAAATAAAAGTAAATAGTCAACAGGCAAAAGCGTTTCCACGCAAGGGCGTGAGGTGATAACGAAGTTGGCTGACACGCCGGTGCTGCGACACGTCGGTAAACAAAGCAATCACGCGTCTTATATGGCGAGGCTCGCTTCTTATGATTGAACAAAATTTCAACACTGGACACTTTTGGTTCAGACAAGCACGAAATTCTCACAAGAATTGGAGAGAAACCTTGAAACGAGAAATATTTGGAGAAACAGACACGACATTCATGCGGCGACATTATAAATAGCGAGGCCGGTTACTGTTTTCCAGAGAGGCACGAAATTCTGACAAGAGCTGGAAAATAACGAAAATATACTCAAGAAAGACGTGAAATTCTTACAAAAAAATTATTGAAGTAATGATAGTAGAAACTGTGGTCAATACAGATGAGAATTTCTTCAATTCCATGGTCCCAAAGTACGGTACCACTAACTTTACGTACTACAGTGCATAGTTATGAAGAGGTACCATTACCCCCATAGTGTGGTGCCAATGACTTTGGGAACCACGCTACGAAGTATCGCCAATGAAAACCCTAATGTACGGCAAACTTCTCGCGCTGCCACTGCCTTATATTAGCCACGAACCGTCACTGATTCTACCGAGATGTCTCGTTTTAAGTAAAAATGATTAAGACTCTGATAATTACTGGAGTAATCTTCGTAGAATTTAAGAATTTATTTGTTACGAAAGTACAGTGATGCCTCCGCATGCTATATGCTATTGAATATACAGTATTTAGGCTTTAGTTCTGTGCGAGTTTGTGTCCTGTGCTAAATTATTTTCTACCGAAACCCCTCCAAGCGCTTTTCGACTTGTGTTCGAAATGCTGAATTCAAACGAAACTTCAATTGTTGACTGTATTTTTAACTGTCACATGGCATAGATATAAAGAGACAGCAGTGAAGTCTCCACCAAGGCTACAAATCAGCGGCCTACTCAATATCCACAGCTGCAGGGGAGCACAATTTATAACACTGCGCCAGTCTCCCCAAGACTGAAAAGTATCTGGAAAATGTAAAAAATCTGGTCACTCCAGCTCCACCCTGGCGTGAGCCTATCCGATCAGAATCTTTTAGAAGGACCTGCTGACAAACTCCAGCCCTCGAGAAGCTGGCCAAACGTTATTACAAGTTATTTTGGTTTGGGAAGATCCGCCTTCTTTTGGAACAAATTAAGACTGCCAATTCATTCTATAGCCACGGGAAAGCTATTTAGCACTCAGTCAAATAAGACATAGCAGCATTCCAGCCACTGTCACGGAGCATAAGTTTGCTAGTTGAAAGGCTGACTTGGCCAAATAAGGCTGTAAATACGAAGAAATATATAAATTACTCGCTTTTCAAAAACAAACTCACTCAAATCGAAAGAATAAATGACAGTGTGTCAGAAGTTATACATGGGGAATTATTAATTATGAACTAGGACAAAAATAAATTAGTACATTTACTTATTCGAGTGTCCATTCACGACATTTAATAACTTACCTAGCGGAGTTCAAGGCGAAATTTACTGGTATATCAAAACGATTTTGCAATTGACCGAAGTTCTGTGCCTGCAAGCTGTTGCGTATCGGTCGTAATTCAAAATTTTCTTGTAGAGTAAAAAAAACTCGAGCACTCTGAGAACGCATACCTCCTGTAAGCAAGGCAAGAGTAGCGAAAAATTCAAATTGATTTTAAAAACCATGACTCCCTTTGCATCAACACAAAAATCTAACCATTTGTGCCTTGTGGCAGTAACAGCAGTTTCTGTAATTTTCTTGAAAATCTGTTCATACCTTTTCGAGCTAAGCTGCTAACAAGCAATCTAACAAACATTAGTCAAACATACAAACAGATCAACCGATCATCATCAAACTTCAATGACTTATGTCTTTTAACAGTGCTAACAATTCCTGTAAATTTCATAAAGATCTGTTCATCACTTTTTGAGGTATTTTGCGAGCAAACATAAAATTAAGCAAACAGGTATGAAATTTGGTCAATTACTCGTTGTTAAATACTTAACAATTCATATAAATTTCATTTAAAACATCCATACCTTTTTGAGCTATGGTACTACGAAAAAATAGGCAGGCAAACAAACGGTCGAACGGATTTTCACCAAATGTTGATCATCTGTTACTGCTAACATGCCTAACAATCCTTGTAAATTTCAAAAAGATCCGTCCATAACTTTTTTTAAGTTGCTTAAGACAAACACGACAAAAACATTACCTCCTTGGCGGAGGTAGTAAATCAACCCAGTATATATATGTGCTCGTAAGTTGTATAACCCGTAAGTTGGTTCATTCGAAAGTTAAAGGCAACACTGTATTGTTCAGAAGGCAATAGATCAAATTAGATAGCAGATAATTAATAGACAATAGACTCATTCACAGAGAGGCGCCGCGACTCACGCTTTGGTTCTCTGTGAGCTATTGCCGTTGTGCTCCGTAATTTACGCATGACCAAAAATAACTAGTTTTAATTTGCATAAAACGCAAAATGTTTCCTCATAACAATACTTCCATCTTGAATTAACTAAGACTCTACCTATCTGCAAAAAAAAAACTTATTTTGTGATCCACTATAGTAAACTTTAGTTAGTATAACTCTATACGTCCGCCCCATCGTATAAACCGGGTAACGTCTTACCGGCAACATTCGAATGTAAAGAAGTTTTTCGCTCTACCTTCTCTCGCTGTTGGACTTTCGCTATATCGTAACAGCGTGACCAGTTTTTCTTATGATAAATTTGTAGATCATCGACCGTAATGCCACCGTACAACTGAAGAGCAATGCCGTAATTCATGCATTTAATTTTTCTAGGATTATTATCGTTCATCAACTGCAAATTGATTTTTTCGCAGCACTATAATCGTAAAATTTTCTGCTTGTAAGCAGTAGTCAACTTGAGCAGTAAAAGTTCTTTTGGCATCTAAAATCAGAATGCTTGAGTGGTGTTGCTCGCACGCGCCGATACCTGGCGAATTGTAAAGTATATGTAGTGACAGGTTATTAGAAAGGTAGTTCCAGCGCTATTAAATTACGCTATTTCAAACTACTTATGTCTGAAAGAAAAGCTCTGCAAAGAAAGGAAACTTACAGTCATGCACTGTAGTTCTAAGTAACTATAGCTGCTCGCAGGGTTCAAAATGTAGCACATTTTATGTACAGCTACCAAAATGGAAATCCCTTTTGCGGTACGTTTATATTTACATTTCAAAAGTAACTACAGTCAGACTCTCGTGTAGATTTCCATCTATACAGGTAAAATATTAACATAGCGCTATAGTGTTTGAAGATAAGCATAAACTTAGAGAGCTACAGATATTTCTCTCCACGGGTACTTGTGCGAGCGTGTATTTTATCCCAAATTTCGAAATCTCTAAATAGAGACATTCTATATTTCTCTGGGTATGAACGCATTGAAGGTCGGCGGCTAGAAAGTTGTTCCACGCAACGGAGATCAACAGCCGCTGCCCCACTGAGGCTGAGAAAGTTACACGTGGCCGTGGAGTGCTGATCTTCACCTGCTGTAGCGCGTGGGGCAGGTGTACGTATATTCAGTCTGCTGTGGAGCAGCAGCGCGTGCAGCAACTTAATCTCTGTTGTCGTATGATGCAGAGAGCAGGTGTATATCTACTCCCTGCTATACATCTGCATCGTGGAGCAGCTCCAGCTCTATCATGTTGCATGGTTGTTGTATGTTAGGCTTGTTGTTATGTAACTCTTTCTTTCTGAGCACTATTTTTTTAAACAGAGATGAGCATTATTGCTCGAACTTTTTTTTTGTTTTGCAACGCTGTCCACGAACATGTTCTGAGACAAACGTCAAGATATCTCTCCCTTTCCCCACCAGTGGCAGAAGGTGGGAGAACAGATAGGTTACTCATATCGTACGGCACTCTAAGGAATACACCGTTCTCCATACGGGAGTAGGATTACATACCAATTTTCTCTCGCTTAACTCTTTATCGGACGGCTGAAAAACACTGTCGAAAGAATAACATAATGGAAGTGACGAGAAATGATTTTCCCCGGTAAAGGATTGATGCGGTAACAAGTTACGCTTAATTTAAATCTACTGACTATTCCATCTTTCCATCTACAAATTCTCCTCGAAAGCCTAAGGCATCAAAAAGTTCCCCTGCTGCCCTCTGTTGAATAGTTTCATATTGCTTGGCAATTTACAATGAAGAGCAAAACAAAGCTCTCAATGAGCTAAAGATTAGATTAGATAGGCGGCAGAAGACGAACCAATAGGCCCATTCCAAAACGGCCCTCTATGAGCTGTTGCCAAAAACACCAAGACACATCGCGCCTTCTCCTACCAAGGAAATATGCTCGAGCTATTGTCCCGTTTTTTTTTTCTCAGCCAAGAATGCAAGACATGAGGATATAATCTCTCCCTACCCTCCTCAGACAGTCAATGTGTAATAGCTACGCGTAAGAACTCGTCACTCTGTCGAGTCACTATGCATAGCAGTGGTAGCTCGTCTTAGCAAGTGCCTTTGCCCTTCTCATGCAGAACCCTCGCGTGGGTCAGATTTTCTTCCACTCCAATGGTCCTATATGCATAGGGATATGTAACTCCTTCCCTTCCCGAGACACGATACTCAGGGATACGTGACTCCATCCCTACCCAGGGTAAGATACGCACGAAAACACGTCACTCTTGTCCTTCCCAAGACACGGCACGCAGGGACATGTTATTCCTTCAGTTCCCAGGAGAGGATACACGGGAAGAATCTTCACTCCTCCCTGTCCCAAGGTACGATGCACGTGGAAGACACGTCACTTCTGCCCTTCCCAAGGCTCAACACACGACGGCATGGTGCTCGTTCAGTTCCCAGGGTAAGATACACATAAAGGAACTTCCCTGCTTCCCTTCCCAAGGTACGATACGCTGGGACACACCATCATCACCTCCACTTCCCGGCACCCAAGACGCACGGTGCCCATCTCTAAACGTTGCTCTGAATTTTTTTGCCCCCGTCAGCTGCAAAGTTACCGCCAGTCCCTGCCAACACCGACCATCACTTTCACTCTCTCTCTCTCTCACTGCTGCAGCTTCAGAAGGTCAGCACACTGACTGTCAGCCACTTCCCATACATACGCTTGCCCCTCATGCGTGCCATTCCTTACCCCATTTGGCTTATTACGGTTGTTTCGTAAGCAACATGAATAGTCTAATAACGGGATAAGGTAACCTATAGTATCTCGTGGCTTATTTTCTATAAGCATCTTGGAATTGCCGGAACATGTCTCGTGCTATTAAATATAACTACCATTTTTCAGCTTATGAAAATCTATCAAAATATTTAGTGGTCCAAACAGACTGTGAATCAAATAGACATTCGTAACACATTAAAAAATGTAAATAATAAAATACAAATAAGGTCTAAGCTCTGGCCTAGCGCTTACACCGTGCTGAATTTGAGTCTCCTGTTGAGTCTCCAGAAGCCCTTACTGCATTGATCTAAGTCGAAAATGTGGAAAGATTATGAGCTACCCTCCCAGGTGAAGGGAAGTGTGAGCTGAACTAAAGCCCGATAAATATTCTTAGTACTGTCAAAGTGCGACCAAATATTGAAGCAAAATGAAAGTGATTGTGTCACCCGCTGAAGCTGAACCGCATGGCGCCCAGCGGCAGCTGCACCATCCATAACGTTTTGAACAAAATATTTGTTTCTTGAAACAATACTCTCTAGAGAGTTACACATAGTTGCGTTGCTGGGCTCTGTTCTCGGGTACTAATTTCTAGCTTATCCAGCTCTAGAGATTTTTAGGCTGAATTTGACCAGTGGTGCTGGCGCATATGTTGTAGACTTCACGGTCCATAGGTCCTGCGGCTTTTCAGTGAATATAACGAAGATATTACTTGTATTTTCAGCGGTTTGCAGGGCGGCAAGTGCCTGTCAGTCAACTGTTGCAGTTATAGTCCCTTGTTATTTTAAAGAAGCGCAAATCGCGACTAAAATGTTTGTGGTAAAGACTACTGAAAGGACGCCGGGAGCTATATGTAAAAAGGGCCCTAGACCGGGGAGAGTTAAAAAAAATTGTTTTCATTGAGCACAGCCTCCTCTGCTTCTTTGACTTACTGACTATTAGATGTTCAGCAACTTCAATAATGGACCCCGCCTGATTTGACTCGCAACGAGCGTAATGGGATTTTGGGATTCTGCTTATGGGGCTCATGTAACCCCATACGCTAACATACGTGGGCAGCCTCAACAGCTTACTTTATTGGTTCCTAAGCCAAGCTAACAGATGAGGGCAGCCTCAACAGCTTACTTTATTGGTTCCTAAGCCACGCTAACAGATGAGGGCAGCCTCAACAGCTTACTTTATTGGTTCCTAAGCCACGCTAACAGATGAGGGCAGCCTCAACAGCTCACTTTATTGTTTCCTCCGCCACGCTAACAGATGAGGGCAGCCTCAATAGCATGAGCAATTCCAGACGCCTGTGTCGCAATATGCAATGCAATCCTAACACTGAGCATTTAATTCTAGAATGTCTGAAACGCTAAGCAACTACTTTCATTTCCCAACATCGCTGTACTTCAATTAAAGGAAGCTCTTACATAGTTTACAAAGGTCACTAATGGGGAAGATCAAGTAGTTTTAAAGTTATAAAAGATTTTCCAACACTTTAAGACTCTTTCGGGATGGTATAATATATTTCAAGAACATGGCTTTATTACAAGATTAGTGTCCTATTTTTTATCCACGCAGAGATATTCAGTTCTTGTTGCGTAATTACATATATAACCCATAGTCTACTTACATAACCAGTGTTATTTCCTATTGTGAAGATCTCGAGCTGTATCGATACAACCAGGTTCATAATTAAGTTAGGCTGTTGCTCTGCGTTTACAATTCCCAGTGTTCGAATGAGTTGCTGGGTCTGCTAGAGTCACAAACAGTAGACATTTTTCTTTGTTCTGACATACTGTAAATTAAAGAGCCATTCTTAACTGCACTTGTAATAATTGACCAGCGGGCTGAACTGAAAGTCATCATTTTAGCACATCATATAGCGCGCTCGCACACAGACACACACAGTTGTGTTTCCCAGGAGACGGCGAGATATTTGGACGTTTTGAAGGTATCGGAACCATTGGCAAACATGATGTGTGACTTCGTCTTAAAACAGTGGTGGTGGAAGTGAATGACGTCTAAATTCTCTAGCTTAGCTTACATTTGTATTCAGTGATCACATTGTAGAATGAGTAAAAAGATAAAGGAGCGAGATTGTGGCTCGTTGATGGTCTTAGCATAACTGCAAACTTCTACTATGGTAATACAGGAAAGACTTTCCCCGAATACTACACAGCATCGAGGGTCTGTTTATAGCATAGAATGGGATAGAACAGAATAGATAGCTGGCTGTAGACGGACCAGAGCACAAGAAAGCAGACGGGATTTACGCTCCGTTTTTCGATCCAAGAGCTATCGCTGTTTGTTCAGAATCATGGAAACTTCTGAGGGAAACGAGAATTGGAAGTTATATCTTACATAAAAGTATGAGTTGTTGTTGTGACGTTCTCCAGCTTTAAAGTTTTTCTTTGTCACTCATTAGAATCCAACCCTTCAAAGATTCCTATTCGAGCGCAGTTGTTCTTCTACCTCACCTCCTACCCAATCGGAAATATTAATGCAATTATCTGATATTATTCGATACTGTTTTTAAATTGCTCGAAAATATCCGAAAATGTTTATGATTTTCCGACAGGCTAGGGGCATCAGCTCCAAAATGTAAGCATAGTCTCTTCCTCCACCATTTCTTGACTTAAATTCTTTTTTCTTTCCTTGCAAAACATATCCCTTCCGAAACACTCTAGCGTTAAACGTATTTAGTCCTGGCGGTTTCTACAGATACTATTGTTAAATTTTCAATCGCAAAAGTAGGGAGTTGCTTTTTGCTCTGAAGTCTCTAACGGTATCTCTCGTAATCAATCCATAAGTTTCGACAATTCGTTTTGCTTAACTGAGCTCACACATGAATTATTACAATTAAGAGAAAACATGAACAATGTCGTGAAGACAGTTTTCGTAATAAAAGGCTCACGTAATAATCTGCTTCCTCTGCGCCAATGGTTGTTTCTCCTTAAAAATGGGTCATGCACTCTTGCATAAAGTCCATCTCTTACTCAATTACCACTGCTCCTTTTATTGCTTTCAACTCTATATTTCTTAACTCCAAAATGCATCTTCCCTGTATAAATAAATTTTCTCAGAGACACAGCCGCATTTGAGGCACTCTCTATTCCTTATATTCCAGTCAAGGCACTTCTCGATCTCCAGTCCTTCATTCACGCCCCACTGCTTGCCTACACACCGCAGCCGGAAGACAAAAAGACATGCCAACTTCATCTAATGCCCATAGTTGGAATAGATCGGTCTACCTTTCACTGGATTCTGTCAAAAGAGGTCACCGTGCATACAACCGAGAGCTACCAGGTCGACTCACCGCTTGTCTCTCTCCCTCTCTTCCAGCAACTTCCGCCTTTCTGCCATCCGACATAATCCAGGGGTTGTTAGTCATGCTCGAGAGCGATGAGATGTGCGTGAGCTGCCGCACCTTTACTTCAAGTGTTCGGTCGTTAAGTATCTGCTATTTCCTGTAAAAGACGCACGTTTCCTTCGCTTATTTCTCTCGGTTAAATTAGTGTCCCACTGCTTGGGTGGAAGTCGCGCAGTTGCTTTAGTAACCCATTGCTCGTGCTAGCCGCTTCAGCTGATTTCCTACAGCTTTAATTAGTTCCTCTTTGCTAATGCAAACTGCTTCTAGAAAATGTATCACTAACAGACTTTAATGGAAACGTTCCTTACATTCGATGCCACTTGGTATTGTGTCTTTAAAGTTAAATTATTAAAAAATCAACCTTCAATAAAGCGTGACACGTACTTTATACTTTATGAGGTCTCGTTTAGCAGAATCCATTCATCTGCTGCGCTTCTCTGCTGCTTATATCCACTCAAGAGCTTCGGTTCTCTAAATTATATGACGCTATTGGTTTCGCCCGCAACGTCGGTTGTCTGCAACCGATTCCAATCAGTTCTTTCGACTAGAACTATGAACACTATACAATTGCCTCCAAATAGACGACCAAAGCAAGTCCTATATTGAGCTACCATGTATGCATGGCAGCTTAAGTTGGGCTTTGGCTTCGTACGCTGTTTTACATAAAAATATCTCATCGGATGAGACTTGACACTCTGCCTAATTTTATACTTAAGTCGAAGTTTCGCGTACGATTAAAATTTTAAGGCCATAGCAGTTTATCAAAAAAGTGCAAAAAGCGGAAACAGTTGTGAGTAAACCAGGAAAGGCTTCTGCCCAATAATAGTTATCATTATCAATGTAATTATCATCGTCATCATAAAACAGCTCATATGGCTGCTGCCGTCTTCACCGCATTAGAATGCCCAGAATCTTGGGGTTTGACATACCAAAACCTTAATGCTAATTTGCATGGAAAGACTTATACAACGATTGAATTATCGCTCCGGCACATTCACAATATAAGAAAAACAAACATGACAGCTCTGAATGCTCAAACACTACGTGAAATTACTGGAATGGAAAAGATACAGTTCCGTTAACAAGTATGGATCGATATCCCGGCTCATATTTCTCACTCGTTGACAATACTTATCTGAACAAAATTACGATCAAAGTGGTAGTAACTTCTAAACAATAAACTTCAAAACATATGCAAAAGACTAAATTGTAAAATGCAAGAGGAAATACATAAGATTCCCGCCCTCAGCTGCACAGTTACGGGACTCTTAACGTCATGAGACGGGAACAACCCACTTCCTTCTTCATTACGTACAACTGCAGCGTCTGCGGTGCCTAGAGGAAGAGCTCACTACGTTCGTCTTGTAGTTTTATATATATAATAACATCAGGCAACATCCTGTGGGCCCTCGGCCTCTGCCGCATGGCGGTTGTCCCGCAAGTGATGATTAATATTTGTCAATCAGGAATGGAATGTATTGCGTGCTCTTGTCATTTATTTTTATCCGACAGTGGCACAGAGCTTATTGTGACAGAATTCTTGGTAACCTCAGAAACAAAAACCGCAAATTAACGTGGTGGAACCGAAGAATACAAACATGCTGAAGCTATGCGGAGAGCCAAATGATTCAATAAAAAATACAGAAGAATAGTCAAAAATCAGTTGTATTCTAGTAATTTTAAGGACTTTCCTTGTGCTGGTCACCTCATGCAGCAAATGGTTGTACCCAAGTTCCTCATCACAGCTAAAGGTGCACCCAAGCTCTTCACTGCAGTAAGCGGTTCTGCCATATATTATCACTCCAGTAAAATCTACATCGAAGCTCCTCACTCCAACAAAATCTTCATCCAAGCTCCTCATTCCAGCAAAATCTGCACCCAAGCTCCTCGCTCCAGCAGAATCTGCATCCAAGCTTCTCACTCCAGCCAAATCTACATCCAAGCTCCTCACTCCAGCAAAATCTACATTCAAGCTCCTCACTCCAGCAAAATCTACATTCAAGTTCCTCACTCCAGCAAAATCTGCACCCAAGCTCCTCGCTCCAGCAGAATCTGCATCCAAGCTTCTCACTCCAGCAAAATCTACACCCAAGCTCCTCGCTCCAGCAGAATCTTCATCCAAGCTCCTCACTCCAGTAAAATCTACACCCAAGCTCCTCACTTCAGCCAAATCTACACCCAAGCTCCTCACTCCAGCAAGAGAAAGGCACAGGAGCGTCTGAACAAAAACTGGCAGCCGATGCTGTGCCCGAGATACTATGGCAAAAGATACCCAAAAAACAGGCGTACAAAAACTCACACGACTTGAGATTATGAAAGTTAACGTTTGCACAACAGAGAGTTTTGTAACCGTTGCTCAATACCGGTAACCTGCGAACTGGTTGCGAACTTTTGGGGTGGCTAAAAAATTTTTTACACTTGATGAGAAAGAGGGAAGTATCTGCTGTGGGAATTATGTAATAACATGTTTGCAGTTGTTAATTTCTTCTACTAGGGACGATCTCCGTATACCAAGTAGAGTATTCTTCAAAATTTGAACATTGTTTTAATTGTTTTTCGTCTCAAAACAACGACAGCATCTTTCAGTCTTGTTACCAAGATTATACATTTGGTACATTAAGGCAACTTGTGCATTGTTTTCAACGTTGAAGCATCTGAAAGAATTTTTATGACCACTAAAAACAATTATCTTTGGAAAAAATGTATAAGAGCTAAGCTAAAGAGGTTGGACAATAAAATCCGACTTTCAACATCGGTGGAGAACGTGCCTATACGGCACACACATATTTGCAGGCGTTTCAATTAATGCTTTCCCGACAAAATGTGACGCTTTCTTCGTGCCCCGAGAGGAAGTAGCAAAAGGATCTTGTATATGTTTCCATATCCTTCGTTTTGAACACAATCTGGTGAATCCTAGTGATCAGTTACGTACAGAGGTCTTGTAGGGTCTACCTCCTAAATTGCACACCTCAAAAACTTAAATATGAAAAGTCAGTAGTGTTACTTGAAGCCTTTATGAAAAATGAAGATGGTGAAGGAACCAAAGTGTTTAAGCTCATATCTCCATATAATGCCCCTGCCTTTGGTACGTCTGAGACCAACGCTCCTTATTCTTTTAATACCGTGAGACAGTCCAGTGAAACCCCAAACAGTTATACTCCTAATCCATGGATGTTAGATCTAATTTAAAGGGCTTGGGTCTCCTTAAGTCCCCTAAAATATTCTTAAGCCTCTTGTAATTTTTGGTGTTTTACTTAAATATAAATATGTACATCTAAAATAGTGCATAACTGCACTCACACACCTGGGACTAAGCACCCTTCAAACTCTCAATCCTAGTGACGGACTGACGGTACTGACATAAGCCCAGCAGTTTTATTCTAATATTCCGTAGATATAAACATAGCTGCATCATCATCACAGTTCCGTTACCAAATTTCAGTCGTGTTCATAACATTTTCCCTTTACTGAGGAAAATTCTGCCTGCCGTACATGATAAGCTACAGTTGTGCTCCATCAATGATTAACCTATTCACTCAACTATAATCTCCTCCTACATTAGCATTAGAAGGGCAGAATCAAGGCAAATTTTAGAATTGTTGCCGCTAATTGTATTTGATAGATAGAACATTCATTTATATTGCATCTCATTCTTCTCTTCAGTTTATTTAAAACTAAAAGAACTTTTTACGTGTAATTACTATCAGTTTATCTAGAAGCCACGACTAGTTGCCTCTCAGAATGAAACATTGTGTTACTGACACGTAACGTGTTGAAGTGAGTGTTCCGACAACCCAGTATTAACTGTATGTCTTCCTAGTTTGAACATTTCATGTATATAAAATATATGTTACAGTCGTATTTTCAAACACCTGTCACCCATGTAGTCTGACCATTATGATTTTTTTCGATAATCATTGGTGGTTTGAAGCGGGACGTGCTTCGCGCCCTGGCGGCGCACAAGCCTGTGTTAAACCACGGGAGTGGTTCGGGGCGATATAGACGTTGTGCCCCTGTTGCACTAGTGAAATTTTGTACTACAACGTGTGAGTAACCATAACTATGCGAGTTTTAGCCCCAAATACGGCACAAGTCATTTAGTTTTGATATGTATTGTTAACATTATTTTATCGTTTACTAGATGCCGTTTGACGTTGATGAGTTTTTGTAAGCAGGTGTCCCATAAGTGTTTTTTTCACTTTAAGATGGGCACGTTCTCAATTTTATTCTATAAGGACTGATTTCTTTATTGTAGATTCTTTTTGTATAAGATTTTAAATGTGAGAACAATAAAGGTGTAAAGGTGTAATGGGAACTTACGTCAAACCTCAGGATGCTGCGCGCTCTAATGCGATATACCTCGCATCCATTTGAGGTACTCCGTAATCTCATTATATATTTTTTAACATTTACTGAGTTTGCGGCGGTCTGAAGCGTAATCAGTTTACCAAACAGAAACAACTGGTACTCGATGCTCATGCAGTGGCGAATACAAACACTGAGAGTGACATTTCGAGCAAATTAATACCAAACTCGATTTCCATCTGTGAGGCGACTCGAACGCACGGTACCAGTAGATCGATGTCGATCCTATGACATTTTGCCGTCAGCGCCACCTCACGGCGGCACGATTACGATTGCGTCATACCCCAGCATCCCTGCAACAACCTCTGCAGCCATTGTGGGGCACATTAACCCCATACAACCTAAGCACGCCCCAGGGCGCTCGGGAGAAACATGTCAAGGTCTTATCTCGCTCGCTGTCTATCCGGCCACCGCAGGCCCAGCGCTGGAAACTTCACTTATTCTGCAGATGTTTTCGATTCACGCTGGGCCATCGAGATTATACAGGGTGTTCAGAATTCATCATTTAAATTTTTTACCCATATTTATTAAATAAATCGAAACATATAAATAAAAAATAAACATGTTTAACTATTATTCTCTCCGAATATCTATAATTTATTCAATACGCCTACCGTCGGCATCGATGACATGCTGCAGACGCTTGGAGGACACTTGGCAAGTGTCACGATTGATAGCATGGGGAATTTTTTGCTCATTCCTTCAAGAGTGTTGCCTTCAAAACCTCCTAATTTTGTGATGAAAAGTTGAAACCTTGCCCTCCAATGTGGACCAAATAATGAAATCAAGGTGATTACGGGCTGGAGATGAAAGAGGCCATTCTTCCTTGGAAATAAACTCTGGCACATTGCTTGCCAACTACTCCTGAGTCCTTTTTCGCGCGGGCGCAGCGTGAGTAAAAGACGAGTGCCTGGACGCAAGTTACATCAGGGGTTCCCCAAGGTAGCGTTCTTGGCCCACTTCTGTTCTCAATTTACATCAATGATCTCGATCTTAACATCCGTAGTAAAATTAGTAAATTTG
>LQNS02278091.1:63490590-63510017 GCA_001587735.2 Parhyale hawaiensis | reverse complement strand
CATTCCTCTACATTCTACTAACATAATGGCAATAGCTCATAGAGGACCGGGCTGTAAGTCCCGGTGTCTTTTTGGGAATGGGCCTTTTGGTTCGTCTACTGCCGCCTATCTAATCTAATCTAATCTATTTAAAGTTATAAATTATCAATATTTGTGACTATTAAGTAAAAATGCCCATCAATAAAAGGTTGTAACGATAATTATTGAACATCCTGTATAATGCATTTCCTTTTACTTGCGCATAGCATAACTTCGATCGTGGGATTTTGATTGGCTAGCTATCCAAGAGCAAGACCAGCGCCACTGGTTTCTGACTTTAGTTAAAAACTCGATCAGGCTCGAAAGCCATAGAATGAAGTTCCGAACAAGTCAAGGCTAAGTGATTTCAAGTATCTCAGTCTGAGAGATGGAATCGAAATCATCCCATTATTGAGCGTCGAACCGAGACTGAAACTAACGAGTCTCAATAGCGTCGATAGAATAGAAGTTTATTATTATTTGGTGCTCATACACAGAAGCATTGATAGAGTCCGATCAGAAAAGCATAGGTGTTTAGTCGACGTCAGCAACGGATAATATCCGATAATCGTCTATAAATTCCTGATTGAGAGTCAGAGATGTAGCTCGTAATTCATTAAGTTAGAAGAGTAGCTGGTAGTTTCATTTTTTTAAACCTTCGCTTCTTATACATGGCTGAAAATAAACCCTGCATTGTCCTAAACGTACTCCGAATATTTCCTACATGGTGGCGATCTGTAGTAATCTAAAAGCACAACGCTATTTTCAGGAATAGTGACACAGTGCATTATATAGGCACTATTAGACACGCAGAAATATGGTCTCAGTTTCGGCAGCAGTCCTTCCAGTTCGGTGATGCGAACCTCTACGGCATTTTCTTTTGGTAAGACCATACGAAATCAAGAAGTTGAATATACTTCCAACAAAGCTTCACAACAAATTTTGTAGCTCAAGTAGCATGGCGTTGGCTGTTGCTCCGACTCACGACAGGTTTTTCTCAATTTCGGGGTCCTCGCTGCTAGTCCTTTTTCTGCTCTGGAAGTCTCCGTTCGAGGAGTTTAGTAGCAGCTCATTACGGGGGAGGATTTTGTGAACCCGAGGAGAAGAGCAGCATAGTTCCGTGTCATAAAATTGTAATATTTTGTGAAGTAGCTCATAGCTTCTGATACTAAACATGTTGGCAATATATCGTATACAGGCATAAGAACTGAATCAAAGTTTCGTTAAAGTGGCGGGGGATATTAGCACTAACAATTGAACCATAGCACAGGTACTGATGTTAACCCTAATATAATGAACATTTGGTCTCCCCAGAAGCTAATTAACGATTATAGCTTCCTGGAGCGGCCAAGAGTTCTGACAGGGAAGCTTGTGAACAGGACTATCTGCTGTGCAAGTATGAACGGACGAAGGGAAATATTCATTATATAAACTGTTATCGATATTATTGAGTGAATGTATGTGAAGTGATGCAGCTCCACACTTCAGTTGCACGAACCAATACTGCAAGTTGCGGAGATAAGCAAATGTTCAATAAATAATTTAATTATTTACAGAAAATAAAAGAGTTTCAGGAGCAACCGAAGGAGCTATCCAAGAAATTCATTGCAACTGATAAAAATATAATCGTAACATAATGAAAAATAATATTAATAACTATTACTGATTTCATGACAGAAAAATTATGAAAAATCTATGCCGATGGCTTTGAAGCATTGGCAGCAGCGCTAACTGTAAACGAGGAAGCAAAATCTAACATGGAAATGAATTGGTAGAAAAAAAAAGGATTAGGCTTTTCACCCCAAAGTATTTCCGACAAAAATTGATAATAATTTCCCAAATACGAGAAAAATAGCGAAAAAAATTATAAATGGGAAACAAGCCGTACGCGTCGTACGCCATTGACTCATTTAGTTCAGCAGAACACGTGCATGAACTCCAAAGAAGGAAAATAGAGCCAAAACTAAGCCCAGTCTGCCGGAGAACGGTGATCTCTAGGGTCAGTTGGTGCCATCGTTTTTTGTGGGCGTAAGGTAAATGGGAGTTTTTTCCCGGCTAGGAGGGAAAAAAGAGGGAGAGAGAGAGAGACTGTAAGTCAGGTTACGATCGTCTCAACCTGTTAACCATTTGACCGAATTCAAGAGACACTTCCTTACATACTCCATTGCAACACTAGAAGACGAACGTAAAGATGAAAATAACTTGTTTTAGGCCTTCAAACCAATTTCTATTGAGCATACTATCATCGCGTTGCAATTTTTGCCAGTTTTGTGCTCCAATTCAGGAAGACTACGTACTTAGTTATATTTTACGTGAATAAAAGGCAATTAATTATTTGTCAGGAAAATAGATTTCATACATTGTGAAGTTGAACTAGCTGTTATACCTTTCCCCTCACGATCAGGATATGAAATAAATATAAAATTAAATATAATAAATTTATACACATCAGTGCTATAATTGAGCAACAAAAAGTAAACTAACGAGGGTACTTTGCAAAATTTACAGGGATTGAGAAGCCATTTTCTTATATGAATTTTAGCAGAGGAATTTAGGTGCAACACGCATGACAATAAGTAACAGTTGTTCTACTAATGAAACTATTCTCAACTGGATCAAATGAAAGTCTATAATATGGAATAATTTTGGCAAACAAAAAGTAGAATGGTAATGTTTTGTTGAGGTGGAATTGGCGGAGCTAGACTCTATCGATTCCAGCAGATATGTAAAAAATGATGCTGTCTTGCTCACAGAAGTGAATAATTTTTCCAAAAATAGGAACATGAAGTGGTCGAAATCTCTAACAAATCGAGCTGGCATTTCTTATCAATGGCATGCACTCGGGTCACAGTTTTTATTCCGAGACGGTGCATTGAAATTCCATTTTTTTTTCCCACGTAGGGAATTGTGAA
The DNA here is from genome assembly GCA_001587735.2 of Parhyale hawaiensis. NCBI lineage: Eukaryota > Metazoa > Arthropoda > Malacostraca > Amphipoda > Hyalidae > Parhyale > Parhyale hawaiensis. The sequence continues at coordinate 63,507,087 of LQNS02278091.1, read as the reverse complement.
AGGCCAACGGCGGTCCTTGCACAAACAATAGCGACAGATAAGGCATAGAGTGTGCCGGAGGTGGCACTTTCTGGAACACGTCGGACGGTGGTAAATGTTTGGAAACGTCTTTCTGGAACACGTCGAACGGTAACAGATGTGTAAAAATGTCTTTCTGGAACACGTCGAACGGTAGTAAATGTTTGGAAACGTCTTTCTGGAACACGTCGGACAGTAACAGATGTGTAAAACTGTCTGTCTGGAACACGTCGAACGGTAGTAAATGTTTGGAAACGTCTTTCTGGAACACGTCGGACGGAAGTAAAAGTTTGGAAACGTCTTTCTGGAACACGTCGGACGGTAGAAAATGTTTGGAACACGTCGGACGGTAGCAAATGTGCAAAAATGTCTTTCTGGAACGCGTCGAACAGTAACAAAGGTCTGGAAATGCTTTCCTGGAGCAAGTCGGACCGTGGTGAATGTTTAGAAACGTCTTTCTGGAACACGTCAGACAGTAATAAGGGCCTGGAAATATTCTACTGGAACACATTGGACTGTAATGAATATTTGGAACTGGCTTGTTGGAATTTAGGCCACGTGGGACCGTAATAAGGTCTGAAAACGTCTTTTTGGAATACGTCGTGCCTTGGGAAATATCTGGAAATGTCTTTCTAGGATCTAGGACAAGTCGGAGAAAACATCTCGACAAGGTTGACGCAGCGATTGAGCCTTGCTGCGCAAGAAAAGCTTCTACGGAAATCGCAAAAATGTAAACATCAGTAAATCCTCAACTGGAAATCAGGGAATAATTCCAAGTCCTATTAGGCATAGACCATTATTGAGCCCTAGTAGAAGGAATGGACTAGTAAGACATCCTATTAGACAAGGATTACTACTAAGTACTAATTTCTATTTGAAAGAGGTTACTAGTAAATCCTAGCTACTTAGCCCTCGTGAACAATAATCTAGTACGCTAATAATTCAATGATAAACTTAAATATTTAAAGTGGCCTCCCGCTGTCTCTAATCTTTCTTAAACTTATTTTCATCATTCTTGTACTGTACGGTAGCTCCAATCATCTGTTGCACCCGGGAGCGTACCTATCATTGATGTGTTATACACGTGATTCGAGAATAACGAACAACGGAGGTAGGTAGGCATAAAAGTACTAATGTATTAGCTGAACACCAGATGGATATATAAGGTCTATATTAATGTATTTCTTCCACTGGAAATCTTACATATTCTATTTAGTACTACATTGGTCTCCCAAGTCTTGTTCACCCTAACAATGGCCGAACTGAAGCCAAGGCAACCCAGAAATTAAAAATATTGTCCAGGAGTAACGGTGTCAAGTGAGCAACGGGCTTAAGTCTACTCTCGTAAATTTCATAGTTAGCCATCAACTCGCTTGAGAATAGCAATTTTTTTTTTTTTTTGCAACCTTTCCAATTGAGTACAGCAGAAGTAGTCCTTTTTTAACAAGGTTAGATAATTTTTCTACGGAGGATCTTTGTCCTACAGGAAAAAGGCCTACATATATAGCGTGGTATCGCAGCCCGGTTAAAATGTGGTTAACCTTTCAAGGGTAAAATAAAACGCCTGCTCTTCATAGGAACAGCATTGTACGAACCGTAGTTCTATTTAAAACAAGCTCGTCCTTATCCCAAGGAGAATTTCCACCCGACCCTGAAACCGATTAACAGCTTTAGCTTCTGGAACGGCCCTGAATGCTGCTGTTCTGGAGGCGGTTAAAGAGGAAAGTTGTGTTCACTGAGGAAAGTAAGGACTGGTCTACACGTTAGTCTTTCAACGTATACACTCATCCACTCGTCCTAATGTTTTGTAGCGTCGTTGTTGACACAAGTTTCTGTAGCCCATGAAAAGTTATTAAAACTAGTTTCTTCGTCTAGTGTCACTAGGAAAGTTAGTGTCAAATTTGGAGTAAAATGAAGCTAGGAAAAATGGTGCACTTTTCTAGGGCACGGTAACACAGTCAGACGAGGGGATGAGTAAACACGTGCAAAACACTAATGTGTAGATGGGCCTGTAGACGACCTGTCGCCCATGTATATACGGAAGACAGTTATGTCAGATCTGAGTGTTTGCGCATACAGCCGCCCAATTCTTCAGAATTGCGACGCCAAGCCAATAGCGTCGATCACTCCTTTTGCAACGAGGCATCTTGGGTAGTTCCACAATGGCGTGGCGCTATTGGTTTCACGTCACATTTCTGAAGGTTTCTACGGCTGTATGCGCACACTCAGATCTGACATAACTATCTTTTGTAAATAAACTGTGATATGTACTCCAAGTCATAGTATAATAACGGTCACAGTACGGTGAAGCGAACCGGTATTGGAACAACAGCTCGTTTTGTTTTCCTCAGTGTAGGTCCAGTCTAAATTCACAAAGAAGGAAAGTGGCAGAACTCACAAAACAAATACGACACACACTAAAGCGAGTCCCCAGCCGTGTCTCCACGTCACGCACAAAGCTCGAGACAATACGCCACAACAGATCGCGCTGCAATGCACCCACCATGATTGACTTTTACTTTCAATCTGATGCAGAAAAAACACGGTCGGTGTCTCTCTCTCTCTCCCCCTCTCTCGCTCTTTCTCTTTTTCTTGGTCCGTCTGGTAGACAAGATACGGAGCGCGATTGTCTGTAAAAAGCGCGACCACTGTGACACACTGTGGCCATATGGGTCACAGATTACCCCTCTTATAAAGTAATATGTGGTCTATACAGTTCCTCAACACTTGGAGAGATATGGACATCCAGATTGAAATTAAGGGAGGTGAACCGACATAGAACATTGCAACTGCTGAGGAACAAGCCATGGTAAGCAATTGACCTGTTGTTGCTGTTGTTCGTTGCCATCGTTAGGGTCCTCTAGTGCCAGCTCGGGAAGAAAGCTCTGGAAGGGACCTGGGCAGAAACGGAAGAAAGTCGAAGAGAGGAAGAGAAGTAAAGAAACGCAAAGCTCCCAGAGGGTGCAGCCAAAGATTATTCGGCGAAAGATCAGTGGAGTAACTAGGAGATAAGAAAAGGTGACCAACAGTCTGTTCACCCAGTCCACAGAGTTGAGAGGAAAGACCAGCAATCCGTCCCACTTAGAACTCATAGTCCGCCAAAACCGAATAGTGGCCTGAGCGCAGCTCAGGCCACTATTGCAACTCAGACTTACCATCTGAGCACGCGACGACGTATTACTTTTGTGACGACGCCTTTTCATTGCTCATGCCCGAAAACAAGTAACGCGAATCGGTATTGCAACAACAAAAGCCAGGGTTAGTTGTGCCCCACCAGCCAGCGTCATCCACTGCACGAAAATCGTGTTGCAGTCGGTAACCGCTCATAACCAAAGTAACCTCAATTGTCTCATTCCGAGTGGTACCAGTAGTAATTATTCTAGGGGTGAAGTTGACCCAGGCACGATTGTGAGTTCAATATAATTCAATTATATTAGATAAACGGGGCTCCCTTCAACAGTATTTAGCGTTCATTATATAATGTGAAACAATATTTCATAACTGTCAAGAAAAAAGAATGGAAGTAAATATACTAAAAGAAATACCGTAAAATTCTCACTTCTTGCGTTGCTTTTAACAAAAAAAAAAATTCCGTTATTTTTAACAGAAAATTGTTCTTGATTTATTCAGTTTATATGTTAGCTAATACACTAGGAGACGTAAATGTTTCCAGAAGAAAAGGTAGGCTATGTCACTGTAGAAAAAAACTACCGTACGTTCTACAGGAAAAATAATCGTAGCCAAAATGCAAACATAGACCTTTGAAAAGCAAGGTTTTATATTATACTGTCGAGGAAATTTCGACTAATACGACAATGATCAGAATTACACAAAATAAGTTAAATACAACAAAGAAAAAATTAAAACAATGAAGCAAAAGATACTTACTTGCAGAGAACATGACGGCGAGGTTGAATAGTTCCGCCCACAAAAACATTCCCCAGTTGCGGAAGAAGAGACGTACGGATAGGTAGCTTGGATGGAGCCATATCGCGGCTTTGTTTACTATCTTACTGTCAAGGTAACCCATGGTGACACTCTGTTTACTTTATTGCTTACACGACACAATCTTTACTTTATTGTTTACACAACACAATCTGTGTGGCAGAAATGGCAAGGAGCACTGTTTCCGTGATATATTTTACTGGCACGATTCAATTCTTCCAGTTCGTCTAAGTGCACTTTTAGGTTAATATTTTCTGCTATGCAACATGATTTTTCAACTTCGTCCTAATACACCAAGTGGTCGAGAAACTGAATGACACTTTAAGCAAACAATCGTCGTTGAAAGCCAACGTCTGGACGCGGGCTGTAAGTCGACTAGGAACGTCGTTCGATGTACGCGGCACAGGTAAAAATGTTTTAATTAGGCCTACTGTAGAGAAGGTCTGACCCGCGCCAACCGGTCTGTGGGTAAAAAAGATGTTCAGGCCAATAATGTCATGGCCTCTGGAAAGAAGATAGAAAGCATATAGTGGCACCTGATATTTATCCAAGCATCTACATTCCTGTCTCGAAGGCAGAAAATTTGTGTTATCTTATAATAGTCGGCAGTGGCAGTTCCCGACCATGTGAGTCGGGGTGTCACGTACTTCCACAAAATATTTACATAATCAATACTGTTTCTTGTGAATTATAGGATGCCTAATGTCCGTAAACCTGTGGATTATATACTGCACAAGTAGCCCGGAGTAGGCCTAGAGCGAAAAAAGATTTTTTTGTCGTTAGCAGGCGGTGTGCATAACATCAAACATCATCTGGACCTCTTCCAATATCAACTGAGGTAACTAAAGTTTAACTCTCCCATCTCATGACAGCTATACATCCTTTTTTTTCTGTAGGCATTGCAACAACAAAAAAAAAATAACGCAGTTAACCTATAACCAAGCCTATCCTAACCCAGCCCACAATGTAATCTATCCCAAATCTGCTTAAATTTCAGATGCGATCGTCAAGAGGAAAAAACAGAAAGCATTTAATGAAAACTGTATCATCAGCATTTGTTACCGGTAACATTGAGGGTTGATGAAGAGCCCTACAGCACGTACTGCCACTGGTAACAATTTATACTATTATGTAGAACCTTAACCACATGATACCTACCTACATATTAGCAAGTAGAACCCGAAGCATTATCCTTATCTTCTTTGAAATACAGTAGTTCTACTTGTTCCTCTCTACGTTCATTCCTTACTTTGTTCCTTAGCAAGTATGATCGTTACACTTTCAGTTTTAGATATTGAAAAATTAGGGTATCCTTGATAGGGTCTCGGGAAGGAACAACAAAAATCATAAGTTTTTAAGCTACTACTGCTCGGAGGTCTTAAGTAGATTTGCGTCTGACTTGGAACATATTTTCATTCATCGTATACATGATACAGGTCTAAGATATACCTGAAGAACAATGCTTTTGTTCTGTATAATTTCTGTATAATTCTAGCTAACCAAATAATAACTCTACTTGTTCTCCCTACATTCCTCCCTCCCTTAGTTATACAACTGTTACGCTTGACATCCGGGAGACGTTCAGCTTCCAGTAGTTTGGTTTAAGTTTTAATTTTTTTTATCACATATATGGTGAAAAAGTATTAAACACGAGTGGCTGTCAAAAAAGAGAAACTTCTTCAATTTCTCACTGGTTAACACCGACTGCCTACTTGGGCCAATTCCCAAGTCGATAGTGAAGCTTGTCCCATTTATTAGTTTTAAGGATGTTACTTGTAAAAATGAATACTTCTGGGTGCAGCGCCCTGATTTTGTTGGGCACTGCATCCATGTGAGACAATAAAGAGTTTTCTTTCTTTCTTTATTCATTTTTTGATTTATTTATTTCAGTAATAAATGAAAGAAAAACAGGGTATCACTGATGTCGTCTTAGGGTGACCCCACAGGTCATAAATTTACAATACGTTGCCTGATTATGAAAATAGAGACGTAGCTAAGATACGGTAGGACTCAGAGTATGGATGAAACATAAAACTTTTGTTCGCCTGTGGAAAGGGTTGACACCCATGTTACTTTGGAGTTATAATTGGCCCGGTCCCACTGGTCTTGCGAATGAATTATGAACGAATTACGAACGAAAATTGTCGGCATCCGCCGTATACAGTATATGCAATATTCGCAATTCATCCTATAATCAGCTGCTCAACCTTCGCACACGTTCTCCATGCATCCGCACTGAGTGGTTCATCCGCACCCAAATTTTTGAGCTGCACAAAATTTTGGTTGCGAATAAGATTCCGTAATACATCCGCGATACATGTGCAATACATAAACAATCCATACGCAATACCTTCGCTGCTATTCGCTATGTTCGCCCTTTATCCGCAGCGCTAGAGCAATTGCGTCTTGGTTGGGGAATGGGCGCGTATGTATCACAGATATATACCGAATGTATAGCGCACCCATCACATACATGCTACGAATTATGAGAATGCATTGCAAATACACAGCGTATTAATCAGCGAACGAATACCGGTTCGATTGCGGAAACCCAAAATTGTATATAAAAGTGAGCCAAAACTTGACTCTCGTCAGCCGTCATCTGGCTCATGAAAGTTGTGAGAGAAGTAGCATGTCAGGCTATATTGGACGAGTACTTGGATGAGCAGTTCACAGGCCCTACCACTGTACAAGGATGGCGCCTACTTCCCGCACACTATTGAGGCCATAGATGGCAAGCATGTCGCATGCAAAGTTCCAGCCGTATTATGTCCGCAATATTTGCAATATATTCAGCCTGATATAACGGTATTTTTCACTCACAGACGGCTTCAGCGATGCATTCTGCTTATTCAATAATAAATCTGTGGCACATTCTCTATACATGTGCCATTCATACGGTTCATATCCGCAGAGTACTGCGAAAAAAAGTCCGTTTTGGCTGCGAATGGTTGCGGACAGATGGAAGCTAGCAAATTCCCGTAATTCTGTGTTACCGGGAGTTAAAAGCTTCATATTTGCGCGTGCACAGCACGGATATAACAATTTCTATAAAATTTAAAACGTATGATATCTGTGTGAATAACAACTTGGGCCTATAACTGAATCATGCACGAGTATGTAGAAAATCGGTATGTTCTATGGTACGAAGTATTTAATCCACACAAAATATTTAAAAGTACATCAAATGAGCTAATATTGTTACGAAAATCTGATCATTTTCTTACTGATATATATAATTTTTTTGTGTCATCAGCGAAGATATATATGTAAAGGTAATCAGTGCATTACATATTATATGTATGGACTAACATATCTATTCGAAAGTTATTTCACAGAAATTACCATTCACTGTGTGAGAATATTATTTTCTGGAAACTAAAATTTTTTTTCCTAAAGACTGTTTACTTCCATATGTATATCTTCGCTGAGGAATGAAAAATACAATAAAGATACATCAGTAAGAGAATAATGAAGTTTCGTAACAATGTACCCATACATGTATCGGAAAATCATAGGCAATTATACGACATTTAGAAAGCGGCATCGAGTAATGCCGCATAATTGTTTAATGTTCCCTTAAATGTTATACACAGACTGCATACCTATTCCGTTAAAATTGCCGAGAAAAATGCCCCATCGTTTTCTTCTGTTAATTTTTCCCTCTTTTTTCCCATTGTATAAAAGAGAACTCATTCTAGTCTCATTACAATCACTGAATCAATACAGTTTAACTTTTTACGCAGTGATCAATCGAACAGTTAATACCAGCAAGTTAAACTAATGGCAGCGGATATTCATATAATGCAATCTAGGAGCTGTGGAAATTCCACAGCACGAAAGTATTGTTCTTCAATGAGGATACCTACCTCAGGCTCGTATCATGGACACAGTGAGAAACTATTATCCAAGTCAGAAAGCAAATCTTTGTCCTATGACCTGCAAGCTGCAGAGTAGTACGTAGCGTAGCCATTTGGACATTTGTGGTAGACTGCAGCCGTTCCTTGATTGTCGCCTACTTCCGATTTCCCTGGCCCCGCCCACTTTCGGTTCGCCCCCCCCCCCCTGACCTCCCGCTACACCGGAAGTGCATTGGCCGTTCTAAACCGGAAGCCCACGCGTGAGGGTAGGGTACGGCTGCAGTCGACCACAAAAATGCGTAAACGGTGGCTTTACCTTCTACTTTGCAGCAGCAGCTGTTGATCCTTCTCGAGGCCGTATCAAGGATACCTTAATCTTCTCTGATCTCATTCTGAAAGTGTAACGGTCGCACTAACTAAGAAATTAAGTAAGGAAGGAACGAAGAAAGAAACGAATGTAGGCAGGAAGTTCACAAATTCCAGCTCATCGAGAATTAAAGTGAATGGAGTAAATTATTTCTCCATTACGTCAAGGTGATAGTTTTTAATACTATTATATTCCAATTCATAAACAATCCATAGAGTATTAACTATCAATGGAGCTACCCAGCTCGAATATTAGCTAGGAATTTGTATCGAACCTACACACTAACGTAAAGACTCACTATTTGAAGCTATTTCAAAATCCAAGATTTACGGTATTTATTTTATCACGCTACGTATTAATCTGCACAGTGCTGCAGTAGTAGAAGTATAAATAGTAACAGGAACAATACCAGCGCATCAGGGACACACTGTCTACAGTATATAGCGCAGAACCAACTATTCCTGTAGCTAAATACAGGCTCGTGAGGCACTAGTGCACGAAGTATGTCTCGTTGAAGGTGAAATATTTTGTCGGAAAGTGTGGAGTGAGGGCGAACTCACAGTAAGTGAGTTCTGTGTTTCAAATCTTGGCAGGTGCACAAATTCTGACAGGAAGTAAGGCACAAAGTATCTCTAACCCTACACAGCTGGGCTGAACGATTATGCTCAGTCATGCGCCACAAGGCAGGAGACGAAAAACGAAAATAAAAGAAGAAAGATGGACCCGTGCGGAAGGTCCCTTCTACGCCCCCCCCCCCTAGCTCTCACACGGGAACAGATAGGAATCATATGGGAAGGGTCGTCTACCGCCACTCGGCCACCTCCCTCGATGAAGTCTACAGAGCCTACCTAACTTCACAAAACTAACCTCGTCAGCAAGAACTGCCGCCGGCTGCAACATCTGCAGAAAAGGCATTTGGGTCAGCCCCTGGGTGAGCGATACTCATATATATTCGGACAGGAAAAGGGCCTGAATATACCACAATGGGTTTCTGCACAGCTCGATTATAATAGCAGCTTTTTGCAATGAAATTAATCCAATAGATTTGTAAGATATTTAGGATTTCATATTCCGCAATAGATGTGAAATATATAGCTTTGCTACTTAGGCCGAGACCACCATAACTTAAGAGCGGACTTTCAGCGCATCTGTCGTCCAGAATACACAGTGAAAGTAAGCATCCAAGATACCCGCGGAAAGTAAATACTGACACTGAACGAAGTGTGAGCTGAAAATCTGCTCTCGAGTTCGGCGCACGATTGCATTATGTGTCCCGGTATTAATTATAGCACTGATGAGCTGAGGGTCACCACTTGGCCGCATTGAAGTCATAAGGTATGAGACACATTCATACTTTGGTCTTTTGTTTCCGGGGACCTGTAGCGGCGCCAAGGCGGCCTTAACCCCCCAAAATAATGGGCCAAACCACAGTATCGCTACCGTGTAACCAAAATACATGTATCCCATGGCAAAGTCAGCCCCTCCACGTTTTACTCCAGCCCTTCTCAGCTTCCCCAATGCACTTTTCCTTGTGCCCCCCCCCCCCATCGGATGCTGTACTAGCCGTCCTAATACTTTCCTGCAAAAAAGGGCCTGCATTAGACTTCTAAATCATCGCAAATTTGAAGAGATATATAACACTTTACTAATGATACTTACTGAGCAAATGGATTTGACGGCTATCATATAAGTAACTTTTTTGGTGGAAATACCAGGGATGCAACAGACCGATTGAACAGTTGTGCTGCTTAAGGGGAGCAGAACACAAGAATGCGAACACACCTTTACAGGCACCAAAATAGTGACGTCACCATGCTACTTTTGTGTTCATAGTTTGCGTCTTCCTTATTCTTTTAACTGCTGTGACAAAAAAAAACTGGATTGAAGCCGTCTGGAAAGTAATCGGTTGGGCAATAACCTCCCTGACACTCGATGCAAGGTAGTGAAACCACCGCAATTTTGACTAAAGTTACGGACAAGTTAAATCAAACAAGATTAGCTCCCTTGCATTGGAACTGTCTATATCGATGACGCTTTGCACATTGTGAGGCACAAATGCGCTTTGTCAGCGGTAAACAACTTACTGAATACCAGCACCGTTAGCTCACTCGCAATTTTGCCAAATTTCGCAGCAGTAACAATAAAGTCGCGTTTATCTCGTCCCATTACATTAACCATTACCTATACCAAGAGGTACCACGCACTGAATATATCTCTTAGATCCAGTACACACACGCTAGTCAAAAGAACGAGTTCGTCATCTCCAACGTCCGAATTCGATGCGTTGTCCATATGAATAGCACACACTCACAAAGAATTTCGAGTTATAATTCACTCCCAGTGTGAAGATACGCCCGAAAGTTAACTAACGGGGCTTGCTGAACAAATGGCGGAAAACAGTTTTACAGTTTTTTTTTAATAACCTCGAAACTGTGATTACGAGGGCTCATCAAAACGTTCAAACAATTAGCTGAAGAAACGCGTTCTTCTAACTAGGTGTGTGCTACCTAAGAGTGATGGTGTATCAACAATCGAAAGTTTGAATATTTCAATGCTATATGAAAAAAGTTTCATGGCTCTCAGTAGTTTGCATTTTTACAAATATTAAATTCAGCACTCTCTATGAAGGAAAGAAGTCAAGTTGAATACATAATCGCAGTTTAACTTGTCTATGCAGTTCATTCATATGTTTTTTTTTCCATGACATTCAGTTAAATCTCCGCGTGAAACCTGGGACGGACTGAATGTTGTGTCCTCGAATGGGTCAGCATAATCCAAATAAACTAATCTCTTCGTTTGCTTCGAGTTTCGGTATCACATGCGACACTTTCATTATAACATCTATCTAACGAAAACCTGTTTCGAAGTATTTCATATCGACAAAAACTTTCCTGTTAGTGATGATGCATATACGAACGAAAGCACGATTACAAATTTCCCTACTTTCTGTGTTTACTCCATAAAAAAAAACAAATACAAAATTCCCAATGCGAACCATGCCATATATAGGCTATGAACTCTTTGAAGTTGAAGCACGCACTTTTTTTGTAAGAAACATACATTCAACACACATGAACAAGCTTCGAACTTATGAGCATACTTTTGCCGATACGTAGTGAATGTATTATGCAAGTATCATCCCAGTACAAGACGTCAATATATTGTACACTCCAACATGGCAGGCACAAAATCCATACGTAAAGAATAGTAACATTTCTTTCTTCAACACAGCACTGTTCAAACGAAGAGAGCGTAAGCACCTACAACCCAACTCCACAAGCGCTCGCGCGCAACTCCAAAGAGTCGGGCTCAGTCGGACTGTCGGAGTGATTCCCACTCTGACCTGCGGGCTGCGATGGTATGAACGCGACTCCAAAAGACCTCGATCAAGATGGTGTCGCCACTCAAGTGCCCAAAAAGTTACCTTGGGATGATGCACACTCATTTCTCTGCAGCGCAGACAAGGAGATTTAATGGTTCAACCTCCTTGAGCACAGGGACTAGGAGGGTGGAAGAATAACCCCCCTTCCTTCCCGACAGACGTATTTCCCTAGTATTGTGTGTGACTATTGCTCATGCGTCATCGATTGACACGGCGGAACCGAGTCAAATTAAACCCAAGAGGTTTAACTTGTCCGAAATTTTTTAACAAGAGCGTTGGTTTTGTCACTTTGTTATCCAATATAGTAGTAATCCGGTTTTGCTTGAGACGGCCGAAAACTTCATTTTGTGAATGACCATTGAGTTTTCGGCCATCTCCACGGCGATCGCTTCTAGGGGCACGATCATCTGGAAAGTGAAATTAAGTCTTCGAAGCTTGACTTGTTCAAAATTCCAGACATAAGCTTTGGCGTTGAACTGTGTGGAAAGTACTAAAAGTAACCCGTTGACGTAGAGCGGGCTGAAAATTCCAGTTTATGGAGAAAAATTGGACTTCTGGAAGGCTTAAAAGACAACCGATTACGGGTCAATACCTACCTGAAACTCAAGTCAACGAGTAGAAGTAGCAGCAGCAGCACCTGCATGTTGTTTCTTACAAGTTGAGCCTTGAAGGCGTAACTTCGGCGCCTAATTGAACGCACACTAGGTCAACGCCCACAAGTTTGTTAGTCTTAATGGCGAAACCAACGCTCTTAGTAGGTGCGGATAAGTCGAGGTTAGATGGCTGAGCTTAATTCGACTTTTCCATGCTAAACGATGACACCTCTAAACTAGCCAAACCTGATATTTTCGAATCAAGTTTCAAAAGTAAAGGGTTGAGACCTCTAGTTTCCAAAGGGGTTGCGGGAGAGGATAGAAGGCACGTTCGACTGACCATCGAATTTAGGGCTTTGGAGCTTGACTTATCCGAACGTTGAACAGGCGCTGGCTTCGACCCGCTAAGTCGCGTTCCAGGGATTGAGTCTAAATCGATTACCGATGAGATTTTCAAGACCTCAATCTTGCTCAGCAAGGGCTGGTTCACACGCAAGCCAAAAGAACGAGTTTCCTCAGCAAATCTTCTGAACGTTTGATTGAGCCCCCGTAAACGCAGCTTTGAGCTTATCATAGGAGTAAAAATATAAGTCGTCAGTTCAGTTCAGTTTGTTCAGCAATTGCCGTTAGTTGTTTCAGACAGCTTTTCGAACCTGGAGAGACTTATAGCTCAAAATCTGTGCAAGTGTGTGTGTGTGTTATTAAGCAGACATAGCAACGCATTCGGACGCGGAGAGGATAAAACTCGTTCTATTTACTAGCGGGTATACAGGCCAAAGAACTGATTTTTAGCTGGTTCAACGTAATCGTGTTGCTTCTTCTAACACTTGCAACACAATTCGAATAGCAGAGCCGGAGCTTCTGTCAGAAGTTCCGAGAAAGTTAGCCTCGAAGTCGCGATTCAGCCAGTCAAACGAACGCGCCCAATGTTGAGGAACCACGTTCTGTTGTCGCTCTTGCAGCAACAGCGAGCCGAGCTGCTACATGTTTGAATGTCTCTTCTGCCAGCCCCAGTATTCATTCAGTGGATCACTCAAAGAGTTCATCAGATCGATTCTCATATTAACTCGAGATCAGTGCTGACTACTTCTGCTCCTCACGGTGCGAGAACATTAACATTCTAATCACATGAAGCGCAATGGGAAATGAAAATTCTATTTTACCAACGAACAATAATCTAGCTCGCATACAGTGGATACACTACAAGAGGTTTTTCCATAGGTCTAGTTCCAGCATTTCGAAGATCTGGTAGCATGCAATCAGAAGTAGCCGGTGCCGACAGCCAATTTGAGAATTGGCTGGTCGAATGAACTGCCTCATGTCCTGTTGCTGCGCAGCAGTGGGTGCGCACTTCACTTTGCCTCTCCATCCCGGAGTGTTCTGTGCAGTAAAAAAAAAACACACACAACTGAAAATCCGTTGCCAAAGCTGTTGAGGCTCGAACCAGAAGGTTTCGTAAGTGATGTAGGTGCTAGTGATGGGTCGAATCTCAAGTAAGTGCATGGGCAGGGAGTTTTTTGTCTTTGTGTGCATCTATACTCTTCTGTCTTCACACAAGAGTGCAGAGTAAACAATACAGTGATAAACGGACTGGGATCTCATATAGCTACACTCTGCCCATTGTACTAGGAGCGCACTCGGATGTAACTTTAGGATATCCGCGGATGCGGATCTTTTAACAGATTTTAAAGTTCTGACATCTGCGGATGCGCTTGCGAATGTTACCATTTTAACATTCACGGATGCGGACGTTCAAGAAGGCGCGGATGTCAGCGGATGCGGATATTGGCCCCAATAGAAACACACACCCTCTCACGACAGCAGTTTCTACCATACATAAGGAAAAAATAACTTGGATGGTGCTTTGTTGACAGGAACAGCGCTTGCAGACACTTCAATCCAAATGAGAATCTGTAGTTTTCTGTACCGTGGATGAATGTAGTGTACAGTGATAAACCCGCACATTCGCGCATCCTTTTCTGCGGATTTTACAATTCTGACATTCGCGGATGCGGATGTTACTATTCCAACATCCGCGGATAAGGATGTGCAAAAAGGTGCGGATATCCGCCCCATCACTAGTAGGTGTTATGACCCATCGGCCACGCGATATTTCAAAGATGTAGTATCACTAGCTAGAAATTCTAATTTTTTCTTCAGTGACTGTTTTCAACTGATTTGGGATCAAAATTGCACGCAGGATTAATATACGTGTTGATTTTTATTGCTTAGGGCTGGTTTTCAAAACACATTCGCTGGTCAAAGCAACACGTTTGGCCGAAATAGCACGGTCAGCCGTGCGTTACTGAATTCGGGCATTACAGCAGCACGTCATATGTAACTAGAGCTAAATAAAAGAATTTCTCACAGCTTTATGTAGCAATCGTCATATAGATTTACTATTATTATTATTATTACATTGGTATTGTCCCGCTATTTCCGAAACCAAAACAATCAATAGCGATCTAAGATGATTTAGTCGGCTTACAGCCGGAACCACAACGTTGTGCTCAGGTGGCAAGAGATGAAGGACGAAAAGAGAAGAAGACAAAAGAAAGAAGCGTCCGTGCGTTAATGTCTCTTCTGTGGCCCTCCGCACGGGCGAGGTAAGAGCCCCGCAGAAAGTCGGTCACCTCGATCGGCGACCCACCTCGCGGGACAGAAAAGAAATATTGAGAACCTACCAAACTCTACAAAACTAACCTTCTCAGCAGGAACTGCGGCCAGATGCTACATCCCCTGCAGAGAAGGCACTCGGGACCCTAGGATGCGTGATGCCCAAACATATTGTGGCAGGGGAAATAGACTTACTATTTTGGACATGATTCGCTCGATGTTAAAGAAATACTAAAAGCATAAGTTAGCAGTTGGTAAATCGATCACACTAGAGGATCAGGCACACATTGATTTAGAATATATGTCGCTATATACTACCAGCAATGCAACTTTCCATAGAGAGATGCTTGTCTAAGGGGGTATTTTCACTACAGGTGTGCGTTACTTCCACTGCCAAAAGGATAAAAAATTTCTTTCTTTGGCAAACTTTCTCTTATATGCTCTCCAATAGACTTCTTGTGCGAAAGGAAAACTACTCAGGTTTCATCTTACGTACTAGTAACAGCACTAATACAATCCGTTTTTCATTCTATTAAATCGAACGGGTGCTATTTAGAGGTTCAAATTTCCTACCTTTTCCAAGCATAGTGAGACGTAGCTACATATATTAATAAATACTAATGTACATAAAATCACGAGTTATTGTAATAAGACTAGGTACTACTATAAGCGGTCATCGAAAATAGCAAAACTTTGGCACATTTGTATTATTTTTCAATGTTTACACTTTTTGCAGTATAAACAGTGCGATTTTGGCTGCTTGTATTTTTTTAGCAATTTTCACAATTTGACAACGAACGGTAATTCGGCGTTTTTAATCAGAGTGACAAGTAACACATATACGATGCGAATTATTATCAAGCGAGTGTTAGTCATGATGATAAGTATGTATATAGAAAGAAATAACTGAAATCATTATATTCCTAGTAGTCCTAAGTAGTCCTAGTCCTAGGTAGTCTCTCTACCCACAGATCTCGAGTACACTGAAATCCAAAGAGAGGGAGAAAGATGGGACAAAGGATGTCAAGAAAAACGTGGAACCCGTGCACGAGTCAACGCGCATGGGAACAGCTAGTCGGGAAAGAAGAAGAACAGAATAAAGCATGAGCAAGTAAGAGTATGAAATCGGGAAGGAAAAAAAGTGGGCACGTAAGACAGACGTCCCGAAGGCCTAGCTAATGGCTAAGGTAACCTACACGAGCCCCCTGGGGGTCGCCGGGCCCCATATGAAGAAAATAATAACCCATCGTAACATGAGCTGTCGTGATACTTGGGCCTCGAAGTGTGCATAGCCATAGCTTACGGGGTACGTACTATAGTTAGTGTACGACCTGTCCTCATATCAGCGGGACGGTCGATCTTCAGTCTTGTGGTGGAGTCTGTACGGTTCAGTACCAGTTTGGCGGCGGCGTCTGTCCGTCGCTATTTAGTGCAGTTGTGCCTATCAGTCAGCAGCAGTGGGTCATGTCGCTGCTCAGTGGTGCCTTCACTAGGGCCCACGAAGGTCAACTCACAATCCCTAATACCAACATAGGCCGATTCTGCTATTTGATTATTTTAGCCCCTTGAGCGTCATATGCTCCCTGGGGGAGGTCATCTTTTTAAGGCCTTGAGCGCCAGCTTGGCGCTCCTTGGTGACGGGAACGTGCTGTAATTGATTATCACTTCACTTATTTGAATTATTTGTAGCTACCTTGGCTTTCTCTGAGTTGACCA
>LQNS02278091.1:63473641-63488312 GCA_001587735.2 Parhyale hawaiensis | reverse complement strand
GTAAAAGATGGGAAGGAAGCAAAGTGGGCACGAAAGACAGCCGTCCCGAAGGCCTAGCTAATGGCTAAGGTAACCTACACAAACCCCCTGGGGGCGCTACTCCCCATAACATAGGGTGGGCGAACCTAACTTACCTAACCCTATGGCCTATGGCCCATCCTATGCCCCCGGAGGGGCCTGGTTTCAACTGTTGGACAGTCCCTGCCTTTAGTGAAGTTTACTATTCAATCTAATTTCACCATTTGGGTGATCGGCAGTAGAAACCTCTAGTTAATTGTCAAGTTCGGAGAATATTAACCCGGTCCGTTTCGGGATGTGGTGCTGTGGTAGACGGCTAGTCTGGCTCACCGCCGCATCCCGTCCAGGATTTTTCCAACACCATAACATAGGCTGGGTGAAAAAGAACTGAAAACGTTTCATAACATATATTGAGTAATGTCGAAACAGTGACATTAGGGAGGTGTCGCAGATCAGTAGTGTTGCTGCAACAGCAACTGTCACTGGACGTAGAGTACCTAAATATGTACGTGGTATCTCCAACGTGTATTGTTTTGGCATGGGCGTCATAGGCATCTCAACTATTTATTATTATTATTATTATTATATTGGTATTGTCCCGCTATTTCTGAAACTTAGACAATCATGCGATCTAAGATTATTTACTCGGCTTACACCCAGAACCACAACGTTGTGCTCAGGTGGCAAGAGATGAAGGACGAAAAGAGAAGCAGACAAGAAAGAAACGCCCGTGCGGACGGTCCCTTCTGCGGCCCTCCGCACGGGCAAAGTAAGAGCTCCGCAGAAAAAGTAGGTCACCTCTATCGGCGGCCCACCTCGTGGGATAGAAAGGAAATAGTCCCTATACAGAATCTACCTAACTACAAAAACTAACCCTCTCAGCAGGAACTGCGGCCAAATGCTACGTCCCCAGGGGAGAAGGCACTCGGGAATCTCAACTATTAGCTATATAAAAAAGTAGATTTACCTCTGTCAAGAAGATTAGGTTTTCGTCGGGTTTGTCTGCCGGTCTCTTTGTCTGTTACCAAGAAAAGTCAAAGTTATGGACAGATTTAGACGAAATTTATTGGGATCGTTAAGTAGGTATGTTAGGAGGAACAGATGATTAACTTTTGGCGAAAACCTGTTTATCAGTTTGTTTGTCTTCCTCATTCTTCCTAATGCCAGAACTCGAAAAGTTATGGGCGGATTTTTATGAAATGTAGGTAGCTATATATAGCACGAAGAGTAAATGATTAAATTTTCGTCATGATCCGTTTGTTCGTTCCTTAGCTTGTTGCAGTCTTCAATTTTATGCTTGTTAGCGCAATCACTCAAAAAGTTAGGAATGGATCTTAATAAAATTTACAGGCGTTGTTGGTAATGTTAACTTTACATAGATGATTAAATTTTTGGTGATGATCGGTTGATCTGTTGGTGAATTTGACTAACGTTTTAGCAGCATAACTCCAAAAATTATGAACGGATCTTCAAGAAAATTGATGAAATGGTTAAAACTCTTAAAAGACACCAATGATTAAATTTTTGTGTTGATACTCTATCAAAATACTGAACTAGGTATATTAGTTTTAATCACTCTTCAGAAACTTCATCTCTAACTAAAGTAAATTAATGAATAGTTTTTTACATATTTCAATAAGAATGTTTCCTTTTCAACAGTACAAAACACAACGAATAAAAAGTAAAGATGTAGAATCTACAGGGAAACAGTGCAGAAGTCTTATGCAGCAAAAAAAAAAAAAAAAATCAGCCAAAACAAAGTTTCCAAAAAGCAGGTAAGTAAAATTCACGAAACATAATTATGTACATTTATATCCAAAAATCACAGTCTGGAAGATAACGATCCTTAACTATATTAGTACAACATATAGCTACACGAGTACGACTTTTCCACAGCAACACACATGTTCACCGTACACTAAGATGGCTGGTATTTAAGTATATATATCGGTAAGTTTTCTGGCGCTATAACTATATAACAAAGCGAAAAACAATCCTTATCACTGAAAAAAGTGCTGTCTCACACACCGTAAGGAAGAAGTTCAAGATAACGTACGAGTATTAGTATTAGTGAAAGCGATCTTACGCTGCATCGTACCGGGTGGTCCATATCAGTAACACTTGCATGGGAAAAATTAATCAAAGCACAAGTGCTCCGGCTCAGGAAAGTTGACATAGTATGACGACCAATAATATTTTCCTTGACTGCTTTACTTATCTAAAGGAGAGTTCACATGATGGTCAGATGGACGAGTTTCCTCGGGTAATCCTCCGAATATTTTCTTGAGTCATTATCAACACAGTTGCGCGGCTAACACAAAAAACTGCGACAATAATTGCTGCAGAGTCGCCCTCCTACAGTAACGTTTCGGGTATCTCTTCATGTTTGGAGCGAATTAAATATAAAAGCCTTTCGCTCATGTGCTATTAAACTGACACATCAACGAGTTTGGACTCGGAGCTGAAGAAAGTTATTCATTTCGCTATCGTGTGAAGTAGCCTTAATACTGCATTTCTGCTTAGAAAAAAGAAAATGCGTGGCACATATAACAAGACAAGCCTTCAAAATTGCTGGGAATATTTCCTGAAGTTCCGACAAAAAAGTTTTTTTGGCAATGATATTGCCACAAAGTTCAGTTTTACTTCAACGCTACATCGGTTCTTTCTCCTATATATACAACGACACAAATAACACTACATAGATACCTCCAATATTTAGAAAAAGTCACATATCAACGACCCTCTATTTCATGTTTCTTCGTTCACAATCCGCTATATTTCGAGGTATAATAAAGATAAGTAATAGAAGCAGTTTACCAGTATCTTGGATACGCTCAAAGTACGCGGTAGTCTATTTGTATAACAATTGAACGCTTCTGGCCCACACATATATCAATTATATACAACGGAAAACATGTTTAACTTTTTCACAGATATAAAAATTTTTCATTTCTTCTAAATTGATGTTGCTCGGTTCAGACAGGCAATAGAAACATGGATAGCACAGTGGTGGTTATCGTAGATAGGCACTCGCTAAGAGCAGTAAGAACAGGAGAACTTCAAACGTCACTAGCAGTTCTAGCGGAAGTTCTGCACAAACAACACGCACTGGTGCCATAGAGCTATCACGTCATAAGCTATAAAGGGGAGGTGATAAACAGAAAACCGACTTTTGATATGGAATCCTCATGTCTTATTTAAAAAAAGTACAGGTGAATAAATCCTTGTGAAAAATGTTAACCTCCCGGTTAGCATGAGTGGGAATTAGTCGAATTAAAATTTATTTTGCACTAAAATACATACCGGTAGCTAGAACGCAAGTTGACAGGTACAATGTACCTTCCATAATCGATCCGCCTTATGAAGTTGATTATCGCTCAATGCCACAGCACACTCTGCATGTTTTGTAGACGGTGAGACGAGGAGAGAATATATTACAAACGGAGTAACGCTATAAAAAAAGAATTTGCAATAGCTTCATCCACACGACCCGTCGCTCCAGCCATGTTTCCAGCGCTCATCCACGCGGCTGCAGTCAAATTCTTGCTTGCCCAATTTCCTGTTGACTTCGTTGTGGGCCTCACAGAAGAACTGAGACAGAGCCGAGCCTGACGCCACGTTTGGAGGGTGCGTCGACAGCCTGTACACATCACATTATACATTTTTTAGGCAAATCAGAACAATTACACGGACTTACTAACAACTTTTATTTTCACGGGCTGCAGACTTAAGAATTGCTAATAAAATTCACCCTTGGAAGCTGATGCGAGACCCGTAGCTGCAACTTGGTATGCAGGACAAGCATGTTAGATATTCGTGTCGCTATTTGAAATTCCAGTAAAAATAGAATATGGAACATTTACAAATGCTCTCAGGAGCCGTCCAGCAGGACTGGAAAAAAAAGTTAAAAAGCAAGGCACAGCGCGTGATTACTTGAAAAGAGCCGTGATGCATCGAAAACTGATATCATATTTGAATCACAAAGTAGCAGCAATATTAAAGCTACAGTTAGAAGCCTTCAACCAGAAAATACTTATAGACTAATGTTTTCAAATTGCTATACGGTAAACACGTTCTGAAGTTAGATAGACTACTGGGATATACCTACGGCATGCCATGCTTAGCAACTTTAAAAACCAATCATTAACATTAACAGCTCAAACATAATTTTTTAGAGTAATTTTTTATCCTATTTTCAGGTAATGAAGAACGGTTACGCGGTTTTTATTGTGAATTGTCGAACAGGAAAAATTCAAAGATTTTTTGGGTTAACTGAATTGAACAGTTTGGGTATAAGTGGTATTTAAAACGAAGTACCAACATAATGAGCACAACGCAGTGTTATAGCCTAACAATGCGTTGTTCTATGCAATATCCTGCCAAGTTAGAGTACCGTCCGTAGAATTGAGAAATAAGAGGCTAAGCCAAAGGAGTACGTGTGTAAGTCTGCACTATTTTCAATACACACGTAAATAAGGACCCTTAAGCCTCCTACTCCTAAGAAGACTTTGAAACATATATGCTAAGCAATCAACACTACTGTAGAGCTTCATCAACTTGTGATAGCAAGTGCTTTGGATGTATTTCTCCCCATTCCTTCGACACCAATGTGCATTCAAAACGTTTAACTTAATTTGACCGCTACTCACCGCTTTCACTAACTTTCCTATTTTACGCTGGAATTTTATTACAAATGCAGAGCATTAAAGAAGCCAAAGCTCAGTGTAGTAAACATTTACGTAAAGTCTATATAATCTATTCGTTTTTAGCATTAGCCTATTAGGCTGGGCACGAGCAACAATAAACCCTCCAGCGGAAGTGATGAGACTGAATAAGCCTAAACATGATTCGGCAGGAGCGGCGCCAGCTATGGCATGACTTGCAGATGCTACTACAATAAATCAGTAGCTACACTACAGCACTGCAGGCAAATCTAGACTCACACGCGGTAACAACAAGCAAAGTCTGTGACTGCACTTCGCCCTAAATAATCAAAGTTTTGACAAGATAATTACATGAATTAAAGTTTGGCCCAGTAAACCATCTTTCTCTGATAAAAGCTCACTTTTTTTATTCTGTTGAACCCTAGAGATTTTTTTTTTAATTTGGGTCAAAGCAAGCAAGTCTCATAGTTACGTACCTATTTAAGAAAAATTAAATAGGTCGCTAACAGGTTTAGACTGACTGCATAGGTAGGTACTTATTTCTCCACACCGAATACCATTGTATAAATTCATCCACTAAGCTACCCCCCCCCCATTCTCTGAAGTCGGAAACAGACAACTCGCTCACAAAAATGTAACTCTGCTCTCTCTCACACACAAAAACCACACGCTAAGTCAGCCTCACCATTCTCTGAAGTCTTGAGCACAAGGAGGACAAGGATATAATCTGGAGAAGAGTCGGATGAACTGCGTCATGTCCTGTTGCTGCGCAGCAGTGGGGGCGTCAGGATAGTTGGCAGCCACCGTGTGAAGTAGACGCCAGGAGCCCCGGCCCAGAGACACCACATCGGCTGGACAGCCTTCTTTGGCAGCCATGCCTAGCACAAAAAAAAACAATGTGGACGAATGAATATGTGCTACACCTGGCACAAACATAATTGGCTTCTCGCACAGGATAGCAACACACTAACATTCGTCAATGCCGTTATGCTGACAAATATACAGGCAAACAATTGGAAGAACCTATGCTAATACAACAGTGTGAGCAAGATGATAAGTAGGACAGTGGACAAGAGAGACAGCTTCCGTGGTATTTAATAACATGAGCAAAGAGCACTGTACCTATCCCTATGGCCCATCATCTGCCCCCTATGGAGCTAAAACGCTAAAATTTTCAATTATTTCACTGCGTTTTTTAGTTTTATTGATTTTCATGTTGCAATTAGCCACCTACACATCTTTCATGAAAGTCTTTTTAGGAATGAACTTCAAGCTATATTTTTTTTATCATCCTAATTTTACCTCCGCCGATGAGGTTATGTTTTTGTCGTGTTTATTTGCCTGGCTTTCTGTCTGTCACCAAAATAACTCAAAAATTCATGAACGGATCTTTACGAAATTTACAGGGATTGTTAGACATGTTAACCGTAACAGATGATCAAGTTTTGGTGGAAATTCGTTCATTCGTTCGTCTGCCAATTTTTCTTAGTTAGTACCATAACTTAAAAAATTAAGGACGAATTTTCATGAAATTTACACGAGTTAATAGGTATAACTAATACGAAGAGCAAACGACCAAACTTTCGTGATCTGTTCGTTCGTTTGTTTATTGCGGTGTTTGATTTAATACTTGTTAGCACAATGACTCAAAAAGTTCAGAATGGATATTTATGAATCTTACAGGAATTGTTAGTAATGTTAAAAGACATAATTAAATTATGGTGATGATCGGTTGGTCCGTTTGTGTGTTTGACTTATATTTGTCATATATAATGTTTGTTAGCAGCGTAACTCAAAAAGTTAGGATTGAACAGTATCAGTAAGAAAATTACAGAAGCTATTAATACTATCAAAAGGCACAAATGATTGGATTTTGGTGTTGATACAAAGAAAATTATGGTTTCAGAACTAATTTGAATTTTTCGTTTCCGTTGTCTTACTTGGCGGAGGTATGAGCTCTCAGAGTGCTCTCTAGTTTTCGTATGTCTTTGGAAAATTGAACATAATACAGTGCTAGGATTACCATAGTTCAATAAAATCTCAGGTGCTGTTTCTGAAAATTATATTTATCAGCCAGATTTCAAGTACCTAACGATACAAATCTTTGGTTGTGGCAGTGGCCCGATAGCAGACATCTTAAAAATAGGATAGGTAAGTATGTTCATGTTCACCTTGTGTCTTCTTTAACGTGATTCTGTTAGAGTAGGATTTGGTAGCCAATGTTCAAGCTTGTATAGCAGTGATAATGACCCATCAAAAAGCTTGTGTAGCAGGGATAATCACCTACCAAAAAGCTTGTGTAACAGTGATAATACTGATAATCACCTTAGTCCTATCAGTAGACTTAGATAAAGTATTTATAGAAGCAGGAACTAAATAGAACTTTACAGGTACGTTTATTTAGAATTTTTTTTATCCCTTCTTTAGTCTCAACTATTCTGTCTCTTAACTAAAATATGCAAGGTTTGCAGTCAGTTATATCAGGTGGAAATACCAACATTTTCCTATCCAGTATCTAGTGGGTGTTAATGGATAGAGTGTTGCAACGAATTTTCCTCAGTGTCGAGCGAAGACAGAGCACCTCTGTAGGTAGCACCGACATACCCACGGCGCAGCAGGGAGGAGTTTCATGGCCCCCCTGAGTTGCTTGTGCAAAGGATCCTGACCTGAACTAATTTATTCTCTTCCCTCTTTGTTGAATTTTCCTTTAAACAATCTAGCTGTTTCAACAATGGCAAGATAGTGACTGTAAGTCACCTCTAACCTCGGGGGTAAATGGCAACCCTCTTCAGTGAGTTGCCGTACCCCCGACCTTCTACCAAAAGATAGGTTATAAATAACAAACTGCCTTTACTGGATTGTCCCGGAACAAGTCTATGGAGCAAAACCCTGTTAGAACAATATTGTTCTAACCCGGATTCCTGCTGGTTTCAACCTTTACCTGAAGATTCTAGGGATATTAGCCAGCAAGTAGAATCGCTTGTAACTAAGACCTTCTTGGACCCATTAAGACTACAGCTTTTTGCCTGGTCCCTTCTAGACACGGAAAGGCTTTCAAGTCCTTTCTGGATCCCGCTTCAAGTCATTCTAAACACTGACCATCTGTAGCAGTGGTCGAATTCCGAGAGCGCTGGCTTTTCAGCCAGAGCCCTGAGCCATCACTCCACCTTTAGTCTATTTAACCGGTGTCTTCCGGGGACGACTACCTATAGTAGACCAGAATTACTCAGGGCTTGTCTTCCCCAGAGTAGTCTCTGCCGGGAGGCTGAGCTTTCTCCTGAGGATCTTGGATCCTTGGTTCCCGATGAGAGAGCGCGTAGGAGGGTTACAGCCCCATCCACACTAACCCAGCATCCTGAACGGTCTGCTCGGTAGAGCAGGGTAAGTCAGGAATGACGCTACCTAATTCCAGGAACCTTACCTTTCACTACAGAACTTCCAAAAGTACCATTTCCACTGCGCCGACTGAGGAGGTAGTCACCTCCTAGGCTCGGGAACACAAACCTCTGATGTCCGGTAGATGCTAATCAGGGGAAGGACTTTTCCTTTGTGTCTAGTCAAGGACGATTTCTTGTAACGAAAGTGTTTTCCACCGTCGTAGAAGAGCAAAAACTTGACGGGACGCTCCGGGAAGGTCCTGTACTTACTTTAACTATTCTATGGTTAAGCAGACAAGGTCAAGAGAAACCCTCGATGAGGACCTTGTGAGTGTGTGAGTGGGGAGAGAGTATGCAATTTGGTCTTACTTTGGCCCTGGAGACCTGAGCCTATTTGAGGCTCTGGTCCTGGACCCAAATGGATCTTGGTCAGCTCGTTTGAGAAGAGATTTTCTCCGATTTTCCGGAACAGAGGCACCTACCACTCCAGGCTTCTGCCCGAGTCCAGTCTCCTCCAGGTGACCGACCCAAGATCTAAGCCTGTTACAATTTTATTTTAGTAGCTACCTATATAACTATACTGCAGCTTTCAGCTGCTACTCCTTGAACCTGACTGGATAGGTGACTACTAGGCAACTCTGGCTTAAGGTTATAGTCGCTCTGTTTTAGGCGGAGCAAATTCAACCTGTTCTTAGAGGGCCCCATCCCGTAACTGGTGGATGGTTCTCGTCTCTACTACTTGGCTCGGCCAGTAGCCGAAGGGAAGTGTGCCTTACTCTGCCGCACTTTGGCTAAAGACGTTTTCCTATGTTAGTGGGGAACTCCCAAACATAAACGGACACAACCTGTATCGTAGCCTAACTTGACCCGTCCTGAAATTGTAAAAAGCTCAGGTTTGTAAGAGTGAGTCTTAAGCAGGCCCAACCTGATAAACTTGAGTTTCCCTGTTACCTTCTGTTCGACCTAGTGTATCTTACACTAGCTTACTTCTCCCCGGAAAACTATGCTCAGGGGAAACTAGGGTTGCTCTATAGTGAACCCCCTTTGAACCCAGCCGGTGTTTTCTAACGCAGCTCCTGGAAGTTTGAACTGTACTGCTATAAACACCTACTAGTAGTCCCCCTTCAGGATTTCAAGCTGATACTGGCTGAACCTCTTCTGCTTGTTGGGTGGACATAGATCTGCCCAGCCAACCAGGTCTGCGAAAAGCATTCCCCATGAACTTAAGAGTAGCCCCTAGATAGACTGGACCTATCCTCGGGTGCATCGTAAGAACTCTTTTTCTGAGGTCTCTGGAGTAACCTGAGTCTTTGGAATCTTGCGCGGCCCGGCGCTGACTACGGTTCAAGAGCAGTTTCTGAGAGTTAGAAAAGTTGAACTTACATACTCACTGCCTCTCCTCGAGGACAAACCCGGCCTGCCGGGGGGACTCCTTCTTCCAAGTGTGAGGACCAGAGAGTACCGATAAAAACATCAACTCTTGAAAAATCTAAATTTCATTCTATGTCTCCTGTAGAGCTAAGGGTAAGGGACAAGGCTCGTTGCTAGGTCCAGCTAGGTTAGTTACCAATCTACCATCTCAAGTCCTGGGCTTACGATAGCTCTCCGTCCATCAAGTTTTTTTCCGGGCTTCGGGAGCAAAGGACGTACGGAGCACTCTGTTTTCACCCTTAGAAGGATCCTAAGACTTGGGTGAACCAGGATTATTGAAACTGCAAGACTATGCTTAAGACTCCTCAGCGTCCATAGTACGGTTCTATCTATCCTCCCCAGTCACGGCACCCTGCCTGCCTAGTTGGAAGACCTTCGTTTCGTTTGGATGCTGGTCTACTACAGCCGGAACCGAGGCAACTGATCAGGCTTGCAACATCCCTCTGGACAGCAACAGAAATTACCGGAATTAGGCAGAGGGTGGTGGCCTGCAGGCACGTCAGCTAATGTCAGGAGTCGACCTCCGCCGAGTAACCACTGCGTGGTGCTCCAAAGTTATCCATATCTCCCTTCTCTAGAGAAGGGAGGGCGCCAATTTAGGGCGGCACAGTATCTCTGGACCAGACACTATTGCCCGGTCCTGATCACTCCCTGAGACCGAGACGCAAGCACGAACCCTCCTCAGGAGGCGGGCCGTCATGTTCTGATGGAAGACGAATTTATAATCTCCGTCAGGAAAATCTCTTCCCATCTTCCTCGCTCTCCGTGACCTGTCATCCCTTATCCATAGAACTCGACGAGGTTGAGGTAAAGGAAGGCGTCAGCTTTAGTCAAGGAATGAACCTGCTCCTATAAACTGGGCTAGCACGAGTCCGGAACTTTTCTCCCTTCCAGGAGCCAAGGTTCCTGAACCACGCCGGCGAAGAAGAAACCAACTAGTTCTGTTTGTCCTCATCATATCAACTACTTCTGTCGTCTCAGCCTTCTTCGAAGACAAAACAGAGTCTATCAAAGAGTGGGGACCTCTGTCCCCTGCCCTAGACGTTGTTTAATCGTTTGGGAAGTTATCGACTTCCCCAGGGTTACCCTTAGCTAGCCAGTGGCCCTATTGAGAAATTGTCTACTAGCGTATCTCTTTTGCCTGGGCTTATGACAACCAGAGTCCCGTCACAGCGATAATTAAACCCGAGACCAGACTACGCTCGGAGCTTGGCCATAGGCTACGCCTCAGTCCAGCATACTGACAGAGGCTACACACTAGGTGCGCGTCTGTTCCCTGCTGCGGACCTGAGATCCTTATCCTTCCCACCGGGAAGGGGTCATTCATAATAGCGCCCACAGCAAAGAAATTAACTCTTTCGGTTGTCCTACTGATAGCATGTTTCTATTATAATACTGCAAAAATGTTATATCAAAAGTTAATACCAACTGGAGGAAGCTTCTGTTCAGGAAGTTCCGCTGGAGTTGCAGTACTCATTAGCCAACCAATACTAGAGTTTGTGGCCGAAATTAACCAATCAGGAAGAGCCTGAGGAGAGTTTCCCTGCAGGGAGCTTGTAAACAGGAGTACTCAGCACCTCCGAGGTCTAAAACAGCCGGTTCTCCTGGGAGAAACCTTATGCCGGGAAAAAGGACTCCTACGAGGGGGTCCCTACCTTGGCTTTGCTGGCTCAAGAAGGCAGCCAGATCTGACGCTAGTCTCGCGTCCGCTCATCGGTTACCGGCCAACCTCTTACTGGGGTTTAACCACTATCTTACCGACGGGACAAAAGTGTTCCGACCTAAAGCTTCTTTCTAGAAACCAAACCTGCGTCGCTCGCAGGAAGCAGACCCTGACTATACAATCATCTGTGGATGAAGCCTGGATTTCTTACTAATGGATTGGCCAGAAAAAGCATCCCGGGCTATAATGAGAGTGTTGCTGAGTGCTGTTTTTAGACCTTCATAAGGAGGTTACTCTGGACTAAGAAAATAATATTTTAATTAGGCTACAAGGGCCCGTTTAAGCAAGGTCCAAGTGCAGGACACGCTGGACCAATATTCAACGCTGAGCCTTCCTGGAGGAGTCCAGAAGAACGGTTTAATTCACCTCTTCTCTAAGGAAACTCCGTACTGGAGGAATTTTCCTAAACCTCCGAGTCCAGCCCAGGCGCCGCTGAGCATAATTCCTGAATCAAGTCAAGGACTTTGGCTTCAACTATTTTGGGAGTACCGGTACTGTCCTCCTAGATCTTAGGGTGAAGTCTTTCTAAGATTAAACCCCAAGTCCTGGAAAGAAAGACTAATTCGGAAGACTATGTTAGTTGAAAAGGGCCCGTCCGCCCCTGAACCCTGGTATCCAACCTAGGGTATATCGTTCGGCTAACCATCGTAGCAGGGGAAATAATTCGCCCAGGCCCAAGTGACAACTCATTCCGTCTCCAACCGAATGCAGCAGTCTCTGCCCCAAGCAGTACCTGTTCTAAGGTAAACTATTATTGGACCTCGATATACAGCACTGAGATAGAGTTCCAACAATCCTTAGGAAACTGCGCCCCCGCGTCTGTGGAGGATCAAGTCCACGCTTGAACTTTCCGAACTGCTTAGTTCTCACCCGACTGTAATCAGTCGGAGCTATTTCACCTGTCGGTTGATATAGTTCGTATATCTCTGCACTGCCCTGATATTGCATCCCGCGGCTGAGTTCAGCAA
The DNA here is from genome assembly GCA_001587735.2 of Parhyale hawaiensis. Taxonomy (NCBI): domain Eukaryota; kingdom Metazoa; phylum Arthropoda; class Malacostraca; order Amphipoda; family Hyalidae; genus Parhyale; species Parhyale hawaiensis. Next base: position 63,476,131 of record LQNS02278091.1, on the reverse strand, counting down.
AACCACAAGAAAAAAATAAAGGTCACAACCTCCTCGGGTTGCCTTTGCTAGAACTAAGTCCACAAATCATAACTGCAGGGCTTCTGCAAGGTTTCTACCTGTGTTTTCCCGGGATTAGGACCCGTATGGTTCTTAGGGGGATACATCCAGTCCCAAGGGAAGACTCCCTTATGGGACTAAGTCCCAAAAACATGTCGCTACTTCTCAGATCCAGCCTGCAGTGGCAGTCACAATCCCTGATAACTGACGAGAGATGTTTCCTTACAGGATTCTGAGAGGTCCCAACCTCCTATGTGGGGGCAGGAATTATAAAGTTTTGACCCTCTGTAAATCTGTTGAAGTCGCACCGACCTACAGATTTTTAGACAGTCACAAAAACGAGTGGTCACTCTTGTACTCCTTTAGGGGAGCAGGAGTGCACCTCCCGTTTTTTTTTTTTTTTTTCAACCTGCCGGCTTTCCGGCGTCTGAGCGCCATCTTGGAATCGGCCCAGATCGAGCATATGTTCAATTTGAGCCTTCCAATTATTGGGTAGCAGCCCAATAGTTGGAAAAAAACGCTCATTGGCGACAGTACATCTGCTTGGCGGACTTGTTAGGGAAATAAGTCTTACCAACCAGGTGAGAACATACAAGCTTGGCGGCCTTGCGAGGGCGCAGAGCCTAACCAAGCACGTATAAATATATGAGCTTGGCGGACTGTTAGGGCACTAAGGCCTACCAACTAAGGTGTGAAGCTCTATGATTGGCGGCCTTTCGAGGGAGTTCAACCAAACGAACCAAGAGATTATATGTATACTTGGCGGACTTGTTAGGGCACTAAGACCTACGAACCAAGACTTGAGGCAAAAATATATATATTAGGTGGAATTCTTAGGGCACAAGTGCCTACCACCTTAATGTATCTCTGTATTAGATGGAATTGTTAGGGCAACAAAGGCGTACCATCCAGTCTTTGGCGCTACGTTAACAGGTGGCACAGAAAGGCCGTACGGGTCACCATCGCAAAGAAAGCAAAATTCCGAGGGCACTATACTTCGCGGAATTGTTAGGGCCACTGGGGCCTACCACGAAGTAGGTATTTAAGCAAACCAATATACTTGTTGGAATTCTTAGGGCACAAGTGCCTACCATCAAATATTTATTCCTCTTTTCCGAGGAAAAACCATTTACGTTAACTTTAATTCAAAACACAAAACACCATCACTGTCGCTGGTCTTCATGAACGAAGCAGCTGCTGCAGCTCTGTGAATACAAGGAGACAAGGGTTAAAGATCAAAGATGGCGGCACCCTGCGCCGATCACACACCAAACACAGTCTCCAAAACGTATCACTAAAAACACATTTCCACATAGGAGATACCGTAATAAAACACAAATAAACAGTGAGGGAAGTATTTCCCGAGCTCTAAGATCGATAGGTGAAGACAGAACAGCAGCTGAGATCAGAGCACAGATGGAGAGGTTTACAGTAGCGCGAGTCGTAACAGAATGAGGAGTGCTGCTGCTGATGGGCTCCTGAGGTACCAGGTGGGCGGGGCCTAAAAAAAAAAGATATAGCCACTTTAAACATTGAAGTAGTTCCATTCAATTTTACCATGCCATTTACCTTCATTCCATTTTCCAATAGGTAATGTAGGTAAATATGTACGTTCTAAATTTTTATCTTTGCTGTATAATATTCAACTAAATATCTCCATATACAGGGTGAGCAGTGGAGGTTTTACCAGTCCTGGTAAAACAGTTTTACCAGGACTGGTATATGCTCCATTGCACATCCTTTCCACATATACTGTAGAGCCTACTACATAAATAAAGTGCTCGGTAGGTTTCTCATTACCTTGCAAGGATGGTATTTCATTTTCTTCTGCAGCTTCAGGTGGAGCAGACTCCTTTTTTATGCCACTATTAGCGACAACTTCTGCTTTTTCTTCTTCCTGTCAAGAGAAAAAAAAAATACCAAGTGAAGTGCTAATGAAAAGAATAGCTACTCAACACATAGTACCATCCAGTCGCCGCGCCACAGCCTTCCTACTGCGTCTCTATAGGGCCATGTGCATCTCCTTTAGGCCACTTACCCTACTGGGACCCATTACCAGGAATTTTGAGTATGAATTTCGAGTAAAAATCCAAGGACACAGTCATTCCCTTGTAAAAAGCACTAGTGCACCTGCAGTTAGAATTTGCTGTTCAGTTCTGGTCACATCACTGCAACAATATCAATAAAATGGAAAGAATATAATGCAGAGAAACGAATTGATAGCTAGGTAGCTAGTTTACCTCAGCAACGAAACAAGCCATACAATTGTTTCCTACAGGAAGTGGGACTCATCTCTCTTGAGCAACAACTCACACGCAACTAATAGAACCATTTAAGTGCTTGAATGGCTTCAGCAAAGTACCTACAAAACTTTTCAAGATGGACTTTATTGATCACGGGTCAAACAATGATCATAATACCACTTTTGTATTAAAAAGCAGTTTATGTAGC
>LQNS02278091.1:63437325-63450363 GCA_001587735.2 Parhyale hawaiensis | reverse complement strand
AATTTGAGCCCTAGCTGATCTTCCTAGCATCAATGGTTTGTCTTGCAGCAGTTTTTTAATGGAGGGGTGTAAAAGTGATCGCAGACTAAGCCGGTGATCGCAGACTAACGCCTCTACCCTAACTATGCAAACAAAGAACAAGCAAGCCTGTAGACTGCAGTGCCCTATTGTGCTCTGTTGAGGCTTGTGGGGGTTATATTTGATATTCTCGACAACGTTATGCTTGAATTTGAAAATGTCAGAAATGGATTTCCTCCACCTGAAATATTACAATTAGCGTTCCTAATTACTAATTCAAGTAAAAACATTGTTGGAAATGTCAAAAAACCAGAAGTGCAGTTTATGCACTATGACCAAAAATTATTCTGAATTTTGATCGGAGACTAACGACATATCCTACATGTTTTTTGCCTGCAATGTCCAATCACCTTTCCCCCCCCTCCCTCGTAGGGGATGCTAAGTGCACTCATGAAGAAACTACCAGAAGCTAGTTTTATAGCCTACGTGTACTACGATGTCAAACACTGATATCGTGACTTTACTGCAAGCAAACCCCTCAAAAAAATTATTTCCCGAGAGTGGTAGGGTAATGTCTCAATTGCCGAATGCCCATCTATTACCGAATATAGGTAGGAATCTTATTGCGTTCGGTAATAGGAACGCTTTCGGTAATTGAGACATTACCCTAGTTAGTCTTCATACACATTTTCATGCAATTTTTCCATTTAAAAAATTCCTAAACTTTGAGTTTGGGGAATGAAAATTTAGGACTTGCAGGACATACCTATTGAGCATTTCATTGGCTACAATTTGAGCCTTAGTTAGCTGATTTTCCTAGCATCAATGGATTGTCTTGCAGCACTGCAGCAATTTGTTAACTAATGGAGGGGTGTAAAAGTGATTGGAGACTAATGTCTCAATTACCAAATGCCCATCTATAACCGAATCCTATAGGTAGGAATCTCATTGCGTTCGGTAATAGAAACGCATTTGGAATTGAGACATTACCCTACCCTAACCCGTACCAGGCTCCTCCCAGTCCAAGCCCTCACCTCTCTGAGGCTCTTTCATTGACCATCCTCCAACCCTTTGTCACCTCCCCCACCAGTGGCACCCTCCACACGACCTGATAATTACAGTTAAGTGAGTTAACCAAGTTAGTCATAAGTCTTTTACACATTAGCCTAAATCCCATTTACCCATACACTCACTTTCTTTACCCATCTCATCTATTCTCACCTTAATGTTCAGGCACCCCTTCATTATTCTCTCCCAGAAAATGCTCCATCCCATATCCCCCCGAATCGCCTCCACCCCTACCAACCTGTTTTCCCCGAAGGGGCCAAGGCTGCCCTAGCCTACCTACCAAATTTTGTACTTCCTCCAGCTTATCCCAGACTTGCGCACTCACTGGCAAGGTAGCCTATCCATTCCAATGCTATTTGTTCTCTTCTCCTGACTTCTACTTTTGGTTGTTGCATAGCCTAGTTAGGTACCTGCAGTACGGCGAATTTACGAAGTTAGGCAATGTATCTACGAACGAAGTTGTGCTTGTTACTTACTTTTGTTGCGATGTGGCGTCCCTCCTTTGAAGGCTTGGGCGCCCTTGTCCGCTTCAGGCTTCAGCTCACTGTGCTTGTATTTACGAACAAAGTGAGTACTGAGTAGCTGTACTACATATAACACAACGTTTAGGTGTTCAGGGAAACAAGCTGCTATAGTCTGACGCGCGTTTTTATGGCAAAGTTCTGGTTACACATGGTAGTGCACCTGCTCAACTTCGTTCGTAAATAAGTTAGTTTAGTTGTTTATGGAAACAAGCCTCCAAAGTCTGAAGCGTGTTTTTATGGCAAAGTTCTGGTTACAGATGGTACTGCACATGCTCAACTTCGTTCGTAATTAAGTTAGTTTAGTTGTTTACGGAAACAAGCCTCCAAAGTCTGAAGCGTGTTTTTATGGCAAAGTTGTGGTTACAGATGGTACTATACATGCTCAACTTCGTTCGTAATTAAGTTAGTTTAGTTGTTTACGGAAACAAGCCTCTAAAGTCTGAAGCGTGTTTTTATGGCAAAGTTGTGTTTACGAATGGTACTGCACATACTCAACTACGTTCGTAAATACATTGCTTTAGTTGTTCATGGAAACAAGCCTCTATAGTCTGAAGCGCGTTTTTATCGCAAAGTTGTGGTTATGAATGGTACTGAACATGCTCAACTTCGTTCGTAAATAAGTTACTTTAGTTGTTCACGGAAACATGCCTCTAAAGTTTGAAGCGTGTTTTTATTCCAAAGATGTGTTTACGAATGGTACTGCACATGCTCAACTACGGCCGTAGATACATTGCTTTATATATTTTTCACTTCATATTAAAATAAGTCAAGTTCAAATTAAAATAAATTTGTTTCAAATAAAAATGAAGCAATTTCGAAGTAAAATAAATCAATATAAAATAAAATGAATCAATTTCAAATTAAAATAAGTCAAGTTCAAATTAAAACATTGAAACTAACTATGGTTAGTGTTAAGGAGGCTTACCGAGGGTTAACTAAGGTAAACGAGGATTATCGAGGGTTAACGTGTGGCAAAAACATTGCGAAGATAAACGTAAAACAACAGCTAAACAACAACAGTTGAACAACTCATGCTTACCTTCAAAGCTTGAAAGATGGGTTTTAGATTTGTAGAGCGGGTAGTTCGAAAAATGATGCGTATTATAACGAACTTCCATTCTTCACTTTGTAGAACACATTACGAACCACTCCGGACCGCGGCACGACGAGCAAGAAGAACATTGCCACACTTTTTCGCGCATAGTCACTTCCGGAGTTTTTGGTGTTGCCGTCAGACAGGCATGAGAATTAGCCATTTGAAATAGTTACATTGAATTTTATGATTAAAATTACTTTACTTCAAATAAGCTCTCAGATTCTAACATTTTTGCGACAAACGATAGAGGGTAATCTAGGGCTAACGAGGGTAAAATAAGGATACCGAGGGTTAACTAATTTTAGCTAGGGTTATCGAGGGTAAAATAGGATTATCAAAGGTTAACGAGGGTTAATGAGGGTCACCGAGTGTTAACTGGGCATAATGAGGGTTATATAGGCTTAACAAGGGTTGACTGGGGTTAACGAAAGTCAACTTGGGTTAACCACGGTCAATAAGGGTTAGCTCGGGTTAACGAAGTTAATGAGGGTTAACCAGGTTAACTAGGGTTAATCAATGTTATCTTGGGTTACCATAGATTAACATGGGTTACCATAGATTAACGTGGGTTACCATAGATTAACGTGGGTTAAGTTGGGATATCTTGGGTTAACTTGGTTTAATTTGGGTTATCTTAGGTTAGGTTGGGTTTTCTTGAGTCAACTTGGGTTAAATTGACTAAAAAGGGTTAACTTGAGTTAAATTGGGTTAACTTGTTTTAAATTCGATTTACTTGGGTTAATTGGGTCAACTTGATTTAAGTTGAGTCAACTTGGGTTAACCTTGGATATCTTGGGTTAAAATTGGTTAATAAAGTTTTATTAGGTTGAAATGGGTTAAATTGGGTAAACTTTTATTAACGCGGGTTAACACGTGTTAAATTGGGTTAACTTGGTAAAATTGGGTTATCTTATGTCAAATTTGGGTTAACTATGGCACAATTGGGTTATCTTGGAATATCTTTGGTTAATTTGGGTTAAAATTGGTTAATAAAGTTTTATTAGGTTGAAATGGGTTAAATTGGGTAAACTTTTATTAACGCGGATTAACACGGGTTAACTTGTGTTAAATTGGGTTAACTTGGTAAAATTGGGTTATCTTATGTCAAATTGGGTTAACTATGGCACAATTGGGTTATCTTGGATTATCTTGGGTTAATTTGGGTTAAGATGGGTTAAATTGCGTTAACTCGGGTTAACTAGGGTTTTTTTAAGTTAACTTGGGTTAACTATGGTACGATTGGGATATCTTGGGTTAAGATGGGCTAAGTTGGTTCAACTCGGATTAACTAAGGGTTTCTTAAGTTAACTTGGGTTAAATTGGGTAAACTTGGATTAAATTGGCTAACTTGGGATAAATTAGATTAACGTGGGTTGAATTGGGTTAACTTAGCTAACTTGGGTTAAGTTGGATTAACTTGTGTTAAATTGGATTAAATTGGGCTAACTTGGTGAAATTGGGTTGCCTTGTGTTATCTTAGGTTACAGTGGCCTAACTTTGATTAAATTGAGTTAACCTGCGTAAAATTGGCTTATATTAGATTATCTTGCGTTAAATTTGGTTATCTTAGGTTAATTTGGTTTCACTTGGCTTAACGTGGGTAAACATGTTCCAGTTGTATTAACTTGGGTTAAATGGATTAAATTGGGTTAACTGGGGTGTGCAGGCGATATGTGTGGGGTACCGCCGTTCCACCAGTTGTACCAGCATGGTGTACCATGCGCCAAGTACCTCCGCGTACTCGGGTGGGTCAACCTATTACTTTGGTCACCGTAAATCTCGTCGGATATCGTAGATTGCCGTATTGTCGGTATCTCAGTGGATAATGGAGACTCAGGATACTGCTATCCATATATTTGTAGGTTCAGGGATACATATTAAGTTCGATGGCAAGTCTGTATAACAATAATAGGTCCTGCGGTCTAGGTCTCTATACTCAAGACACTCTAAGAACCGTGATCAGTTGGTAGGTCCGCTACTGAAAGGCCGTAAGAAGACCGGTGGACGCTAAGTTTACACACTGAATGGCTATCGTCACCACTGCGCTGCAGTATTTTAAACCCTCAGCAGTCAGGTGTGCCAAGGCGGGGGCACATCCGTCCCCATCCCATGAGAATTAGAGCCAGTGTCTAATTGTTACGTCTGAAAATTTTACTAAAAGCAAAAACTCTAAATTATTCTTGTACGCTTCTGAAACTGCTGTCAACATCAGTATATAGAACTGAAATTGAGGGTAGAGGCAAGTGTATACAAAAGCACATAATTTATTTACAGTTTGCCATGGCCAACAGGGAAACCATTACAGTTGCATACATATTAGCGGGGCAGTATTAATCACTCTAGAAGTAATTTAATTCCAAATTTAAGAACTTTACTCGTAAAATTTGTATTTTAAAGAGCTTTTCCCGCGTTTTAAATTGTCAATGATTTTTGTCTCGGCTTTTCTGCCAGTAGGTCTCAGAGTGGTCAGTGCGCTACTGACAGGAAAAAAGGCGCAAGTTGAGCATCTCCAACCTCTGGGCGCGACTGAACGCTGTCGCTCAGTTACGCCGCACCGGGGAAGGAAACGAAATACAAGAAAATAGAAGTCTAGCAGGAATAGGTCAGCCACCTCGATCGGCAGCCCACCTCCCGAAACAGAAGGGGAAGTATTGAGAGCCCACCTAACTTTACAAAACTAACATCGTCAGCAGGAACTGCGGCCAGATGCTACATTCCCTGCGGAGAAGGCACTCGGGACCCTTGGGTCCGTGATACCCAAACATATTGTGGCAAGGAAAGGGCCCGCCACAATATGCCCCTGAGGGCAGTGAGTGTTATTACAACACCCAGTGAGTATTGTAGCAACACCCAGCGAGCGTTGTAACAACGCCCAACAAGCGTTATAATAACACCCATTGAGCGTTATAACAACGCCCAACAAGCATTATAATAACACACATTGAGCGTTATAACAACACCCAGCGAAGGTTATTCCACTTCAGAGTCGGCAGTATCGGAGGATTTGGTGGCTGGTCGGGGCGGGTTGACAACAAACTTGAGATCGTTCCCCCGCTTCTGCACCTGCAGCACCTTGCCACCTGTCGGCCGTACTCCTGCCTCGATGTCCGACTGTAACTTTTCCTGAAGACAAAGGTACATATTGGCACTGATGGACATTCAATTCCAAAAACAAATGCGACTATCGAAATATTTACTGATGTTTTCTCTTTCGAAATGATCTTTTCGACATCATTACCGACGACTTTTTAAAAATTTAATTTCAATATCATTGCCGATTCGTTAGGGACTAATTCTTTACAATTCCATTTCGATATCATTATGGATTCCAAATTATGACTTTAAAAAATTACAATGTCGATATCAATATCGAAGCATTATTGATAATCTTTATTCTAAATTCGTAAGGTTCGATACAATTATCGAAATGCCATTGGATATGTAGTAACGAAGAGGCAAACGAAAAAATTCTCGCGCTAAACATGCACAGCTATTTAGAATATTAATGATGACTCATGTCACTCATCACTGAGTAATATACCTACATCAGGTGTCTTCGAGTCACGATCGCTTTGACAAAGATCAGCTAATGCGACGTGCTTTATCTTTCCCAGTGATTCATTTTCCAGCTCTGAATTCGAAACTTAGGACTGAGTCTGAGCAAGAGACGATCGACCACTCAAACGTAATCGGTTGGTGATGGTAACGCCTGAAACTCGATCCCAAGGTATTAGGTATTATAAGAAGATTTAAGCCTCCCTAAATAAGTACTAAGCTCTTCTAAGAGAGGAAAAGGAAGGGACATATAGTTTATCGATAGTAAAACGGGGAACCCATGCACGAAGGTGTTCCCAAACAGGATCAACGCGCATGGGAACAGCAAGTCGGGAAAGAAAAGGAAGGACAGACAACAGTAAGATCAGTAGGAGTATGAAAGTGGAAGGAAGTAAAGTGGGCATGAAAGACAGACGTCCCGGCTCGATCCCAAACTGGTGAATGCAGCATTCAGGAAGGATTAAAACCTACACTGTAGGCACAGCTGGTTATCTCCAAACTGAGACTTTTCCCGAACTTAGACGATTGACTTGCTTCTTGCTTGTCAGCTGTTTTAGAAATTCTAGGTAGCCTTCTGTACCTTCATATGCAACTTGGTGAAAGCACTATCTGGTTGACCATCTGTGTTTTGTGATACAAGTATTGTACCACTCGCGCAAGTAGCTATTGAAAAGAAAATACATCCACACGTTGGAGAATTAAATTATCTATCAGCTCGTGTCCTATGAAATTCGGTGTAATTGTATAAGGTGCTGAAAACCTCCCTCCTCCTAGGAAGAAATGAATTATTTTGTTTCCTTTTACATACTAAATACCAGATTACTTGAGGCTTAATGAACTAGAATAATGCATTATTATTATTATATTCAGAAGTTTAAGTCTCTGTTTCCACAACAAAGGCGATACCACAGAGGGAGTAGGAAGGGACACATAGTGTGACGATAGACACTTGGAACCCATGTACGAGGGTGTTCCCAAACAGGATCAACGTGCATGTGAGCAGCAAGTCGGGAAAGCAGAGGAAGAACAGATGAAAGAAGGATCAGTAAGAGTAAAAGATGGGAAGGAAGCAAAGTGGGCATGAAAGACAGACGTCCCGAAGGCCTAGCTAATGGCGAAGGTAACCTACAGGATACTAGAATATTGTAATCCCAGTAGGGTAATTGCAAGCCCATAGCTATAGGCTAACCTCTCCCGGTATGATACGTGGTCTACGCTAACCAAAATCAAGGACGCCCCAGAGCTGAAAGGCAAATCAACGTCAAAAATTCGCTATTGGTGCGCGTTAGGTTAGTTGAGAACAGGCGCACATATTACGCCTGAATCCTAGTTGAGCCAAACCTACACAAACTCACCAGCTGTTTGTGTGTTGTCTCGGTGCCCATGAGCCTCACTTTGATTTGCTTAGTGCGCGCTAGGGCACGATTCATGGTCTTGATCTTGGTCTGCAGGTCATGTTCTGCTATCTTGTGGGTGATCTCTAATCTCGTTTCGCCCTGAGGGAAATTTTTTCGACAGAAAATTAACTTAAAATATACAAAAACTATTGTAGATTTAGCATATTTTAGACCTTTTCTCGCATCAATGTAGCTAATAACTAATTAGGCCTCGTTTCGTCGAAGGAGATGAGTTTATAGCCTGGAATTGTAAAATAAAATTGAGATAAACCTCCTAGAGCGATCAATTAATATGTCCTTCGCGCTCCGAAATTGGGATCTAACGAGAGTTCTTCCGCCGGGGACACACTATCCAACCGCCCGCTCATCTTATGAGCGGCCGTTCAACTCGCACGTCCTCAAGTGAAACTCGGTAGCATGAACGACACAAGAGATGAGAGTCCACTCATAAGCTGAGCGTGCGAGTGTGTTGTATTAGGTACATTTTACCTAGAAAATTCGAATTGGTCAGATAGAGAACGCAATCAATGTAGTTAGGGAGAAAAGCAATAGTGAAATAAATGAGGAGTTATAGTCTACCACAAGATGGTCGAAGTTGTCGGAAAAGGTTTCATGAGATAGCTACTAAGAATATTATAAGAGTAACTAGAGGCGTCTTTTTGTGACCACCGCGAGCATGATTCCCGCTGATCGCGCAACGATTCGCACGTTTTTGTGACCGCATTTTGACGTGATTCTGATAGCAATCAACCGTGATCAGTGGTGAGAATTGATCGCAGCGTGATTTCCTCTCCAGGCTAATCATGCGTGATCAAAGAGTGATTCCAGCCGTTAAACAAGTAAAAATTCAAAATTTGAAATGGAAAGTCGTGATGTTTTCGTATGTTTATGGATAAATTAAATAATTTTATGATGATTGTTTGTAATATTGACTTCCAGAATTGCAGTTTCCTTAGTATTATGTCTGTGTACGTTCAAAAGGCTTTAAATATGGCTAGTTCAGTTATGCACTGACTTCAAATAAATAAAGGCTCATAAGAAATCCATTCCCTACCATTTCCCGTAAAAATACGACAGAACAAATTTTTCGAAAACTGACATGGCGTCTCTGGTTTGTTTACAAAATCGTTGACCGTTCTTGTGCTTGCCAGTGATCACGATGATCATGATCACAGTGATTCTGATCACGAGCGTGGCCACAAAAAGACGCCTTAATAATGGTACCTTGAGACACTATTGCGGATCAGGACACTAACAGCACTATAAGAGTTACTAATACTGGGTATCTGAAGATATTTTGAAGTAAATTTTGATAATACTGTTTAGTGATACCGTATGATGGTAGGTATGATGAAAGTTACTGATCATGGTAAATTTATCTATAAAGATACCATCCGTAATATAAGTTACTCTAAAATGCTATTTAGAGGTACCGCCCCTGTGATGCTAGTATATAGCGATTTGACAATGGTTGTTGGGATACCGTCGGCACCAAGAAGAAAGTAGCTGATAACGGAATCAGAGGAAACTGTCAGTATTACAATTCATCAATAAAGGCATGAAATAATGGTAAATAAGAATTGTATCAGTATTATGTATGCATTAGATAATGGCATCTGAGATTACAGTCCGTGCTGACAAGGGCGATACCTCAAACGCCTGTTAGCTGAAGCAGTGCACAACAATGTCCCTAATAACGATAAGTCCAGAGTCATAATACCTCATGTACAATAAACGTATTGCGACAGTTGCACTATTATTGACTGCTCCCACACGTACTACTCAGCGTCCGAATGCGTAGCTGTATCCGTGTACGTAACAGCGGAGCCAAAGCTTTCTAAATTTCACTCACTTTAACTTTGAATAGATATCCGAAACTTTGTTTTTGTTACTGAAATTCGTTCGGCCAACTCACTTGACTTCCAAGCAATAAGACAGTAACTCTTATTTATTTTGGTACGCACACAAACGTGCTGCCGAGGACACGCTATTCGGACGCCGGTTACTGCATGCCAAGCAACAATAGGCTGTCGTGCAAACGCGCATTTAAAGAGGCGGTATTGAAACCTGGCATGCTATTAAGCTGGCTAGTACACAGAACAGGGCAAATTGCCGGCACCGAGAGCTTATTTGAGGATCTCTAGCACTTCCTCTGGCATTTTGATATCACTGCATTTCAGAGAAAAGAGAGACATGTGTAAGTGAGACATGTGTAAGTGAGATATGTGTCAGTGAGATAAGTGTGAGACATGTGTAGGTGAGATATGTGTAAGTGAGACATGTGTAAGTGAGATAAGTGTAAGTGAGATAAGAGTAAGTGAAATATGTGTAAATGAAATATGTGTAATTAAGATATGTGTAAGTGAGACATGATGTGTAAGTGAAACATGTGCAAGTGAGACATGTATAAGTGAGACATGTGTAAGTGAGACATGTGTAAGTGAGACATGTGTAAGTGAGACATGTGTAAGTGAGACATGTGTAAGTGACATGTGTAAGTGAGATACCGTATGTGCAAATGGAATATCGAAAATAGGAATTAGTTTCTACCGGGTGTGTGTCCGCGCCTAATCACGAAGTTTGTCTCGGGGGAGGGGTGCTCACTGCTCCTTAGATTGTTGCGGCAGGAGATCGTGCTGTACGGGCTGTTCTATAGTGCCCGTACAGAAACTACTTCACTAAATATTACAAATATCCGGGTACAGAACTGAGCACTAGCACCCCTTTCTTTAATAGCCCACAAGCCGTCACATATCAATAAACGAATTTGTGAACTAATTACACTCGTTAGTGTTATATTAGTTACGCTTACTTAGACACGGCCATTAAAGAGAGGGAATGCAAAGCGCAATATTTAGGAAAAAATGGAGATCGAAAGCAAGAGAGAGGGCCGTGCGCAAGAACAGGAAATTGGGGAAGAACAGAAAAATTTCAAAAAAGTTCATCAGTAGCAGTGGGAAGTAAACATGGCTGAACTAACGCAGGGAGATCTTTCCGCGTAACGTACACAAACAAATGAGCGAGGCCACAGCTTGTTACACGGTTGTTTGCGTTACGCGATCTGATGCTATAGGAAGTAGGAAGGAAGCAATCTAGGCAATATTATAAGGAAAGATATCCCGGAGGGCCATGCTATACCAAGCTTACCTTGATGTAGGAACCAGTCGATTTCTTGTCTTCTTTTTCCGAAGTCTGGTAAAATTCTTTACTAGTCATGAGTTTAAACACAGGTCGCTTGCCTTTGCTCTCAAGCTCCTTGTGGGCGATTCTCATTAGCTTCAGGCCCCGTTTCACAGCTAGTTTTTCGGCCTCACCTTGTGACGTCACTGTCATGTTCCCTGCAAACGCGTCAAGTTCATTAAAGCCTGATGTACCCTTTATTTTTTTGCCCTACATTCCCGAAACCGATACACAAAAGTGCATCATAAATAGGGCAAGTGCATCATCATGACACAATTCAAGTAACTCCACTGTAACTATAATAATAATAATGTATTATCTTGCTTGCAGTAAATGCACCTAATGAGGTTTTCTTTTTGCCTGAACTGTAGAATTTGGAAGATCAGATATTGAAGGAAAAAAGAGAGAAGGCAGCGCTTTGAGGATCCGAGAATCGAAGACAGCCAGCGAGAGATGTTTCATTCCTCCGCAGCACAGACTTCATCTCCTATTTTACGCGAAACTAGTGCCATATCGTCAAAATTCTACGATAATTAAGGCAAGATGCACCTACGTTAGGTGTATCCACTGTATGCGAGATAATGATTAAAATAAAAACTATTATTTCTTTTTTATCAGTACCAAAATTGGGTCATTTGTGCCTTTTGACAGTAATAACAGCTTCTGTAATTTTCTAGAAGATCTGTTCATATAACTTATCGAGTCATGTTGCCGACAAACAGTCAAATAGATTAGATTAGATAGGCGGCAGTAGACGGACCAACAAGCCCAACGCCCCAACCCTCTATGAGCTATTGTCATTATGTTAATATGATATAGATAGCAGAGGAAAAAAGAACAAAAAAAAGGAAGATCTCTGCCACGAGTCGACCATGCATGCACGCAAGTGTAATTTATAGCCGCTGATCTGCGGAAGTTCAGAGTTAGTGACTCCTGGAGGACGTGTTCTTAGTTGTGGAGGATATCTTTCCCAATGTTTGCCAAGACGATTTTTAAACGTGTTGACAGTCTCCGCATCGACAACGTTGGAGGGGAGTCTATTCTAAATGTTCACTATGAAATTCGGAAAGAACTGCTGGCTTAAGGTTGTTCTTCGGTTTTATTTGCTTGAGTTTTTGGCCGTTCTTTCGGAGACAATCATTCTATAGTCTTTCAAAAAGTCCCGCTGTAGGTACGTCGTTGAAGCCACTCAAATAGAGGCTGTCAGTAGAAGTAGGAAAATACGAATCAAGAAAATGTGGGAATATATTTTTTGAAAGCTATTGCGCGATTCCGAGTTTCAGGATGGGAGTACAACCCGTCCTACTGGCGGGCGATTCCTTCCAATGCTACATAAGGAAAAGAGAGTCGAAAACTCGAAAATGTAGATCAGTGGTTCCCACAATTTTCCCGCTCGCAAACCCATACCAAAAATCTTGAGATCGAAGCGACTCCAACACTATTAGCAGGTAGATTTGCGTGTCAGTGAAAATGGGAAAAGAAACATCTCACAAAAAATTGATACCCAAACAGACTAACCGATCGTCACAAAAAGCTCATCATCCATGTCTTTTAACATTTCTAACAGTTCCTGTGAATTCTATTAAGATTTGTTCATAACTTCTTGAGTTAGCTATTTGGTTAACAAACAAGAAATTAAACACATCGACAAACAAACGAACGAACGAAGAAGTAATCACAAAAATGTGGTCATTTAATTATTCGTGATATAGCTACCAAACAAATCATGTAAATTTCAAGAAAATCCGCCGATAACTTTTTCAGTTAGCCTATGGCTAACAACTAAGAAGTAAGAACACGTCCTCCAGGAGTTACTAACTCTTAACCTCCGCGGATCAGCGGCTATAAATTGCACTTGCGTGCATGCATGGTGGAGATTCAAATATCTTGGGGTAATAATTGATTGCAAATTGAAATTCTCACAGCACGTGTCCGAATTTTGTCACCGACTCAGTAAAGCTAAGGGAGCCATTTATTCAGCCTCAAAGTACTTACCGCAAACCGCTCTGTTCACCTTATATTATTCATTATTTTATTCTCAGATGACCTATGGCATAACCATATGGGGTGGGGTACCGAACAGCACCATTAGACGTATAACAGTACTGATGAATGATGTATTGAGGATTATCCTACGCGTGAAAAAAGATCATAATGGTGTTCCCCAAATGTCAAGAGATGAGATGTACAGAAGACTAAC
>LQNS02278091.1:63403523-63414570 GCA_001587735.2 Parhyale hawaiensis | reverse complement strand
ATCTCTACAAATTGACATGAACGTACCTTGAAACATCATATACAAGTGTGAAAAGTTTCAACTTCCTAGCCCCAGCCATTTTTTAGTAATTTTAAAGTATGCGGAAAA
The DNA here is from genome assembly GCA_001587735.2 of Parhyale hawaiensis. NCBI lineage: Eukaryota > Metazoa > Arthropoda > Malacostraca > Amphipoda > Hyalidae > Parhyale > Parhyale hawaiensis. The sequence continues at coordinate 63,414,462 of LQNS02278091.1, read as the reverse complement.
TGCGTTGAATCACCCCGGTCGACGCTATACGTAAAAATGAATTTAGGGAACATTTTATTCTCGTAAATTTTTCGATTTTTGCAATAGTTTTTAAGTAATGTTGACATTAATCTTTCTTCAGTTCTACCAATTACAAGCCTGCTTGACGCGAGTTACTACAGTAAAGCCCCTCTAATCCGCACCTCAATAATCCGAAACCCTCCCTAATCCGAACATCACATTACGGTTCGGAATGCTATCTGAACAAGTGAGCATTTTTCGGATTAATGGGGTAAAGTACGGAGTTCCTACAAATACCTCAATAATCCGTGCAAGGCGCTTCTCATTTTTCGGATAAAAGAGGTGATGAGCGAAAAATCTGCGTGAAGTGCTGCGCAGAAGGTACGAACAATCTCTCTGTAATCCGTATTAGTGCGGAATAAAGATTTTTTTTTCGGATTTGCAAGTACCCCGGTAATCCGAAATCCCCGCTAATCCGTCACCCCCTTCCCCCCGTGCTGTGCGGATTAGAGGGGTTTTACTGTACGGGGTATTTACAAATCCTAAAAAAAACTCTGTATTCCGCACTAATAAGGATTCTAGAGAGATTGTTTGCACCTTATGCGCAGCACCTCACGCAAATTTTTTGCTCATCACCCCCTTAGTCCGAAAAATGAGAAGTTCCTTGTATGAATTACAGAGGTATCTGTACAAACTCTGTACTTTTAACTACTTTACCCTATTAAACTAAAAAATGCTTGTTTGTTTGGATTGCACTTCGAACTATAACCAGATGTTCGGATTAGGGAGGGGTTCGGATTATTGAGGTGCGGATTAAAGGGGTTTTACTGTATTTCCAACCAATAAAAAAACTTGCGTGACGCGTTGGTTGACCAATAAGAGTGACGCATTGGTGTCAGCCAATGATGAGCGTCTATACGGCATGGCTGCAACTAGTCTATTGGGAAAGTTACCCCAGTTTTTCGAAATTTCAGATTGTATAAGGGATTTTTAGAACAATTTCGGAGTTTTACAACTTCTTATTTGACAATTACGCAAATAATTAATAATTATGTACTACCCCGTATATTCCGCATATACTGAGATGAGCATAAAGTGCTTATTTAGAGCATGAAGCTTCTATTTATATTTTTTTATAAATATTTTGGAAATTATTTTCACTTTTGGGGAAAACTGAACTTCCCTTCTAACTGATTTTTTTACGGTGATCGCTGTAGAGTGCGGACATATAGCTTTTATTTCTTGTGGTGTTGTGTTCTTATTGGTATATTTTGCACTACAAACATTTTATATTAGTTATTTATGGTTTGATTGCTATAAAACCCACACAATAAATGTAAAATTGAATTTGAAGAACATTTTATTCTATTTTTCTTGATGTTCAGTTGCGTTATGATTGGTTAGTGTACGTAAGATTAGGATAGGGTAGCGTAGGGTAGGTTAGGATAGGTTAGGGTAGGATAGGGTAGGTTATCAAAGGCTATTGCAAAAATCGAAAAATTTGTAGGAATAAAATGTTCTTAAAATTCAATTTTACATACATATACTGTGCGAGTTTCATAACAATCGGACCATAAATAAAGAAAATAGACTGGCTCACCTGAAGTAAAAAATTCCCAACAATGGAAACTTCAAAGTCATATTCTCAAAAAGTAGAGCTGACCACCACAAACCAATTTCAAATTTGAAACTTACAGAAAAATGAGTCAGTTAAGTTAAAAAAAAAAAAACATGATTTTTCAATGTGCATTTTATATAATTTTACCTTAAATTGATCCAGGTAACATACTCACTAGTAATAAGAAAAAATCCAAAGCTTTGTGAATTGAGGTAAAAATTTACTAATGTAACTTGTAAGTTCATGTTGAAGATACTAATTGGCCTTATAGGTTTAGCTAGCTAATGCCAGACTGCAGAGTGTGGCAAATGCATCACCAAAATCACAAATTTTCCACATTTTGTGTAAAAACTGTCTAATTTTGAGCAAGCCATTACAAGAAATATTATTAAAGGATAAAGTAAAATGCAAATTCGTTGCCAAGATCTTCAGGTCACAGAATTTAGGTACCTAAATCAGTCACCAAACGACCAAAGTTCTTTGAATCTTTGCCATAACTCTGCAGTATGGGCTAACGGTCACCTGCGCAGGTCTCTACTTTGACAATACGAATCATGCGATGATACACTAATATCAGAAATCATGACTTCCTAACTACAAAAGAAAAAACAGTACTCGGGCTCTATCATTTAGGCCCAACTTCTATGCAAAATCTGTTATCTTGGTAACTGAACCAGAAGCGACGGATGACTTTCTAATTCTAGCTCAATCGGTTCATGTGATTACCTCTGAATTGGTGGCCGGTAGTTATGCATCTACAACGAGAAATGGCACTAAATGCCCGCAATGTAGCCATAACAGCAAAGCGGTTCGAAATATCGTTGAAAACTATTGCTTTTCTATTACTATTTGAAATTGCTGGCCTAACGCCTCAACCAGCAAAATCCAGTGCCACACAGCTCCACGGCTAGTCTCCGACTGAATGTACACAAGACAATTCGCAGCCGGTACATTTAGCTAAAAGTGCCTGACATGAATAGGATTCGATTCCAATTATAGGCGATATTATCTCCTTAAATTCTGAAAAAGTTTCGTATAGTAAACCTTCGTTATCTCGTCTGCAATGAGCACGCGGTGGGGATTTGCTTCTTAAATCTCAAATTATGCTACGCCCCCTGACACCCACCGAACACTTAAATTCTTGATACTGTTGAAGGAAGAGGAACACATCAGTGTCATGGGGAGAGGGGAATAAGGTGTTGTGGGGGAAACATAGTTTGCCAAACTGTGTCACTTGCGTTACTTTGACTTGGAGTCTAACGGTGTTCGTTAGGGCTTTAGCATTAGCAGAGTCATCCAGATCATCATACCCCCCACCCACAAGCCCCTAACCCATCCCACCCCCCTCTCTTCCTCAGCTGCTCCATGCACTTTCCCCTCTCCCTCCAAACACTCGCCGGAAAAGTCTGAACCCCCTTCAGAGCCCCATCTGTCAGGCCATCTTCCAGGCTCAAAACCACCCCATCCCCTATAAAATCACCCACGTACCACATCAGACCCACTCCCTCTTCATCATTCCTATCAAGATACCCTTTTCCGTTCATATCTACATGCTATTACCATCCCCCCAGACACTCACTTTCTTCACCCATCTCTCTTCCTTTATTTATCAATCCTAACCTTTAAGTGAAAACACCCCTTTATTATTCTTTACCAAAACATACTCCAGCCCATGTCTCCCTTCTCCGCCTCCCACCCCATGGAATGGATCCAAGTTTTGAAAACTACTAGTTGGATCTTGGAGCTTTAGTCCAAGGGCAGATGAAATTATACTTGCATAGTGCAAGATGTTTGGCACTAAATGACAGTAGGTATTTGACACAGCTGGATAATTATAAAAATATTATTATGTACATATATTCTGTAAACCCTTACACTCGAAGTCTGGCTACGGCCCTGAAAGCTACCCTACCCACCAAGTTCTGCACCACTTGCGAAGTGACTGCGTCTCTGCTTCGCATCAAAGAAGGCCCTCTTAACACCAACTGCTTCTCCAGCTCTTCACACCACTTCATCTTAATTCTAACAATAAGGCAAAACAAAACCTCGTTAGATGTAACCACTATATACGAGATAATAAATTATTACTATAGATTATTATTGCTGTGGCAGTAACCGGGAACTCAAGTGTAGGTCTCATGAGCTCAGGAAGAAGAGGGAGGGAGGGAAGGGTGATTTTTTTTTTTTTGCTGAAATTAATGGATGCTGGCTGGCTAGGGGTGACACTCGCTCAGAGCTAGATTCTAACGATGCGGTGCGAATGTACGAAAAAGATGAATCACCATCCTCTTCGTGTGATTACACCTTCTAGAGCAAGTACTGTATATATTCCTATACCAGAAGGTTTTATCAACTGGTGACGCTACACCTCAGTCTACACATTTCTCGCCTTTTTAGTTTCAAATCTTCAAAATCGAGCAGCTTATTGTACAGGTCCTACTCCACTACTTCCCTCCCCCAATCCACCAGTAAAGTTCCCTCTCTCTCACGAGCAAACGAGGAACATCTTGCAATGCAATGTCCAAGAACCTTTATCTCCTGTCCACACAATTACTTTAAGAAGCGGGGAGTGTAACTTACGCATTTTTCCTTTTACTAAAAGCATCGAGTTTCCAGCCAGGGAACTTTTCTTTCTCCTGCGTCGTAGGTAGTGGTAGGTAGACTCGACATACTGATGCATGCAGATGATGTGGTTGTCATGAGTGAGAGAGCGGATAATTTACAGGTCGTATAGGATGTCGTGACAAAATATAGAAGAGATTTCAGAGTGAAGTTTAGCAAATCTAAGAGTCAGGTGATAGTAGTGAATACAGTGTGTGATGGAGGTGATGCGTGGATGTTGGGAGGTGAGGAGATTCGGAGGACCAATAGCTACAAATACCTGGGCATGGTGGTTGATGAGTTTGGAATGGCAGAGACAGTGAATATGAAAATTAGTAGGGCATATCAGTGGTATGGGAGGCTTACAAGTGCAGCGAAGACAAGGGCCAATAAGTATGAGGTGATCAGGGGGGTGTGGAAGGGAATGGCTGTGCCAAGCGTGATGTATGGGTTGGATACATTGCCAATTAGTGCTCAGGCTTGGGTTAAGTTGGATGTTGTGCAGAACTTGGCTCTGGGGGCAAATAGGTATGTGGGGGTAGAGGCTGTGAGGGGGGACATGGGTTGGAGTACCTTCTGGGAGAGATTAATGAAGGGATGTCTAAATTTTAAGGTTAGAATGGATAAAATGGAAGAGGTTAGATGAGTGAAGAGGGTCAGTAGGTGGGTGGATGGGAGAGGTAAGTGGGATGCTGCGTGTCGACGAATGATGGCGAAGTGCAACTTCCAGGTTGTGTGGAGGGTGCCTCTGGGTGGGGAGTTGACGAGTGGTTGGAGAATGGCAAATGAAAGGGGTAGGGGTTCGAACTTGGAAGAAGCAAAGTGGAAGAATAGTATAGAAAGGAAGGTGAGGGATATTGGTTTGCAGAAGTGGAGACGAGGGATGTCTGGTAAAGCTACCCTGGCTTGGTATGGGAAGAAAGAGTGCCCCAGACCGGAGAAGCTTTATGATGGAAGTGTTGGTGGGGAACTTTTATTCAAGGCCAGAACAAGAAGTCTGGAGGTAAATGAGAGGACGTACAGGTGGAACGTGTGAGCTACTAAGCAGTGTCGGCTTTGTGAGTTGGGGGTGGATGAAAGCGTTGAACATGAGATAGTGGAATGTAGTTGCTACGCGTCTGATAGGAGTATCTTGATTGGTCAGTCGAGGAGGGAGCGAGGTGGTTGGTTGATGGGTGGTTTGGTCGGGAGGATAGGGGTATAGCTGTGGTGCTAGGGTTGGAGGGGGGTACAACAGAGAGAGCTATGTCGGGTTTCAAGGCTTTCTTGGAGAGGGTGTTAGGGAAACGTAGGGGGTGCTTGGATTAGGCTGAGGTGAGGGTGTTGAGTTGTGCGGGGAGTATTCGGCTGAATTGAAAGCCCTAACTAAGGTTAGACTCCTAGTCAAAGTGGTACAAGGCTCGGTAGTAGGCCTACATAATGGATCGCGCTGGGCCGGTACAGACTATCTATCTCAAATTTATTCTTTATTTCAAAGCGTGTTAAAGTCAATAAAAAGTCATTTACCTGCTATCTCAAATTTACATGTTACCTACCAGGCTCGACATGTCGGGAAATTCAGACAAGAACATTGGTTTCGCTTCTCTAAATTGTGTTACTGGCGTTTGCTTGACAAGCTGAAAAACTCCATATTGCAAAGGATAAAATGCTAGAAAGCCTCAAGTGTTCGCACCTGAATCCGAAATTGAAAACAGTGCAGAGCTAGCGCATCGGCTTGAAGTCTGGACAAGTCATGCAGAGTGCCTAAGACGTAAAATAAACGTTGGTGAATCAGTCGAGGACACAATATTTACCTCTCAGATTCTAACCTTTTGCGACAATTAAGCTAAACCCACTCGTCCTAACTCATCCAAAATTTTAGACATTAGCGTTGGCTTCGCAAGTTTGGACGCGTACCGCACGTGTTATCTGGTTCCTAAAACATTTGAGATGGCTTGAAACTCCATCATGGTCTTGTCGAGTACGTACGAAGGAGTTTTGGCAAGTCTCGAAAGTAATCGAGTAAGGGGAAACGCCTGAAACCCAATTCAATAGCACAAAGCTAGCGCACTTTAGTTTGAAGTTCCGGACAAGTCAGGGCGCAGTGGATTAGCCTTTACAGCATGAAACGCTGACAAATTTCGCTGACAGAAAAATTGTACCCTTAGACTACAGACGGCACAAAAAAACATTGCCGAGGTTGTTTTTTTTACATATGTATAACGAACGCGCATTCTCATCAAGCATTACTGGACATGTACGATATACCATTACCGGGAAGTATACTTTCAACCGCGGCGGATACAGCTTAGAAACATCGCTTGCTACGGTTAGAAAATGAACAAGATTCAGATCTATATATTTGAAAACTATCCCAACGATACTCGTCAACTGCTGCTCGGAGACAATATTTATCTAATGCAAATACAATAGTTTAAATTTTGAAGCAAGAATATCTATCTTTACTTGCTTAAGAGACAATAAGAACTCACTTAGAAATTATAGGAACCTTATTAGTAGCATAGAAATTTTCAAATTATTCAAGAGTAGGGAGCGGTCGAATGGCAGCAATTTCCTATCTTTAGCTTTCTTCGTCCTATACTAACTTTTTCGGAGGCTTTACAGCCGTGGTCCTAACCTATGGCTATGTAGCAGGCTTCATTTCCAACGATCTCGCTAGCTACTACAGCAACGATATAAAATTGGATTTTCAGCCGGGCTCGCAAATTCATACCACCATTTTCATCTTAATTAATTCCAAGGCATTCCTCGATACAAAGAACGCATTCAAGGACAGGAATCTTCTGCTGGAAAACAAACGCAGGGCCTCTAACTGCAGAGAATCCAAGAAGGCTTCAAGGCATTAAAAGCTAGAAATTCTAAGTTGCTGACTGAGCGCCAGAGCCAGCAGGTCTGGATGTTAACCAGGTCTCCATTTGATGCTTTCTAGACCCTGGAACTGCCGCTGCAGGTCATGGGAGTCTGCCCACGCAGAGTTCAGGTAGGAATCGTCAGTGTCTTCTTCCAGTTTTTTCTGTCCAAAGAAGAAAATAATATAGCTACCGTTAATACAAAAGGAAAATAGATTAATTTTCAATATTTTGTAGCTACTTAATGCAGCATTCATCGACTTATAACGATCTAGGGAACGTGTTGAGAAGTGGAAACGAACGTGCACGAATCTTTTATTCTCAGATGCATCTAGCTAGAGAGAAGCAACACGTAAGCCTTTTGCAGTTGTTCACTCATCCAATCGTCTGAATGCTTTGTAGCGCCGTTGTAAACATAACTGTCAGTACGCCAAAAAAATTACCAAAATGTTAGCCGTCAATTGGTTTCCTAAGCAAGCTACGGGTATCTATTCAAATCTGGAGTGAACTAAAACTAAAAAAACGCACTTTTCTGCTATTTCTGGGGTACAGTAACGCATTTGGACGATTAGAATAGTGAATACGTTCAAAGACTAACGTGTAGACGGGTCTTAAGTGATGCCAGTTGGACGGGTAAAAGGGCGTTCACATGACAGTATTTTGCTCCGGACGTAGTACTTGCATCTGTTTTATTGTGTCCTTGTGAACAATAGAAAATCGCACAGCTTTCTGAGCTCTTCGACGCGTTTGAGTGGCCAGCGAAATTAAGCTTGCGAAGCTTGACTTTTCCGAAATATTACACAAAAGCTTTGTCTCCGAGGCGTAATCGTGTTGCAGGTGTTAGAAGCCGCCCGGTTGTGCTGAGCCTACTGGTAGTTCCATGTAATGGAGAAAGACTGAGGAAGTCTGAAATGCAATCGACGAATGAAACTTAACAAATGGGTTGCAGCCTGCGTACCGGTCTGAATTTTCGACTATTCCAAAGTCTCAATGATTTGAGTTTACCCGCCCATCGCATGTGACCCTCATTCCCTCCAAATTTGAAGATATGTCCAAAACTTTGGAGGTGACACTTACATAGCCAGCTGACGCGACGGCTAGTACTTTGGGTCATTTGGTAGACACACAGTGATGTTCAGGAGGAGATAAAAGACTCGGATGAGGACTGGATAGCAAGTACGGGGAACGAAGCTTGTGTGAAAACCTCCCATAAGATTGCCATGAACTTTTGCATTGGATGAAGTTATGATGCAAGCACATGTTATTATTTAGAATCTAGGTAGTTTTTTAGGTACAGCACACGTAGCTCTTTGGCAGAATTTTTTGGGCAATTACGCTTCATTCTTTGACAGTTTTTGAGGCAATCACGTGTCCCTTTTTGGCAGTTTTAGAGGAAAATAACTCGTTTTTTTTTTTCATAAAATTTTTCAAGCCGTCAGACAACTCTGTCCCGCCAGAGAAATTTCAGCATAGGCAAGGTCAAGAAGTTCAAGACTAGGCACGAAACATCTCTACTGAACTCCCTTGGTGACATCACTACATCCATGAACAGACCTATAAAAGGCTGCTCACACGTGTGGCATGACGTCGCGGAGGTAAGTTAGTAGTACCTACGTCTCGGCCCCAAGTCCTGTACTGGGAACAGGCCCGTTATTTGTGAGGCTTCGCTTGGTCTCTGGTATCGTCACGTAAATGGTGACTACTAATGACGCCTCAACACAATTTCGTCCCGTGAAGTTAAATTTTGGTTTTGGTGGCCTCTTCTACTAAATGATGCCACAACAAGGTCAACTTAGGTGAGTAGTGATCACTAATGAAACACCGGCATAATTCGAAACCAGTGACTCTCGGTTCGATTCACTGCGACTTGGACTCACAAGTTCCTCTCTCCGGCGGTGCCAATAGGCCATCATGTTCGCCTGCGACGCCTCGTCCAGCTGTGGCTCACGACCTGGAGCACCCTGCCCTCTGCTGGTCAGCTTCAGGATCGCCTGTGCCACAATAATAAAATAAATCCTCGGTTACCTCCTCTGTCATGAGCACAATGGCGACGCTGAAGTCTCATCTTAACCCTATGCACACTAACCTCTGTTATTTGGCTACAAGGGTTCATTATTTTATCGAAATAAAAACTTTAGAAGCGAGACAGCGTACCGTGGAATACATAGCGCTAAGAGTCCTGCCTAAGGCACTCTCAACAACAACCTTAGCCTAGATTTCATTCTACATTACACCAATGCACGTGCGTCTATAATGAAAGCTTCGTTCATAGATCAAGTACTGTGGGACAGAATTTTTCAAGTGCGAGATTGTTCAAGACAGACGTTTGTAATTTTATGAAGAAAATACGAATAATTCGCTGTAAATGGCGTCTTTGCGTTGACTCAATAAAGTCCAAATAATTGGAGTAGGTCGCAATATAAACAACGGGGTAAGCAGTCTACTCCGAGACGAAAGATCTCTGGTAGTACTTCAGCAGTACGTCGCGCAACTAATCCCATCTAAAATTTACGATGGAGGCATCCATCTAGCGCAACTATGCTGCGGTCAGCATCCAGCCACCCAGTCGAACAATAAATGGTTGGGCGAAGCCGTAATAAACCCCTGCCCTTACTGCCCCAATGAATGCTAAACACACCACACAACATCTAATAACCGACTATTGAGCACTACAGTCCCTGCGAACACAGCACGGCATAGGAGATCTGTGGAGTTGCCTGGTGTCTGTCGCTGTCTACCTGGGCTCCGATTAATCAAGCTAGATACAAGCTTGTCAACTCCCGACCCCATTATATCTCGAACTTACAATATGCAAGTTCATTTAAGAAGTTTAAGCACCATGTAACTGAGGGTAGAAATGCTTGCAACTTTACAAGATGTTCTAGAGATGAAAACGAAGGGATCTGTAGTATGCCAAGATAACCGTAAAACCCATACACGAAGGTGTTCCCACATAAGATCAACGCGCATGGACACAGCAAGTCGGGAAAGAAGAGAAAGACCAGAATAAAGTATCATTAGCAGAAGTATGAGAATGGAAGGAAGCGAATTGGGCACGAGATATACATGTCCCGAAGGCCTTGATAGTGGCTAAGGTAACCTACACTAGCCCCTGGGGTCGCTACTCTCCATTACATAAAGTGGATGAACTTAATTCTATTAACTAGAAGTACGTTACAGTCTCCCCAGGGATTACATGCTAGGACGTTGGCCAAGATAGGCGTCAACTCAATCCAGAGAAACAGGATTGAGTCGTCGGGTGTTCAAACACTGCAAGTGGTTTGTGATCAACATCTACACCTCGACGCAACGAGGTGAATCGAGCGTGCAAAACTGGAGCTCCGGACAAGCTAACGCTAGCTAAATGGATTAGACTATTTCTTTTAAAATGCACGCATCGAGGATATCCACCAAATACAGGTCTAACTGCTCTTACGGACGATCTGTTACTTACTTTGGTCTTCTCATTTTTGCCGAGGTAGTCCTGCAGGAGCATGTCGGGCCGCAGCTCCTTGCCAGCGAACCACAGCTGTGCCATCGCCGGCTCTATTGACTGGAAATGGGGACTAAATTACAATGGGGGAGCTGCAAAGTTCGTAGACCGGCCACATGCTTGCAAGCGTTCGATACTGTGAACAAGGATATTTTAATCTTAAAATTGATTCATTATGGTGTTAGGGGGAATGTTAAAGATTTAATAGCAAGCTATCTTTCGAACCGTAAACAATACGTTACAATAGTGTAGGTGAGCAATCGAAAACAGAGAGTGTTGATGTTGGAGTGCCTCAGGGATCAGTCTTGGGCCCGCTGCTTTTTAACATTTTCATTAATGATATTGTGCATATTCCAGGTGTGAACAAGGTCTTATTTG
>LQNS02278091.1:63374210-63402689 GCA_001587735.2 Parhyale hawaiensis | reverse complement strand
TGTTTATGTAAATATAGAGATAATTGAATGATATGTGCCCAATAAGCAGTACTGCTTTTAAGGGATTGTTTTTAATTTGTGTGCTGCGTTCTTGTAATATTGTAGATTTGTACTTGTAGCAATTGAAAACAATAAACAATAAACAATAATAATGATGCAAAAATTTGGCTAGAAGTTGGATGGATACGCCATGGTAGAAATTTCCACCACGAGCTTGAAATTTGAGGGAACGTCGAAGCATTAGGTTTTTCATAATTTTTGAAGGCCCGAGTAGGCTAGTTCCATGATAAAAAAAACTATCACATACATGAGCAGTATCAACACTGGCCAACAAAACATATCCAGAGGTGTTGTAAAGTTACAAGGAAAGGCCGATGTTGCCCCTTTGTTATAAGTCTAATAATCAGCTGTACAAAATACGCCAATATTCTATTTATAGTAACACGATGACGCCGAAAATTAAATCCAGAGATGCGAGCGAAAGTGTGAAACTAGCTAACTGCCTAAGTTTGAGCTTACTAACTTCGGTCTGCTGTCATCAAACGTAGACCAGCGGCAAGCGTAAGGCATTAGTCTAGCCTCACGAGAAGGCTATACATCTTGACGACCTAGCTTTAGTCATGGTTGTAGTGACGTCACCAAAAGTACGCAGCCGTCTGTCTCAGTGAGACTCACCCGCGGTAAAGCTGGGGTCTCAGGGTCGGAGTGTAGCCGCTGGTGGATGATGTCATATGGAGGCAGACCTTCAGGGTACACAAGGGACACCGCCCCCCGCAATATGGCCAGCGCGTCCTCAATATGCTGCTCGCTCAGTGGTTTATTGTTCTTTACCAGCTCCTGTGCAAGTACGACATGAGAACTATTATCATAATTGCTGTATTAATGTATTTCTCATCTTATGACCAATCAATGGGAGCTAATAATATCAATTATTCAATTCAACTCACCACTGTGATTTTTTATTAGTTGTCAAGTAAAACACAGCGGACCAGTTGATAGTTTAATATCAACTTCACATGCTTTCGACTGACATTTTTATAGTTCACACATAGACCGCAACAGTATTTGACTCTTAGGTCCATAGTGGCTTCTGATGCTGGCGACCAAAATGGGAAAAATGGGATTTTCTGATGCAGATACCGTCTCCGCAAGAAAATGATGGGTACCTTGGAATATTTTTCTTCAGTAATAGATAGGAAGAAAAGGATAGCTCTTGAGAAAATCCCATATTTCCGTTGCCGACCTTTGGCCGCCAGCGTCAGACCAGACTAACGAGAAGCAAGGCTAACTCGGCGGGAAACGACCTATTGTCCGCCGAATAGCTGCGGACGTAGAACAATCTGGCAACTGTCAAGCCGAAATACAAAAATCTTCCCTTGCTCACCTACAGACAGGCGCTCTCGCCGCCACTGACAATGCTTTTGCTGATCTCACGTCCCCAATCTTTCCCCAGCAATCGGACGCTCCAAGCGTATCAGTGACTCGGAGAAGCAATGCAAAAACTAAAGTCAAATTCTTATTTGGCAAAGTTCAGAACATAACAAACAAGGTGAATGAACTACAAGCTATGGCAGCCACTCTTGCGTATGATGTTATCGCACTCAATGAAACATGGATCAACCTTTCAGACAAGAATCTGGAAGCAGAAGTTGCATCGAAAGGCTACAAACTTTTCAACATAGATCGACCTACAGAAACTGGCAGAGGAGGGGGTTCAATCATATATATCAAGGAACACCTTAATCCCCTATGTGAAAGGTTTTCAGCAACTAAATATATAAATTTATCACTACCAATGCTTGTCTCGGCAATCGACAGTCGTTAAATATTATGCTGGCCTATTGGAGCCCTTGCAATACCACTGAAGCTGATGCAGCACTTTACAACAAGATCTAAAATGCACTGAATACTCCGAATGAAACAATTCTAATGTGAGACTAAAACCTCTCCCAAATTGAATGGAGTACCTTGTGCAGCCCAACCCCAGGCAGCAAACTGCTCGAATTCCTCAGCCACCACCACTTGACTCAGCACGTTAATGAACCTTCGAGATACGGTAATATTCTAGATGTGGTATTCTCCACTCCTGATTGTGAAATTGTTGACCAAGCCTTCCTAGACCGGCTTGGTGACCACAACATGATTGAATTTACTCTCAAAACTGGCAATGAATTCACCACTAATGCGAGTCATCTCAAGCTGCTAGACTGTCGACGAGCGAATTTTCAGGAAATGGCTACTGAAATAGAAGCAATTGACTTCGAAACCCCGATGACAGACGCCAGTGTAGAACAATACTCAGATATTTTGAAGACGAGCATAATGAGAGCAACTGAAAGACACGTCCCAACTAAACGAGTTCGTATCAGTAATGATCCCCTGTGGATGAATCGGACAATCAAACGCTGCATTGCTAGGCGACAAGTGCGTTACAAAGCCTGGAAGCGCAATCCAACAGAGGAGAACAGGTCCAGTCACATAAGGGCTTGTCGGGATGTAAAGAAAATAGTCAGGACCACAAAATGGGAAAAAGGAAGTTTTCGTAGCCGCTATGGTGAAACGCAACCCAAAGGTATTCTATAAATATCTAAATGAAAGACAACTCAAAAAAAAAAACATAGATCCGCTCAAACGACCTGACGGTGAAATCACCAATAACCTAAAAGACAAAGCCACAATCCTGAACGACTATTTCACCCATGGATGAACAACGAACAGGTTAACTCACGCGCAGGTAGGTGTTAAGCCCCGACCACTTCTGTGACGTCAGGTGGAGAGATAGATAGCAAACATTGTTAATTAGTTCATACTTGTTACTTGCTTAATAAATACGGTGAGCCTGGGCACCCAGGAACAAAAAAAGAAGGGTAATCACTTCTACACTATGATGTATCACAGCTGTTAACTGTGCGATGCAAAAATCCGTTTGCTTGAAATAAGACAATAGAATGTCAAGCGAATAGGTTGACAGGCGAAAAAATCAATTACAACAACACAGCCACAGCTTCCTAAGTACTGATACGGCTTATTTTGTAATCATCATTTATCATTTTACATACTAGTACACTTCGCCATGAAAAAATTACCGTGGAAGAACATGGCCTACAGGGAAAAAACTACAGTTGCATACGTATTATCGGGGTAGGATTAATCGCTGTAGAAGTATTTTAATTCCAAATTTCTAAACTTTACTTGTGAAATTTGTATTTTAAAGAGCTTTTCTCGCCAAAGTATTGCAAATGGTCAAACGGAGAAGTGTTTTTCCTTTTACTAGTTCAAGCTTCATATATTACTCGTTCGAAGGCGGTATTTCATGCGATTAAACAGTTTCCCCGTCGACACAGCATTTTCTTTCGACTTTTCCTGAGAAAATCGTAATTATTAGGTAACTTAGCTAGATGTGCGTTCGAAGTTGAACAAGAAAAAAATTTCGTTTCAAGTTTAATGACTTCTTTAAGAGAAATTGGCGTTTTCTTATTTTACATGGAAAAATCTGGAGGAAAAACTTAATTACTGCTAATTATTACGTAGTAGTTTATCATTTTACAGGGGTAAAAAAATATTTGAAGCTCAGTAGATGTCACAGGTGAGAGCGAAAACTTAGTATACTCTTTTGCTGCCAAAACCCACTTTTTTCGCTACTCCGGAGCTTTAGGAAAAGAAGAAGGTTCACCAAGTTATTTTTTCCGTGTTCAAAATAGCCGAACAGCAATTATCAGCCCATGGTAGCGGAAACATTGGCATAAATGAATAAAGAATACTATTGATACTTGAGCAACACCGACGATCTTCTCTCCACCTGACGTCACACGAGTAGATGCGCAGAACCGTTCCAAAATGGTCAAGGGATGAGTTAACCTGTTAACGTAATTCAGCCATGATTTCACCTCTGTATTTACTATTGAAAATGTTACGAGTATTCCTGAACCAGCACCGATGCAAGTTGCTCCAATTAACACCTGTGTTTTCACGGAGATCGAGATCCTTCAAGAACTCACCCACCTAAATGTGTACAAATCCACTGGCCCAGATAATCTTACTCCCCGTGTAGTACGGGAAATGGCTCCAGTCATCGGGAAGCCTCTGCTCGAAATATTTAATCGATCTCTAAGAACGGGAGAAGTTCCGCATGATTGGAAGCTAGCTAATGTAATACCGATGCATAAGAAGGGGAATAAGAAAAGCCCCAGCAACAATCGACCAATCAGTCTTACTTCGGTCGTTAGCAAAATCATCGAACACCTCTTGAAAAAGCGCATCACTGATCACCTGAGGACGCATCAGCTCATATCCGACACTCAACATGGCTTCCAAAATGGAAGAAGCTGCTTAACAAACCAACTGGACTTTTTCTCAAACGTGACAAATATTAAAGATGAAGAAAAGGGTGTAGACCTTGAGTATCTAGACTTCCAAAAGGCTTTTGGTAAAGTCCCCCATCACCGGCTAATGAAAAAATTGGAAGCCCATGGCATCCAGGGTGACTATTTACGATTGATCAAGGCATGGCTTACGGGTCGGCAGCAGCGAGTGAAGCTTGAAGGAGAGTCGAGCGCCTGGACACAGGTATAATCAGGAGCTCCACAAGGTAGCGTGCTTGGCCCACTTCTGTTCTCAATTTACATCAATGAACTCGATCTTAACTTCCGTCGTAAAATCAGTAGATTTGCGGATGATACTCAACTATGTCATCGTGCTACGAAAAGAGCCGAGCTTCAACAAGACCTTGACCGCCTTAGGGAATGGAGCACAACGTGACAGATGAACTTTAATGTCGACAAATGCTCAGTAATGCACGTAAAGCTGGTGAACCCTTCGACCCCATTGAAAATGAATGCGACAGAATTGGCGACTGTCACCCAACAACGTGACTCGGGAATCACTATTACAAACTAACTACAGCACCGTCAGCTAGTGGACAAGAGTGTGAAAATAGCAAGCAGAGTGCTGGAATTCAGCACCAGAAACTTCGAATACAACTCCAAGGACATCATCGTTCTCTTGTACAAGGCATTAGTGAGGCCACACTTAGAATTTGCTGTTCAAGTCTGGTCGCCACATCTGTGCAAAGATATCGATAACATGGAAAGAGTCCAACGCAGAGCAACGAAATTGATACCTCAGCTGCGAAACAAGTCGTATGAACGTCGCCTAAAAGAACTGCGTCTGATCTCTCTCGAGCAAAGACGACTCAGGGAGCAACTAATAGAAACGTTCAAGTACTTGAATGGCTTCAACGACGTACCTACAACGGAACTTTTTGAAAGAGACCTTAATGATCGCTTGCGAAACAACGGTCAAAAACTCAAGCATAAAGCTCGAAGAACAACCTTAAGTGAGCAGTTCTTTCCCTATTTCATTGTCAGCATTTGGGATAAACTACCTTCCGACGTTGTTGGTGCGGAGTCGGTCAACTCGTTTAAAATTCGTCTTGACATACATTGGGAGAGACATCCTCCACAGCTAAGAACTCCACCTCCACTAGTCGCAAGCACTTAACGGCAAAAGCTTCCCAGGCCATCTTAAGCCGACTTCTTCTCCCTTCCGCTCCATCTATATTATTAAGCTAGTCATATCAGCGGCTATCGATCATGCTCACGTGCATTCATGATCATCTCTTTCGCTGAGGTTCTTCTCCCTCTTCTTTTTTTTCTTCTTTCGTCTTCCATTTTTTCTCAATTCCCCAGTCTTCTACATCATACTAACATAATGGCATTAGCTTAGAGAGGGCCGGGGCGTAAGTTCCGGTGTCTCTTCAGGAATGGGCCTCTTGGTTCGTCTACTGTTGCCTATCTAATCTAATCCAATCAAGTACTGTGGCGGTCTAAAGTTCACATATAAGTTTTTATAGACTCATGATACTGAGAATTACCTTGGATAACATGCCTTTGGCTTCGGCGACGCACTTGCTGATCATATCCTGCATGTCTGGACTGGGTCGCTGTCCATTTCTCTTGCCGCACGGGTCTCTGGGGAAAAATCCCTGTTGTTCAAAAGTGCGGATCATATTTCCTTTCGTATATTGCGAGCAATGGTGCCTAGGTATTCGAATTTAAACACACAAATACATATGTATCATCTACAGTATATCGTTTAGCTCTTCATTGAGTAAAGGTTATTTGTTCTTAATGCTGTTATTGACTCGATTTTATAAAACGAGCTCTCACGAGGATCAGCTTCAGAGTAACAAAAACTAAGATATAATTGGAAATGCTCATACAGTACACTGTGCAGCACAACACAACTGAAGACCTAACTACAGACGCAACGCAATCGTACAATAACTTGCCTATTCTGCAAACAAAAAAAGTTAATGAGAGGCATATCCTAGACTTCTTATACATAATTCGCCAAGTGAATCTAAACCACAACTAATACGTAGACTGCTATTTAATTCTATACCTATAATTCGACATCAATGCGTATAATTGGAAACAATTGAGAGCAGAATGTTGCTAAGGACTGAAGATACTGACTTGAGTAGGTTGAGAATTAATCCTTGTAAGCACACATACGTGGGTTGAGTAACACGTGCTGAATAAACCACAAGGTAAATAATGCCACACTGGAATAGCACACTAGCAGAAGCAAGATAGCTCGTTTACTCCAATGTATTTTAGTAACATCATGAAGGTTGACTGAGCAAGAGATTAGACTAGATTATTGAATAGTTTGAGCCTCCATCTACACAACTAAAGTGATCTAACTGCGGAAGACATAAGGAACACAAAGCATGTAACATTGTAGATAGAAAAGGGGGAACCCATGCACGAAGGAAGTGTTCCCACACAGGATCACCGCGCATGGGAACAACAAGTCGGGATGTACGAGGAAGAACAGAGAAAAGTACTATCAGTAAGGTGTATGAAAGTGGAAGGAAGCAAAGTGGTCACGGAAGACAGACGTCTCAAAGACCTAGATAACGGCCAAGGTAACCCGCACAAACTCCTTCGGTAAACTCATTTTATGAAATTAGCTGCAATAGTATTAACAAATGAATACCTTCACCTAGTGGAGAAGTAAATAAGCTACATTATTTTTGGTAGTAAAACCCACTTGTTGTCGGTGTGACCCCCGCTGGGGTGGTGCTGCTCGCTCCAAGTGTCCGTGAGGTGGAGTTCTGCGACCTGCTCCTCCAGCAGGCCCGTCATGTCGGGGGGCAGTGCGGCCCCGTGCTGAGCTAGCAACTCCAGTTCTGTAATACATAGAAATTAGGCGTATTGGTTCTCAACGAAAGAACGCGACACGACGAAACGTTGCATTTTATAAGTATTCAATTGCTTCTGGTTTTACTCAAAAGTAATCCATAACAAAATCAGCGGAAAGAAGGCAGGTATTTTTTGGAACTTGGGAGAAACAAAAGGATTTCGTTAAAATGTGGGATTTAAAATACCTGTATTCTTGCAGACGAGCCCTATACAGCAGCGAGCCCGTAAGGCCTGGATAGGTAACATAAATTGGGTTAAGACCCACGGTCTTGCATAGGCTATAGGACACAACTCCTACGACAACTTCAATTTTCAGTTTACCTAGAAGTGGTCAGCAGGGTTATTATTAGTAACAACAGCAATAGCGGAATAATCAAAATTAATGCTCTGGAGATGGTATTGCTCTGTAGTCCAGAGAACTACAGAAATGTAAGTTGTACGCTAAATGCACAGTACGAAGAGAACTCTCTAGCGATCGCAATCAATTCAGTAAAAATTTTCTTATCTTTGTTCAGCTAAAAGATTGATAATTTCTCACTACATTGAGAACGATGAACCATTTTTCTTCAGAACCGAATGTGTTTCATAAAATTACTCCATTACCCCTACTAGTGAGTTCTCTGCGCATAAGCAGGGACGGTCAACAAGCACGAATATTCATTGATATGTACCTCCCAATAGGAAATTTATAGGCATTAATCCGATGTTATCCGCTACCGCTCGCTATTTACGCTTAGGTAGGTAGCTCTACATATACTCACCGGCGCAGATATCCAACACCCGTAGTCTGTTATTGTAGATAGCGGTGGAGATTCTAAGCACCTCGTGAACAGGAGTACTGGCGGGCACGTCCAGCAGGAAGAGACTCTCCTCAGCTTTTTTAATGTGAGCCAAAACCATCGCTATTCTAACTAATGAACTAAAGGAAATAAGAAAAATGTCCGATTACAGTGACCATAACAATTGTTATTTATCAAGCTTTTACGGCCAAAATACAACGCTATAATAAACACCACAAAGCACTGATGTCTTTATAAGAGCTATGTGTTTGTTCGTGTATTCATCAGATTACTTGCTGAACACTTGAAGTATTTGTCTCGACCGTAGGCATATAACCAGTCCATCAGCGTTATAAATACGGCAGAGGCATCGTGATATTTATTGACAATTGCTCGCCAATTCGAACTTGAGCACCCCGAGAGCGCATACCTTCGCCAAGCAAGGCAACGGTAATGAAAAATTGAACTTTGTTCGGCATCTATGATTTTCTTTCTATCAAAACCAAAATCTCATCACGTCTGTCTTTCGGCAATTATAACAACTTTTGTAATGGTCTTGAAGTTGAAGATCCATTGGTAACGTTTCGAGTTACGCTGCCAACAAACATTCGTCAAACAAACAAACAGACCAACCGAACATCACCAAAATTTCATCATCTATGTCTAGCACAGTACCAACAACTCCTGTAAATTTCATAAAAAATTTGTTCATAGCCTTTTGAGTTATTTTGCTAAAAAGCATAGAATCAAACACGGAGACACACAAAGAAACGGATCGACAGATTGTCACAAAAATTTGGTCACTTACTCTTTGTGATATATCTAACAATTCATGAACATTTCATAAAAATACGTCGATAACGTTTTGAGTAGTACTAACAGAAACTTTTCAGTGGCACACTGCCTATATCGCGCCGAACTATTCCTGGGTTTAGCCAAAGGCTTGTGCGCCGCTAGGGCGCGGAATTTGTCTCATTTTATATTATAAAGTAGTAAGGAAAACATTATTATCATTATTAATTTTACATATAGTATATGAAATTCACAAAGAAACGGGCGGGGCCGTAGTACTTGACGATAGCCTTTATCGTAATGGTTTCATCACAGTTTGTGATAGAGGTTACATCTGGTAAGATAAGTCTTAAGGGAATTTCTAATAAATTGGCCGCGAGGTCCCTCAAAAAGCATTCCTCGGAGGATGGAGCCGGCATTTCGACCATGCAGATCCGGATAGCAGTCCCTCTGCTCGTCGGAGAAAGTGGGACACTCGGCCATTAAATGCGAGACAGTGAGAGGTACGATGAAGTCGTCGCAGTTAGTCATGAGTAAGTCTCGTGTGCCCAATACGTAGTCGGGAAAGTACGACGTCCATTCGGCGGTCGTTACTATTTGACGAGTGCCACTGTCGGAGTGCCCGCACCAACACTCGCGGCGGATTGCCGCGACAGAGCCGGCTCGGATGTTTCGTGGTTCATGTCCGAGTCCATTAGAGGTCCGGTCCGTCATTCAGAGAGAGGAAAGCAGAAGGGGGGAGGCGAAGGGTCCACCCCTCCATGCGGACGGCCGACCTTTCTTTTATCAGTAGGTCAGACAGACAAAATAAACAGAAGGAAAACCACGGTCCGGTAAGACCGGGCGCTGACTGCGTTGGTTCAACCTACACTTCAGATTATGATGGAAAAAGAAAATAAATATCTCTGAAGTAATAAAAAAGAGAGAAGATGTCAAGTAGGTATACTAACGGTACCACCACGAGAAGAAGCAGTTCAGCTTAAATACAATTATACTAATTGTATCCCAAAGATCAAATAATTGTCACTAGTAGCAAAACGTCCCTTCACCAGAGATAACAAAGCACTTCGTACGTACCAGAAAACGCTTGGTAAGGGGTGATGAGGTGGGTGTCAAGAAAAAATGAGGCAGACAAACAAACAGACGGATGAACGGATCTTCAATAAAAGTTAATCATCTGTTCCGCCTAACATACCTAACAATCCCAGTAAATTTCGTAAAAAAATCCGTCCATAACTTTTTGAGTTATCTTGGTGACAGACAGACAAACTCGAGGAAAACATAACCTCCTTGGCGGAGGTAATTAATATATAACTTACTCACAATCACTGATGCTCCAGGCAGCATTTCAATTGTGTATCTCTGTCACTGTAGCAGGGTTTCGTTGACGCCATTTCGAAATGGCGTTGGCAGGTTGGGGAGGAGAATGATATACTTTGCGGTAGTGTAATATAAGCCTTCGCACTCATTTCTTGTGATAGCTACTTTATGTTGAAGAAGAAGCCCGTATGAGCAGTGTGCAGTACGTATTAATATCAGCCGAAAGCTGTCACTGCAATGAGTTCATTTTCTGGACGGCCAGGTACACCACTTTACTAACATCTAACATCTGGTACAGGGTATTTTTTTATGCTGCCGCATGACATGGGGAAAGGTACAAAAATTGACCACAACAAGAAAAGACTATTTTTAATAAGTTAGAAAAATGAAAGAGTTGCTCATCCACGCTTTCAGTTGCTCGTGCGGATGGATATGCGGCCTTGGCAATAAACGGCAATGATGTTCCTCAATTAATGCGACGAATTTGTCACACCACGACAAAAAGTGTTAAGCGATACCATTGAGAAAAATTCCTGAAAAACTCAAGTGTCAAAATAACTGTTCAACGCATTCTGTCAATTGATGGAATACATCTCTAAACTCTACGGTTACTTGGGACACGAATTCAACTTCCTTATCTCGCAGCATTTCAAGGATTTCTCCAAAATGCATCACTCGTTCTTAAATACGCATTGGTGACAATCCCACAGAGTATTAGTAAACTAATAAAGAACATTCAAAACACGTACGTTTCTAACGAAAACTTCACGAGTGACTACGCTCTTATTCTGGATTCTTAGTGACTGCGTAAAGTGTATGCTTTATACAAAATAGAACCGCAGAAGTCGAAATAATCTCCTGTACGCCAGTACAACAGTGAATATGGCGAGACGCAAACGTTGCCGTGGCAACCGAAGACGCATGCATGAGCGTTGCCATAGCAACCAACAATTTACTCTAGTATTTAACGGTGGATGCACATTAAAGCAAATGTTATCCAGTCACTCAACTCTTCTCTTTGGCGGTCACATTGCGGTGACGCTAAAACTATGAGTCATTGTAACTCTGAACTCTACATATAAAATGGACAATTGCCGTTTGTCATAGCGTACAAGCTGCAAGGAAGGACTCATAGTTTAGATATTCATCTTAGTGGCAGAAAGAAAGAAAATTCATGTGATTCCCATCTGGATGCAGTGCTCAACATATTAGGGGCGCAGCACCCTGGGGAATTCATTCCGGTGGGTGAGCCCTGTGAAAGCTGATGCCTTGTTCGCGACAATGTTATTTGATGTGAAATTGTGTGGAGGTGCAACTTTGCCTTATATAAGTGTGCGCACGCCATTGGACTCTCTACTGATAACTATACATAAAATGATCATCTTAAACAAAAGCTTCAACAGTAACTTTTTTTTACTAAAAGGGCTGACCTACTACGGATTCAAAAATATCGGAAGGTGGCTGATTGCCAAGCCAGCAAATGAGGCTATAAAAAAACTGGCCACTTCTGCAAATAAGCTTAGCAAAATCCTAGAAAGTGTATCCAGCGTTATTTTTTAATGTAACAGCACACGAACGACTGTAGGAGTGCTGCCACCAAACGATGTTTCCAATTGGAATACTTTTATTTACTATTATTAAAACACTTCGTTTAACCTCCGTAGCCGCAACTCAGGCGTTCCAACAGAAATGAGTGTGTAGTATTCAACTACCACATGATTTGTCGCGTGGCCTACGTGCGCTACTACGGGCAGGAAACAAGGCACAAAGCATAGTAGTAGACACTCGAGTGGTCGGCCTCTTTCCCGGCCTTCCACACGAGAGAGATGAGAGAAGTCCCGCGAATCAGGTACGCTATCTCAATCGACAACCTATCTCGCGAAACAGAAAAGGAAATACAAAGAACCAACCGAACTTTACAGTACTAACCTCGTCAGCAGGAACTGCGGCCAGATGCAACATCTCCTGCGGAAAAGGTATTCGAGTTTATCCCCGGGGTCGTAAGGCCCGTATATATATATATATATATATATTATGACAGGGATACGGCCCGTCATAATATACCCGTGAGGGAATTGAATGCTAATATGACAAGTACGCTTACCTTGTAAATAACACCGACGAGATTATTAGGTGTCCATGAGGGATACTGTAATACAGCTCTGAAAATACGGGGTCGTTCCAAATGTAAAACCTTTTTTTTATTCCGCCGAGGGGATCCGAGGGGCTAGCAAATTGCCTTGTTATGATAACTGAAATTATGCACTCATGACATGAAAGTTTCATTTCTCTGTTGCAGCAATTGATGGTGAGGCACTCTATAAGAAAATTCCTCCCATGGACGTGTGTCAGAAGCCCAGATGCGTCATTGAATTCCTCCATACAGAAAAAAATGAACCAGTCACCATCCACCGGCGCCTGGTGAACATTTACGAAGCCGATGCAGTTGATGTTAGCATAGGTACGAGATGGGTTCGTCGATTTCAGAGTGACGACAAAGTTGTGAGTGACAAAGTGCGCTCCGACACCCATGCACAGCCACAAGCCCGGAAACAAAGTGCGTCTCGATCAACTTATTCACACCGATCGTCGTATAACGGTGAATGAGAGGAGAAGGATGTAGGTGTCAATGCATTGGAAACGATGTGGTCATCCCTCAGATAGAGCAAAGTGCCTAAGTGTGTGCTGGGTGGGTTCCACGAATGCTCCCGCAGGAAAAAAACAACCACCGATGGGATGTCTGTTAGGACTTGTTGGATCGGTACGAAGCCGAAGTCAACGGATGCTTAGACCACATCATCACTGGTGACGAGACGTACCTAGTGTCACCACTACGATCCCGGAGTCCTAGATGATGGAATGGCACCACTCCAGCAGACATCTGCAAGCAAGTGATGTGTACAGTTTTCTGGGCAGGAAGGGCGTCATCCTCCTGGATGTCTTGGAACAAGAGCGCCTGTCAACTCTGAACCGTTACGTTGAAGGGTTGACCAAGCTGAAGTCCAAGACTGCCCGCGTAAGGCCAGGAAAAAAGGAAACATTCCGTTTGCAACACGACAACGTCAGACCACACACAAGTTTGTAGACCAAGGAATGTGTGACAAAGTTCGGCTGGACGGTGCTGTCTCACTCACCGTACTGCCCGGAAATGGCACCGTCAAACTTCTACTTGTACTGACTTCTAAAGGACGAATTACGTGTATAGCGTTTCCCCGATATCAACGCCGTAATCGCAGCCGTGTAAAATTGGACCGTCTCGGCAGGCGCTGACTTTTATGACCGAGACATCAAGATTCTTGTTTATCAGTGGCGAAAGTGCACTGAGAATAGTGGTCACTATATAGAAATAAATTCTGGAGCACAAAAGGTCACTCGTTTCAACGGTGCCACTTCCGTTTCCGTAGCTTTTCAACTTTTTGAGTTTGAAAATAGGAATTACTGTTGGAACCACCCTCATACGGTACCAAACAAGAGACTTGACAAAATGGTGTTTCCACCACATGCCGGAGCCACTCTACGCCATCTCACTCTCAACTTATGAGCGGACATGGAGCGCGCAAGCCCGATGGATCATGAAAGTTGGTAGCATGAACGACGAGCGAGCTGAACGTCCGGTGATTAAATTGAGCGTGCGATTGTACATAGTGGCCTCGGAGCTGTACATCGAAGTGATGTAGAGCATTACCGATATTGCTATTGTTATTAAAGCTACACGCACAGGTCAATGGACGGGAGGGGGGAGGAGGGGTTGTCGAACGAAACGGGGCGGCAAGCAAGACGCCCGGGATGCTCATGAAAAGACTAAAAAATGTTCTCACCTGACTTGTAGTAGTAGTACATAATTTTACTAGCGCATCAGGGACACAATATCTGTATCGCGCCGAACTAAACCTGTGGTTTAACACGACCTCATGCGCCAATAGGACGTGCGGTATGGACGTATGTCTCGTTTCAAATTACCAATGATTTTAATATAGCTTGTCTACCGGGAGGTCTCAGAGTGGTCAGTGCGCTACAGACAGGAATAAGTCGCAAGTTGTGCATCTCCAACCCCCGGGCACGGCTGAACGCTTTCGCTCAACAACACCGCACAGGAGACGGAAACGAAATACAAGAAGGTAGAAGTCTAGCGGGAATAGGTCGGCCACCTCGATCAGCGGCCCACCTCCCGACACAGAAGGGGAAGTATTGAGAGCCTACCTAACTTTACAAAACTAACCTCGTCAGCAGGAACTGCGGCAAGCTGCAACATCTCCTGCAGAAAAGGCACTGGGGACCCTTGGGTGCGTGAAGCCCAAATAAATTGTGGCAGGGAAAAGGCCCACCAGAATATGCCCCTGAGGGCCTCACCTGACTTGAACGACAATCCACAAGGACATACATGGATTCCGGCAAAAAGTAAATTGTATATTTCTTCGTTTAAGCATTCGGAGCTACAGTATTACCATGGCGTTCCAAGAGAAAGGGACGTGAAGTACATATATTGATGACACCAGGGAATTCATTCTCGTAGGGTTAACCACTTAACCAGCGAATTACCCATTTTCTTTCTAATTTGCGTTTTTCTCAAAAAACGAGGAATCCCAAGTTTCAGATCTAAGGGGGGGGAGGGTGGTTAGAACAGAATTTTATACTGGAAAAAAATTTGTGTGCATGGGCCACGTATATACGATTACTAGCTAGCATTGTTCTTCTATACACGCGTTACGAGATGAGCTCGTAACAATACAGTAAAAGTGGTTCAGAGTGGACGAGGAGTAGTGAATGCTACGACCACAAGGACTCGGGGTGGCCCGGGGGAGCGTCCAGTTTCCCCAGCAATATTTTTGCATCGGTGGATCCAATAACGGATAATGGATTTATTATGAAACGGTGTTAAACTCATAAAAAGACGAAAGATGCGTCGAGCTTCTAAACACTGCACCTAAAGTATAATGCTCACGCGGCATGAACTGGACAGAAGCAACACTGTGCAGTAAAACTGAAAATGCCTCGCTACCTTTCATGAACTCTATGCAAGGTTACTGCAAGAGGTTGCTGAAACATTTCTGGTCAAACTCATAAAATTAATTCTTTACCGGGCAAGGGATTATGTGTGGTTATTTCTACAAAGCAGCGAAAATGTGTTCCAGGAAAACGATAAAAGGTTAAGAACGATGTACAGTATATTCTGTTCTACTTCAGGCACAAAACTTCTACCCAACCAAGGTAATGCCACTAACCTGGAAGCCAAGAACTTTTCAGCAGCCCCACGTTACTTCAAGATTTCAAGTGACATAAAATATTACCAGTTGGGTGAACAATGAAATAACTTCATATAAATATGCTTATGGAATCCAATAGCTAACTGGAGTTCTCTCTAACCGTTATTGCATCCACCGCCCCTGCAGGCTATGACAAGAATGCGAAGCCAGACGGTCTTTAAGCGATAATTTATTGTCAACTTACCACTACAGCAGCCTTTTGCTTGGAGGCTATACGGCCAGTGATCCTCCTCTATTTTTCTAGGGTGCACAAAAAGCGGCCTTTTCCGTTATTATAAAGGAAAGGGGCACAGATCATAGCTGTGGTTCTTCCGCCTGAAGACGGCCGAGAGGACACTGGCCGCAAAGTTACGAAGAAGAGGGCTCCACAGTGCAGAAAATTAGAGCAGTGGTTAGATAGCGTTATAAGGATTAGTCCTTCAGGGGCTAGGCCTACGTCGAGTCGAAAGTCTAACAAATTTTTCTCAAGGCATTTCTGCCGGAAAGTGAAAAAATTGAAGTTATACACGTCTAAAATCTGGCCAGTGCGCCACTGCTGGCAGCAAAAATGGCAGTGAGCAAGGACGAAAAAACTACCAAACGTTACAACCGAAGCTTTTCAGCTGCCAGATGCAACATCCCCTCCGAAAGAGGTCACTCGGGTTGACCTGGGATTGGGGGGGGGATAGGGGGTGTTCGAGAAATTCATAGCTATTCTGACACGGTCTGCCAAATATCTCCCTTAAGAGGCTAGTGACTCCCAATCTCAAGATGGTTTATAGCTATCAGGTCCCAATTCTCAGTAATCACGCTCTGTTTGTAGTATTTCATCCAAGTTATACCTGCAGAACGCCCACTCTGAGTCCTTACCGGGCTTTGTTTTACTTATACGCCAGCGGGAGTCGATGAAAATCTGTAACTGAACCTGCTAGTCAACTCACAAGTTCCAGGTGCGAACCTAATTTGATAATCACACTAGTTAATTAGTTGCAGGTATCCTCAAGTTAGCAATAGGGGAAATTTCATTTGTTGTGGAAACTTGTTTCATTGCTATTATTTGTATTATTATATGTATACGTCAGTTCAAGCATCACTCACCCATCATAAATTTGATGTTCTAAGAGAGGAAAACGAAGAAACATATAGCTAGCTAGCTAGTATGACAAAATAGAACAGGGAACCCATGTTACGAGGGTGTTCCCATACGGGTCAACGCGCATGGGCACAGCTAGTCGGGAAAGAAGGACAGCATCATTTGGAAGGAGAATGAAACTGGAAGTCAGCAAAGAGTGCACAGAGAAAAGAAATCCTGAAAGTCTAGTTAAAGCTACGGTAACGTACAGGATCACCCAGGGTTCGCGGCTTCCCGTAATATAGGATGGGCGACCTAACTAACCTAATCCTCTTCCGCCCCTGGGAATACTGTGACTTAGAGCACTGCAAGGACGCCAAACACACCGTGGGTCGTCACGTAACACGTGACCGTTTAATTGCCGTACAAAAATAAACATCACATAATTGCTGAAGTCGAGTAAGGAGCTGCGAGAGGACGTGCAGCTCAATTTTGCCTGCGTGATAACATTCTCTATGCAAAAATATGCGCGCACATTCCAGTGTATAATACCAACGTCGGGGCCTCCCTATGCAGTCGCACGCTCAACTTATGAACGGACATTGAAGTTGCACACAGTCCCGATTACACAGTGAAAGTCAGTAGCCAAGATACCCCAGAATAATACTTGAATTGAACGCCGTGTGAACTGAACGTCCGTTGTTATGTTGACCACACGACAGCAAAGCGAGATGACAGCATTAGAGACGGTGGCTACCAACAACGTGCACCGAGTAAAGTGATTCACAACCAGCACGTCTTCCCGTTCACTGACGGGGAATGCCTGCCTTGGCATGCTGGAGCTGCACGCAAACTATACTAGATCCGCTGGTGCACGTGAAGGCGAGCTGGCTCAAGGATAACACTCATTACAGAGTGTAAATATAACAAGTCACTGAATACAGGAGTTCTGATGCCCCGAATCAACATATATGAACGACACTTTTACATAGGTAGCGCAATTATGGTACACTATTGATAAAACTAAAGGACCAGGACCAAACCAGTTTAAACTAAAGCTGGAAGGCCAGCCTGCTTGCATATAGTACACGAGTCACTGCATGAAAGGCGACACAGCAATGGATATCACAAGAATTGCTTCTAGGAAATTGGCTCTAACTGTCGGTTGTGCCTCAGGCTGCGGAGCGTCTCCGTCACGTGGCGCTACGAAACTCACGACGCACAACACAACAATAGATTTTTTTTTTCTGGAAACAAGACCATATTAAAGCTCAGACTAAAGCCTCGTCGCGAAATGGTCTAGAGAAGAAATTCACGCTAAACATCGGAGAAAAATGATGCGCTGATCATATATATACTGTAATTGGAAGGCAATCAAAAAGTTTATAGAATGAAAACTACTGTAGCTGAAAGAAATATAAACATGGAGTAGTAATATGCTAATTAGGATTGCAAAGTTGAGGTCGGAATTAGATACAATTGGGGCTAGGAGTCGGAACTGGCAAAACGCAGAAGAAAGAAGTTGGCTTGTTTTGTTTAGAAGTCAGAGCCAGTCATTGTTTCAGACCAAGGGGTTGGAGTCAGGAAGTGGCTGGACAAGAAAGTCGGAGTCGGGTTTGATTCACCCAACTCCACAGTCCCGATACCAGTAACTAGAACAACGGGAATCGCTTGCCCAACTCTTACCCAAAACACAAGATGTGTGACCAACACCGGGGCGATACACTCGGTGGCTACAAGCGTGGTGGAGGGGGATTAATAGTCCGGCTAGAACTCTAGGGTAAGTAACCGTAACTTCCCGATTTTTTATTCCTATAAGCCAAGAAACTGTGGGACCCCTAGAAGCTCTTTTTCTTAGATAGATCAATCTTCAGCAATTTCGACTCCTGGGAGAAGTTGTTCAGACTCCCGACTTTGCAGCCCATGTGGTCACAGAGAGCATTCCCACCAATCACAGAGAATAGATCTGCAACAAAAGTGTTATCTGGTACTATGGACCGACGTTTATTATTGACGTTGATTGGCTTTGACTAAGATTTACTAAGCTATGAGACTACAGGTCAGTCCTAAAGCTTAACTAATAGGCTCTGTACAGGACGGGAGAGCGGCGCGATGGGATGGTTCCAGCTGCCAAATTAACGTTACTAAACAATGAATGTGCTACATGAAGTACGAGTGAGCAAGAAGGGAGAAATGTACAAATTCAAGTGTGAATACAAATTTAGACTATTGCACTAACATGGACACACACACACAAAAAAAATAACTTCGTACTACTAGGATATTTTATGGGCAAAAACTCAGGTACTTATAACAATGCTCTGCTGCAGTCCTACTACTTGCAGGGAGGCAATATTTCTTTCTCTTGTCTTTTACAGTACAATAGATATGTCTAATATAAGTCATACACACTAATGTAAAGAACATGACTGGCTTAACATTGTACCGGAGGTGCCATCAGACGTAGGATGCAGTACACAGCATACGGAGGATAGCTATTTAGTAAGGAGAGGCTGAGTAAAGGAATTTTAATATTGGTATGCAAAGGTAAATGAGGAGAACGTCTTCAAATCCAGTTAGATGGCACACCCCAGCAATTTATACTTCAGTAGGGGAAACGCTAAGTGAAACAAATGGAGATGACATCTGGAGTTGAACCGATTCTAAATGTAATAGAAAAACATGCAATATATATTTTAATTACGAGATGATAAGTTATACAAAGGGAAAGGGCGGGCATTTCGAGACGCAGTCAAAACATGGATGAAGCAATCTGATCAGTGAACAAACGGAGGTAGGCACTTCAGATTGGCAAGCATAGCACTTAGTGGGCAAAGTACAATATGGAATAGGTATTTAATAGGTAAACATATGAAGGTGGCGATTTGACAATGATAGAGATAGCATTACTGCACAAACTAACCTATAGTACAGTCCTCAGCAACAGTGAGAGCTCGGACTCGTACACAGAGGTGGCGAAATTATGCTTCACCATGTAATATGGTGAAGAAACACGTTCTTTTCACACACGGAATCTAAGACAAAGTTGTCATGCACTAAAACTGAGCACCATATAGCTGATCAGATCAACGTAATTAAAATAAAAATGATGAGATTTGATAAAAAAGCAAAAAATAATACTGAGCAGTTTTTTTTTCTAAATCGTTATACCTTAAATCCGCTGGAGATTCCAAACTAAGTACTTTTACTTACGAAATGGCTAGGTCAGTAACTAACCACCGAATTGGAATAACTCTAAATATCTAAGTTTAAACCTATCATCCTCTGGCTATGCCACGTTGCTAAAAAGGTTTTTTCCCCAGTAGGAATACTATAAGAGAAAAAACTATTATAGAGAAACAGCTCAGCCTGAATTAAACAGAGTTAAGCTTCTCTAGAAATAAGTAAGCAAAATTGCAGCAGAAACAGAGAGTTTTTATGTGGCTGCAAGCGACTATTACAGTACAGATTCAAGCTATTTAAATAAATTTTCAAAAGCGATACGAGTCAAAGAACTTGCCAAAATTACATTGAAAACAGAGATAGGTATAGGCTACCTGCAGTAGACACAAAAATAATAATATTCGCTACCATTTTCATTTAATTAAACGATTCTTCTCTAGCTACAAAATGCAAAATAAACAAAGTTATTCGAACAAATTCACATAGGTACTGTATTATGCAGAAAACATTCAGTGACAGATTTATGGATATATTGTTCGTTTGTACGGCTATTACAGTAGATTAGCATTGCCAGCTAAGAGCCGAACTCCAGGTTCAAGCCCTCCTCGAGCTACTCCCGTTAAGCCAAAATAATAATGATGAAAATAGATTATATGAGAAGAGACTATAGCCAACAGACGAACTATTCGCCCCACTCTCACAGAGGAGCCTAAACCCCGAAATTGGTTCCCAGCCTGCAGTTATTCCTATGATATGTGTTGTATAATTTTGCAATAAAAAAGGAACAAAATGCGCTCAAAATTTTAACATAAATATTATTAGCTAACTAAAGTTGAAACGTGAACATAGTTATTTTCTCGTGTTCGCCAAGATTTCTTTCGTTAGAAAAAACATGGGTAAGACCAATGGGTTGCAAATTTTTGGGGAAATTACCGTGGAAACATTAATTTTCTTTGCCAAATTTGAACTATGGGTACTGTAGGTTTCACTGGCTGTGTTGCGCTGCTTTTCGCTATTAATTTTAAACAAATTGTCATATTATTATGGTATATCAACACAAAGCCTTTTACACCCTACCTAATTTATAGTCCACATAGCACATTGCTATATGTGTTCACAGAAGAGTTTACTCGTGCATATTAAGCCTATGTTAAATTGAAGCCAGGAAGTCGCGTCTACGCATTCGGAGTTTGCGGACGACGTCCAACTCGGAGCGTGTTGCAATCTAGCTTTTGGTGTTACCTGTGCTACACCGGCCTCCAATACGACACAGAATGGGCAACACCAACGACAACCTAGCTACATTGTAGGGGTATGACCTGGGTAACACTGCATTTGTTTAAAAACATTGACTGTGATACTTAACATTTCGAATTAAAAAATGTATGACAGCCATATACAGTTCGAATTCCTGCATTTGAAGCACTTCTGCGTATTTTTCAACTTTTTATCCTAAAATACAGCCATTACAAGGCTCCGCCAGAAATGTTTAGATACAAGTTTTCTGCAACACTTCTTAGGGCGCTGAGATTGCACGTCGCATTCACCGCTAGACGGTGTTACCCTCAGAGTGTTACCCTCAGAGTGTTACCCGGTCTACCTAAGAAAACTCGTACCTAAACATTTCTAACAGAGCTTTACAATGGTGGTATTGTAGGACAAAAAGTTGAAAAAATACGCAAGAGTGCTTCAAAAGCAGGAACTCAAGCAATATATAGCAGTCATACATTTTTTAGTACCTATTGCCAAGTATCAAAGTCAATGCTTGCTAGCAAAGACAGTGTTACCCGGCTCATAACCCTACAATTTTGGATGGTTGTTGTCGGTGTCACCCTACCTGTGTCGCATTGTAGGCCGGTGTAGCACAGGTGCCACCGAAGGCTGATTGCAACACGACCCAGGCTGGCAGCGGTCGACCAAATGTGTGGACGTGACTTCTTGGATTCAGCTTAATATACACGAGTAAACTCTGTGAACACATACAGTAATATGCTATGTGGGCCATAAACTAGGTAGAGGTGTAAAAGGCTTTGTATAGAAATACCATAGTGGTCCGACAATTAGTGTAAGAATTATTAGTGAAAAACAGTGTAACACGGCCAGTGAAAACTATAGTAGTAAGCCTCCAGCATAACCTTTCATTACTATAGAGGTTTGTTTATAACCAAACTTTAGAAAATACGACAGAGAAAAACCCAAGCAGGTCATGTAAGCTAAGGCTGTGATGAGCGTTACAACAAATGACAGTTTTCGCTGGAACGATGCCCACCATTCGCGTTTTCTCTTTCTATAAGCGGTACACGTTTTATTTGAAATATCACAGAAGTTTTTTATACAGCCACGTAGGAATGTTTCATCGAAACCAGGGTTACAGTGAGATATCTTCGGGGACGAGGAGTCGGAATATGATGAAAATAGCCCAATTATATCAAAGAGTCGGATATTTCTATGCCTCAACAAGTAGCTACGAGTCAGGCTGTGTCCGATGACGGGCCGTACTGGCCTTCCTCGGTGACGTCAACCTTCAGTGACACCAGGCGACCCGCGAGATACAAGCGTCTGGCACACGGCTGCAGTGTAGGAGTCGGGATCTTTTTGATAATGAGGAGAGGGAGCCGGAGAGCCTAAGATCTCACGAGTCCAGAAAATCCGAAGCTTTACCCGGTTGACAATCGAATTTTGTTAAGGAGTCTGAGTCAGAATCCTGGGGCGCTGCACTGGGCGTCGGAGTGGGGCACTTAATAATCTTACGGGGAGGAGTCAGAGGCAGAACTACCAGCCACCTTCCGACTCCGTAACCGTGACACTAACACCAAGATTTTCTTCTTCTATCACTGCAGAGGTTTAGTTCTTGACTAATGCAAGTAAAGATAATTACTATGAATGGGTTACGATACCGGGACAGTTATTCTTGGTGCAGAAAGACGATTGATTAGTTTAGATTGTCAATACGTATACCGACCAACAAGACCAAGGAGAAGCCATGGCCCAGGTTTCGGCCCTATCCAAGCTAGGTACTGCCGTAGTCAAATATATTGAAAAGTAGAGCATGTTTAAAAACTTATTTTAATCTATTTGACTGAAACTTCAGTTTTTATCTTCGGATAAATTTTACGTTTTCAGTAGAGCAACGTATAATAATACATTTAAACCACACCAAGGAAACGCCATTAGCTACTACCTTAAAGCTTATCACTCAACAGCAACAAAGAGCTTCGTGTTCCATCTCTTAGCGAGAACAATTAACATGTTCGTTGTACGTATCCATTCACAAATACTGCCACTGAGCAGCAGTCATAGCTACACCTGAGTAACAGCAGTATAGTGTCATATTAACAGTTCTACGAATTAAGCGCTATAATTTTATAGCAAACTGGCATACAATAAGCAAAAAACTAATACTTCCGCTGTACATTTCTTGATATTTAACCAGAACCTCCCCGGCATCAACACAAAGCAATTCAACGCAAATAGCTACTTAAAGAACAAGAAATTTTCAGCTGTACAATGCCTGTTTTCCAGTAAAGAGCTCATGAATTATTCTTATTAGATCCGTTTTGCCAGCCCAGAAGCAGCAAAGAGCTCACGAAGAACATCAGAAAGCGTTTCAATGCCACTAGGAGCTCAAAGACTAGTCTAACATGTGATGTTTTCCAAACCGTAGTAAAATTAAACAAAGAAGAGGTGGACTGTACATTTACAGTTTTGAAACCAACGCAACGCGAGAGTTTCAATACCGTAATGCACTTCCTGTCTCCGTTAATTCTGGTAACAATTCAAAACTAAAAATAAAAATACAACCGTTGTACTTTTCTAATTTTTAAACAAGTGCCTAGCCCTAAGAGAGCAGCAGTTCAACAGTATAATGACTCAACGACTTACGAAATAGTAAGGCAAATCCCAATTATTGACTACGTCCGCTGCAAGTATTTCGAAAAAGAAGTGGTGAAGTTACTGATGAAGAAAGGAATATAGCTAGTGGTGTCACCCATAGTACGCCACGGAACTAAGGATCATTGCATGAGTGACCAGGAAGAAAAGGAGGAATACAGCAAGGGCCGTCAGTAGGAGTAAGAAAGAGTAAAGCGGAACGCATCAACAACGCTACTTACGCGCCCATAACACAAGGCGCAGCAGGTCTTACAAACCGAGGCACTGCTACTCATCGTCAGGCCTACCACGTCTCCATATGCACACCATATTGTTGCTGGTAACGGCCACCACGTGAGAGGCGCCGTCCGAGATGCTGCACTTGTCTACGACGATGTCATACGAATCCAGCCGCAGCTTGCCAGCCTTCTCAACCTGCACAAGAAAAATTAGTCTATGTCAAGTCGGATTGTGAACAGCAAATTTTTTTATAAAGTTTTGCTACTTGGTACGGAGAGCAAGGTACCTACCGCCTGGTCATAGGCTTAAACCGCGGTCAGGTAAAAATGCACGTGTAATGGGCGTGTCCGGTTGAAACCTGTAAGCGGCCTCCAGCCAGTCATGACGAAGGTTATGTATATACAAGTGCTGGGTCTGCATCACCGTTCATTTACAGTTAGTTATAGTCAGAAGGTTTAAGCCTCGGTTTACGAGCGGAACGATATCACAGAGGAAAGGGCAAGGGACATGTAGTATGTCAAGAGAAACGGGGAATCTATGCACGAAGGTGTTCACACACAGGATCAACGCATATGGGAACATCAAGTCGGGAAAGAAGAGGAACAGAATACAGCATGAGCAAGCAGGAGTATGAAATCGGGAAGGAAACAAAGTGGGCACGAAAGACAGACGTCCCGAAGGCCTAGCTAATGGCTGAGGTAACCTACAGGAGCCCCCTGGGATTGCCGGGCCCCATAACACAGGATGGGCGAACCTAACGAACCTAATCCTATGGCCTATGACCCTTCCTAAGCTCCCTGAGCACAGTTCATTAACAGAAGATAGTTACGTCAGATCTGCGTTTTTTGGTCTATGCCCAAATTGTGACGTCACATTTCAGAAGGTTTCAAGGGCGTAGCACACTCAGATCTGACATAACTATATCTTCTGTAAATGAACTGTAGTCTGCATAACTCGCGTCATTCTGTAATCGACTGTGATGCTGCCCGGTGGAGCTGGTTCTCTTCGCACTGCCTGCGTGACCCGCAACTTTGTCAGAGCGGGTTACAAAGTTTTAACGTGCGCCCTCCTGCTTCGAAACTTCTGGTCTTCTTTGAGTAATAAAAACGTCTTTCAACTGCATGATTTTATTAAGCAAGCACCTTCGATGAAATAACTAGCTGCCACCCGATACTTAACCAGTTAACTTGTTCTAATTGCCGACTAGATAGCACCGAATCTTCACGACGGACTAACTAGCTAACCAGTACTGGGGTTTGCAAACATACTAGTGGCCATCTAGTGGAGACTTTTAACAGAGAAATATTTGGAACCCAGGCGACAGGGCGATGAAGGGTCAACATTTTGGTGCAGCACGACGGTTTTGCGACCAGGTAATTGGACAGGGCTCAAGTAAGTTCCTCGCGAAAACCTCAAAGCCCGCAGCATAGCACAACCTCAAGGAGAAGCAGACCCTAAGCCTACGAACAGATTCAAACTTGCCTCATTAATTAGCAACAGCGGGCTGCACTGAACCGTATAACGAAGAATAACAGGGCATACCGCAGCTTGCTTCTTCGCTCTGCGCACGCTAAATGAACCTTGACGGTGAACAGCAGGAGTCGAGGCACAGTAGACAGGTGTGCTGAACCTCAAGTTTGGGAGATTTATGAAGCTAAGAAGACAGAAAAATCGCAGATTTCTGACGTTCTTGACCTGTGCATCACGAATTTATGAAAAGAAATGTGGAGATTCCGGCAGGGTTGTTGAGTTCGAGTGATAATCCTAAGATTCGGAGCAGGACATCCACTTGTTAACAAGAGGTTTAGACAGAATTAAATATCTCACTCCAACTTTCAATGCCTGATTCGAAAACAGTTTACATTTTGTAAATGCATTCAAAATTTCGGGTTGTGAATGGTAATACAGATGAAATGTGTATTGCAAATGGCAAAATTACGTAGCTACTTATCTTACCTTGATTCAAGTGTATGGTTTTGAGGTAGCTAGTAGTTGGCCAAAGTCGAGAGTCTTGCTAAATGTTAAGGAACAGGAGTTAAATAATTTCCTGAAGTGGGAGTAGATAGCCGTTCCAAAAGTTAGAAAGAGAACCTTACATCTACGGACACGGCAGTGGCAGTTCCAAGGCCCTGTTCGCCCATGTACCACACCACGCTAGCGCTTTCTCCTTAAATCCAGCTATGGAGCTGTATTTCTTTGGTTCAAACGGTCACACAAGAATCTAATGTCACTAGAATAAACTTAGGTTTGTCACATTACTTATAAACAGCTCTGCTAATTACGTGAGATCTTTTCGGTTTCACTGCCGCAAAATTATGAAACCAGAATGCACGTTTCTAATGTAGTATTTTATGCTCTTTCCAAATATATCTTTTTTCTTAGAGAAATGGAAAATGAAAAGAGCATTTAAAGATCGATATTTCCTATGTATTTGTTAAGAAACAATATTGTCGTTTTTCCTCATATTTCTCAGTTAATACTAAATAACGTCAACATGGCTAGTGAAAAATATGCTAACCTAACCTAAGCACCCAGCCTAGCCTTACCTAACCAGGCTTAACCTAGCCTAAACTAACCTAACGTTTTCATTGCAGATATGAGCCTATGAAATATTAAACAGTCCTATATATTTCTATATTGATAGTAATAACTTTTTTTACTTTTATTTCTCGAAAGGAGCAATAACATTTTCGAAAAGATATTCGACGACATAAGAAAAGTGTATTTTGGTTTTATAATTTTGCGGGCAGTCAAATAGAAAAGACCCATTACAGCTGATTGAAAATGTAGTGCTGCACACTTTCATTTCAAAATAAAACCAGCCAGGTCCAGTCAGGAGTTGTCAAATGCCTCCATTTAGCACTCAAAACACGAAGAAAAAAGTATATATTTGATAGCAGCAATATAAATTACTAATCAGTTTTATTCAAGTATTAATGTAAAAGAAGATATAACACTCAGGCAGATCTCTGTCTTGTTGCACCGTGTTGTGTCTTGTTGCAGCGTGTATCGTGTCTTGTCTACAAGCAAACGTGTTGAGCGGTGTTGCGTCGTGTGGTGTGGGACATGTGTGAACGGCTCGCGTCGCACGCGGTAGAAATAGCACAGGGCGAGGCACGGATACAAACGCTCGTGTTGCGTCGCGAGGTACACGTGTGAACGGGGCCTAAGGTAGTAAAGAAGGAACGTAAGGTGTCCGGAAGCCAAATTTCACGAGCGTACGATTAGCCAAATAACGATTCATTATCCAAAAATATCAATACAATTATACATGTACGAACGTGTTTGTATTTACACAACGCTAGCGCATCAGGAGAAAACCAGTGGTAACAATTTACTATAGACTGATTCGTGCAACACACACGCCACTCGAGGATTATGCTGTTGTCATAACCCAAACAGCGGTATTGATTGAGACTTGAGATATTTCAAGTAAACTGAGCCTTGAGAAACAAAGTTACAGCAAACATTGGTAAATTTTTACAAAAATCCAATATGGCGCACAGCAAATTCACTACTAGATATTGATAGCAGTCTATTAGAGAAGTGCAGTGATACCCATATATATCAGTCGGAAATGCATAGTTTTTGAGTTATATGACTTTGAAAATTCTATTGTTTTTCAATGGGAGAAAATAGCCGGCGTTGTTAGAGAATTGCTAGTGACTCCATATGAACTTTATTAACCCAACATAACCTAACCCAACCCAACATAACCCATCCCAATCTAACCTAACCCAACTTAACTTAACCTAACCCAAACTAACCTAACCTTCAAGTTGGTTTGATTAGGTTAGTTAGTTTGAGTTAGGTTAGGTTCTGTTGGGTTAGGTTAGGCTGGGTTTGGTTAGATAGGGTTAAGTTAGGTTAAGCTACGTCCAGACTACCGCTCATAAGTGCGAAAAACGCTTGTGCGATTTCGCAGAACGCAGTGAAAATCTCGCAGTCGTGTCCACACTGTAGCACGGTGCATTGTAGCGCTCAGCCACGCTTGCTTGAATCGGCTTGACAATTTATTAAGCGTAGCTAGGTGTTTAGCAGAACTCAGTTGCTCACGCCCTTTGATTAAAAAAAAATGCAATTTTTGTCACTATTAATAACTTATTTTACTTCTAGTATCAACACAACTATAAATAAGCACTGATTTTAAATGCAGATACAGTACTACTTTTATGCGTTCTTCAGCAATACGCATGCCAACTGACCTTGGGTTGACATTTTCATACTTTTCTTTACCACTCGGTATTGTTTTCGAGGTTGTCAAGTGAATAGATTTTTATGTGGGGTTCCTCAACAATTTATGTTCCCTATACTGGGTGCAAAGTGTTCAGACATTTCATTTTGTGTCTTAAACACAACTGTGGAACCACAAAGCATTGATAAAATGTTTACCGTCGACTCAGTTCTCGACGCAAGTGTCACTACTGCAGTGAAGTTCCATATTTCTCGTCAAATTTGCAGTGAATTAGAACTCAGAGAAGCATAAAACTGTTAATATGTCTATAAAGAAGCAAGAAAACCTTATGGAACGCCTAAACAGACCTTGACCCCCTCATGGAATGGAGCAGAACGTGGCAGATGAGCTTTAATGTCGACAAATGCTCAGTAATGCACATAGGGCTGATGAACCCTTCGCCCCCACTGCAAATGAATGGGACGGTACTGGCTGCTGTCACCCAACAACGTGACTTAGGAATCACTATTACAAACAAGCTACAACACAGTCAGCAAGTTGACAAGAGTGTGAAAATGGCAAGCAGAGTACTGGGATT
>LQNS02278091.1:63355424-63369278 GCA_001587735.2 Parhyale hawaiensis | reverse complement strand
CCCCCCCTCCTCTTTTTTTCTCTCTCTCTTTTCTCCTGTCCTGGCAATAGCTCATAGAGTGCCGGGGCGTATATTCTGGTGTCTCTTTGGGAATGGGCCTATTGGTTCGTCTACTGCCGCCTATCTAATCTAATCTAAACAGTGATGTCATAATTATACTGCTGGATCTACTTTTCACATTCATAACGCTCGCGATAATTAGAAAATAGTAAGTAAGAAAAGATACCAATGTAATCTACGAGCAAAAAAGAAAATATAACAGATACAAAGGAACAGCAAGCTGAGCATAAAGATGTCTTACAGGATCAATTAAGACTAAGGTAACAAATGGGGCTGCTAATGGTTCAACTTTCCGTAACATAGGACGAGTATACCAAACTAACCTAACCCTTAGGCCCTTCTAGGCTTTGTGAGGGGCATAGCAATATAAAGTAGGCATAGAATACGGTAATAGTTACGAACTTACGGGGATCGGCACCCATGTTTATGTAGTAGTTGTCTGTGTCGCTCCAGTCCAGGCTCAGCACGTCATCCAAACTAACCAGTAAATAAAAATCCACATTTTTTCTGCAAAAATAAAAAAAAAATAAAAAAATAAAAGAGTACAATGGGTAAGTGTTAAAGAGTTGAGCAGTATATGTTTCTGGTATCTCTAAAGTGCCGGTAAGTAGGTGGCCAACACAAAATAACCTATGGTACATTTTGTTCCTTTGGCTCCAGGCCTGGCAGTACCCCGGTTGCGGGACCAACGGTACAACTACACTTAAGATCATCAGAGGCACACTTATTATTATAATTATTATCAAGAGACCTAGTTTCAACAACCAAAGCAATGAGCACAAAGGCACTAAGTCAGTGCCGGATAGTTTCGATCCAATGACGAACATACCGGTACTTGGTAAGTTATACTTGTCTCCATCTTGGATAGTGCACCAATTCTGACAGGAAAAGTTCAAGGCACCATTAGCTACTCATAGTTTATTTTTCACAGACGCAACGTCTATGAACGAAAAGAGCTCGCATGGCCAAAAGTATTTTTTCCGGACTGGCATAAAAATATTGGCAAGAGTTCTTGATGTCCATGGCATGAAGCCACATCATGACTAGCACACTTGGCAGCAATCAAGTATTGCATTATTATTATTATTAAAACTTCACACCCGGGCCCCCACGGACAGGTAGAACAACCCAAATGAAGCATTTTGCAACACCGGAAAGCCCGAAACGCTGCAAAGAAAGTCCAACAAAAAGCCATCGACAGCTGACTTGAACGCCTACAAGCCAACACGACCAAAAGCCGATGCCAGCAATGAATTCCAAACCTTAACACACCAAGGCACGAGGTATTAAAAAGCGTAAGCACTAAATAACCTTGGCAACGGACACTCACAGCGCACTGGAAGGCTGCCGTCGATCTAGGAGCCTCTTGATATCCATAATATAAATGCGAGCATGAAGGGCACATTTGGCAGCGAGGACAGTGTCGCGGAGGAGCGTGATGCTGTCCACCACATTCGCTACTTTCTCGTCAAACTGGGGAGGTTTGGGGAGGTCTACTTTGGTCACAGGTAGCCTGTAAAAGAAAGAACAACTCACAAGTTCTGTCAAATATTTTGTTTGAGCATCTGAATGTGGATAAAAAAAATAACGAAAGTCCAAGGGCAGAACAACACGACGCAAGGAAACAGCAAGTAAAGAAAGAAGAGGAAGAATAAAAAAGAATTAGCAGAAGTAGAAAGAAGTATAATAAGCATGAAAAGAAGATGTCTGGAAGATCTAACAAAGATTAAAGTAAAAAGACTCCGAATTCGACCCCCTCCCCCCCAAATATAAAGAATAGAATATTTCAGGGGCGCGTTGAATACTGAAGAAATGAGATACATAGATCGAGAGTAGGCAACTCGAGTGTAATCTAAACGCCTGCACAGTTTCAACAGACAATCAGATAACAAAGCAATGTTAATAATCTCAGCAAGGGGAATGTAAAGACATATATTAGCTAAACAACAGTGTAACTAGCGCAGTAAATCTTAGATACCTACTAATTACATAGTTCCGGCGCTTCTGCATTTCATCTAACACCTGTCACAATCTATGACACATCCACAGCAGCGGTACGCTACAGAATACTGATACTGAAGGTCGATGCGCCAGAGTCGCGTCTGCCAACCAGTCAGGCGAGCTCTTGTGGCGCTTGTTGTGCTTTGTCAGCAAGGGGTTGCAGCACCTACCGACCCTCACCAGATATGGTTAGGGTCGGGGGCGCAGGTCGTTGCATAAGAACCTTCCGTCGATAGCGCTATAGCTCTTTGATCATCTGTGGACTGCAGGGGCACGTTCTCCTAGGACCAGTTGTTTGCATCACAAACCAGTGCATGTGGGTTTCATGGTAGGAGTGTGCGGACAGTGCGGTCAAGTTAATGTTACTTTTATGCAAGAAAATAATTATGTGCTGAGTTTTTTCCTGCGTGTGCAGCATTTATATCAGTAAATTGACGATAATATATTCTATCCATAATATTCCTTACCAAAGTTAGCATTCCATATGTTGGACATGAACGGAAACAATTTGACTAATCCATCAAATATAACTTTGGTATATAATATGTACACTAAAAGCAAAGAAAACTAAAAATTACTGTAGAAATGTTTCCACAGTTCGCATCATAGAATTACTGTAGAAATGTTTCCACAGCTCGCATCATAGAATTACTGTAGAAATGTTTCCACAGCTCACATCATAGAATTCCTGTAGAAATGTTTCCACAGCTCGCATCATAGAATTACTGTAGAAATGTTACCACAGCTCACATCATAGAATTACTGTAGAAATGTTTCCACAGCTCGCATCATAGAATTACTGTAGAAATGTTTCCACAACTCGCATCATAGAATTACTGTAGAAATGTTTCCACAGCTCGCATCATAGAATTACTGTAGAAATGTTTCCACAACTCGCATCATAGAATTACTGTAGAAATGTTTCCACAGCTCGTATCATAGAATTACTGTAGAAATGTTTCCACAGCTCGCATTATAACACATCCTACTGAGACGAGTCTCATAGGCACTGAGCAGCAAACACACGGCAAGCTGATCCCCAAACGAGTGCCTAGCCAGCCTTCCTTTTGATCTCCGTTAGCGAGCTGTAAACACGCTTCCAGCAAGTAGGTATGTATCTACAATGAGTGGTGTAGGCTAGGTACTTGGGACAAAACAAGCTTGTTACGGTGAAGGTAATGTAAATATTGGTGCAGCTGTACTTTAAACAACTAGAGTGTTTCTCTAGATATATAAGCTGCAGGTCAACTACAGTAGGTATAGAACTTAAACTGTAATGTTTTCCACATGATTTAAAGGAGCATAGGCTGGTTAAAGCTTCATCAATTATTCTTGTACTGTGTCGGCATTTCAAAAAAGCGACGTCTATGTATTTCATCCCTCTACTCTCAAGGAATTCCACTGACATTAGCTTACGAAAATTCAAGTTGCATGCAAATGTATATATTGGGAGCTTGAGATTCCAGTAAATTTAGCAACACTACCTTTCTTTTTTGGAGATCTTGTTGACATCAACTTCATAGAGGAGGAGAGCGCTGTCACAGCCAGCAATAAGCAGGTTGTACTTGCGGCAGTAGCTCAAATTGTAGGCGTCGCCCGCCACAGCAGGCAGAGTCATGAGAGCGACACATTCCGTCCTGGCGTAGTTTGGTCGGTACAACTTCCCCACGTCCCAAACTTCAATGTGACCATCCTCATGACCACCTAGCGTGATGGTAATACAGGTAAGGAGTAATTTTTGCAACACTTTTAGTACCTAAACGTGACCATCCCCATGACCACCTGGTGATACAGGAAACGAGCAATGGCGTAACACTGCAGCGGGCAGTGCAAAAATGTTGCCATGGGAAGACTACTTGTAAGTACAGGGGCCCAAAGAGCTGGGTTGTGGATTCAGATGGACAAAGATCTGATTCCTACTCTTTGTATCCTCAAAATGTTTGGCTCCTGCAAATTCTGGCTCTTTCTATTAACAAAAAAGCCCATTATATTCACTGACTTCTAAAGCAAGTAAGTGCCAGATTCAGACTCCTGGCCCTAAAAATGGGCCACTTCGACACTGCAACGCTGCCACACCAGCTCAAGGATTAGAGCAACAATAGAAGATTAGTTTTCCATCAAACA
This sequence comes from Parhyale hawaiensis, assembly GCA_001587735.2. Lineage (NCBI taxonomy): Eukaryota > Metazoa > Arthropoda > Malacostraca > Amphipoda > Hyalidae > Parhyale > Parhyale hawaiensis. The sequence continues at coordinate 63,365,093 of LQNS02278091.1, read as the reverse complement.
TTGTGTTTCTCTAAAATATCATATGATCAACAGAGATTATATTACCAGATACCACACACTTTAGCAAAGTAAAAAAGGCACCATGCTGTGGTAGCAGAAAATCAGACAATCATTGCAAAAAATAAGAAAGTCACACGTATTTACTATTGTGGGTGAGCTGGTACCTACCCGGCTTTGCATAAGTCCTGACCTGTTTCGTATTTTCAATGTGTGAAACTCATTTCAAAGACTTGATGCAATTTATTGACAATGACTCATTCCTAAACTATTTTAGATAATCCAATACTAGGCAACAGTGCTCATTTTTATACATTGTTGGTAACTAATGGAAACAAAAAGGATAAAGATAGCAGCTCTCCTTCGCGCGTGTCACCAGAAGGCGGACATTGTTCGGTTGCAAAATGTCAGTTTATCAACGGTGAAACGGGTCGAAAACCGCCTGAAGAATAATGAAAGCCTCAAAGATTGACCACGTTCAGGCAGACCACAAGTTATTCAACTGATGAATGTTCGAAGAGCCTTTGAAAATGTTCCGAAACTCAAAATGACACAGTTTGCGAAGAAGAAGATTTGTGTGTCAACCGTGTCAAGAGCTGTAAAGAGTGAATGTGGAAAGTGCTTAAAGCGTCAGAAAAGACCGCTGCTAACTGCTGACATGGTTAAAAAGCGCCAAGTGCGATGTTCCTGCCTCCTTAACGACTTGAAAAGTCATGGAAATCGAGTCTTCATTTTTTAAGATGAGAAGACCTTCACCGTGGATCTCGTCTTCAACAAACAGAACGATCAAGTAGTGAGCTTTAGCCAAGACATCTCTGATGTTCGTTAGGTCTCCACAACAAAGCATTGGGCCTCTGTGATGATGCTTGCAATTGTGGCCTCCAATAGAGAGAAGATGCCTCCAGTGTGATTCAAGGGCGGTTACAGGTTGACAGGGGCTGAATACAGGGATATCAAGGCCACGAAAGTTTTTCCCTTGATCAGAAAAATCGTCAAAGATGGAGATTACTAGTTTCAGCAAGATGGTGCACCAGCGCACATGTCGAAAACCGTCCAAAACTGGATGAGACAAAACATCACTTTCTGGCCGCCACAGTCGCCTGATCTCAATCCTCTGGACTACAGCGTGTGGCCGCATATTGAGAGTAAAGCATGCAAAGATCGCCACAACATTGAAAAGCTGAAAGCCTCTGTGAACCGCACTTGGGCCCAGATGAGGAAAGACTACGTCCGTAATGTGTGTAAGGACTTCCGGCCACGATTAGGGCGTGTCATTGCTGCCAATGGAGGTCCTATTGAATAACAATGTTGTTTAGATCATAATAAACTAATACATTACGAATCTTGTTTATTTCATTATAAACAAAGCTTTTACGAACTTCGGATGGCAAATTATTAAAACAGGTCAGGACTTTCGCAAAGCCCGGTATGTATAAGCAACGAAAACCAGAACCACTACAAGAATAACTCACAGAACAGCCATGACTGCTTCTCTGGGTGGAACAGCAGGGAACAGATGATGGCGTTGGCCTTGGATGAAGCGGCCCGGAACATGTGGTAACACATGCCCGCCTCGACGTCAACAAGCACGACAGTGCTCTTGCCACCGCCTGCCGCCACAACGCTGGCTTGTTTAGGGTGTTTGGGATCTCCTTCTGTGTCCGACAAGTCCGCATTCTCATCAACCACCACTTCCAGCGACGACCACGCTAGTGCATAAAGATTCTCACTGGCAAGCCTGAAGGTACAGCATGGCAACATCTTACTTTAGCGTGTTGGTTGGTATAAAAGCCATCTAATTTTCTTTCAGCTTCTGACCATGTTAGCAAAAGAAAAATTTATATAGATTTTTGCACAATTAACATTATGACAGTATCAAAACTACAGGCTGTTATGGTCAACAACTTACGACCTATTAAAGTGCAAGACAGTAAGTGGTACGGTGCAGTCGTCGCAAAAGGGTTGCGGACGCCTCATCTGTAGAAAGTCGTGAGTAAGTCTCGTGTGCCAAATACGTACGCACAGTACGACGTCCATTCAGCGATCGTCGCTATTTGGCAAGAGCCACTGCCGGACGGTTTTTTTGCATGTTCGTAGTTTATTATTTCTCTGCTCCAGCCACTGGGACAACCATAGCTCGCGCAGATTTCGTTTCATTAGTGGATAATAGTCTCGGCAGGGGACTGCATGGTTTGCCGTGGGCAGATCCGACAGGGCCACCTGCCTCAGCTCCTCGTCGGCGAGCTCATTGCCCGCGACGTCAACATGACCAGGCACCCAACAAATACACACTGACTTTACATCCTCTTGTAATTGTTGTATCGTATTTACTATTCGGTCGATGACGGGGTGGATGCTGTCGTACGATGGGATGGCTTGTACTACACTCAATGAGTCGGATAATATTGAAAAGTTCCTCTCATCGCTGTCTCCAATGAGCAACGCTGCGCGCACGCCGAACAGCTCGGCGGTGAGTTGAGGTCTCTTGTAATAGCCGGCATGCTCTAGTTTCATCAGTCATAGTGGCTGCGCATCGTACTCTGTCTCCCGTCTTAGAGCCGTCAGTATAGATGTGGACAGAGTCACTGTGTTGGTCCCTCACGAGCTCCGTGAAGAGTTTTTAGTAAAAGGGGATGAGAGTCATTTTTTTGGGTATGGCGCGCCGAGAACAAAATTGAAACTGGTAAGCGACAGGTTAGTTTGTCTTTGAACAGGACCCGGGCTACCTTGAATGGCTCGATCTCCGCTATGAGGAAAAGGGTTTCATAGTCGCTGGAGGAGGGAAGTGTGTACGGAAAGTTGCTCCTTCTGCCCGATCTCGGCACACACTGTCCCAGGCCGGGGATCGAGGGGCTTGTTCTAAGCGGGCTAGGTTGCGCCCTGCGCTGCTGCAGGCAGGGTTCGCCACTCTCAGCGAGAAGACTTGGTATGGGTGATGTACGGAAGTCATCGATGTAGAACTTCCATATGTTTTGAGGAGGAGTATAGCATCAGGTCCTGGTCATCTACGTATAGTGACCCGTACACATATTTGGGAAGGTCTGTTATGATGTCGTTGCACGTTGTAGAGGGCACAGCTAATAACGCTCCCCTGTGGAACCCCCTCATCCTGCGTCATCTCAGGGGAGTAGGCCTGTCTCATTCTGACCCTGAAACGTCCAACGCTCAGGAACTGCTGCAAATAGGCCATGTTACCTCTTATGCCTATTTTATGTAGTTGGAAGAGTATTCCGGGTCGCCAGGCTTTACCGTAGATCTTTTTAAGATCAAAGAAGACACAGTGTGTCCCTCAGGTGTCTTGATCTCTATGATGTAATTTTGTATACGCACGATGTCATCGGTGGTGCTATGGGACTGTCGAAAACCGTGTTACAGGTAGCAGAGGAGCTTCTTGGCTTATAGATATTTCATCAGGCGGGTGTTCACGAGTTTTTCCATGATTTTTCCGGGCAGTTGGTCAACGCAATGGGACGGTAGCTACTTGATTGAGTGGGAGGTTTATCAGGTTTTATATAAGCTAGTACAGTGGCGAGGCGCCACTGTTCCGGATAGTCGTGCGCTGTCCAAATTTTGTTGCACAGTATGTTACCTTTGATTATGCAAAATAGAATTTTTTACTTTATTTTTCAAGGGTCTAACTTAGAAATGTCAATATTAACTGAATGTATGGCTATGTTGCAAATATAAACAGCACTTTTAAAATAAACATTTAGCCACTAGCTAAGTTTATCATACAATTTGCTTATTCATGAGTTTTTACTGTTACCTCACATGCAACAACTTAGTAAGAACGTCATAAAGAGGAAATAAATACAAGCGAACAGGAATATTTTTATTGAGCGTCCAAAACCAAGAAATTATAAACAAAACAATTCAATTAACACTGAAATAAGTGTTCAGTAGTGGCAAACAGAAGTCAATTTTGAACATGGCAACCTCCATTTTTCATGATCTTTATAAGGCAATCATCACCAGACTTTGTCAGGTTTGATATTTGAGATGGGATAGAATCTGCAGCTGTGTTTACTGCATCCCACAGGCTTACCTTGCTCGAAAACTGCCGACAACCTTCCTTTTGATCATTGCCAAGAAGTTCTCAATGGGATTTAAATCGGGGCTATTCGATGGCCAGGTCATAATAATTTTTTATTTAAATCCTTCATACGTAAGCCAGTTAGCAGTGTACCGTGCTCAGTGTGAGGGAGCGTTATCGTGCTGAAATACCAGATTAGATCAGCGTGCGATAGTCTGCTCATCAAGCCATAGAATCAAGTTGACTTCAAGAAACTGGCAGTACCTTTCTGCATTCAGTTTAACTCCTTCTGCCACTTCAAATGAACCAATACGGGTGACACCTACTATCCCGGCCCAAAAGAGTACACCTCCACCACCTTGTTGACGGCCAAGCTGTGTCTGTTGAGGTTGGTCATGGAAGACCCATCCAAACGTCCATCCATCTGGACCATCAAGAGTGTCTCTACATTCGTCAGTAAATATGACATTGGAGATATCAGTTTTCATGTTCTCTTCGGCCCATTTAACCCCATTTTCTTGATAAGTTTTTGTTAGAAGTGGTCGTTTAATTGCCTTTTTCACTTTCCCTGACTTCTGAAGAACCTCACATCTTGTCTTTCTGCTTAGTATTGGGGCTTCAGCGTCTTCAAATATCGCCTTACTAGTAGAAAGTTGTTTTCTAGCCAGAGAAACCTTCAAATGTTGCGCCTTGTTTCCTTCGGATTTTACAGTTGATATCCGCCTATGCGATTGCAGATGTCACCATCTTAGCATCCACGGATGCAGATGCGGCTGCGAATGTGAAAAAAGGTGAGGATGTTCCGCAGTTGCGGATGCGAATATTCGCCCCATCACTACTAGGGATAGGGTTATCATCGGTGCTCATTTCACGCTATTTCAATATTTGGTTCTTTAGATCTTCAAGTTTTCATTGTTTGTTACCTAATTTTGGACGGAACTGTAGTTGCAACAATTATTGCCCTGTAAGCCTTACATCAGTTTGCTGCAACACGTTGGAGTGCATCAATGTTGCCCAATTGATGGATTATATCAAGTCCAATAATCTCTTGTCTGCTTGTCAATTTGGATTCCGGCGTGGGAGGTCCACTGAGGACCAGCTGCTGCTAGCATATGTTGAAGCACTGAGGAGCCTGGAGCAGCGGAACATTGTTGATGTTGTGAGGGCTCTGATTTCTCTTTCAATCTGCAATTAATGTATTTCTTTTCCATGTTTGCAGACCATGTATCACTAGTCATTTGCATGATGATTGCTATTTTGTCAGGAAGTTTTCCCTAACTCTGTTGCATTCTCGCATCTAGCGAGAATGCTCGCTCTTCTTTCCCCCTAATCCTAGCGGGAAGGGGGACGACTAGCCGCCCGCCGGTCGTTGCTTCAGTCAAGACTTGTAAGTATGGAGGACGGATCTTTCGGGTAAGTTCCATACCCTTCTAGGCTCATCTTCCCCTACTACCTCAACTGCCCACGATTTTCCCTCGTAAATATGCTAGAGTACCTTTATTGAAAGATACATGTGCACCATATATTTGGCCCAGTGTGTTATGTCAACCTATAGTTATTTATGGCAGTTACACAGGCTAATTTGTGCTGATGTTTTCTTGCTTGGCTCTGCCATCGTGCTCTTTGTGAAATATTCTTTGTGCGTGTTGCAAGTGGCCCCGGTGCCGGCCCATTGCAGTCTTTCCGCGCCGTCATTGCTGGCTGAAATCTTAGTTCAGTTTCGTTGTGCAGACGTAGCTGTGAGCCCTGGCCAACTCACTCGCGATCCGAAGATTGGACTTTTGTTAATTCTCCGCTGCATTCTGAAGCAGACGGGCTGCGATCCGTCCCTCCCTTGGCTCCGCTGTCGCTTCCACTACACCCCCCAGCTGTAAATTATCCAAAGTGACGATGTTGTGTTGGCTTGCCTAGTAGCCAGCGGCTCCATTCCCGCCGGCTCCCTAATCTCAATTTGGAGCTTTCACCCACTCGTCAACTGTCGTTGCTACGTCCTACCACGTCAACTGTCGTTGCTACGTTCCTCTTCTACAGCTGCTCTCGCTTAGACCGCAGCAATCGTCCCTGAAGTTCGATGGCGTAATTTCTCTGGTAAAGACGCTCTGCTGTGACGACGCGGTCGTTCCACTACTGTCTACGGCCAGTTGCACCCCAGCCTTCGGAAACCTGGACGAGTCGTCCTCGCGGCCACTCGTTGCCCGCAGCATAGCACGGCTCCACAGTCCTTGTGCTGCTTCCTGGCTGGTCAACCGACGGGCCCTTACTTCATCCATTATATAAGCTAAGTTTGTTAGATTCAAGAGTCCCTATTAAACTTTAATTTAAGCCTGCTCGGTGTTTCATATCCCGACTCGCGGATTCACGCGGTGCTGTAAGACTAGTATAATTCGAACCTCGGTCAACTTATTGACATATATGCTTGTCAGTTTTCACTGTGCTTGATTACTCGCCACCTGCCTTGCATCACTTGGCTTGTGCAGCTTCTCTGTTGCATATTGCACATCGGTTCTGTCTCATCTATACTGATCGGATGAGTTTTGCTCATTGCTTGAGCTGCAAGATTTATACTGACCTTCAATTCTTGCTCTGCTCTGTCTGATTACTTTTTGCTGTTAATTCAATGGTTTTCTATATGTACTTTTAACTGAGAGTTTTGCTTGCATTTTGGTTGTCTATACATGTATTCATTCTTTCAAAATTCTATGTTAGTTGCTATCACCCTGCTTTTTGCAACATCTTGTTCTTCATTGTGATTTGTTTTTGCTCCTGTCTCTCTTCTCAGGCCTGTTATCTGTCCTACCGGCATCCGCAACCAGCTTGTAACATTCCTGACTGCCAGCTTGCAACTTTCCTGTCCTACTTGCATCCGCAGCCAGGTTGTAAAGTTCCTAACTGCCAGCTTATAACTTTCCTGAACGACATGCAGCTCCATTTTGGTAAGTCACCAACCAAAAAGTTCTCTTGCCCTCACTGGTACTCTTAATAGTTTGTGTTGGATTTTACTTTATTTCAATATATACTTTTATTTGGGTTACCTATATTAAAATGAGTTTCTATATCACTATTATTTATTCTGTATTTACTAAATTCTCTGACGCCTGACAGATTGAAGTGTTTATTGAGCCTGGCAAATCAAAGGCATCACAGCCTCTCTTGTTGAATGCCTTTGCATTGACTACAATCTTGCCCAAGTAAACTTGTAATTTGTCATAGCATTAAATTGATAAGCTATAAATGGTGCGTGAAACTTTGCCATAACCCTACAAAGACAGTGTACCTTGGAGCCTGGTCTCAGGTTTTGTTCAATGGGAATATGCATAAATATAATTCTGGATTCGATGGCTGTCATGTCACTTGTTAATATGTATATTCTGTAGAATGGAATAGCTCACGAGAACTATTTAAAGAATGTTAAATGTTTGATATGTATCTGTAGTTAGATTGCTTGACGTTTTACAACGAAACCAATGACATTGAAATTGGAATTCGAGATCATTTGGTTACATCTCTTTCTACATAGACGAATGCAGCTGGACTTGTAAACAAAACTTAACCCCTCCGGTCACAAATTTCACTCTTCCTTTAATTGCTAGCTCAAAAAGTGCTGCTCAGCTGAGTCCAACCTCGGGGAACCTTCAGCACAACTGGTGGTCAAGGGCTAACTGTTCCTTGGGTTGGTAGCATATACAGTAGTTAAACTATTGTGAATGACACATGGTTCTCATGCTGTGTGCAAATTGGAGTTTTATCAGTTTTGTCTTGGTAATGGAACCAAGGACTGAAGTGGTTAAGAACTACTCTTGTATATAGCTACCTTCTTCTTGTGATCACTGTTCAGTCTAGTAATTAAGTTTAAAAACTTGTTTTGTGTTTCTTGTTTGTGTCTGCGTTCTAGCTGTTTCTGAATTAACCATGGTAAGAATTATTATTTTCAGTATTTGATTTACTGATTTTATTTTGGCACTCATGTTTTGTTTTGTTCTATTTTGTTATGTTACATTGTCTTTCATTTTCCTCATTTTGTGGGAGCAACAAAACTTGGAGCACAATATTGAGTACCTGATCCTGGAACACGACATCCGAAAACAATCTTTCCAACTGAATCTAGCTCTGTGCGCAACGGTCATCTGTTTGGTGGTAGATCACAGACATCACTAGCCTATAGGCCTACCCAAATGAAGACTATCCTTCTGACTTCAAGTGTTCCCAGTGTACCATCCAGAACCAATCTTTGAATAGGCCCTGAAATAGTAACCATTCACCTTAACCACAACTAACTAACACACTAATCATTCTCCACCCCATCCTATACCATTCATCCATTGTTATTCCTTTGTTAATTTACTTTGATTTGTTGTTTTACGAATTAAGTTCTTGTGCCTGTGCTCATGAATTCTTTCAAATTGTCATGGTTGAGAGTTATTTACAAAGTTGGTGCTGACAAAATGTCAGAGATGACCGGTGGATTCCCGCAGTAAATGTATTAGTAGTATTCTTGCTTTGCTCTCCTCTAATATTACTTGTCGCTGCTGCGCTTGCACGTAACTTTACCTTCAATTTTCTTCTGGTGCTTCCTGTTCTGCTTGCTGGCATTGCTCCCTTTAGCAGTCTTCAATTGTGGTAAGTTTGCTCTCCTACTTTTCCTGTTTATACTGAGTGGTAATGTTCGCAATTGCCTCCTAGAGTTACCTAAGTTACTTGGGCTCTGCTGTACAATCTAGGTACCCCTGGTACTCCTAGAATGTGATATTTTTGGACTTTTCCAAGGCTTTTGATAAAGTCAATCATGTGGTCCTTATAAGAAATCTACAAATCTTAGTAATTGATGGAGCCATTATGCCATGGATAGCAGTCTTCCTATCTGGCCACACCTTCCGGGTTAGTGTTGGGGACTGGGTCAGCCAGGGAACATCTGTTGCGAGTAGTATCCCTTACGGTTAGGTTCTGGGACCTCTGCTGTTTTTGCTATGTTGAAACACTGATTTTTCAACTGTCCTGTTCAGTGAAAGTTTTCACGGATGACTTCAAGTTGTACTGGTGATATGCGCAGTTTTCTCCCTGGGGGGCCAGGTTCTGCTCCAAGGTGACCTTGATATTTTGGCTGATGTGGCGAAGTTTTGGAACTTGGTTTTTGCATGGTGAGAATTGTGCGGTTATAAGGCTCTGCCGTGCCCGCAACATGGAGGATTATTGCTTGCACCCATATACATTGGGTGGTACTATGCTTAACCTCGTTGAGTCATCGTGATTTGTGGGTGTTGTTGGACAGTAAACTGAAGTTCCATGCTCACATAATGCAATAAGTTGGTAAGGCAATGGGACTGACTCAAAGCCACTTGCACTCCACGGTGTGAAGGTCGCCAGAGTTTATGGTGGCCCTTTTTGTAGCACACTGTCAAGAAAATTCCCCAAATCTAGCGGGCGAAACCTAGAGCTCCAACAGCTGACGAGCGGACGGCATCCCATTTTCTCCCTTAGTCGTGTACGAGCTGGAGCGGTGTGAACTTTACTGGGTAAGAATTCGTTCTTTAGAGCTATTTCCTAATCCCTGTCTGATACCCAGTGACTATATGTTCTTTGTTACTTGCGTTATTACTGTTAGGGCTGTGTGTTGCGTTATTAGAGCTGCTTAGCCATTCTTT
>LQNS02278091.1:63318771-63332187 GCA_001587735.2 Parhyale hawaiensis | reverse complement strand
GAAAGGGCACATGCTGCCCCCCTTATTGCCCCTCCACATGCTGCCCCCCCTATCGCCCCCCCCCCACTGTCAGGGCAAGGGGGGCGGTCGCCCCTCCTGCCCCCCCCCCGTTCCGGCGCCCCTGTATAAAAGTAGGGTGGCGTCCGCCCCGCGTTAACTAACTTGCAAAAAAAAAAAAAATACCTAACCGTATTCCACATACCTAAACTGTCCTACGGAATGATGTTGTTGAAACTGGCGAATATTAAATCTATTATTTTTCCATTGACACTGTTGTTTTTACGATTATGAGGGGCGGACATGTTAACGACGCGTGCACAATGGCATACATGGCACAGCTTAGGCACATATTTTACCGAAACTTTACGACCGGGTGCGTGCGGCAGCGTGCCTGTTACGGAAAACAACCTAAATAATAATAAAATTGTATCCTTTAGAGAGCTATAAAAAGTTAGTAGATACGTTGATACATGTTTTTGTGCCAATACAAAGATTGTAGGACACACTGGAGGCCCAAATGAAATGATGAAAAAACAATTCAAAATAGCTGCTGATATACGCACTAAGTTTTTATGACTTCACGAGTCCATTTCCCATGATGCACAACGGCTTAGCTCCGCCCCTTGGGTTAATCCGTTAGTCTCATAATCCTTGAGATAACCCTGGGTTGTGGGCTTGTGGTAAGGAGGTTCTAATAGGGAGGAGCGCACCCTCTCTATTTATCCTACGGAAGCGTTTCCAGTAAACTTTCCTCTTCAACGGTTGAGTTGCATATCCAATCGGAGAGCGGCATTGCCTCACGCAGCCTGTATAGGAAGGAGTCCTGAGCTAAAATTTTTATAGCCATTAACCATCGACGAAATTCCGAGCGGATGGAAGTATGTAAAGGAAACTTGTATCCTGTATACCATCTGATGATGAAAGTAACAGGATGAGCACTGGGATATAAATCTTCAGACACGATTTTCTTGCAAAAATATTGAAGAACTGCCTGTCTGTGTCTTCCTTAATTATATTGGTATTATATTGAGTAGTTTAAGTCTCCGTCTCCACAACAACGGCGATCTAACAGAAGAAGAAGCAAGGGACACATAGTGTGACGATAGATACGTGTAACCCATGCACGTGGGTGTTCCCAACCAGGATCAACGCGCATGGGAACAGCAAGTCGGGAAAGAAGAATAAGAATAGATTGAGGAAAGATCAGTAGGAGTAAAAGATGGGAAGGAAGCAAAGTGGGCACGAAAGACAGCCGTCCCGAAGGCCTAGCTAATGGCTAAGGTAACCTACACAAACCCCCTGGATGCGCTACTCCCCATAACATAGGATGGGCGAACCTAACTAACCTAACCGTAGGGCCCATCCTATGCCCCCTGAGGCGCTTAATTATATGAGCTGACCACTGACACTTCAGCCACTTCAAGGACTTCGATCACGTGACAAAGCCATGTATTTATACTCGCCCAGAGAGTGTTTGGTCTTGCTCCTCACATTAAAAGCTTCTTGGCTTGTGGCTACAACATGCCTCTGTAGTCCTGCACTGGCCGCCATATGAGCTTTGTATCATCCATACAGTCATAGACTACACCATACATTGACTGGACACTGAAGTCGGGCCTCCCGCAATTGGGCCTGGAGGCCGATTTACGTAAGTGTTAACAAAATGAGTTGCTGATTTACGTAAGTGTTAACAAAATGAGTTGTAATAATCACAGAGACTTCAAACAAAGATTTTCTTCGTCATACCACGAGGAATGCGTTGCAGAGCAGGAAATCTATATTCACAATCATATATCTTCAGTAGGCGATATATATCATACCTTCGGACATCAAGAAAAAGTGAAAATTTATCATAATTTCCAGGAATATTAAAATTTTATAGAAAAAAATGACTGGTAGACACTGCTCGTAATGTACTTTATTATCACATTCAACTGAAGTTTTTTCTTTTCAATGACGTATTTGAAGCAATAACTACAGAAATTGATATATGTAGAGCTTTCAGTAGAGCTCATCCATCCCTTTAGACGCAAGAAAAGGAAGGTTAAGAAAACCCGGTAATACTAAAAAACTAAGTAAAAACTAAAAACCACAGTAATACTACAGAATGGATCTTCATTAATAGCCATGTACTAAAAATTTATTGTTAACCACGAGATAAAGATACCAGGACAGTCCTCAAATGACATTAACATTATATTTTCTTCCTGATACAATCCATCAGTACTGGAACCATCTACAGTTGCACCATGTCATTTCACATTCCTGCCTTCAAAGAACAAATACTACTCAACTCTGTAGTTGCCAACGTTACATCACTTCATGGTTGCCTATATTACATCACTCAATAGTTAATAGTTGCTTAAGTTGAATCACTTCTATGGGCGTCTTTTTGTGGCCACGCTCGTGATCAGAATCACCGTACGTGATCATGATCATCGTGATCATTGAAAAGCACAAGGACGCTCAATGATTTTGTAAACAAACCAGAGACCGTGAGAGACGCCATGCCTATTTTTGAAAAATAAATTCTATCGTATTTTTACGGAAAAATGGCTTCAAATTGGTTTCTTAGGAACTTTTATTCACTTTGTAGTCAGTACATAAGTGAATTAGCAGTATTTAACACATTTTGAAGATACACAGGCATAAAATTAACAAAGGTATAATCCTGGACGTCAGTAGTACAAACAATCATAATAACATTCAATTATCCCTAAATGTAAGAAAACATCACGAACTTGCATTTCAAATTTTGAATTTTTACTTGTCCAACGGCTGGAATCACTCTTTGATCACGCATAATTAACCTGCGTAGGAAATCACGCCGTGATCAATTTTCACCACTGATCACGGTTGATTGCTATAAGAATCACGTCAAAAAGCGGTAAAAAAAATGCGCGGATCATGCGCAATCAAGCCGAATCATCCGCAAGGTGACCACAAAAAGACGCCTTAAGTTGCCTTGGTTGAATCATTCTATGATTACCTAAGTTGAATGACATCATGGTTGTTCCTTACACTGCATCACGCTATGGTTGTTTACGTTAGATCACTTTATGTTGTACATGTTACTGGTACATCTTATTATGGTTGCCTACATTACATGATTTAATAGATTATATGCTATGTTGAATCACTTCACGGTTGCCTACATTGCGTAATTTAACGGACGTCTATCTTACATCACTTCATGGTTGTCTAATGTCTACATTACATGACTATGTTACATCACTTCATAGTTGCTTCCATTACATATATGATTTCATAGATGACAATGTTACATCAATTAGCAGTTGGCGGAGTTAAATTACTTCGTGGTTTCCTAAATTACATGATTTCATTGTTGCCGATCACTTCACAGGTGCCAATGCTAGATCACTCTAAGCCTACCAATTACCAATACTACATAATTTAACTGTTGCCAATGGTTGATCATTCCACGGCTACCACTTCTGTTTCACTTCATGGCTACCAATGTTGTATAACTTCACGACCCCTAATGCGGCATCACTTCACTGCTGTCAATGCTACATCACTTCATGGTGGCCAGTCTTCATCATTCAGATCACTTCACGGCCCTCAATGCTATATCCCTTCACTGCTGCCAATTTGCCAATGCTGTATCACTTCACTGCAACCAATGCTAGATCACTTCACCGCTTCCAATGCTAGATCACTTCATGGCGGCCAGTGCTTCATCACTTCACTGCTACCACGGCTTCATCACTTAATGGCTGCAAGCTGCTCCAACTCACCCTTGAGCTCTGTTGTCTGTTCTGATTATCTCGCTTAGCTCGTATACCAAATAATTTCATTACCTCCCCCATTGAGGTTATGTTGTCATCGGGTTTGTCTGTCTTTCTGCCTGTTATTATGTCTGTCTGTCATCAAGATAACACCCAAGTGATAGACCGATTATGACGAAATTTTCTAGAATTGTTAGGTGCGGGAAGCAAGTAAGACAACGGGAGGACTCAATAGGACTAAAATAAAATTTAGCCGTGACCGCATGTAGCAAATTTACATCACATCTTGATCAACCGTGATCCTGATCAACCGTGATCAGTGGTGAAAATTGATCACGGCGTGATTTCCTACGCAGGTTAATTATGCGACTGTCCAGTCAATGTATGGTGTGGTCTATGATTCAGTATTTACCCCTGGAGTAGAGCGGTGCTACTGGATCTTATATCAACACTCCCAGTTGCTGGTTTGGGTCTGTCTGCCAGATGGGCGAGCCCTTTTTGCGCTTGCTGTGTTTGATCAGCATCTACTGTACGGCAATGTCTAGATCCCACTGCGGAAGTACTGACCCTAACCAAGAATGGGGATGGTTCGAGGAAAAGGGCAGGTTATCGAAAGAGAACCTTCCGACGTTGGTGTCATAGCTCTTGTAGCTCTTGATAGTCTGTTATTGACAGCAGCAGTACACTCCTCTTGGGGCAGTTGCCACATATATGCAACACGAACCAGTGCTTGTGGGTTGTCCAGTTGGGGTGTGCGGTCAAGTTGACTTTACCTCAAATTATTATTAATAAATACACAAAACTGGCGACGTGAGAACGGTGGAAACTCCAGAAGGTTAACAAATCTCCAAGCAACCAGTCCAGCATGCGAAAAAATTAAGGAGAAAATCAGAGATCACAGAATAGCTCTATTTACAGATTACTTAAAGCTGCCAATACCCGCACCAGCAAAGGCAGAGCTATCAAGACCATTCCAAACTTCTATATATGATGGAAAAAATGAACGAGAATACTGGCTTGTACGGCATCGTACTGGTTCCAAGACACGCTCATGAAGATTACCAGAACGCCGAGTATACCTCACCCGAGCAAATGGTTCCGGAAGAAAAGCCGCGAGTGGATGGCTAGGGAAAGTATATATTTCATAGAAATAGCAGACCCTACCAACTCTGTGACGATGCGCTAGATCACGAGGCACATAACCATCCAGCATGAATGTTCATCGACGAACCACTCTGTCAAGCAAACTCAGATAACAATTAGCAGCAGCACCCCAGACTAAGGAGCAGTACTCCAGAAGAGGGAGGACATTGTAATTAGAGCAGCGACATGCCAACTCTACCGAACCAAACACCCTCCAAGCACGTCGCATAAGAACAATTTTCAGCGATGCTCGTAAGGCAACCGAACGGATGTGGGGCTCAGGCGTCAACAGTGGATCAAAATTGACTCCCGAGATAACCCAGATATTTATGAGCATTTAACCGATACCGCTCAATATATGTCTCTTACGCAGCCGATAAATGCCTGTCAATTTTCGACTGGGTACCAAGTCATTAACAGCAGAAAGTGACACACCGTCCAGTATGAACGCGGGGAAAAAATTGAATGATCGAAAGCTTCGACGCGGCGTATTCACTGTTATGATTTTCCCTATCTATATTATAATTCTGCTGCTGCTTCTTCCTCCCTTCATTAGTACGACCGTAACCCTTTCATTGTAATGGTTGGTACACACCCTAGTCAAAAGAACGCGTTTCCTCATCTAGTTGAGGAAACGTTTTGTTTTACTTTGTGCAATTTCTATAGGTTCCTACTAGTTTCTCTTATAGCTGCTACCCTCTCTCCCAGTATCATCTATGTTTATCACTCGCGAACGAATTGAGAGAGGTGATAATATTGTCGTTCTGCGTGTGTCTGTATATAAATTTCTACCATTTGTACGTCTTTCCACATCTATACTGATGGCTCTAAAACGGGAGACAAAGTTGAATGCGCAGCCACTACGACTGATGAAACTAGAGCATGCCGACTATCACCGGAGACGTCGATTCCACCGCCGAGCTGTTCGACGTGCGAGCAGCGTTGCTCCTCGTTGGAGACAGCGATGAAAGAACTTTACAGTATTCTCCGACTCAATGAGTGTAGTACTAGCCATCCGAGCATACGACAGCATCCACACCGTCATCAACAGAATAGTAAACACGATACAACAATTACAAGAGGGTGGAAAGTCAGTGTGTATCTGTTGGGTACCAGGTCATGTTGACGTCGCGGGCAACGAGCTCGCCGACGAGGAGTCGAGGCAGGTGCCCTGTCGGATTTGCCCGCGGCAAACCGTGCAGTCCCCTGCCGAGACTATTGCCTACTAATCAAGCGAAACCTGAGCAAGCTATGGCAATTCCAGTGGCTGGAGCGGAGAAATAATAAACTACGAACAATCAAAGAAACCATCCGACAGTGGCACTCGTCAACTAGCGACGATCGCCGAATGGACGTCGTACTGTGCCGCCAACGCTTTGGGCACATGAGACTCACTCACGACTATCTGCGGATGAGGCGTCCGCAACCCTACTTTGATGACTTCGTCGTACCTCTCACTGTCTTGCATTTCATGAGCGAGTGTCCCACTTTCTCCAACGAGCGGAGGGAATGCTATCCAGACCTGCATGGTCGGGATGTCGACTAAATCCTTCGAGGAATGCTTCCTGAGGGCCCTCACGGCCAATATAATAGAAATGCCCTTGAGACTTTTCTTACCAGATGTAATCTCTATTACAAACTGTGATGAATCCATTACGATAAATGCTATCGTCAACTACGGTTCTGACCGTTTCTTTTTGAATTACTTATACTATTTGTAAAATCAATAATGATAATAATATTCTCTTTACTACTTTATAATGTACAAAATGAGACAAATTCCGTTCCCTAGCGGCGCACGAGCCTGCGGCTAAAAACAGGAATAGTTCGGCTCGATTTAGGCAGTGTGCCACTGAAGCGCTAGTAAAAGTTTGTACTACTACTACTTTCCACCCAAAACATACCAGAAAGAATTGAGCTATCATCACAAGCTCTTGAAGGCAGTCATGTCGGTTGACCTAGATGTGAAAATGCTAGAACTGCTTACCCGGTACTTTCAGTACCGTATACGCAGGTACATCTCCGACCATCACACTTCTTCACTTCATTCACTAGCGCCGTGAAATTAATTCGTGGCAAACATAGCAGTAATCATCGAATGAATGTGGGTATATTCATCTCCGACTATCGTATGTGCTTTGTACTGTCGGTACCTTAAATAAAACGTTGCACACAATTAGGCTTGCGTGATTTCGGCTGATTAGATAACTTTCACATTCTCTTATCATTGAACCTTGGATGCACTGTTGCTCTTTGCACAGCACATCATATGAGCCATATGCTTTCCTATACATTTGCCTATTCATCTTTATTGTTGAAAGGCAGTGATTATATTATGTTCAGAAATTGAAATTGTATTTATGCGCTACTATGAACTTGTCTGGCTGTTGCCTTTCGAAGATGTTGCCAAGAATATTTGTCTTACTAGTTACTACAGTATATACCGCATATATATTGAGCGATACAATCATATAGCTATAGAATTCGTGGAATTGAAACCCTGTATATACACATATGTATTCATGAAAATTAATGCATAAAGAACACACGTGCATTAGAAATTTAAAAAAAAATACTTGAACAGTTCAACACTGAACGATGGAAGACACTGGAGTTTTTCATAACTGTTATAAATACTGAAATATGAGGGTAGCCAGTAATCTTCCCAGCACGATTTATTGCTGCAGGTGTGCGGACCTCGGAGACGCTAATTTAGTAGGGACGGGACAGATAATGGAGTAAGATGGACTTCGGAGCTTTGGCCGTTAATAGTTTGTGTCTCCTGGAGGAAGTGTTTGTAGCTTTGGAGGGTGTCGCTCCCAATGCTTGTCAAGACGATTTTTAAGCACTTTGAGTGTCTCTGCACCGTCAACTTCGGAGTGGAGTCTTTTCAAGGTATTCACTATGAAATATGAATAAATTGCTGGCTTAGAGTAGTTCTTCGAGCTTTATGTTTCAGGTTTTTGCCGTTGTTTCGCAGACGATTATTTAACGTCTCTCTCAAAAAGCCCCGTTGTACGCACGTCGTTGGAGTCATTCAAGTGCTTTAATATTTCTGTTAGGCCGTGTTCACACGCCATTCATCTCAACGCGTTCACTCATCCACTCGCCCGAATGTTTTGCAGCGCTGTTGTCAGCACAACGTTGTGTACGGCACAAAAAGTTATAAAAATGTTAACCGTCTAATCAGTTTTCTTTACAAGTATCACAAAGCAAGTTACAAAGATCTCTTCTGACTTCGAGTGATAGAGAACTCAAAAAACAGTGCACTTCTCGGCTTCTTAGAAGGCACAGTAAAAAATTCGGACATGTGGATGAGCGAAAGCGTTGACATGAATGACTTGTGAACTCGGCCTTACCGGATTATGAAGCGACTACCGGACCCGTGCCGGGTCGTGCGTGAAAAAACTCACGCAATGATGGATATGTTTGCTAAATATAAGCTGGTGCGGAATCTTCTCTTTTCTGACTAGCTTCTTCATTTTTTTCACTGATCCTCTGTCGTGCTCTCATCCTTATAGGTTCTCTTTTCTCCATTCTGCTTCTTTTTTCACGTGCGTCTTCCATATTTCAAGAAGTGTTTCTAGCAAGAAGTGCATTCAGAAAAAAGTGTTTCTAGCAAGAAGTGCATTCAAATAAAGGAATAAGGATACCACTTTCACTATCTTCTGCAGCCTGGTGATCGATCTTCATGAATACGTAACTCATTCACAGAATCTGCAATCTGGTCTATTTTTCGCCTATTTCCATAAGAAGCGGACACGAAATAAATACACGAAGCGTTTTATTATATTAGGATAACCCAGCAACACACGGCGTAGAATCAACGCTGGGAGCTGTGGCTCAACGTGCTATGAATGTTGATCTGTGGACTACAGATAATGTTGTTAGCACGTCGTATCACAACGTGCTGGACACGTCCTTAGCACGTTGTGATACAACGTGCTGAGTGGTCCCTTAGCACGTTGTGATACAACGCGCTGGACACGTCCCTAGCAGATTATGATGCGACGTGCTAAAAACATGCTGAGCTGAAGTGACAATGTCAGGTAGCTATGGAGATTGCCATAGCGTTGTCAGCACGTACGTTGGCTCACAACTCGCTGCATAGTCACAACGTGCTAACAACGGTATCTGGAGTCCACAGATCAACGTTCATAGCTCCTTAAACCACCAGAACACGATGTGCTATCTACGTACAATCAAGGCAAAATTGGTAGCTGGGAACGAAAGGAAAGTTAGGAGGAATCTCAGTTGCACTAACATACAGATATTCTATCAGAAGATTTTGTATAATACTTATGGTAGTTCAACCGTCAACGGACATTGTATGGTACATGAGCTGATGTTGGTTTCCAAAGCGTAGAAGTGTTCACCGGCTCGGAGAGTGTGGTTGGTAAGTAAGTAAGTTAGTAAGTTAGTACAGATGCTCGTGCTTGGTATGTGCGACCTGCGTTTATTGTGCAGACATTGATCACATTTCGTCATCTCCGCATTCAAATACGTTGATGTGTCCATTTTAATAATACACACATGCAAAGAATTCTGAGTCATTATGTCCTCCAAGTTTGAAGAAATGACTGAAACATTACGAACAGCACTTGCTATAAGCAGCTGAACTGCTAACTAATATTTTTACATGTTTTTCTATACACTCAAATCTGTACTCGAGCACCAAGGCGGATGAAGGGGCATTCATGGCATTTGCCTCCCCCACAGGATTTTGGGGGTTATTCGATACAATCTGTTCCCCACATGAAATAATACTAAACATTCTTAAAGAACTGGTACATGACTGATTTGAAATAAGATATTTTATCGTGACTATTGGTGCTGAGCACATTTCATTGACCATTTCCTGTTTCTCAGCATTTTTTCTTAAAAAAAATCAATCGGATGCCAAAAGACACCTCATATTAACACTTGAGGTTGTAGCCACCTGAAGCCAGAAGGCAGTAGGAGAATACTGTATATATTGAAGATAATTCGTGCTGATTGTTAATCAGCAATTACTGTGTCTAACATAAGCTTAATGTTTTTCGTTTATGTGGTGTATGGTACTTCGTGTGTTGTTGAATGACTTCTTTTGAAAGCAGCGATGCTGTAGAATTTGGAGAGCGTTTAGTCAAAGCAGGTTGTCAGTCTGCTAATTTATAGTCACCAATTTTCCTCCTGATCAACGTTCTGGAATTGGATATAAATTTTGTCGAAGATTATATTGAGGCAAATGTAACGCAAGCTAGTGCGCTCATAATAAAATAAAGTGCGTTTCTTATGTCGGGGTCACACTAGGCATTTATACAGAGAACTTGATGCAAGGATGCGAGACTCGTGTGTCATTGCTGCCACGGTATCCATGCTACCGACCACCCTCTCGGTGGTGAAGTGACAACGGTTCGGCATCGCATCAACGGAGGCCCGGGTTCGATTCCCCGGACGGCACGCTACGGATTTACACTGCGTGAAGCACTCCAGCACCGAGAGGCCAGGCGATGCACNAAATTGACTCTCAGCACGGACTGCTTCTCCTGCTCTTCACACTACTGGATCTTCAAAATTCTAGAATTAAGGTAAAAAGAAAACCTCGATAGGTGTATCCATTGTACCCTGTATACGAGATAATAAATGATATATGTTTGTTTAAATATATCTCGAAACGGCCTGCGAGCTGCTCATCCTAGCAACCAGTTTTGCGTAGCAATGCATATGTGGCCTCGGCATTACAATGCCGAGGCCACACATGCCTTTGCATAAGCAACTTACTCGCCGTTTTGAAATATATTCAAACTCAGTAGCATAGATACGGTGGCGTGAACGACGTCCAAGCTGTCCATGCTAGCATCCCGTTGTTCCTATGAGTCTTGTGGGGCTCCGGCATTAGTTGAAACTCGCAAAGGACGGCAAGCAGGGTTGGACTCCGTGACTCCATTTTCCTTATATCATTCACTAGATGTCAAAGATCACCTTTATTACCCGTGAACGAAGTGAGAGCGGTGATAATGTTTTCGTTGAAGATTTAAGAATATTTGTTTGTGTGTATGTATATATAGCTAGATTGAACTTTAACCGTAAGCGGAGTTAACTGTAAATGACGTTAAGTGTCATCAGCTGAGGTTAGGGTGCAAAGTTGAACTTTACACTTAACGACCAACAACTCCACGGAGCTCGATCTTTTCTAACGTTTTCAGACAGATAAGGTAGATAAACGCGCTGGGCCTTCCTTAGTCTACCACCACTACCACTGACCACTACCCTAGAGAGCCCCTTTAGATGAGCTCCCGCTCATAAGGTTAGGTGAAGCCAGGACTGGTTTTGCTAACGTTCCTAAGTGTTTTTCCTGCATTCAAGTGTGTTTTTAGTGTTTTTATTGGTTTTTAGTGCTTAGGTATTGTTTTGTTTTAGTGTTTTTTTACTTAGCGCCAAGCTTTGATTGGCCTTACTTAGCGTCAATCTTTGATCGTTAGCTGAACCAGTCCTGACCTTACCTAACCTTATGAGAAAAAACTCATTAGACGTTAGCAGAACCAGTCCTGGCCTTTACCTAACCTTATGAGAACGAGCTCATTGGCCTGTAGGCTATTACACCTAATAGCCTTTTATACCGTACAATTACACCTAATGAATGCCAAGATGTTACATGCTTGCTTGTTGAGCGTGTTCAAGTACTGGCCGTATCTTTGACACTTAAGACAGTTTCTAAAATGGCATATGAATCGGTAATTTCAAAGAATAATACGTCTGAATACAGTAGTGTACTACTCAAAGACATGGCATAGATTTTCTTCCTACGATATCTCAAACATACCAAACGCAAATTACTCACTTATAGAGCACTCCAAGTGTTACATAGACCCTCATAAATAGGAAGCCGCTAAATTCTATAAGCCAACAAAAAATTGCGGATCTTTATTGCCTTAGAAATGAACTGTCAACCCCAAAAACATTCGATAGTGAAACAAACCTGATATTTCTTTATGTAATAGAGTTGGAAAAATCTGTAATAAACCGTTTACCGCATTCTTAGGATAGAAATTAGCACCCTATACACTACTAACGTAGCTATAATAATTGTTAATCTTCCGTAAAAGAAGGCTTATTTAATCTAGGAATCGCTTCAGATGGTGACTGAAACAACGCAGTGCACATGTTTACTGAATAAAAATAAAATTACAATTGCGGTAATGAAATCATCTGGTAGGCATTAAGAGAAGCCGGTTTTGGCGTATGCGCCATTACTAATAAAAGAACTACAATAAAATAATAAAATTACGGCGTGAGATACACTGCCTAATTAGCTAGCAAGTAAATAAAAAGTATCGTATAGTCCGTACTGCATATCATGGCATCGCAGATAGATCTACTGTATATTCATATCTGTTAAGAGATCACTCTTAATCTTCTGCAAACCAATTTAACACAGCTGGGACTACCGAATGAAATTCGGTATTTGGGTAGTACCGGCGATAGTTTCATCTACCGAAATACCGAATCTTTGCTGAATCTTCTACTGATACCGAATGGATATACCGAATGACCTTCTTCTGTAGATTTGAATTTCCCGCGCCCACAAAACAAGCTTCTTACCCCCCTTTACGACCTGCCGTCCATCCCGGAAGACATAAGAAAAATTCTATTCATTTTATGTTCAGTTGAAGTTTTTCGCGCTGCATTGCACTTCATTAAAGAGAAGAGACGTTGCACTGTGAGAATTGGGCGTAGTTTGTCATATTGCTTCGCTCTCTAAACTGTCAAGTCCTTCCGAGCTTAGTGGAGCGTGAACTTCCAGTGGATGATGCAGTTAAAGGCTTGAAATAGGTGTTCTATGGGCTCTAGAATGTATTAGAAGGCTTTGAAAGGTGTTTTTATGTACACATATTTATAAGGAATTTTTTTAAAACTACTTGCCCGGTGGGCATGTTTCCTCTGTTTTACAAGCAGCTTGCTGGCGTTCTTGCCCCTAATCTGGCAGTGATCTTACGGTGCCTGATACGGTTAAAAAATTTTCTCCGTTGTTGGCGTACTGGAAATATTACTCCCATTCCCAAAAGTCCAGTGTCGCCCCATGTCGCCAACTACCGACCCATTACGCTGACGCCCATTTTGTCGAAAGTGCACGTTCGAAAAATTGGTTGCTAGTAAGCTTGGTCATTTTGCTGAGATTATGGGTTTGCTGCCTGCTAGTCAGTTTGCGTAAAGAACTTGTTTGGGTTGTTGTGACTCCTTGTTGTCAATGCCACACCATTTACAGTCTGTGCTGGATTGTCGGTCTGGGGCACGCCTTCTACAGTTGGACTTTAGCACGGCGTTTGACAGGGTCGTGTGGTGTGGGTGGTAGGTTCTGTCAATCATGAGTGATTTTGTATCTGAGCGAAAGCAGAGTGTTTCTGTTGACGGCGTTTTGAGCAGGGATTCCACAGCTGGGTTTTTCCACCCAGATCTGGGTTTTTCGCCCCTTGGCTGGGTTTCTAGGTTTTTATTTTGATAATCTGGAAAAATCTGGGTTTTTTATATTACAACTAACTAA
>LQNS02278091.1:63236276-63253181 GCA_001587735.2 Parhyale hawaiensis | reverse complement strand
AGCATCCGCAGTGCTCCTGTTCGTTCTAAAACCGAATTGGTGATCACATAATACATCAAACTTTTTTAAGAAGTCGCTCATCCGACCATGCATAAGTTTTTCGTAGATTTTAGATAATACATCTTCCCGATAACACCCATGCTCTCCTAATATTTGATAATAAAAGATTTTTATTGATAGGTTTCTGATTTCTAATGGTGAGTGGTAGACCACATGACACGTTCAGTGCTGATCTAGATGTTGGAAGTGATAGTAACTCAAACTGCCACCATTTCTGCTGCGCTATAGCTATTTTTGTCATGCTATTGGACTCTGCTTTGTAATAAAACAGTTACTTATCCTAAAAGCCCGAATTGTTTTCTGATTGGAAATGACGCCTTCCCTTCTGAAGCTTCAAAAGTGGAGTTTTGATGTAGTTTCTTCTTGCCATGCCCTATGTGCTACTTGCGTTCTTCCCTGTCTGAATATATATATGGGCCTCACGAACCTAGAGGCTGTCCCGAGTGCCTTCTCCGCTGAGGATGTAGCAGCTAGCCAGTTTCTGCTGAGAAGATTTTGTACAATTAGGTAGGTTCTCTATGTTTCCTCTTCTATTCCGCGAGGTGGGCTGCTGAAAGGTGGTTAGCGACCCATCCCATGGGACTCCTATCTGCTTCCGTGTAGGGAGCCACGGAAGGGACCCTTCGTAAAAGTGTTTTCTTTTTTCTGTCTTCTTTTTTTTTTGTCTCTTCTCTTTCCCTCCACCGCATTTCTGAGCAATTTCGTTCGACCGAGCCGTCTAGGGTTAGTGATGCTTGCGCCTAATTCATTGTCTACTATGACCGTAATGAAGCGAAAAGGGACATAGGCACGCACTATACCAGAGAGAAGCCTATCAAAGTAAACCCAGGATCAGGAGACTCTCGCAAGTTCGCAACACCCCAGAGTAGCGCAAGGATGGCACCAGAGACGGCGTCCCAATTCACTCTGGACTTCAAATTACCTCCCGCATGATAGTGACTCTGGGGATCCCTTGACGAACTCGCAGCATCGCAGAGAGGGCACCGTAGTGCGAGGAACCTATTGGAGACAACATTGACACTCAAACTAAACCAGGAACATCAGTCAACCGGAGGTCAAGAACACCCATTAAATTGGTGGTCCCTGATCTAACTACTCACAACCGGAGGCACATATGTTGCGTAGAAATGGCGCAATTTAAAGTTAGAACATCCATACACTATTTGTGCTGTTTCTACGCAACATTGGCATACACAATTTGGCCAAGGGAGGTTTTTTAGGTAGTGCGTCCCCATTGGGGGTTCTACCCCTGTCACTAAATCGAAGGCTGCTTCGTCATGGCAGTTGGTCTTTCTAGAGCCTAACCATTCCACATGATTATTAAAAACACTCATAAAGACCAATTCAGAACGCCTATCCGATGACCTAATCCCAGCCATTGCATCCAAAAGACAATCAAAAACCCCATCATCAGCAGGTGGACTATGATGCACCGAAGACCAGTTAAAGTTCCTAAACGAGCCACAGACTTGTAGCACCATCAGCTCACAACATGGACACTCATGTTCTCTCTGCCTAGACGCAACACCTTCACGACACTTGAGCAGCCAAACCTCTAAATCCAGAGCACGAGCGTTATGAAGCATAAAATTATATAAATTACTGATAAGCGAAATTATTTGTAATTTGCTAATAATAAGAGCAGAAGTGCTAACGAGGTACGATGGGAGCTAATTAATGATCAGTTATCAGGGGCAAAATTAATGGGTGTGTACAAAACAGTGTTGGCGATACATAGGTAAGAAATACATGGAGCCCAGTCAACAGAGAGCCGGCACATTCCAGCCATTGTGTGTGCCAGAGGCTGCACTTGGTGTGAAACGAAGGCAAGCGATAAGACACATGTAGGAGCTCTTCAGGATCTCTAGGACGCAAAGAAATTATATTTATATATGTAGTTGAGCGCGATAAATGCTGATCGTTAAAAATTGATTGAATGCAAATTATTGAAGTCGTGACTGTGGATGGGTATTGTACGATATTGAATTTTATTTGAAAGGCGCACAGTGCTAGGTGGTGCATTTTGGGGGGAGCAGCATTTTAAGAGTTCACCTTGTCGGGGACAGCAAGGACCCAGGGTGTGGGGATGAAATGGGGAAACTACCGTGAAGTGGGGGAGTGATTTAGGGGAGCAAGACGCTTTGTGTCAAGAATGCTCCAGTGTGAGGCACATTTTGGGGGAGGAACTGGGCAGCGAAATATCTGTTTCTAGGGGGATTTTTTTGAGGTGGCAGAGACAAAGGAACAAGTAAGCGGGTGCATTCTCAGTCTAGGGGCGCATTGTGTACTTTGAAGTTGTGCGTTCTTGGGCCTCTCCCAATGAAATGGTGATACGACCTACGGTATATACCTCTCACCAACGCGTGAATATTCACTGTCCCTTTACCACGTTTTTTACTGGGCTGTTAGTAGCCCTTTGAAACCTATTGTGGTTCTTATTTTCATTGCTAAAGTAAAAAATTCGACAAACCCCTTACCGTATATCTCACTGGCTCAGTATTATAGAAATTTGCGGAAATATAAAGCATCAAAAGATTTTCTACGGCTTAGTGAGCTCTGCTTTTCTACTCCACACAGGAGGGAGGGAAAATGTCTGAGCCGCGTGTAAAACGATTGCATCACAACCACAGCACTTCGCACGCTGTGATTCACCACCTGCCGTGCTGAGTGTGATGACCGCTGAAGTTTTGTTTAAGAGTAGGCGTAGAAATACCTATTCACCGTATCCTTGCGTGAAGAAGTGAAATAAGCTGAAGCTGCCTCGAAAGACCGTAATTTATAGATGTTTTGCAATTTGTGCTAATGTTTCGTGGATTGTAAACGTATGCTGTTGTTCAGGATAATTGTAATTTCTGGAGTGCCCTACGTATGCCTGAGACCGATATATATGTATGCACTTTCCATGGTTGTGTAGGTTCTGCGTAAATGTTCAATGATTCAATACCAGGTAGATTTATCAGGCTTTTGATTTTCCTGCAATTCTCAGGCCCATCGCTGCCATCTTCCAGGTGAGACACCGTTCCTTTGGAATCGTGTGCATGTTAGTCCTAAGATTATCAGTGATGGAGGTTGGCTGCCCTCCCGACAGAGTTGGTGCGGCGTTGGGATTTGTATTTCATGTGTGTACTATAAATTTCGTGTCCAAATTATCCACAGCTTACCCGACGTATTAGCCTAATAGCAAATTCTAACCGGAGAGTAGGATAGGCTTACTGAGAATAAAGGATGGATAGAGCTGTCAGATTTTACACAAATAGCGCACGAGGTACCAAGGAAGCAGCAGCTCCATTGTCAGATTGATCGTGTCACATTCTGTTATATTTCTTCATTTCTCCACTATTCATTCATTACTTAATTAGTGAAATTGAATAATAACCATTGTCCTTCCCATATCCCACCTAACGCCCACGCACCCTGTGCCCGCTCAAGTACCAAGAGTAATGTGAAAATCGTAACACGAGTCTCGCAACCGCAATATTGATTTTTCAAAATTTGGGATCATCAGAGAAACATGACGATGACTAGAGACAAGCGTCTCCGAAGACAGCACTAGATCATAATTAGAAGAGGCCACAGAGAGCTCAGCCATATTAGCATAGGGACCACGAACATTAGCACACAAAATGCGGCTAGAACAAACGCTAGAACCACGAGGACCAGGGTTAACCTTCACATTCGGATAGCAAACTATCAGGCTCACAAAAATACAAGGAAAACCATTACCATACCTACCATAAGCAACAGGACAACAGCCGTCAGTCACCTAAAACACTACAAACCTACAGTCACGATAGCGACGGAAGGAGCAAGGTATCATCGTGACTCGGACCCTATCATCACCAGTACGGCCTTTACCTGTAAAGAAGAAGAGAATGGGAAGAAACGGAAAAAACATCAGGTGGTGCTCCCTGATGGCAGAGAGATGAGCAGACACTGGATAACCGAGCACCCAGCGATGGCACCAGTCTGTTCATCTCCTCTCAGGGATGCCGTTGGACTAAAAAAGGCCTCATCCGCCTTTAGAGTAGTATTTCCTCCAATTCAGAAGCTGCCCAGAGCCCCAACCCAAAGCTGGCTCGCACAAAGAGGCATCCGGTGGCCAGGCGATGTGGGAAGCCCGATAGCGCGCGGACCATCTCTATCACAAAAGCTGAAATTACGTACAGTTTGCTTGTTGTAGACACAGCTCACTAAGATCAGCAGACAATTGCGGCGTCATGTTTCCAAATATTGTGAAAAATTTCATACTAGGGAAGTTAAAGTAGGGTACACCATTACCTAGGGTTAGGGGAATATTACTGAGAGAGAAGGCATTGGACACAAGTTTCGAAGGCGGACTAAGACATAAGCATCTTACACTTAGACGAATCGCTCAACTAAATAGCTCTGCGGTGCCAAATGGACCTCCTCATCAGCTGTATTGACAATGACAGCATGGTGACCACATAGGTATAGGCCTATATTGACTCATATTCAGAATAACTACTGAAACGTGATCTATTTAAATTGTGAAAGAAAAATATGTATGTATCGGATTATAATTACCTACTTCGGATGGTAGCTAATACTTAGAAGGATATACCGTACCTACTTGTAGTAGTACTTGGCATTCATGCTTTTGGCTTTTAAAAGCCTTGTGTTATGTACTTATCCCATTAATTAAGATAAGAAAGGTGCCAAAATTTTATCTCTAGGGGTGCTAAAATGGGAAAGAGACAATCTAATAGACACCTTGAATAATAATAATAATAATAACTTGCGTTCCTAATATTTTCTTCCCATTTTTTCTAGCATTCATACTTGAGTTGGGCAATCGCGTACCCATCTTCTATTGTGGTAACCCGGCTCGTTTTCTTTTTCAGCACACTAACAACAGTAGCTTAAACAAGTCTCTCGTCGAGTTGCACCTGTGCTTGAAGTTGTTGCAACTTATTCTTCACCATCTGACGTCGATATTACCTGTTGATCTACCTGAGTGTGTTAATACTGCGGCCGACTCTCCATCGCCGCATAGATGACGTACTTGTATCGCTGCCACCATCCATGTTGCAGTATGTTACTGCTGTGGCGCACACACCAATGCTGCAGATGTGATTTACTTCATTTGCTAACCAACCGCTCTAGTTGTGATGTGTTTACGGGGTTGCTATTACAGACTAACTACCACTGGTTTTCTTGCAGTCGCCACAGTAACGTCGCATGTAATTTAACATCGCAAGGTCCAATTGTTGACAGCATTTAGCAAAAATTGCAACACTAGCAGAATTGGATAGGCAGAAAGCTTTGATGGACTACCGAGCCCTGGCTTAAATTTGGAACAGCAGGTATAGCTCAATATCCTGTGGTACAGCTGCAGGTAACATCAAAATAAGTAGTGACAGACTAGGCTACTTGGTAATGTAGAAACTGCTGTTGAAATTGTTGGCTAGAATAGACTACCGTTTCTAGTTTAGAAGGCAATCGAGTTACTGGAGCTTGCAAGCTGTCCACTAACGGTTTCTGCCCTTCACTGTTCTCTAGTGCTAGATATGTCGAACTTCAGTCATGGTAAGCCTATGGTTGTCGGTTTATTCAGTCAACTGTTCTCTGGTGCAAGCTAGGTCATACTTCAGTCATGGTGAGCTTATTATTGTCGATTTATCCTGTCAACTGCCCGCGTCCTTCTGATGCGTATGGGCCGCGTACTCTGTTTAAACTACCATACTAACCGCAAGGTTATCCTGAAGCGTATTGGCTCTTTGTAATTAATTACTGGATCTGCTGTTGCTGGTCATTTGGGCTGATAAACAGCGTTCATTCTTGACCGAACAGCTTCCTCGTACCCTTCTTTGATTTCATGTTGTCCTCTATCTGCCGCTTATATTTAAGTTCACTCACCGTAGGGGAATATAAAAATATACTAGATTGTAGCGCTCCTTCATTGTGGATGATAGATGCTGTAAATAGTCGCCTAGTGTGTTGATCATTATTTTTATTATTTCCCCGCTGGAGCCATTGACGGCTGTCATCTGTGTGTTTACTGGCGGTTCATGTCGGTGCGCTCTTGATCTCGCACCGTTTAATGGGGCGCTTCTTACACATACTAGTGCGACTCCTATTGCTGGTGAAGCGCGCGCCTCCGCTCGTTTTCACTACACAGCTGCACCTGTATAAATAAAGTTCGTTGCTTTTTCTAACACTAGTACCAGTTATATGATCCGTTTTTCTGTTCAATGTGACTCGGTTATTTTGCTTAGCATTATCGCGTTGGCACCAGTTTCCTATTACAGTAGGATCCTAGAACCTTGAATGTTCTCCAGAGTGTAGGCTACTCCTTAGCAAAGTGAATAGTCACGTGACCAAAACAAAACCGTGCTTAACGTCACATGTGACTGCCAGTACCTCCGCCTGGTTGTGACATTACGCATTGCATTGTTTTGGTCACGTGAGGGGAGCACTCGCCCTCGCTAAGTATTCACTTAACACCTTAGTGCTTATTGTAGCTTTTCTCAGTTATTATTTCCTAGGGCTTCTCTCTTATTCTGTGTTGTGTTTTGGCTTACTGAACGGATACACCCCACTAGTAGCTTTTTTTTTTGTGGAGCGGAGAGTTCCTGACGCTGAACATTTCTTTAGATATCAACCTGTTTTGTTGTGCAAAGTACTAAAAAAAAACTTGGGCAAGCTTAACACGTTCGCCTAGTAAGAATAACAAATAATTTTTCGCTTTAGGTTGCACCAAGTGTAGATTTAACTAGCTGACTTTTTTATATAATTTTTCTCAGGTGGGGATGTTTGGAAATGCTATGGTTTTGAGGTGGTGGATGTAACATATATTGCTAGAACCTACGTAATTTAGATTTACATTCTATTAATCTTAATATGGTTAATGATAATATTGATAATAAACATTTTTCGCTGTTGTCTCTCAGAATGCAAGGCAATTTCTTAGAAGGCTCTACACATGCCTATTTATATAACTAGCCAACGCCGCATCCGGCAGCTGCGAATATTTCGTTGCTGTCAATTTTGCAGCTGAGAAATATATTAAACTAATATAATAAGTGTAAACTGACTGCGGTGAAGTCAGGTTAGGTCTCGCTCTGCTGGTGATGCGCTTAGCTTTGGGAAGGGGAACTGTAATTTACGTCTTTCATGCCACCGTTGCTTCCATTTGTTATCCTCCGCATACGGGGGTCCTTTGTGTTTGTGCTACGGAGCGCCCGGGGCTGAAATTTGCCAGAGGGCACCGAAAATGATTGAGCGAAGTGCCACTAGCTGCCACCCCCCTCTCTCCTTTCGTATTCCATGGCAAAAAAAAAAAGTATGGCCCTGGCTTTGGTATGTCTACAGCTTGGGTTCCAAAACCTGCTTGACATATTCACCATGTCCCTTCTGTTTCCTTCTCTGCCATATTGCTAGGGAGTCGTGGAACAACAATTTTACCTTAACCTTACTTTAATCAGGCTGTGTTGGTGCGCAGTAAGGGCTCTTTCTTCTGTAGTACTTCCATAGGAGAAAGAGTCTAGTGTTGTAACGCAGCTGAAGTAAGATACGGTTTAGTCTCGCGCAGTAGTTGGATTCTCCTTCCTGGTGAAGCCTGCAGGGAGGAACCCAAAGATCACACTCAGCCTCCTTTCGGTACACTCACTGCTTTCATTAGTATTGTGCTCTGCTCTTCTTTCTCATTTTTAGCTTGCATCTATCATCCATACATTATTTTGTTTTTCCACTTGTTCCTTCCGCTCTTCACGTCACCATTTTTGTGAATATAAGAGAATAAGCTTGGAATAGAACACCAGTAATAGCTGCTTACCTATGTCTCCTATCATATCTTACGATACATTGTAACCACGCTGTATGGCTTCTTGTCACGTCTGTTTGTGTGCTTCCTAAATATTTTCTACTGCATAAAGTGAACGCCAACCATCTTCATCTGCCTACTTTTATTATCATCCTATCTATTGTCTACTACATAATGTCAACCTCCCTTCATTTCGGGAGTATTATTATCATTGTATATTTATATTGTCTATTACATGATGTGGACCTCCCTACCAACCCGCCCATCATCTCCCTACGATATTCAACCATGACACTTCCTTAAAAATGCTAAGCTGATTGGTAATGGTAATCTCCGTTATGGAAATGATTGCAAATAAAATTGAAATCTAATGATCCGTTGTCACATCGTGCAGTTCCACCATAGCTCGTATGCACGTTGTTGTCGCAATGCCTTACTGCGGTCCTCTCCGGAGGGGGCGGGGATATGAAGGGAGATAGTCAAAGGAAGGGTGGGAAGAGAGTTAGATGGAGACACCTAGGTGGTCCTCCCAGAGATGCAAAGGCGTGAGGGCCGTTGGAAAAGCAAACAGATGAGAGACTGTTCGTTACGCACGTCACCAGCAAGAGCGTCACCGCAGAACTATGATATATATGAGTGTACCATTGTGCAGTTGCTTTATTGTAGCATTAGGGGCATAATGAGTCCCTGTTCAATAAAATTAAGTGATGCTTTTAGTGGTGAAAATATCCTCAGTCGAAAGTGTTGTGTACGAAAGTTATCTAATACCTGCAGAGACGTGTACTGTATATTATTCAGTATCGTAAAATATATCGACTTGAGACACCTTGGAATGGTTTCGGACGGAAACGAAATCCTTACTTTATTTCTGCCTGTTATTGTCCTACTTCAGTTAACGGTCTTCGCTTTTGTTCTTCCTCCTCTTCCCGCCTCCCCCCCCCCACTTGTTGATCCAGCGCTTGAACACACCGTGCGGGGGTTGCAAGTTTACACTTACATGTTCTATGTCCCTTACTGCTTCCGCTCTGTAATTGCTATTGAACTGAAAAAATAAAGGCTTAAATTCTTCGATTTAATAATAATGATTATTATAATTTAACTACCTTTTTCTGTTACAAGTTTGGCATGTATTGCCGTCGAAGCGTTGGGCAAACCCATATCCCGTAGGTAGCCTGTTTCAGCTGCGCGTAGTTTCGTGCACATGGGTTTGCTCTTCTCTCGACATACTACGTAAATTTCTCTAACAATTTCTTCTTTTGGAACGCGTGCTGGGTCTAGGAACGCTTAAACAATAATAATCATCTAAGAAACTGGTCTCCTCTATTTGTTGTTAAACATGTCCATACAATCATAATTATCATTATCCAAGATACCGGTCTCCTCTATTTGTTATCCGTCCCAAACCAGTCCAATTTCTGGTACAAGCAGTGTCTCCTGCTTCATTTCTTTCTATTGTATTGTACAGTGTCTGTATGTTTGTGCTTACATACGCAGTTGTATGTATCTAGTGAACGATCGCCTGCCCTGTGTGTGTACGTGTTATCTTAGGCTCATCCTCGTGCTGAAAGACTCAATTATTATTTCTACTAGATTATTTCGTTTTTTTTTCTGAATGGCTTGACGACTACGAGTTATAAATGGCTTAAAATTAAGAAAGAAACCGTTTGGTGCGACTTAGTTTTGCTGCTTACAGTCTTACTTGCCGCTACGCAATATAAACAATTAAGAGGTTATTTTTTTCCTTACTCCAACTACTACGGTGAATTAATAGTAAGACTTAATAATAAGACTTTTTGACAGATTACCGCGACGAACTACTTCTTCATCCTTCAAAACGCAACGCTTGTCTGAAGTCGCTCTCTGCGCTGGTAAGCAACTTACTTCCGCGCTCTTGTTTTCTGCTAACCTGAGATTCTTTTCATTGATGGTTTTTACCAAAGTATAAAATGGCTTGGGTTTAAAGCCCTGTAGTAATACTTTATTTTCCTCATCAGATGTAACTCCTGTTATGATCCTCAATGTATGTATTTTCAAAGAGTTTCTCCTTTGATCTAGTGTCGTATTTTCCTCTAGCTTTGGGTCCACAGACGATGTACGACCGTACTACTGCAAGATCGTATTAATAAGAAATGTACTCTTATGCACAATGTAGTGTTCATCCCGGTTAAATTACTTTGCCAGAACTTCAAGTTCTATCTTAAGTATATGACCAGTAATTGTGTTTATAATAGGTACCTACTGTAGTTAAAAAGGTTGAGGTAAATGCATCACTTTCGTTCAGGATTGAATAGGTATTGCCTTTTTCCTACGAGTTACATTATTACTGAAAAGGTACGTTGCCTGCCATGTAGCCTACCTGAGACACTGACATTTCACTTGTACAACACTTCCATAACTACGACCAATAGAACTTATCTGGGTGCGCATTAAACTCCAGACCTTCCGGTTGAAAAGCAGAGAAAATTCACTGAGAATTTGGCCCGTTGCGACTAGTATTTCTGCACTAGTAACTCGAATGCTACTTCAATCTCATAAACTTCTTCCAATTTCGAATGAAAAATTTATGAGACTGCTTTATTCGTCAAAGTTATCCTTCAGTTGGTTCTTTTCCCTGCAACAATATATTTGGGCCTCACAAACCCAAAGGTCCCAAGTGCCTTTGTCGCAGGGGATGTTGCAGCTGGCCGTAGTTCCTGCTGACGAGGTTAGTTTAAAGTTAAGAAGGTTCTCTAATTTTCTCTTTCTGTTCCTCGAGGTGGGCTGTCGATCGAGATAGCCGACCTGTCGACCTAGTCCTTGCGACTTCTCTACTCTCTCTCTCTCTCTTGTGGAAGGCCTTGAAGGGGGCCGTCCACTCCCGTTTTTTTCTATTCTTTGCGCCTTTTTCCCGCCAGTAGGTAGTAGCGCACTGAGCCAACAGAATTCTTCTGGCAGGAACACCGAGATAAAATATTCCATTTGATGAAAAGCGTTATATTATTTTCAGTCGAGCATCACTCTTGAATCGCTTCGCTGCGTCTAGGATGGCAAACCACTGAATCTAATGATAATAATCAGTTGGTCTCGGAAGAAATTCTATGGTAACCCTTTAACTGCGAATGACGGAAATATCCGTTCCCAAAACTGTATAAAAGTTACGCATTCCGTAGTTAATGGGTTAAAAACTGCATGGTTTACTTTCGAACTGAATAGTAGTGTTCAGATACTTCGCCAAAGTTATATCGGAGCTTGAGGCGCGTGAGCTTCGAAGCGCTAGAAGTTATGTCAACTACCGCTACTCGATGATAATAACATAAGCATTGTCAGTCGCATTGTAAACAAACCAGTTCCAGCATTGCCAAGTAAATGCTCGACTCGCGCCCGACACACCCACACATGTACAACTATAGTGCGTGGATGTAGTAATGCGCGTCATTCACGTGAGCGCTTCGGAAACAACCAAGTGCGGTCCGCTGTGACGTCACACATTCTTCTGTTTTGTTCATTTCCGAAGCGGTCCCGTGATTGGAACGCCCAATTGGAGCGTGACTGTGTGCAAGCGTTTTGCGATTCGTTGGTCTTTGTGATATTTTAGTTCGTTGTGTATGACTTCTTTTAAACCTCACCCTACACGTACGTATTTGTTTACGGTTATCATATATTAATTTCCTGATGATGAAGGCGATCGTTTTAATATCGTTATTTTTTTTTCTTTTCATAAGAGGTTGAGACAGTTTGTTTTTACTTACGAGTGTCCTTTGCTGAACTGATCGCGCCCTCAGTTAGATTTCAATACTATTTCTTTTTTGTATATTGTCAAAAGTTAGTTTGTACGTGACGCTGGAGCTTCATGTGGATGTTAGATGAAATTGCTTTAAATATATCATTCTGAGATTCGTGTTATCCCATATCATTATCTGCTTTGCCGTACGATGGTATGCCAGAACGTTCGTCGATGTTTTGAAGGACCTGCAACTATCTTGTCAGTGAAAGATTTCTCGAGGGAAGTATTCGCTAACCAGTGTCAGTTTGTGCCTTTTGGAAACGACCAACGTCAGTGTAATTTTGCATCACTGAACTACCAACTTCAGTGTAATCTTATATCAGTTGAATTCGAAACGACCTATGAACGCCAGTGTAATTTTGCATCACTGAACTACCAACTTCAGTGTAATCTTATATCAGTTGAATTCGAAACGACCTATGAACGCCAGTGTAATTTTGCTCCACTTGCACTTCGAACTTCTAACGTTTGGGTAATTTAGCCCGCTTGAAGTGAAAACTACCAACTCTAGTGTAATTTTACGCCACTGCAATCGAAAACGACCAACGGTTCTATGATTTTACACCACTGGAACTGCAAATAACTAGCTTCAATGTAATTTTACACCACTTGAAGGGTAACTACCAATTCCAGCGTGATATTACACCACTTGATTTACTTGCTACCAGCTCCAATTTATTTTTACATCTTTTGAAGTGGAAATGACCTATTGTTTTCAATGTAATTTTACCCCATCTTGAATTTTGAGCAACCACTTCGATGTAACTTTACAGCACTTTAATTTGAACAAGCGGCTTTTCAGTTTAATTTTACGCCAGTTGAATGGGAAACTACCAACTTAGGTGACTGTTTATACCACTTGAATGGGAAATTTCCGCCCTCAGGGGCATATTCTGGCTGGCCCTTCCCTGCCACAATATGTTTCGGCATCACGCACCCGAGGGTCCCGAGTGCCTTCTCCGTCGGGGATGTAGCATCTGGCCGCAGTTATTGCTGAGAAGGTTAGTTTGTAGAGTTAGGTAGGTTCTCGATTGTTCCTTTTTGTCCCGCGAGGTGGGCCGCCGATCGAGGTGACCGACTTTTTCTGCGGGGCTCTTACCTTCGCCCGTGCGGAGGGCCACACAAGGGACAGTCCGCACGGCCTCTTCTTTCTTCTGTCTTCTTCTCTTTTCGTCCATCTCTTGCCACCTGAGTACAACGTTGTGGTTCCGGCTGTAAGCCGAGTAAATCATCTTAGATCGCTATTGATTGTCTTAGTTTCAGAAATAGCCGGACAATTCCAATATAATAATAATAAATGGGAAATTTCAGTGCCTGCCGTTCTACGCCACTCGAATGAGAAACTAACTACCTTCTTCAGTGCCATTGTACGCCCCTCGCATGAGAAATTAGCTACCAACTTCAGTATCAGTTTACGCAGGGGAGCGTCATTAGCTGTACCCTGCTCCTGCTAGCAATAACCGACATCATAGCGAACCTTCCCCAATTCGTGCATGGGTCACTATACGTAGATGGCCTGATGCTATACTCCTCCTCGAGACATCTGGAAGTTCTACATCGACTACTAAAGCGAGCCATTGACCGCGTTTGCAACTAGGTGACCGACCATGATTTCGCCTTTTCTGCTGTCAAGACTTCGGCCCTCCAAGTAAGACGTGCCAGACTTGTGCAGTCACCTGAACTTGAATTGTACGGAAAACGGAGATAAAATATTGCGAAGAGGTGAAATTCCTTGGAATGATAATAGATAGAAGACTGTCGTGGAAGCCCCACTTCGAGATGCTGAGAAAGCAATGCATGCGTAGGCTCAACCTACTCAAGCACCTGACGGGACTGTCGTGGGGCGCCGACCGGCAAACCCTTTTACACCTCTACCATACTCTTGTACGCTCCAGACTCTACTTTGGCTGTAACGTATATAAGTCTGCGAGGACTAAAGTCCTAAATCGACTGGACGCTGTGCACAATGCAGCACTAAGGCTATGCATCAGAGCCTTCCGTACTTCACCCATACCGAGTCTCATCGCTGAGAGCGGCGAACTCAGCTTGCAGAAGCACAGGGCGCAACTCACCTATCAGTACCTAGCTCGCTTAGAACAAGTCCCTCGATCTCTGGCCTGGGACAGTGTGTGCCGAGACCGGGATGAGGGAGCAGACTTTCAGTATACACTTCCCTCCTCCAATGACTACGAAGCCCTCTTCTTATAGCGGAAATCGAGCCCTTTAAGGTGGCCCCGGTCCTGTTCAGAGACAAACCAACCTTGCGCATACCAGTTTCAACTTTTTGTGCCCCAGCATGCAATACCCAAAAAGAAAGACTCTCAGTCCCTCTTATTAAAAACTCTCTTCACGGATCCCGTGAGAGACCAACACAGTGACTCTACCCACATCTATACCGATGCTTCTACAACGGGAGACTGAGTTGGATGCGCAGCCGCTGCGACTGATGAAACTAGAGCATGCCGGCTATTACCGGAGACCTCGATTTTCACCGCTGAGTTGTTGGGCGTGTGCGCGGCGCTGCACCTCATTAGAGACAGCGATGAGAACAACTTAACAGTATTCTCAGACTCACTGAGTGTACTACAGGCCATTGGAGCCTACGACAGCATCCACCCCGTCCTCAGCCGAATGGTAAGTACGATACAATAATTTCAAGATGTTGGAAAGTCTGTGTGTATCTGTTGGGTGCCTGGTCATGTTGACATCGCAGGCAATGAGCTCGCTGATGAGGAATTGAGGCAGGTAGCCCTGACGTAGTTGCCTACGGCAAACCGTGCAGTCCCCTGACGAGACTATTACCCACTAGCCAAACGAAATCTGCGCGAGCTATAGCAATCCCCGTGGCTGGCGCAGAGAAATAAAAAATTACGAACAATTAAACCGTCCCTCAGTGGCACTCGTCATGTAGCGACGACCGCCGAATGGACGTCGTACTTGCCGCCTACGTATTGGGCACACGAGACTTACTCACGGCTATCTCTGCGGATGAGGCGTCCACAACTCTATTGCGCACAACCTACAAAGTAGAAGGTGGTTTGTTATCGCCAAGACTAAAGTAACGCAATGCGTGTTCAGAGAACTCCTGTTCGCTGACGACACGGCCCTTGTGGCACACTCCTTAGAAGAAATACAAGAACTCGTCAACGTTTTCTCTGAAGTGTCCCCTGAAATGGGCACGGAAGCGCTGTGTTAATTGGTGGATGAGGATCTGAGAGAAGACTTGCGTCCATTCCAGCTGAACGGCGAGGAGCTTAAGTACGTGGAAGCTTTCAACTACCTGGGCCGTATAATTAACGTTAGCGGCCGCTGCGAAACTGAAATCCAGACTCGAGTGCGTAGTGCCTGTGCTTCCTTCAGTGGCTTGACGAAGCGCTTATGGGCCAGACCCGGCATACGAATTGACACCGAATGTGCTGTGTACAGGGCAGTGGTGTTGCCGGCCCTGCTGTACTCGTCTGAGACATACACTCTGTACAGGAGAGATATCAGGCGATTGTGTGCGGTACAACAGAGACACTTGAGATTTCTGGGAGTCCGTTGACAAGATAAAGTCGAATGTTGAGGTACTGCGGCGAGCAACTATAGAGAGCGTAGAAACTCTTCTGATCAAAATCCAGTTGCGCTGGGCGGGCCATGTTTGTAGAATGGCGTCGGGGGCATGCCGTCTGCCCTTCTGTACGGTGAGCTGAGTGAGAGAGCACGTCAAGTAGGAGGCCAGATATTTCACTATGCGAGTAAGGACGTGATAAAACGGCACTTGAAGGTAACGAACATCAATATTTACGAATGGGAAAACCTGGCGAGCGACAGAGATGGTTGGAGGGGCGCTGAGAGAGAAGGCTGTGTCGAGCTTACAATAACTAGAGTCTAGAGAGAGGGAGCACCAGGAGAGAGGAGCCCGTCGACGTCAGCCGCGTGACACTCTGCAACGCATGCGGTGGCATGTTTAGGGGAGCTGCGGGACTACGCATGCACACTTGACTTAAACACCCGCCTCCCTAGTCATCATCGTATCGATGGACTGCACACGACCCCACACTGTTTTGCTTTTGATGGCTGAGTGTCCCACATTATCCGACGAGCGAAGGAACTGCTTTCCGGCCCTGCATGGTCGGAATCTTGACTCAATCCTTCCGAGGAATGCTTTCTGAGGGACCTCGCGGCCGATTTAATGGAAATGCCCTGAAGATTTTTTTTTTATCAGATGTGACCTCTATCACAAACTGTGATAAATACATCACGATAAATACTATTGTCAACTACGGCTCTAATTTTAATAAAGTTCTCCTACAACTATTTTATCATACAAAATAGACAAATTACGCGATCTAGCGGCGCATGAGCCTGTGGTTAAACACAGGAATAATTCGGCGCAATATAGGCAGTGTGCCACTGAAGCGCTAGTAGTAAAATTTCTACTACTACTACTACTCCTTTTACGCGAATTTAATGGGAAACAACCAAGTTCTGTATAATTTTCTACTGCATGAATAGAAAAATCTGTGGTGTAATCTAAACAACGTGGCGCAAGGCGTTTGGCCTCAGAATCTGCGCCAATTACTGTATATTGTTAAACTTTCCAAAGGGAGATGCCAGTGCGGTGTCCCTCGGGGTCGTAGGATGGGCCCACAAGGTTGGTTTAGGTTCGCCCATCCTGTTATATGGAGCAGCGCTACAAGGGGAACCCTGTAGGCTGCCTAAGCCATGAGCTACGTCCTCTGTATGTTTGTCTTTCGTGTCTGTATTGCTTCTTTCGGGTTTTAGATTCTTAATGATCTTTGATTTGTTCTTTTTCTCTCCCAACTTGCTGTCCCAATGCGTTGATCCTGTGTGGGAACACCTTCGTGCATGGGTTCCCCTTATTCCTATCGTCATACTATATGTATGTCCCTTGCTTCTGCCTCTGTTAGATCGCCAAGAACCTTTGCAGTAAAGTAACACAACCTATTCTAAGTAGCGTTGAAAAATTATTCTTGACTTTTCTTTGCCTCTTTTCTCCCACGCTCCATTCCATGTCGTAAAAATTCGCGTGGCTACCGGAAAAACGTATTCCCATGCCCATTGATCTTTCGAGCTTGAATTTCACACGTCTCTCATCTTTCAATACTGTATATCCCTTCTTTTTTGTTCTCTTTGGATCGCGGTGTGCACTGTGGGTCGGGAGGCTTCAACTACAAATCAAATCAAATCAAAATCTTTTATTTCTCCCCGTAGGAAGGTATTCATACAATAGTTCTATTACAATACATGTTCAGTACACTAGTGTAGAACAATAAGCAAGGAGTCTTACTCGCTA
>LQNS02278091.1:63202308-63215489 GCA_001587735.2 Parhyale hawaiensis | reverse complement strand
ATTTATGTATCGTATGTGTTGTTTGTTGGTGGAGACATGATGGCCAACTGCGCACCTCTCCGGCTCATTGGTGGTGTGTGCTTGTGCGTTTCCTTGCTGGTGCCGGCGCGCAGGGCCGTGCTTGCCTCCCTAGTCTGGCTGTCCTGCTGTGGGTCGGCCTGGGCTTTGGGGGCTGCAGAGGTGAGTTACAGAGGTGAGAGGTGAGTTACATTCACTTTAAAACCCCAAAATTAAACCCATAAATTTGAATTTAAATCACTAAAATAGCACTTTTCAAATGAACACCACGATGTATAGATGAAAACTGAACGAAAATGGCGGAGGTTACCTTCCGATTCCCGGAAGAGACTCTGCGCAATAAGCAAATTTTAGTATCTGCGCAGCGTCACTTCCGGGAATTCTTCTGAAGGTCCGGAACTTCTGCCGGACTTTTTCCGGGAAATGCCGAAGTTTTCCGGTATTCCGGCTTGGTTTCAGTTTCCCGGAACGTTCCGAGAAAACGCCGGAAGACTGAAAAAAGTCCGGGAAAATGGGGTTCCACTGTATTCTTATCTTGGGGCATGGGAACCCTCCTCCCCCCTAAAAGGGAAGGACAGGGGTGTAAATTGTAATTTGGTGTAGTAGTAGCAACATTCTAAATACATATTATTGATAATAAGTACATATTAGTCATATTTTTAGTGGTCTAAACTTTGATTGCCATTTTCTCAGGTTGTTGT
This sequence comes from Parhyale hawaiensis, assembly GCA_001587735.2. Classification (NCBI taxonomy): domain Eukaryota; kingdom Metazoa; phylum Arthropoda; class Malacostraca; order Amphipoda; family Hyalidae; genus Parhyale; species Parhyale hawaiensis. Next base: position 63,214,770 of record LQNS02278091.1, on the reverse strand, counting down.
TTTTTGGTAGCTATACAATTTATTCAAAGGAATAGAACTCCATTGATTTTTATGTTACAAAAGTCATTGACATAGCTACCATTTGAAAACTAAAACCACAAGGAAGAGATGATTGGCCCTCTTTTTTATTATTAGCATCATATTCTTGTGATGAAGACACAAACAGCATTTTTGAATAAAAATACAAAAAATTCAATAACAATTTTTTACATTCAAATCCATATCACAAAAAATTTTTGACAAAATTTTCATAAAGGGGGCCGATTGTCTCTTTCTTGGGTTTTTAGTTTTCAAATGATGTATGAATGACTATTATAGCATGAAAATTGATGGAGTTATATTCACTTGAAGCATGCATGTAGCTATTATACAAATCCTAAAAATTTGTAAAAAAAAAAAAAGGGGGGGGGATTTTTTGCTTAAAATGTAGCTACAATATGTCCCAAAACACTCAATTTTGGAAAAAGAACAAGAATAATTTTGCAATTATATTCAATTTGCATAGCTATAGCTACTGTGCAAGTTTCTGAACGATTAGTTGAAAAGCAAATCGGCCCTGTGCTCCCCTTAAAGATCCTACAATAACTTTTTGAGTTATGTTCTAACAAACATTAAGACAAAGTTTTAGCCATAGTTACACCAACAGACTAACAGATCATCACCAAAATTGGTAATTTGTGCCTTTTAACATTTGTAGATTTCATGAAGATCTATAATAGTTAGCTGTTTTATTATGTTACCAAGCAAAAACAGGCAGGCTCACAAACTCTCTAAGAAAGCGAAATCATAAGCTAGGTGTAGGTTAGTTAGGCTTACCCATCCTATCTTATGGAGGCAGCCCCTCTAGAGGATTGTATAGGTTACCTTAGCCATTAGCTGGGCCTAGGGAATATCTTTCCTTTGTGCCCACTTTGCTTTCTTCTGGTTGCTTACCTACTCCTACTGGTGGTGCTTTCTTCTGTTCTTTCTCTTGTTTCACGACTTGCTTTGCCCACTGCCCATGCACATTTATCCTGTGTGGCAACACCTTTGTGCAGGGTACCTAGCTACTTCATGTCTTTTTATTTCCTCTTTTAGATCAGCTAATTTGTGCTGAATATGGGTGTCTTGAATAGATTAGTGATGCTGGGTATATGTGGTATATATATTCTGGTGTGCAGTTGCTACAGTTCTATTTTTTTCACAGGTATTCAAATTTTGCTCATCAAAATGCCGCAAAAACTTCAAGCATAAGAGAAATCCCCGCAAGGCAAGGTGGACCAAGTCCTTCCGGAAGCTTAATGGCAAGGAGCTCACCAATGACGCCACATTCGAGTTTGAAAGGAGACGCAATGTTCCTATCAAGTACAACAGAGAAAAATGGGCTTCTGTTGGTAAGTATAGTACAGTAGCAAAAGTAATAGCTAGCTGCCTATTGTTCAACTTCATTGATTTTTAATATTTACACCTGATATAGGTAAGTAGGTAGTGTTATTAGAGACTGGTTCTGCTAATTAAAATAGTGATTGAGAATACTGTATTGCAGTAAACCAAACACTAAAGGTCACCCTAAATTAACTAGGCTTATGTTTGTTCAGGTTGAATGGAGGGTAGCAACTAATTTTTCTCAGTGGCGAGCAATGACAGAACACTTGTGGGTAACACTAGATCCGCGACAGTGCCCAATTTTGAGGGCATCTAAATGGTAGTTTAGACTGTTTTGAGGCATAACCCTCATTGTAGACAGCTTTCAGTGTTCTATCGTTTTTTTTTTGCCCCACCCACCTGGCAGCTACCTCAGGAGCCCAGCAGCAGGACTCCTCATTTTGCCACGAGTGCATTAATTAATACATCACCCTAGGCCGTGGAACTGAAGAGGCTTTGGGCTTGTTTGATAATCCAGAGGTGTTTTGTCTTCGCTCACCACTGAGAAAAATTCGTTGCAACACTCTATCCTTTCTCGGTGGCTCGCTCCGACAGAACACCTCTGTCGATAGCACTGACATTCCCACGGCACAGCAGGGAGGGGCTTCATGGCCCCCCTGATTTGCTGGTGCAAAGGATCCAGCTGTTTCAACAATGGCAAGATAGTGACTGTAAGTCACCTCTAACCTCGGGGGTACCTGGCAACCATCTTCAGTGACTTGCCGTACCTCTGACCATCCATCAAAAGATAGATTATAAATAACAAATTGCCTTTACTGGATTGTCCCAGAACAAGTCTATGGAGCAAAACTGTTAGGACAATACTTTTCAACCTTTACCTGACGGTTCTGGAGATATTAGCCAGTGAGTAGAATTGCTTGTAACTCAGACCTTCCTGGACCCTTTAGGACTACTGCTTTTCGCCTGGTTCCTTCTAGACACAGAAAGGCCTTTGAGTCCTTTCTGGATCCCGCTTCAAGTTGCTCTGAAAACTGATCATCCGTAGCAGTGGTCGAATTCCAAGAGCGCTGGCTTTACAGTCGGAGCCCTGAGCCATCGCTCCACCTTTAGTCTGTGTCTTCCCGGGACGACTACCTATTATAGACCAGAATTAGTCTGGGCTCGTCTTCCCCCGCATAGTCTCTGCCGGTAGGCTGAGCTTTCTCCTAAGGATCTTGGATCCTTGGTTCCCGATAGTAGAACCCATATGCGGCTTACAGCCTCATCCACACGAAACCAGCATCCTGAACTGTCTGCTCGGTGGAGTAGGTTAAGTCAGGACTGACGCTTCCTTATTCCAGAAACCTACCTTTCATTACATAACTTCCAAAAGTATCATTTCCACTGAGCCGACTGAGGAGGTAGTCACCTCCTAGGCTCGGCAACACAAACCTCTGATGTCGGTAGACAAACCGCTAATCGTGGAAGGTGCTTTCCACCGTTCTAGAAGGGCAAAACCTTGATGGGACCCTCCGGGAGGGTCCTGTACTGACCTTAACTTCTCTGTGGTTAAGCAAGCTTCCCCTCTTCAGACAAGGTCAAGAGGAACCCTCGATGAGGACCATTTGAGTGGGGAGAGAGTAGTACGCAATTTGGACTTACTTTGGCCCTGGGGACCTGAGCCTAATTGAAGCTCTAGTCTTTGACCCAAAGGGATCTTGGTCAGCTCGTTTGAGGAAAGATTTTCTCCGATTTTTGGGAACAGAGGAACCTACCATTCCAGGCTTCTGCCCTAGTCCAGTCTCCTCCTGGCGACCGACCCCCTATCTAGATTAGCTTAGATAAAATAGGCGGCAGTAGACGAACCAAAAGGCCCATGCCCAAAGAGACACCGGGACTTACACCCCGGCCCTCCATGAGCTATTACCATTAGAAGGAGAAATGAGAGGAGAAAAAATGGAAGACGAAAGAGAAAAAAAAGGGGGAGAAGGATCTACGCCAAAGCGATGGTCATGAATGCCCGCAAGCATGATCGATGGCCGCTGATATGCTGCGTTGATACCTATATATCTATACTGCAGCTTTCAGCTGCTACTCCTTGAACCTGACTGGGTAAGTGACTATTATTATTATTATTATTAAAACTTCACGCTTGAGCTCCCACGGACAGATAATAGAACCCGAATGAAGCATCTTGCAACACCAAAAGCCCAAAACGCTGCTAAAAGAAATGCAGCAAAAAACCATCAACAGCTGACTTAAATGCCTGCAGGCCAATACGACCAAAAGCCGATGCCGACAACAAATTCCAAACCTTAGCCGACCAGGGCCCGAAGCACCGACAGAACTGATTAGTTCGACATCTGACAGCCTCCAAAGTGAAAGAGTGCGCTCCGCACGCAGCACGAGTTGCTCTCCCAAAAACCTTGAGGGCAGGGAGAGAAGAATACAACCAATGTCTCTCATTATTGTACACCTTGTACACTATTAGGCGACTCTGGCGTGAGGTTTTAGTCAAACTGTTTTAGGCGGAGCAAATTTAACCTGCTCTTAGTGGGCCCCATCCCGTAACTGGTGGATGGTCCTCGTCTCTACTATTTGGCTCGGCCAGTCACACTTTGGCTAGAGACGTTCTCCTATCTCAGTGGGGAACTCCCTACCATAGGCGGACACAACTTGTATCGCAGCCCAACTTGTCCCGTCCTGTCAAAAGCTCAGGTTTGCAAGACTGAGTCTTAAGCGGGTCCAACCTGATAAACTTGAGTTTCCCTGTTACCTTCTAGCTAAGGGATAACCTCCTGTTTGACCTAATGTATCTTACACTAGCTTACTTCTCCCTGGAAAACTGCTCGGGTGAGAACTAGGGTTTCTCTATGGTGAGCCCCCTTGGAAACCAGCCGGCGTTTTCTAACGCAGCTCCTGGAAGTTTGAACTGTACTACTATTGGACACCTACTAGTAGTCCTCCTTCAGGATTTTACGCTGATACTGGCTGAACCTCTTCTGCTTGTTGGGTGGACATAGATCTGCCCAGCCAACCAGGTCTGCGAACACCATTCCCTATGCACTTAGAGTAGCCCTCAGATAGACTGGACCTATCCTCGGATGTATTGTAAGGACTCTTTTTCTGAGGTATCTGGAGTAACCTGAGCCACTGGAATCTTGCGCGGCCCTGCGCTGACTACGGTTCAAGAGTAGTTTCTAAGAGTTAGAAAAGTTGAACTTTTATACTCACTGCCTCTCCTCGAAGATAAACCCGGCCTGCCGGGGGGACTCCTTCCCAGTGTGAGGACCAGAGAGTACCGATAAAAATCTGAACTCTTGGGAATCTAAATTCCATTCTATGTCTCCTGCAGACCTAAGGGTAAGGGACAAGGCTCGTTGCTAGGTCCAGTTGGGTTAGTTACCAATCTACCGTCTCAAGTCCTGGGACTTACGATAGCTCTCCGTCCATCAAGTTTCTTTCCGGGCTTCGAGAGCAAAGGACGTACGGAGCACTCTGTTTTCACTCTTAGAAGCATCCTAAGACTTGGGTGAACCAGGATTATTGAAACCGCAAAACTATGCTTCGACACCTTAACACCCATAGTATGGATCTATCTATCCTCCCCAGTCACGGCACCCCGCCTTCCTAGTTGGAAAACCCTCTATTGGTTGCTGGCCTACTACAGCCGGAACCGAGGCAACTGATGTAGGCTTGCAACATCCCTCTGGACAGCAACAGAAATTACCGGGAATAGGCAGAGGATGGTGGCGTGCAGGCATGTCAGCTAATGTCAGGAGTCAACCTCCGCCGAGTAACCACTGCGTGCCGCTCCAAAGTTATCCTTATCTAGAGAAGGGATGGCACCAATTTAGGGCGGCACAGTATCTCTGGATCAGACACTATTGCCCGGTCCTGATCACTCCCTGAGAGCGAGACGCAAGCGCGAACCCTCCTCAGGAGGCCGCCGTCATGTTCTCATGGAAGACGATTTTATAATCTCCGTCAGGAAAATCTCTTCCTAGCTTCCTCGCTCTCCGTGACCAGGGATCCCTTATCCACAGGACTTGACGATGTTTAGGTAAAGGAAGGCGTCAGCCCTAGTCAACGTATAAACCTGTTTCAGTAAGCTGGACTAGCGCGGGTCCGGAACTATTGTCCCTCCAGGAGCCATGGTTTCTGAACCACCCCGAAGAGGAAGAAACCTACTAGCTCTGTTTCTGCTCATCATACTAATTCCCTCTGTCGTCTCAGCATTTTTCCAGACAGAACAGAGTGTATCAAAGGATGGGGACCTCTATCTGCTGCCCTAGATGTTGATAACCTTTTGGGAAGTTATCGAGTTCCCTAGGGTTACCCTAAGCTAGCCAGTGGCCCTATTCAGAAATTGTCTACTGGCGTATCTCTTTTGCCTGGGCTTATGACAACCAGAGTCTCGTCACAGCGCTAATCTAACCACGAGACCAACCTACGGTCGGCGCATGGCCATACGCCTCAGTCCAGCATACTACTGACCGAGGCTATACACTAGGTGCGCGTCTGTTCCCTGCTGTGGACCTGAAATCCTCATCCTTCCCACCGGGAAGGGGCATTCATAATAGCGCCCACAGCAAAGGAATTGACTCTCTGTTGTCCTACTGATAGCATGTTTCTATTATAATACTGCAAAATGTTATATCAAAAGTTAATACTAAGTGGAGGAAGCTTCTTTTCAGGAAGTTCCGCTGGAGTTGCAGTACTCATTAGCCAACCAATACTCGAGTTTGTGTCCGGACTTATCCAATCAGGAAGAGCCTGAGGGGAGTTTCCCTGCAGAAAGCTTGTAAACAGGACTACTCATCATCTCCGGGGTCTAAAACAGCCGGGTCTTCTGGGAGAAACCTTATGCCGGGAAAAAGGACTCCTGCGAGGGGGTCCCTAGGGACCTTGGCTTTGCTGGCTCAAGAAGGTAGCCAGATCTGATGCTAGCCTCGCATTCGCTCATCGGGTACCGGCCAACCTCTGACTGGGGTTTGACACATTTCTACCCTACAGGACCAAACTGTTCCGACCTGAAGCTTCTTTCTAGTAACCAATCCTGCGTCGCTTGCAGGAAGCAGTCCCTGAATTTACAACCATCTGTGGTTGAAGCCTGGATTTCTTACTCATGGATTAGCCAGAAACGTACCCCAGGCTATAATGAGAGCGCTGCTCTTAGACCTTCATAAAGAGGGATCTTCTGGGCCAAGAAGAGAATCATGTTCTAGTAAGGCTTCAAGGGCCCCCTAAGCAAGGTCCAAGAGTAGGACACGCTTGACCGATATTCAATGCTGCGCCTTCCTGGAGGAGTCCGGAAGAACGGTTTAATTCACCCCTCTTCAAGGAAACTCCGTACTGGAGGAATTTTCCTAAACCTCCGAGTCCAGCCCAGGCGCCGCTGAGGCTACACTGAGCATTAATTCCTGAACCAAGTCAAGGACTTTGGCTTCGACTATTTTGGGAGTACTGTCCTCCTAGATCTTAGGGTGAAGTCTTTCCAGTACTAAACCCCCAGGTCCTGGAAACATTATTTCGGAAGACTATCTTAGTCAAAAAAGGCCTGTCAGCCACTGAACCCTGGCATCCGACCTAGGGTACATCGTTCGGTTAACCCTCGTAGCAGGGGAAATGATTCGCCCTGGCCCAACTAACAACTCATTCTTGTCTCCAACCGAATGCAGCAGTCTCTGCCCTAAGCAGTACCTGTTCTAGGGTAAACTATTATTGGACCTCGATATACTGCACTGAGGTAGAGTCCCAACAATCCTTAGGAAACAGCGCCCGCGCATCTGTGGAGGATCAAGTCCACGCTTGAACTTCCCGAACTGCTTAGTTCTCACCCGACTGTAATCAGTCGGAGCTATTTCACCTGTCGGTTGATATAGTTCGTATATCTCTGCACTACCGGGATATTGCATCCCGCGGCTGAGTTCAGCAGAACCACAGGAAAAAGGTCACAACCTCCTCGGGTTGCCTTTGCTAGAACTAAGTCCATAAATCATAACTGCAAGGTTTCTACCTATGTGTTTTCCCGGGATTAGGACCCGCATGGTTCTTAGGGGGATACACTCAGTCCCAAGGGAAGACTCCCTTATGGGACTAAGTCCCAAAGATAAGTCGCTACTTCTCAGACCCAGCCTGCAGTGGCAATCACAATCCCTGATACCAGACGAGAGAGGTTTCCTTACAGGATTCTGAGAGGTCCCAACCTCGTATGTGGGGGCAGGAATTATCAAGTTTCGACCCTCTGTAAATTTGTTGAAGTCGCAGTGACCTACAGATTTTTAAACTTAGTCACAAAAACGAGTGGTCACTCTTGTACTCCCCTAGGTGAGCGAGAGGGCACCTCGTTTTTTTTTTTTACTTCGCCTCAAAACGAAATGGTCACTCTTGTACTCCTTTAGGGGAGCAAGAATGCACCTCCGTTTTTTTTGACATGCCGGCTTTCCGGCGTCCGAGCGCCATCTTGGAAATCGGCCTAGATTGAGAATCTGGCCGATTAGAGCCTTCCAATTATTGGACAACAGCCCAATAGTTGGAAAAACTGCTCTTTGGCGACAGTACATCTGCTTGGCAGACTTGTTCTGGAAATGAGTCTTACCAACCAGGTGAGAATATGCATGCTTGGTGGCCTTGCGAGGGCGCAGAGCCTAACCAAGCACGTATGGATATATTAGCTTGGCGGACTTGTTAGGGCACTAAGGCCTACCAACCACGAGAGTATATACATGCTTGGCGGCCTTGCGAAGGCCCGCAGCCTAAGCATGTATAAATATATAAGCTTGGCGGACTATTTGAGCTCTAAAGCCTACCAACCAAGGTGTGAATCTCTATGATTGGCGGCCTTTCGAGGGCGTCCAGCTTAACCAACCAAGAGATAATATGTATACTTAGCGGACTTATTAGGGCACTAAGGATTACCAATCAAGTGAGGATATACATGCCTGCCTTTCGAGGGCGTCCAGCCTAACTGAGCAAGTACAGTTACAGATGCTTGACGGACTTGTTAGGGCTCTAAGACCTACGAACCAAGACTTGAGGCAACAATATATTTGATGGAATTCTTAGGGTACAAGTGCCTACCATCTAAATGTTTCGCTGTACTAGATGGGATTATTAGGGCAACAAAAAGCCAACTATCCAGACATTGACGTTGCATTAACAGGTGGCATAGAAAAGCCGTGAGGGCCACCATCGCAAAAATCATAAGGCAATATACTTCGCGGAATTGTTAGGTCCACTGGGGCCTACCGCCAAGTATTTATTCCGAGGAAAATCCATTTACGTTAACTTTAATTCAAAACACAAAACACCATCACTGTCACTGGTCTTCATGAACGAAGCAGCTGCTGCAGCTCTGTGAACACAAGGGTTAAAGATCAAAGATGGCGGCACCCTAGGCCGATCACACACCAAACACAGGCTCCAAACCGTATCACTAAAAACTGTAAAAACACATTTCCAAATAGAAAAAATCGTAATAGAGCTCAAATAGACAGTAAGGGAAGTATTTCCCGAGCTCTAAGATCGATAGGTGAACACAGAGCAGCAGCTGAGACCAGAGCACAGGTGGAGATGTTAACAGTAGCGCGAGTCGTAACAGAATGAGTGGTGCTGCTGTTGGGTTCCTGAGGTACCAGGTGGGCGGGGCCTAAGAAAAAGATCTAGCACCGGAAGCTGTCTACAGTGAGGGTTACGCCTCGAAACGTTCTGAACTAGGTACCATTTAGACGCCCCAGAGTTGGGCGCTGTCGCGGGTCTGGTGCTACCCACTGAGGTGTTCTGTCGGAGCGAGCCACTGAGAAATTTCATGTTGGTGCGATTTCATTTTCCTTTAAAAATGAGATCAGTATTGCCTGACTTATCTCACAATAGCACTCAGTTTTTCTTAGAGTACCTACTGTTTTAGCTGGCCTTTTAACTGGCAGTGTTCAGTCATGTTCTAAATTTCAATTGAATACAACAAATTCCAAAATTTTCCTTCAGGCTGGGTCTACATGCTGTGAGTGTCCTGAGAAGGGAACTATTTACTGCTTTTGTAAATAGAAAAGGATGTTCTCTTTACTTGTAGAATTGTCTGTAGCAAAAACAGTTGAAAACATCGCATGAAAATTATTAGCTATGTGCTATCCTTTCCTTGAAATTTGTGCATCTCAGGTTTGAAAGCTTCAACTAGGCACTGTAGGTAGCCTTGAGCGCATAATACAGTAACATTACCTGTAAACATCAGCATGCAGTGCTTCGTAATATGTCATTCCAGACAGTGATACTCCTAGAAGAAATGGTTATATTATTTCATCCTTTTAGGTTAATTAGTGTCGTCTGTGGCAAATCGTGCTCCAACGTCGCCCGGACAAAGGGAGCTTCCAGTAAAAGTAATTGAGAAGTGGGAGCAGTTGTTTGAAGCAAATACATAGGTATTATGAACTACATCTGGAAATAGGTGAGGGCTTCACAATTTTGACCGCTTGAAATCAAATGTGACGTGAAGAAAATCCGCCAAATTTTAGTTTTTTGCATCAGTGATTATATTCGCTCTGATAATAGTAGCTAGTGGTTTTCCTTCCATTCCTATGTCTCTAGCTAAAAGTAATAATAACTAGAGCACTCTGAGAGTGTATACCTCTTCTAATCAAGGCAATGGTCTAAAAAAATTCCAGTTGGTTCTGAAACTATTATTTCCTTTTTATCAGCATCAAAATCTGTTTGTGCCTTTTATCAGTAAATTACAGCTTCTGTAACTTTTTTGAAGATATGCTTAAAACTTTTCGAGTTATGTTGCTGACAAACATTAGTCTAACACACAAGGAGACCACCAATCATCACCAAGATTAAATCACTTACTTATGTACAGTATTTTAAAATTTTTAACAGTTCCCGTAAATTTCATAAAGATCCGTTCATGAGTTTTTGAGTTATGGTACTAAGAAAAAAAAAGAGATGGACAATCAAACAAACGCTTCAATGGATCTTCACCAAAAGTTAATCATCTGTTGCTCTTCACATAGTACCGTCAAGGGTTCTCATAGGTTACCTTAGCCTCGGTTAAGTCTTTGCGATTTTTTTGTGCCCGCTTTTTTCCTTCTAATTCTGGAAGAATCATGCTGATTATTGATATTTGATGTTTCGTCCCGTTCTTCTGTTTTCCCAACTTGCTGCTCCCATGTTCATTGATCCTGTTAGGGAATACCCATTTCTCTAGACACGCTACATGTCCCTTTCTTTACACGAGGCAGTGTACTGTGTAGCCCTTACAGGCCTGTGTGTTGTTCTGATAATCTCGTAGCTAATTATTAATCGATCGAGTTGCATAGCTATTGATGTAAACACAACTGTGTTTGGTAGACTTTCTTTTGATGGAAATTTCTGTTGGCAGTGGCTAATCTGGACACAATCGCCAACATCAGACACAAGAGAGAAGCTAAGGTCATTTTGAACCGCATGAAGGTTGACAAGAAAGTAAAACTGGATCATGCCAAATTCCTGGTCCGGAAGCACATCGCAGTTGTGAAGTCACCAGCTGCTGGTCTTAAGGTAAGCCTATTTTGTCGCAGTGGAACCTCGACTGTCAAATGCCTCCCTTTTTTCTCGGATCAGTGAGTGGTCAAACGAAATTTTTGACACAATATTGCCTATGTTGCCATACCATAAGTCGGTTGCCCTGTGGGCTAATCATAATACTGTTAGCCTTGCATGGAGCTAGTTTTGGTGAAAGTCTAGAACACAATATTTTACATATATATTCATATATATCTTATGCACTTACCTGTATGTTATATAGGTACTCATCGCGCATATGCGAGAACGTCATAACTCAAAATGTGGGAAATTTCAGTTAAGACAATCATGAGATTGCCCGTTTCCTGCTCTATATTGTGGTAAAAATGACACATTTCTACTTGCAAAACTCACCACTAGAGGGCAGTAAGTGTCACTATTGCGCCGGCCTAGATGTTGCCAACCCTTTGTGTCAACAATGACATATCTCAGTTCTTGTTCAGCCGTCGTAAGGGAAGGTGCTGTGTGTTGTCAAGAAAAATGTCATATACATTTTGTTATGGGTCAGTATTGGTGATCCTGTGGCTGTTTAATATGAAAATCCTCTGTCCTGTAAAATTGTCTTTTTTGAGTTATGGTGTGTTGTTCTCGCATATGAGCGACATTTAATTATATATACTTTGAAAACTGTAGAGAGGGATTTTGTAGGTTACCCTAGCCAATATTTGGGCCTTTGGGATGTCTGTCTTTTATGCCCACTTTGCTTCCTTCCTTTTTCCTAACCGTACTGGTGATGCTTTGCTCAGTTTTTCCTCTTCTTTCCTGACTTACTGTTCCCATGTGCGTTCATCTACCCTCTTGCATTGTTTCCACGTTTCTATCGACATACTACATGCCCCTTCTTCTTCCTCTCCTGCATCACCATACGTACTTGTGTCTAGAGAGGCTTAACAATTGATATAACTAATAGGTAATATTAATAATAATAATAATAATAACCTATGAAGGAAATTGTTTGTGTTGTTGGGTTTTCAGATACGAGTTAGAATTGACTGCCCAGGTTACAATGTAGCTACATACGGTAGATAATTTTTGTTATTTAGAGTCACCGGTAATTTTCTTGCAACAATAGAGAGGTTTTTAGGAACCACAGCGAAATCTTGCTTGCTTCCTACAAAATTGTTGCAAGCTTTCATATATGTAGTTTTTTAGGATGCAACCTCTTTTTGCACCATGTTTATAGGGGAAGCTTCAAGGGAAATGGAAATCCTCCACGTAGCCTAATTTTATATATATATAGGTATATATGTTGCGCGCGTTTGGTGGATTTGCGCGATCGATCGATCGATCGATCGCGNTCTTTTTGCACCATGTTTATAGGGGAAGCTTCAAGGGAAATGGAAATCCTCCACGTAGCCTAATTTTATATATATATAGGTATATATGTTGCGCGCGTTTGGTGGATTTGCGCGATCGATCGATCGATCGATCGCGCAAATCCACCAAACGCGCACAGCACATAGGTATACACCTTAATGTTACCATCTGACTACTGTGTAGATATCAGATGGATCTACCCCTCAGGGGACATAGGATAGGCCATAGTTTAGGTTCGTCTAT
>LQNS02278091.1:63175746-63188762 GCA_001587735.2 Parhyale hawaiensis | reverse complement strand
ATGATTGGCAAAAAAAATTATGACCTGTGAGTGAATTTTATTACTTTTTATGACTTTTTTTATGACCAACCAGTTTTTATTACTTTTTATGACTTTTATGACCTAGTAGACACCCTGAGAATTCAACAACGAGCAAAACATGGGCTAATCGGATGTCTGTGCTCTTACATTCATAAATTAGACAACACCCAAAGCTACTCAGCACTACAAATTCTAACTCGAAAATCCATGAAATGCACCAAAATGTAAGAGGAGGAGTGATGCTCAATTAAGTACGATTATTTTGGAGGGTGCGGTAGGGGACGAGCCAGAAACTGACCACACCCGTGAGACTTGAAATACCGTAACGAATTTCCATCAGTAAAGACCAACCATGAGTTATTTGTTGTTGGTTAAGTTCCTTGAGATGAGCTCAAGCGTTACCCTCTTAGCCCGCATTGAAGAAACAGGGTGAAGCTTTCATCATTTCTTCATGGCAATCACATACGACCACTAACATACATAGGAAGAGGAATGATAAAACTTAATTACTCTGAGTGCAGAGAAAATTAGCATTTCTGCTTTATATTTAATATTTTAACAACCTCACAGACACCAAACGGAGAAGAAAGACCCACCTGATAGTCAATGAGAAGTTCAGGACCCTTGAAATATCTGGACGCTACTCTAACATTGTACTCCTGGCCAGGATGATAGAACTCGGCGAGGCCCCAATCAATGAGGCGCAGTCTCTTATTCTCGTGGTCGATCATTACATTGTGGGGCTTCACGTCCCTGTGCATGATGCCCATACTATGGCAATAATCTAGAGCCTGCAAGAAACCACAGAAATAGTATTATTTACAAACCCATGCCCTTCACTTCATAAGTTGTAGTAGTAATTCCTAAGCAGCTGCTTACTCCTTAACCATTTGCCTGGTGTCTAAGTAAGCATACAAGTACGCTGCAAAAATTTTATTCCTACAAAGGGACTTTTGCGTAGCTCGGTCAAGGGTTAACCTACATCTAGGGTCCATCCTATGCTCCCCGTGTACTGCATTAGTGTATCTGGAGCTAAGATGAGTTGCGCTGGGCACATCATTATTATCAATTAGGAGAAGGAGGAACAGGTGAGAAACAGTTATAGCTATGACTGAAGTATATATGTATTGGAGGGAGATGGTCAAGTTTCTACTTATGAATAGCAACAATATAGGTATTATTAAAAATGATGAGACCCGGTAAGATTATTATTATTATTATTATATTGGTAGTGTCCCGCTATTTCTGAAACTTAGACAATCAATGGTGATCCAAGATGATATACTCAGCATACAGCCGGATCCACAACGTTGTGCTCAGGTGGCAAGAGATGAAAGACGAAAAGAGAAGAAGACCGAAGAAAGAAGCGCCCATGCGGATGGTCCCTTCTGTGGCCCTCCGCACGGGCGAAGTAAAAGCCCCGCAAAAAAAAGTCGGTCGCCTTGATTGGCGGCCCACCTCGTGGGACTGAAAGGAAATATAGAGAACCTGCCTAACTCTACAAAACTAACCTTCTCAGCAGGAACTGCGGCCAGATGCTACATCCACTGCGGAGAAGGCACTCGGGACCTTTGGGTGCGTGATGCCCGAACATATTGTGGCAGGGAAAGGGCCCGCCACAATATGCCCCTGAGGGCAGAACCGGTAGGAACAAAAATATATAGTATAATTATTATTATTTTTATTATAGAGTATGTAGTTAATACGGTACGTAACAAATTATTCTGCTTCTAGTTTAAGCATCACTACCCACAGAGTGCACTGTGATCCAAAGAGAGGGAGAAAGAAGGGGCATAAAGAACGTCCAAGTGAAACATGAAATCAGTGCAAGAGTCAATGCGCATGGGACCAGCAAGTCAGGAAAGAAAAGATGAACAGAACAAAACATCAGTAAGAGTATGAAGATGGAAAAAAGCAAGGCGAGCACGAAAGACAGACGTCCCGAAGGACTAGCTAATGGCTAAGGTAACCTATGCAATCCTCCTGGGGCGCTGCTCCCCATAACATAGGATGGGCGAACCAAACCAACTTAACGCTATGACCCATCCTACGCCTCAGTGCTTAACTAATTGCAGGGTTCCCAGTATATGAAGAAAATTAAATTCCATATTTCCATGATAAATATACAAAATTCTAAGATGAAAATGGATTGCATGTTCCCAACCCAAACCAAAGACCAGAGTTAATATCAGTAAGAGCTTGAAAAAACAAAAAAAAAAAAAAAATCACAGCCAAGGACCTTTTCTGTGTCAGAACATGAATTCAAGGTTTGCATCTTTGGATCATCAAATTCCATGATTTTTCCAACAAACCAGAACTTCCAAGCATATTCTATCTTTCACTGTTCCAAGGAACAATAACACCATCGGCCTGCGTACTTTAAATTTAATGTTGACAGCTACTTTAGCATCACCCGGAAATGGAGACTACTAGGAAGTGCTGATTTTTTTATATTAGCAGATGAACCTGCCAATTCACAACGTTCATTTCACATGCGTTCTACTTCACGCTGAATTAATCAATCTGATACAAGTCAATTCAGAGTGTTCTTTCTAATTCATGCAGTTTTGAGTTCCAAGAATACAAGCAACATTTTTGCGTTGCCTTGAACGTTAGTGAAGAGATTTGTCAATTTCTATTGGTTTTCCCTTTGCAATAGCCAATTTTGCTATAGAAGCCGCTAAAGAAATGGTTCATGGGGTGTAGCCTTTGAAGTTCAAATAGTAATTTCAATGGCCTACTACAAGACTTTGTATGGTGAATACATTTAAGAATAAGGGACTTATTGTGTATTCAGTTTATAATTAGTGCACCAATTCCCTATAATGAAGTGTCGTACTATGTTCGTGTATGCAATTAGCTACAAATACAATTAGTTTCTTCATGTGTAGGTTTATTGCTTAATAGTATGAAAGGAAAAGTTAGATGCATGAGCTGTGAAAAGAAAATCTGGTAGAAACCCTTGCAATGAACAGAAAATAATTTTTTATGAAGCCCTGCAATTGTGTCTAATGCATGCTTGTTCCCACTGCCTGGCAATTAACGCCTCGTGCCTGTGACTTGGCAAGCGTGAATTAGAAGTTTCCCCTGTAATTCGAGGGCCGAATTTCCGTGAGTGAACCTCCGAGAAGTACATGAAAAATGCACAAAAATCTCCACTACCGTGTTTAGCTTCATCATTATTATTATTACCACTCGTACCACTATAATGCTGCACCGGCTACTGGCGGCGGCTTATCCAAACCTAGTTTCTAAAGTTATGACTGTCTGTTGCTTGCATACAGAAACATATCGCGATTTTTTTTTTTTGCTCTCGATTGTTAGAAAAATCGAGACCTTTTACTCCCATAAAGTGTGTAATGTCGCACTTCAAACATTGCAATTCATCATAAAACAGGATAGACATGTAGGTAGTTGTGCAGAGCAAACACCGCCAAAGACTACAGGGCTAGCTAATAGTTACCTTGAGCAGTTCATAGAGATAATATCTAATATCATAATCATTAAGTGTCTGATAAAGCTGCTTGAAGTCTGTGTTGTTGACGTGCTCAAAGACGAGCGCCGGCGTGCGGGACACGGGATCCTTCACTACAGCCTGCAGGGTGATAATATTCGTCCCGCCCCGGAGATTCTCCAATATTTTAATCTCACGTTTGATCTTCTTTTTCTTGACGGGCTGGGAATGGAAACAGAGAGGAAATAAGCACGCATTTGAACGCAAACTTCGAGTCACCTTATGAATAATATATATATATATTTTTCACTTTTAGATGGCGCATCAATTTTAGATTGAAGAATTTGACGAGAAGCGAGACATTTAGGAGAATTTTGATACACACAACGCGCGTTTCGCTGTACCTCAGCTCATCAGGTGGGAGCATCAAAGCGGACAAAAATTATATCATTGAAATTGGAAGCAAATGTTGGAGATGTATCAAAGCTGATGGTAACTATGATACCGATTGATGAAAGCTAGCTATACATATCAATTTCTAGAATACAAATGTTTCTACGATTTTCCAACTGTAGTCCATGCCATTCAGTTCAGCGTCGTGGGTATCAAAATTCTACTGTCTTGCTTATCGTCAAATTTTTCAACATATATATATATATATAAATACACGGTGTGTGTATATATATATAAACACATAGGGCCTACGTCGAGTCTCCACACTTAAGAGAACTCCCGAAGGAAAACAGTTGGTCAGAATAAAAAGAACAGTAAATAAAAAGAAATAGCAACAACAACGTGAATAAACTATTTAGTAGCTTTGTGGCTTAGATGATTGACTGAACATAGCTACCTATATACTGTATACCTATTCAGCTAAGGCGTTCTATACCTTTATTGTTTCCAGATCAAATTACATGCAACAATAAAACACAAAAAATCAAAAACTAGGAAACAGGCCCTTAAAAGCTAGTGGCTTATTGGGCATAACATTCAAGCGTCATTATAATGGCCTAAACAAAAATCTCCAAATTCGCGTTTAAAATCCTTATGGGACATATACTGCACTAGTGGTTTGGGCAGATCATTGAATACATTAATACTTTGAAAAACAGTAGACCTTCTCTCTATGTCTAACACTATTTCTTATAACTATTATAATGTTGGTCAGCTAGCAAGTGAGAGAAGTGGCTGTTAAAAAATAAGTTTTCTCCAGAGATCGCCATACGCAAGAATTTAAGTAGAAAACAGTGATAAATATCATCATATTTCAACAGATTAAGTCTTAAATACAAGGCATTTGAGGAAACCAAAGGTATATTATTTTGGTCCCGCTTTGCACGCAATATTATTCTGAGCACATCATTCCTCAAGACCTTTACCGGTTTCACGATATTATTGCTGGCACCACCCCATACAATTATTGCATAAGTTAGTTGGGAATAAAACAATGAGTAATACAGACTGACTAAGTAATGCATCTTTAGGTAAATAACGCGATAATGAATAGATAGCACCCTTTGATTTACTTAACTTTTTACAAAGATTAGCTACATGTTGTGAGAATCGTAATTTGTCATCGATAATTTCCCCAAGATACTTGAATGATTTCATCCACTCGAGTTTGACACCATCGAAATATAAATCTGGTACATCATTCACCTTTGAAGAGCTGAAAAGCATTAGTTTCTTTTTTTCTGTGTTTGGTGTTAACTTATTTACTCGAAGCCATCTCGAAAGTTCCTTGATTAATTTCTGCATGCTTTGGAGAGTGATCTCTAGAGAATTACTATTTACATAGAACACAGCGTCATCCGCAAACAATAGTGATCTGACACCATCAAAAAATGAAATGTCATTGATGTAAATATTAAATAATAATGGACCCAAAACTGAGCCCTGTGGAATGCCAGTATCAACAATCCGCTCAGTGGACTGACAATCATCAATGACAACAAATTGTTTCCGTTGATCTAAATAGCTAGCAAATAAATCGTGGACATTTTCTCTGATACCGTAATGAGAAAGCTTCTTAAGTAAAATTTCATGATTAACTGTATCGAATGCTTTCTTTAAATCTAGAAATAAACAAATTGTAAACGTTTTTTCTCTAAAAGCTGGTAAAAGATCCTGAACTAGCTTAAAAATTGCTTGCGTCGTATTTCTTCTTTTTCTAAAACCATATTGAACTTCATTTAAAACATTATGAATATCTAAGAACTGGACAATGCGCGAAGGCTTTAAAGCAAGAACTCAATAACAATTTATGAATCTAATGAGAAAATGTATGTGCATATTATGTATGAAACAATAGCAAAATCAGCAACAGCTTTATAGAAATACTGATATATGTGACTAAAAAAAATATATACCTATACAAATTACCTCACAGAAGTTATCAGCTCCAACTACTGACCATTAGCTAGCAAATATGACATGACGTTACAAGTTATCTAATATTTCTTTTCATTACATACATGCATACCAAGCAAACTTTGTTTCCAACATTAGCAACTAACATATAACAGTTACTCTCACCTTTAATATTTTAACCACACACTTTTCATTGTTATTGATGTTGATTGCTTCGAATACTTCCGAGTATTTTCCACGGCCCAACTTACGTACAAGTTGGTAGTCATCTTGTTGGCTGTAGACAAAGAAAATGTTCAGGTAATTTGTGCCGTCAATAGCTATTCTTTACAAGCACAATCTTATGTGCAACATGGACTTACTTCCAGGTAACCAAAGTAGGCAATGTAATAAAAAATTTCAATGCATAGCTACTCACTAAACTTGTAAAAATTCAACTACCTGATTAGGTAGCATGCTAATGCAGTCTCTATTCTCCTTTTTTAAGCTTAATGGTCATAAAATAAAATAATTTAGCACATGCAGCAGGTAAAACTAGTTTATATAACAGTCAGCCTAGAAAGTACCTATGCATAGGTTTTCTTCAGGCTCAACGAAACTTCACACTACCTTAGGATATATTAAACGCTCTTAGGCAAGCCTAGTCATTGCATACGACTAGTATTGCCTTTGAACAGATTTCAACAACAAGAGAGACAGACTAGACACCCAAATGCACTTAGCTATGTCGATCATGAGCGCCTCATACAGGCTTCCCAGCATTTGAAGAAAATAGATTACATATTTTCAACTCTGACAAAAGACCAGGGTTAATTAAAGACTGAACTTAATAGTCTGAAAGGTGTACCGATAATGCTTGTTTAATATGAATACAGTATAGGCAAGTATCACAAAGTAATAAAATGGCTTGGAGCATTGTTGAATAATCTTCCACAATGCTGATCCTATGGCAATCTACAATTTTTATCACCCGCAAGTGAAACAAACAGCAGTGATAAGGTTTTTGTTGATTTAAGCAGCTATATATATATATCTACTTGTTTTTTCTATCTATAGAGAGGGAGGGGTTAAGCAATGTTCATAATTTTTTGTAGAGTCAGGAGGGTGTACCTAGATATGACCAACACACAAAAAAAAAAAAAAAAAAACGAAAATTAGCTGATCATCAAAAATAACTGCAATGAATTTTGTTGTCTGTCCACAAAAAAAAGGCAGGAGTTCAGTCATAATCAGAATTTTTTCAGGTATTCAGGTGGGTTGATGGAAATGTGAAAAATGCTGAAATTAACTGCAAGTAATCCAGGGAAACCTGTTGATAGCTTGTAGGGCAAACATACAGTCAGGTAGTTATACTGTATCTCATTACTAAAGAAATCACTCTGAAGGCAAGGTCGGCATAAGTACTTCAGCTTTTAAACAATACTGTTAACTTAGGCCATTATGGGGTGGTCAAAGGAGAAAAAACTGGAGGCAAAGAGTGTTACTCTCTTCTGGCTATTCAGTGTACCATCAGAAATTATATGACTTTTCCATGACTTTAAGTACTCTTTCGCTTTCCCCGATTTTCCCAAGAATTCCAGGCAAGGTTGGCAGCCATGTTATAGCAAAGTCACAGTGTTCCTCAAACGCTGTAGAATTCAAAGAGCATTGGTATCATACTTTCCAGTTCAGCCAAGCCCAGCCCACAGAATGCAGATTGACTAATCTA
Organism: Parhyale hawaiensis; assembly: GCA_001587735.2. Lineage (NCBI taxonomy): Eukaryota > Metazoa > Arthropoda > Malacostraca > Amphipoda > Hyalidae > Parhyale > Parhyale hawaiensis. The sequence goes on along the minus strand of LQNS02278091.1, from coordinate 63,181,209 downwards.
ATGCAGCCATTGGCCATTATCTACAACATGGCTCACATGCTAAATTATTGTAATAGCAATAACTATTAAACATGGCTAGGAAAAATTAATTAGTCCTTGTTACTGCTTCAACATAGTTACCAAGAGAGGAAGAGGTAAGGCAGTACAGTGAGTCAAAGAGACATTGGGAACCCACAAACAATAGCGTTCCAATACTGAATAAACATGCATGGGAGAAACAAGTTGGAAAAGAAGAGAAAGAACAGGAAAATGCATCATGAGCACAAGTACATATTGAAATCAAAGGAAACAAAGTGAGCATGAAAGACAGAAGTCTCAAAGATCTATAACTGGCTAAGGCAAGAGGTCTATACAGCCCCTTTGGGGTGCAACTCCCAGTTTGGTAGATTATAAATTGAGTAGCTGAATTTCTGGAGGACGTACATGAGCATGAAATGGAAAAAGTGCCGTTTTCTGAAAGTCTCAACTTATCTTCAAAATATATAAAATTTAACAACTTACCCCCACTCTATGAGATGAGACTCATAGTCCCAGTAGTCCTGGGGCCTGAGAGTGTTGACCTCCGCGTAGACCCTCGCACGACTGCGAAAAGGCATCATGGTGGTGGCAGAGGATGCCGGGTTAGCCACGTGGGTCGTCGTGGTGACAGTTGTAGAGGCTGCCGTGCTCACGTAAACAACTGCAGCAAGGCTGACCTTGCCAATGACAGGACCAGTGGCCAAGGGAAGTACGGGGGTAGCAGCAGCAGCCGACCGTAGCAGTGCTACAGGCACAGAGAGATTCCGTAGTGCAGACAACACTATTGCTGCCAGACTGATCTGCACGTAGAGGGAAGGTGATGATGTATGATGCAATATTGGCCTGTAAAATTTAAGTGAGACCCAAACAGGTACTGACAAGTAAGTTAACAGAAGAACAAATGCTGTTATTTTACTATAACCCCCACTTAAATCCAGTATTATTGACATTTATGTAAAATAAGGTAGCTATTCTCAGACTTTCTTTTCAGGAATAACTTTTTCATCAGAATTGCTTAGTTTCTGAGATATTTGGCGTTGAACTTCTGATTGTTATTCTATGAGACATCATACTTGGTGTTATAATAGGCTTGCTAGTGACCCCATAGGAACCTAATCTAGGTTAGGTTTCTAAGGGGTTGCTAGCAAGCCTATAACAATGCGGGTTATTTCTACTCCTAGTAAAACAATGGGAACTTCAAACTCAAATAGTCTAGGCCTATCTCAAAAACTAAACATTTCTAATGAGAACATTTATGGAAGAAGTCTGGAAATGCCTTATTCTACTTAGCCTGAATAGGCTATGACAACAAAAATAGCTTTGAGATTTGAGTGGATGGTAGCAGTAAAAATTTATTCTATAGTATATTACCTCTGATTAGGCAAATACATTTTTTACTATATTTTTTAAGATAAGTGTTCAACTTTCAAATATCAATAACTAAATTTATGGCTATGTTGCAAATATAAACAGCACTTGTAAAACAAATATAAGCCATTTACAAAGTTTATCATACAATTTGCTTATTTATGAGTTTTTTACCAGTGCCTCAGATTATGCAGCAAGGTAATAATGTCATAAAGAGGAAATAAATACAATGAGCAGAACCGTTTTTGGTAAACATTCAAAACCAAGAAATTATAACCAAAAAAATTCAATACACATTGAAGTGTTAACATAAGTTCATTTTGAACGTGACTAAATCCATTTATCATGATTTTTATAAGGTGATGATATTCAACAGACTGTCATGTATATTTCAGATGGTGGAATAGAATTTGTAGCTGTTTTTACAGCATTCCACAGGCTTACTTTGCTCAGAAACTGTCAACCACCTTCATAGGCCTTCCTTTTGATCATTGCCATTGGCTGGCCAGGTCATAATCCTTTTTGATATCAATCCTCCATCCGCAAGACTTAGCAGTGTACCACGCTCAGTGTGAGGGAGAGTTATAGTCAGGGTTGTAGAGTCGGAGGATTAGAGGGGGAGTCTGAATCTCACTTCCTCTAGAAGTTTGAGTTGGAATTTTTATCCCAACTCTGAAATTCCATTTATAAACAAATATTCAATTCTGAATTTTGAGTCACAAGTTGAAATTTCTTTTTTGTATATGCGGATATTTTTTTTTTTACATTTCTCTTTTACAGCTATAGCTACCATGTAGTGTCTTCCGGGGTGGAGATGGCAAAAAATCTTGAATTCGTCCTAGCTTAAATACTTACAGTACAATTTGGCTGTAACGTCACATGAATACATTCCTAACATGCACCTAACTGCCCTATAAAAATAAACATTATAGCTTCAATTAGCTTGTATAGTTTACTAAGTTTAGTACTCACATGCAAAAAACAAAGATCTTGGATCCCCGCGAATTAGGGTGGAAATGGCGAACCACCAAAAAGCAGGAAATAAGGCATGGACAAACTTGAGCTATATATCATACAGAAGCCTATAATGTAGTCTAATAACCAACTAAGTTTCAAAACTGTAGCATGTTTCTAAGTATTTTAAGAAATATTTGATCGCAACCCTGTGAAACAAAACACCCCAAGAAAATTAATTTTCCTTAAAACCTGTTTACAATTTGTGACTTCTCAAATTCTAATGATGCTAGAAAGGCGAAAGTTGGAGTGTGGGTAGCTGGTATATGCATGTTTATTTCCTGTGTATCTTAACTCTTTACCCCAATTCATGTACAAACAGTAGCACAAACATTGTTTGCTATTTCACCCCTCACCTTACCTCTGCACCCCTGGTTGTGATCATAACACAGAGTCGAAATGATGAACGTAAAGGCTCTGTATTTATGCTTATTTCATTGGCAGAACACCATATTTTATGATAATTTTATTGTTTGTTACACATAACCCTGTAAAGATGCAGGTTATTAACATTTCATAGCTATTTCAGAGAGATTTTTGAATGAGAGAGGTAGCTAACTAGCCATAATGGTGCACTCTCATAAGGGAAAAGTAGATTGTCTTTCAGATGATAAGAAACAGATGTAATGTTAATAACATGCATCTAGAAAGGGTTATGTGTCCTTTAAAATGTTATATGCACAAAAATATTAGGTTCTGCCAGCGCAATAACCGCATATACAGAGCCTCTACGTTCGCCATTTCCACCCCGTGATAGGATCACATCTTGAGGTGGAGATGGCAAACGATATTTATACTCCCGTACGTACAAGAAGTGGGGTAAAGAGTCTATATACACAGGAAATAGACACACATATACCAGCTACCAACAGCCCAAGTTTCGCTATTCTAGTATCATTAGAATTTGAGTAATCACAAATGAAAAAAAAAAAGGGGTGTGAGGAAAATGAATTTTTGTAGGGATTTTCTCTAGTGTCTCAATCAAAAAATTTTTTAAAATACTTAGAAACATGCTAGAGTTTTTATACTTAGTTGGTTATTAGACAACATTATAGGCTTCCATATGGTGTATAGCTCAGCTCTGTCCATGCCTTTTCCCCCCATTTTTTTTTGCGGTTCGCCATCTCCGCCCCGGCATTTCGCCAACAATCTCCACCCCGGAACACACTATTTTCTTATTCAATATGATGAGGCCATTGAGAAAATGTTGGGTAGAACTTTCGCACCTGGTACATTATGTGAGGGGGGACACGAGGGTGCAAAATGATCAATTTTCGACCAATTGTTCTGAAATTTGCATAGTATGTGTTTCTGAAAAAGAAACATTTTGTTTCTACAAATTTTTAGATTTAGGCCTTAATATTTTAGATGATATAAATATAGCTCTATGCATTTTTCTAAGTTTCAAAGGAATAGAACTCAATGAGTTTTCATGCTAGAATAAAAGCAATGACCGTTTTAGAATCACTGAAACATTCCTAACAAAACCATAGAGCAGGATTTTCCATTTTTGCTCTATTTTTTTTCCAACTCAGCTCAAAACAGATTTTTTCACCCTATAATTTAGTTAGGTACTGATTGGACAGAATAGAAAATGGAGAGTCTGGCTCTATAGTTTAGCTAAAATGTTTCAAGGATTCCAAAACTACCATTGTTTCCATTATATCATGAAAACTCATTGAGTTCTATTCCTTTGAAATCTATAAAAAAAAATGCATAGGAAGGGTGGGAGCGTTAGTCTCCTATCACTTTTTGCAAGAAAAAATTTCCACGACTTATAGCTCCCATAAAAATGACGATAACTCAACATTGTTATATATCAAAAGAAAGAGCCTGAATTGAACTTTCTTAAGGCACAGAGTATAATAGGAGACACTCAAGTGGTCTGCCCTTTTTTTTTCTTGACACGATAGACTGGAGATACCCCACGTACTAGGTTGGCTATCTTGATTGACAGCCCACCTCGCAGGAGAGAAAGAGAAAAATAGAGAACCTACTTAACTTTACAAAACAAACTTCATCAGTAGAAAGCAAGCTGCAACATCTCCAGTGGATAAAGTACAGGGGGAGGGGAACTTTGGTCATTTTCTCTCGTAGAAAAATAATAGGATAGGTTTTTTCCCCATAGGCCTAACTAAAAAAACTAGGTTTGACAGACAGAATCAAACTTCATATTTGGATTTTACATAAAAATACACTAGGCCCTAGCCTATATAAAAAAATTGACAAAAATGCAGGTCAAGGGCATATAAAAAAACACCTTTTTTTAATTTATGTATTTTTTTATGTAGAATACGAATCCAAAGTCCGTTTGTGGCGGTAGAACTTGTTTTTGAGATATTTGACTTTGAAGTTATCATTGTTTTCCTATAGGGAAAAATACCCGGCAAGGCAGAGTGTAATGGAACAGCTTTTTAATAGGTTTTTAGTGTTGTACAGGTATTTATCTTAGGTTAGGGGGTTTTGGATGGGGGTCTAACCTAGCCTAACTCACTCATTTCATAGTGTGGCACTTCTCGCCAAGATCTTGGCGAGTAGTTTGCCACCCTCAGAAATGCCGGTGGGCGCCTATGAGCGCTGTGACCTGTGGAACCTCATTTCATAGTGTGGCACTTCTCGCCAAGATCTTGGAGAGTAGTTTGCCACCCTCGGAAATGCGGGTGGGCGCCAATGAGCGCCGCGACCTGTGGAACCTCATTTCATAGTGTGGCACTTCTCGCCAAGATCTTGGCAAGTAGTTTGCCACCCTCGGAAATGCGGCCTAACTCAAAACCTATTTAAAAGCTGTTCCATGACACTCTGCCATTGCTGGGTATTTTTCTCCATAGGAAAACAATGGGAACTTCAAAGTCAAATACCTCAAAAACTAGATCTGACCAACACAAACAGACTTCAGACCATATTTCAGAAAGTGTGCATTGTCGCCAATTATCTGGCGACCTTTCATGATTAGAAATGACCATCTGTGTCTTTTTGGCGACTCTAAGAGAGGGGCTTTGCGCAAATATGTCTTTTTGGTGACTGCAGAAAAGAAACCTTACCCAGATGTGTCAATTTGGTGAC
>LQNS02278091.1:63161756-63171902 GCA_001587735.2 Parhyale hawaiensis | reverse complement strand
CACCAAAAAGACATATTTGCGCAAAGCCCCTCTCCTAGAGTCGCCAAAGAGACACAGATGGTCATTTCTAATCATGAAAAGTCGCCAAATAATTGGCGACAATGCACACTTTCTGAAATATGGATTTTGTGGCGACTGGCGACCTGATTACCCCGGCGACCAGCCCCCTTGACCCTCGTTTGGCAACTCCTCTGCCACACTCTGGAATGTGGACTTCGGATTCATATTCTACATCAATAAATACATCAATTAAAAAAAAGGATCTTTTTTATATGCCCTTAAATTGCATTTTTACCTATAAATCTTTTTTAATGTTAATGTCCTTGGACTAAACTTGATAATTACTGGTATTAGATAGTAACTAGCCTATCTAGCCTAACCTATTCATCTAGTCTACCAGATCTCATAGTATGGCACTTCTCCAAAAATATTGGCAACAAGTTTGCCACCCTTCTTGATGCAGCCAAGTTTCATAGTGTGGCACTTGTCGCCAAGTTTGCTGCCCTAGGAAATGACACTAGGTGCCTATGAGTGACGCAACCTGTGCAACTACCTAGTTATGGTTCATAGTGTGGCACTTGTGAAGTTGTGACCATGATCTTGGTGACAAGTTTGCTAGGCTAACTAACTAGTTAGTCTATTAATGAGTGGATATTTCTAGTAATTAAATCACTGGACATCATTTTGTCATAATTTAGGCCAAAGTAATACAGGCTACAGCTAGCCCACACATAAATAGGTTTAAGCTAACTGGACGACAATTTACAAATAGTAGGCTAATTGTAGCCCCCTTTGCACAAAAAGAGCAAATAGTTAACAAAGCATACACGTGCTAAGAGATCCCCACGGTAAATAAAATCTTTGCACTAATTTCCACACTACAAAAAATTGGCAGGTAGCATCCATAAAATATCATACTTCTTATACAAAAAATGAGAAGCCGGTAGCTTACATCTACAAAAGCACAAGATGAGAGTAAGATGGTAGTTACTCACCTAAAACATTACGGAGAAAAGAAATTCTTCGACTGTTCGCACTTGGAAAATATACTTTGTAATTACTAGAAGAAAATTACTATCCGTTAACAATGAGTAGCACCAGCGTGCACATGAAAGCGCAAAATGGCGAAGAGGCAAAAGGGAGTACACAGAAGACCCGCCTCTTGGCTCTACTATTTATTGTGGCTTGTCACCTGCTGCCAATAGATGGCGCCACTCTTTCTTTTTCATCTGGGCACATGTATCTGAGGTAACTTTTGTTATTCAGGGTAATAGAGAGCTAAAGTTTATAAAACAATACAGAGTAGTAAAATATTGTTCAATGCGCATAAATTATTTAATTACGGCAAATAACGATGCTGCAGTGTTATGTAAATTAGATTTAAGCCGACACTATAGCCTAGATGGCTTTGCTAGTGATATGTGCGAGTTATATATCTGCATTAATATTTCGTAAAAATGCTACCCAAAATAATATACACATGTACACAACTTGACAGTTTGAGCAGCTAAAATATGCAGCTAGTAGAAACTGCGATGCAGTGAAAGCGAGGAACTAAGGGTGACCGTGACATGGGATATCACATTTTCCAGTGGGACTTTTTCCAATCCACAGTGACGCTTCTCTCAGTCAGCGTTCCATCGCTCTCCACAATGCCTAAATTTATCTATCTCTTCTTTAGTCTCTATCTCTCCTTGCTTCCTCGCAAGCAATAATCTTTGTAAAAAAAAAATTAATTCTGCAACTCTCCTACATCTCTCTCTTACCCCCCCCCTCAGATTTGTCATCATCGTTCTCTTGCCTTCCGAAGCCTTGTAAAAAAAAAAAATGAAGCAAATCTTTATTTTCAACTGCTGCCAAAGTTTACACGGACCGTCTTCACCAAGCTTGCTTTCTTTCCTTCTTTCTAAAAGTAGCCAGTCACAAGTCTGTCTCTATAAAATATCACAGACTGTGGAGCGTTCTGTAGAATAGATCGACCCATCCCCAAAAGCAGGTTTTCTTTCTCCGTATATGACCAGTGCCGCTTATTGCTCCAGCTTCGCTCTACAATTCCCCTTATGGCCTTATCCAGCTTTCAAACCCACTCCCTTACTTCTCCAGCTGTTGCAACACTGAGGGAATGAGTCCAAGGACATCATCGTTCCCCTGTACAAGGCACTAGTGCGGCCACGCTTAGAATTTGCTGTTCAATTCTGGTCGCTACATGCGTGCAAAGATATCGATAACACGGAAAGAGTCCAACGCAGAGCAACGAAATTGATACCTCAGCTGCAAAACAAGCCGTATGAATGTCGCCCAAAGGAACTGGGTCTGATCTCTCTTGAGCAAAGACGACTCAAAGGGCAATTAATAGAAACATTCAAGTACTTGAATGGCTTCAACGACGTATCTACAACGGCACTCTTTGAAAGAGATCTAAATGATTGCTTGCGAAACAACGGTCAAAAACTCAAGCACAAAGCTCGAAGAACGACCTTAAGTCAGCAGTTCTTTCCGTATTTCATAGTCAGCATTTGGAATACACTCCCTTCCGACGTTGTTAGTGCGGAATCAGTCAATGCGTTTAAAAATCGTCTTGGCTTACATTGGGAGGTACATCCCTACAGCTAAGGATTCCTCCTCCAGGAATCGCACACTCTTAACGGCTAAAGCCTCAGGGGCTTCCTAAATCCGTTTTCTTCTCTCTTCCGCTCCAAAACACTGTCTGACATCTTTAACTCCGCATATCAGCTGCTATTGATCATAATTTCATGTATTCGTGATCGTCTCTTTTGCTGAGACTCTTCTCCCTCCTGTTTTTTTCTCTTCTTCTCTTTTCCCCAGTCGTTTATATCCTACTCACTTATTGGCAATAGCTCTTAGAAGGCCGGGGCGCAAGTTTCGGTGTCTCTTTGAGAATGGGCCTGTTGGTTCGTCTACTGCCGCCTATCTAATCTAATCTAGGTATTTTTTTTAACCAGCCGAACGTACTCACTCACCCTGTATCTGCACTCATTTCCATCTTCAAGCCTCTTCTCCACAATTCTCTTCACCAACTCAATTGTAGCCAGTACAGACGTCGAAACTAGCATTAGGCGTCTTTTTGTGGCCACGGTCGTGATCAGAATCATCGTGATCACTAAAAAGCACAAGAACGGTCATTGATTTTATAAACAAATCAGAGACGTTACGGCAACTTAAAAAATATGTATTTTCATTGCATTTTTACGGAACATGGTAGGGAATGGATTTCTTATGAGCCTTTATTTATTTTGAAGCCCAGCATAACTGAACTAGCAGTATTTAAAGAATTTTGAACATACACAGGCATAAAACTAAAGAAACTTCAATTTTGGAAGTCGATATTACAAACAATCATCATAACATTATTCAATTTATCTATAAATATAAGAAAAGATCACGGCCTTGCATTTTAAACTTTTAATTTTTACATGTCTAACGGCTGGAATTACTTTTTGATCACGCATGATTAGCCTACGGAGGAAATCACGCCGCGATCAATTCTCGACATTGATCACGGTTGATTGCTATCAGAATCATGTCAAAATGCGGTCACAAAAACGTGCGAATCATGTCCAGAGATCAACGTGAAATAGCACGTTGAGCCATAGCTCACAACGTAGATTATACGCCGTGTGTTAGCAGGGCTGGCTCTATTTTCTCCTCTTTGGAGCTACAGGATATCAGTAGAGGACATATTCACATTATTACCAAAACATTGGATAGAAATGAGAGCCAGATTCTTCCAGTATTCCTTATAAATCGAATGCTTATTATGCAGCTTATTGCAGTCTTTCAAAATACGCCACATGTTGTAACTGATAGTTTCTTTGTTATCAGGAGCATATCTTTCTTGTGAGTTGAGAACATGTTTTATTATTGACAGACATTGTTAACATGCATCTCAAGTACCTCATACGTGACTGTACTTTTATGCCTTTCAATGCTATAGGCTTGTCTCTCCTATTATGGATGATCACGTTACACAAGTCCCTATTTATTTTCAACCAATAGTGGTTTGAAGCCACTAAAAATATGCAAGATTCAAGCAAGCTACTAGTTTTTTCGTAAACTGATAACATATTAGTAGGCAGCAGCAAAATTGATCTTCACATTGTCCGTAGAAGGCCAGAAGCCCAGCAGGAAGGAAAGAGAGTTACACTAGCCATAATACGTATAAGAATATGAAAAACACGGCTGAATGATATAATTCCGTGCATGGTATGAGGTTGGCAAATAAAGCAGAGAAGTAATAATACATTTTTTTTACCATCTTTCATTGTCTGCAATAAACACAGACGTAAAGACCCAGTTTTACAAATAAATTGAGGCCATAACACATGCTAGCCAAGAGAAATAGTTTCTTCAGCAAATCGTCCGATTGTTCGTGGTGAGCCCTCGTAAAAGAAGTTATTGCATTACCAAACATGGTGCAAATATAATAATAGTCGTCAAGTTCAGTTTGCTTACAGTCAAGTTTTGGACATCTCTTCAAACAGTAAGGAAATTATAACTCAAATTTCTTGATGTGTTTGTCCATCAACGCTTTTGGGTGTGGAGATGATGAAACTGGTTATTTTGAACTAGCCTGTTTATCCTCTTTCATCTCATGCCCTCCAACTCGATCCTTGGGAATCTCTATAGGCCTGTACTCTATAATTACAAGTCCCAACTCCCATGGGCTACAGCTATTGATTACCTCCGCCAATGAGGTTATGTTTTCGTCGTGTTTGTTTGTTTGACTGTTTGTCTGTTTGACTGTTTGTCTATTTGTCGCTTGATACCGGTAAGAAGTTCGAACTCGCATTATCGCCAGTGTCACGCTGCACTTCTACAGTCCAAAGTTTTATGTGCACATTAGATATAAATATAGAGAGTTAAAAATTTCATTGCAATATTTTTTTTTTGTTATTTGCTAAAAGGGCTTATATATGACTCAGACTGGCGAGCATTTGAGCAAAGAGTATGCTTGATTTGCACCATACTCATCTCGTCTTCGTTCTGTATCCGTTAGTTTACTGCAGTTGTCAACAATTGAATAAAAAACACGGGTACTCTAAGAAGGAAGAAGAATGAGAGGAAGCTTCGTTCTAACTCAAAAAGTACGTAAAACCTTTGAATTTTACGTTTTATTAATAGTTAATTAAATTTGGTACGTTTTAATAATTTTTGGTACGTTTTCATGGAGGTTTTGGTACGATCAGTAGAATAATTTCGGCAGCCCTGCCCCTGCTGCCAAAGAACCCCTGAACCCTGGTTCCAGGAACACTGTCCGAACACATGCATCGTCTGGCCATAGCTGGTGGTGTCTAGGGTCGCCAGTCGTTCCTTAACTTCCCGTTATGAGCCTTACTCTTCGGCTAGGGGTGAGTTTAGCGTGACCAAGGAGTGTGACCAGGGCCTGTCAGATTGGCATTTCGACTCCACCTCTGGGATGCTATTCAACACGAACATCAACCTCTCGCTCTTCGAATGCTTTCTTGGAATATCAGCCGTAGCTGCATCGCATTCTGTCACTGTAGTCCAGGAAGCAAAGAGCATAACGGGAGGACTCACGAAAAATTAGCACCAAAAAGTGACGTCATCATCGATGAGTCTATGGCTGAACAGCCTAGGAGTATTTTAACTAATTTCACCAGAGAAATCGTCTCAAATTGCAAAATTTATCTCTAACGTATAAATAAATTATGATAATATATACTAATTTAGCAATTAACTATAGAAAATTGCAGTGCATGTTGGTGGAAACTTTCACAACACTAGCACCGAATTTGTTCCCTTTCGGCGACCTGATTTAACTTCTTTTTCTCGATTGAAGCCTTATTTACACTTCATATTCACTTCACAGAATATATATATTCCTTACCAACATATATATGCACCATTATAGCCAATTCTGTACGCGAGAGAGACCACAGTAACAGTTAGCCATTGCCCGAACTTTCTGTACTTGGCGACAACAGTTTTCGATATTTTGCAGCACAAGTAGCTGGCCAGTCTTGAGCGGGAGACTGAATGAAATAAATCGAAAAAATACGATGATATGTTCAAGAAAACCATATACGAAAGTTTGAGGCTCCACACCTAAAACACTTCGACTCGCCGATGTGATGTAAATTTGCTACTTGCGGTCGCAGCTATGTTTTATTTCAGTCCTATTGAGTCCTCCCGTTGCATTCTTTGCTTCCTGCTATAGTCTGACCAATTTACCAAGGCAGTTCGGTCGTGGTCAAGTTCCACTATAGCGGTGTCAATTTTGTGGGTATCTCAGATTTCTCTCTATACAGGTAGTGGCCTAGTGGGTGACATTAAGATGTGGGCTGAACAAAATCTCAGAAATACCCATGGAATTGGCAAGGATATAGCGGAATTTGATCACTGCCGAATTGCCTTGATAAAATGGTCTGACTATAGTTCGAAGTTGATACCGTTAACTTTTCGGCTACTGGAGAGGCTAGTTATTGATAAGAATACGGCTGCTTTCCTCATCATGTAAGGCCTTGGGTTGAAATCTTGAAGTACTGTATAGAATTGCAAACAAAAGTAACGCTATCTTTTGATCTGCCTTGCTTCAGAATGTTAGAACTTACCAAGAAAGGGAAGATTTTGCAGTGAGAAGAATTTCTTGTAATACAACCACATAGACACGAACAATGGCACTGACAAACTCGTGATAGATTGCTTCAGCAACTTAGCTATTTCTGTTCTTGAGTTTATCAGAAAAATGGAAAATTATCCACCAGGGTTATGAAAGATTTACTTTAAGTTTTTTATCTTACTCATTGTTAGTTTGGTACTGTTAGATATACACGCTAGTACTTCGAACGTGATTTTTGTATCAGCTAATTATCAGAATTCGTTGAAATATGTTGAAGAACAACAGGATTTCGGGTAAATATCCGGATTCACATTGCGCAGCGCATTTATGGAAATATCAGAAAGTTTGCTAACGAGTAACGACACATGTTTCCGCTCACTTGATGCCTAGCAAATTACAAAATATTTTGCAGATCGCACAGTCGTGTTTAGAAAGCGACAACAGTTTCTAAGAAAATGACCGATGTAAAAAAAAACAGAAACCAATCAGACGTCGTAACTTCCTTTGTATCATAGGAGACTCAGTTGCTGTATAGCATTCAGGAAGAATTGTACCATACGTACCCCGGTTCGCACGCATTGCCGTGAAAGTGGGGAGTTTTGGGGGGCCCAATTCCCTTTGTATCATACATGACACAGTTATACATATATTTATTTTATTATTGGATGAATCTTCATTAAACTTCTTGATATACCTTTAGTATGTTTTCATTCCAAAATTATCAGAAAAAAATTGTAAACAATTTTTCTGCGAAGTATATAATAATGTGCGTAGTGAAGGGTTAAAGCAATTGGGCGTATAACCGAGAAGAGCTGTCGTATGATCCGGCCCTCTCCGAAACATGATTTGCAGTCGAAAGTACGCACCGGGTGTTACTTTTTTTTAGTATCAATTCGGCTATTTAGTGACCCTAGTGCTTTTTCGAATTTGCAGTGTTTATAATTGATAGTTCGGTCACGTATACAGCGAGTGCACGTGCTCTAAAGCCAATTTGGAAAAGTCGATTACATATATATTCAATTGAAGACAGCGAAACTACAATAGAGAAATAGATGAACTTGTCTGTACTTTTTTTTCAAGTTTTAGCCAATTAGGTAAAATGTTTTTCTGCTCAATATACATTGTAAAAATTAAATAACCATCATGAGATAGTTAAAATTTGCGTTGCTTGTTCGCATAAAACAACGGGGTCATAAATTTCGCACTTTACTCTGTCGCATAAAACAACGGGGTCATAAATTTCGCAATTTACGTTGATAATGTACAAACTTTTCTTCCCTTTTGTGATAATCAGAACATTATGCTATGCTACCATCAATGTGCCACACGGAATTAGTTAATTAAGATTGCGGTGGATTTCCTTGTCACCGTATGTCACATATAATCCTCATCCGTGCTTTGATTCAGCTTGGACAGAGGTAAATCGAAGATGTCTTTTACAGCCTGCAAACACGCTAGTCAGAAGAACGAGTTTCGTTTTCTCCGCGTTCGAATGCGTCCATTTAATGAGCATACACTTGCCGAAGAATTTAGAGTTCCAATTCCTTTCAAGTTTGACGTGATGTCCGAAACTTAATGGTACTTGCTAAGCAATTGAAATTGACGAGCTAAAATATTCACACTTTTTTTTAATAAACTCAAAGCTGTGTTTGCGAGGACTCAACAAAATATTCAGACGATTAGCTGAGGAAACTCGTTCTTTTGACTAGCGCGTATACCAGCCATCAATAATCCAACAGAATTTTCAGCTTTGTCTTTCCTACAATCTCCAATGAGCTTACACATTTCCCTAACGCAAATTTGAAGCAAGACATTGTTATTCAAATATCTCCATTGTTCTTATCAAACTAGATTAGATTCATATCATTCTCTACAAAGTGAAAGGTCCTGTTCTTAAGAAACGAGTACTGTTAAATCAAGCACACTAGTGGACGATTGCAGGATTGGTGGTAATCAGAAGACGCGAGCACACTGCACTAGTATCAAAAGGACAATTAAAAACAACAGGTTCAGTTTGTATTAAATATATATTTATCAATAGAAACATTAAAAATGTGCGATGTAAAGCGCTGAGCCGGCAGTAGTTTCTTCACTGCAGATACCCTGCACATAAAACAGGAACATCAAATGAAATTATATTGTTTTATACGCAATCTAGAAGGTACCGAATAGACAGACACATGTAAGGCGCCCAAGAAACCATTAAAGAAACACAGGAGGAAATCAAGACGGCACCAATGAGACACATTGAAAGGCGTTCAAGAAGGCACCAAGGCGACACATTTATAGGCACTCAAGCAGGGACCAAAGCGAACTATGTACTCGCAAAGCGCTCAAAATGTCAATGTAAAGATACTGAGACGCTCAAAAAAATATGATGCTGCTTAAAGAGAAACAACTGGGGTACCGTAGCACCCAGCCACACGTCACCCACCAGTTCGGGAAGAGTTGCCCCCGCCGTCGAAGCCAAAGGAAGTATTGCTGGGGTCGAAGTGCTGAGGAGGCGGTAAGGGTAGACCAGGTTCACCGATCTCGCCACCAGCGCCGTTTATCGGTGGTGGCAGATTGACCAAATCTACTCCTGCTGGGACAAACTGCACTTAGGAAACGGCTAAATGACGTAATGATGGACATCTTTGCAGTGTGAATGAAGCGGAATCAATCTAGAGACAGAAGAGCGGGCGGCCTTTCACTCTAGGCAGTTGTTAAAAGGGTTGTGTGATCAGTTGAAAAACTCACGAATAAAAGATGATGACGGCAGATGAATGAAGACAGTAATGTGATATATGCACTGTTAAAATGATCTTTTAAATCACGAAGTTCGATTGATAAAAATACGTATATTTTTAAAAGTTACAATAAGAAAAAAATGCTTACATTCGAACAAAACGCTTGTTTTCAAAAGTGCATCAGTGTAGATGAGCTGAAACAATAAAAGAAACTCATTTAATAAATGCAATGATGTGACCAATAATAGGTTGGACTATACTGCTCCACCCAGTACAGGCATTTGCAGGACTCTTCTTCTTATATGAAGGGCAGTGATTCACTAGATGAATAAACGTAGCGAGATCACCATTATTACCTCCGCCAAGGAGATTATGCTTTCCTCGGGTTTGTCGGTCTTTCTGTCTGTCTCCAAGATAACTAAAAAATTTATGGACAGATTTTGACGAAATTTAAAGGGAATGTTAGGTATGTTAGAAGGAACAGATGATTAAATTTTGATGAAGATCCGTCCATCCATTTGTTGGTCTGCTTCATTTTTCCCGAAGCCATAACTCAAAATTGAAATGAAGTCGACATGAACTAATATAAAAGTTTGACGTTTCGGAAGCATCCTCCCATTTTCAAAAACCTAATAAAACCTTCTAAGGATATATAACTAACAACAAAAATTTTTTTTTATTTAAGAAGACTTAAAACATGATGGTGTTAGCAGTGTGGGACCTAGAGGGCGAATGACCACGGTGCGCTATGGGGTCCTTATATAAGCGTCGAGCGGCACGGGAAGCGGAGGAGAATCGGGCGAGTGCAGTCGGAGG
>LQNS02278091.1:63136821-63160016 GCA_001587735.2 Parhyale hawaiensis | reverse complement strand
ATTCTCCTCCGCTTCCCGTGCCGCTCGACGCTTATATAAGGACCCCATAGCGCACCGTGGTCATTCGCCCTCTAGGTCCCACACTGCTAACACCATCACGTTTTAGGTCTTCTTAAATAAAAAAATTTTTGTTGTTAGTTATATATCCTTAGAAGGTTTTGTTAGGTTTTTGAAAATGGGAGGATGCTTCCGAAACGTCAAACTTTTATATTAGTTCATGCCGACTTCATTTCAATTTTATAATTTACCAAAAGATAGTAATCGTAACTCAAAAGTTATGGACGGATTTTTCTGAAATTTACATGAGTTGTTAGGTATATCACAAAGAGTAAATGACCAAATTCATGTGATAATTTGTTAGTTCGTTCGTATGTTTGTTGCGGTGCTTGATTTGATGCTTGTTAGTAGAATAACTCAAAAAGTTTTGAGTACATCTTTCTAAAACTTACAGGAATTGTTAGTAATGTTAAAAAAATGAATTATTAAATTTTTGGCGCCGATCGGTTGATTCGTTTCTGTTTTGAGTTGTGTTGGTCACAATGTTTGTTACGCAATAACTCAAAAAGTTTTGAATGGATCTTTATGAAATTTACAGAAGTTGTTAGTAATGGTATAACATATAAATGAAAAAATTTTGGTTCAGGTCGGTTGGCTCGTTTGTATGTTTGACTCATGTTTGTCATAATGTTTGTTAGGTGCATAACTCAAACAGTTATGAAAGGATCTTGGACGAAAAAAAATTTGCAGAAAGTGCAGAAAGACACAAATGTTTAGATTCTGTAGTTGATGCAAAAGAAATCTTGATTTGAGAGCGAATTTGAATTTTTCGTTACCGTTGCCTTACTTGGCGGAGGTATGCGCTCTCAGAGTGCTCTAGTTAGGTTTAAATCTGCCCCCTCACCAAGTAAAGGCATCTGCGGGACGCTGTCCTCGATGACAGACACAGTAGTTTCTTTCCGTACAGTTAGCTGCAGCTGCTCAGAGCTCGGATGGGCGTGCAATTGACACGAAGGTGACGGGGTGACGTGGGAAGATTCCAGCGAGAGCTCGGCAAGCTCCGACAGAGAAGCAAGACCGTCTTTGGTAGAAGACGATGAGGCCCGTCGGGCATGGATGTTGGCACGGTAGTCGGGCCCGTCGCACTCGTTCTCCCTCTGCTTGGTGCCACTGCGGCGCTTCTTGAATGCCACGCACAGAACAAACACCAGGATGACTGCACAATATAAACATTGATGATCTTATACGAAAATGACCATATTCAATGGTTTAAGTGTCCTTGTCCGCTATAAAGGCGAACATAGAGAGGAAGAAAAAAGGGATGTACAATACGTCGATAGAATCGGGGAATCAGTGCACGAGATTGTTCCCAAACAGGATCAACGCGCATGGCAAGTCAGGAAAGAAGAGAAAAAAACAGATCAAAGCATCACCAGTAGATATAATCCGCATAAAGTGAATACACTACCTAACGTTTCCATTTTGCCTTTAGCTCATATCTTTGATAATCTTGTCATGTGAAGAACAGGAGAAGTAGCCAGCACCGAGAGCTCATTTGAGAATGCCTAGTTGTACGTCAACTGGCCCCTCGATACCGAAGAGTTCCAGTGAAAATCCATGCTGCCCGGGTCGAGACGCGAACTAGAGTGCGGCACCTATGGAAGACGCGACAAGGGGAGACGTCTACTGGCTCTCTCGTCAGCAGGCTGTGGGGCGCTTAAAGCGTGGACAGGTGGCGCCTTGATATCTATACAATATAAGTATAGATATTAATTAATTGAGTCTCTCTGATTTAAAATTGATCACTTTGAAAAATATAATTCTGGATATCA
Organism: Parhyale hawaiensis; assembly: GCA_001587735.2. Taxonomy (NCBI): domain Eukaryota; kingdom Metazoa; phylum Arthropoda; class Malacostraca; order Amphipoda; family Hyalidae; genus Parhyale; species Parhyale hawaiensis. The sequence continues at coordinate 63,158,187 of LQNS02278091.1, read as the reverse complement.
GGGGCCGGATGAGATCTAACCGCACATTTAATCAACTGAGCATTTAATAGCAATAGACACTATAGAGCTTAGAAACAAACTAAGAATGGTGACTTATGGACAGACGATTAACACGACATATCCAACGGAAGCTCCACGAGATATTTTGAGCAACTTAGAGTAACTATACAAACAGATTAATTGTGAAGTTGATTTGTATATTTATCGGTTACTCAGTGTTACTAAGAAAAATCCGTTGCACCCTGAATGATTTGTTTTGCAATTATTTGGAGTATGACACATCGCACGTACAAGTACTGAATGCAAAGGTATCGTAGGGCTAACAAAAAATAGGTCTAGGGCCATTTTCGCATCCAAACACTGCCGTGAGCATATTCTCAATTATCTCATAGGGCGAGCTCGAAGTTCACACTAAAGCCAACAGCGTGAACTTTTGTCTTTCGTGGAAAGAGTTAATTTCGAAATTAATTAGTAAAATGATCAATATATTATTCACATCATATTCTAACTATGTAGGTATGAGATTCACAAATGCATATGTTCCACCATGAAAATTCTGAACGAAGCTTACTAAGCAGAACAGAAGCAGCAGCGATGGAGGCGGCGGTCGCCATCACAGCAGGCGACAGCACTGAGGTGACAGGGGACGCCACCCTCCGCTGGCAGTGGTCTGACCGATAGCCAGGCCCACACTCGCACCTGTAGCCTGGCGACGCATGGAGAGAGAAAATGTACCAGTTTCGCGACGTTCGTGAATGTATACTGTTTTCAATGCTCGAGCTGTAGAGTAGGAGGTCTTTGAATGCATGGCTTCGGAGTAAGAGTCGGACTCTCGCCGGTCCTAAGACAGGGAATAATGTCAGTAGATTATTCTTATTGGGAGTCTCATTTTGTCGAAGAGTCGGTCGGAGGTTTTGGGGTGCATGAAGTTGAAGTTGGACTCCTGTTAGTTCCTAAAATTAGAATCAGAGTCGGACTCATGTCTTCCGACTCCGCGAGCTTAATTTATAGTAAGTTACAAAATCTACAGTTAGTTATTCAAAGAAGTGATCTAAGGAAAAGTTAAACATCTAATGGCGTTTCCCAGGAGTGTCGCAATCAGATCCCAAGGGTTGCTCGTGCTACACCCGTGATCCAGCGGCTCAACTATTCTACCGCAATCATACTTCAAAAAGCTGCAACGACGATTTCATCACCGGTTGCGAAGACGCAGTTAACCGCTTAGAACCATCCACTTCATACAAAAGGTGAAGATCACCCAAATGAACAAGGAGTAAACTTAGTAGCTCGCGGTAAGTACCCAAGAATATCCACTCTGGGCTCCGTAAACAATCTGCGATGCATACAGACTTTGTTATTGTTGAGCTGATTACGCTCGTCAATAGATGACGCTCTGGAAACCGGATTTCGAAAGTAGGGTGAGCACTTTTCAGGCTGCGGTAGCCGAACTATGGACACAAAGTGCGGGGTGGGGAATACGCTTTTGAATGGGGGATATTTTGTTTTATACCCTTTAAGAAAAATGAAAATTCATAACTCTCTTAGTCGTTTAATTTTAAAATGCTTTCTCTTCAATTTGCAAATATCCTACTCGACGTGACCACCTTTAGTCTTAACTACAGCCCCAAGACACTCCAAAAATTGAGTAACCGAGGCACACAGCTGCGAGTTGGGAGTCTTCCGTGATGAAAAAAAAAATATCGACATGGCTAGTGGACAAAATGGCCTCGATGCTTGTAGAAGCCCAACAGCATTTTAAAAACCGAATGTGGACCTTTCAACGCAATGAAGCTTCGTACATATGAAGAAGGACCCAAGAGTGGTGCATCAGCAATTTGCCCTTCATATTGATACAGTTTTTTGTAGCCTTCATCTTCGCCCGACCTCAACCCAATAAACTATTCACCAAGTGCCATCTTAGGTTTGTGCAAGAACACTCAAGAACCTGTATGGTCTAAAGAGAGCTCTTCATCGTACATGTGCTCACATCGGCAGAATACAGTGCGTGCCTCGGTTACTCTTTTTTTTAAAGCATTTTCGGGTAGTAGTTAAGGCTAAAGGTGGTCTCATCGAGTAGGACATCGGTAAATTGGAGAGAAATCTTTCTAGAATTAGTAATCAAAAGATTTTTTAATTCTCATTTTCCTCTATGTGGCAGAGTAAAATAATGCTCTTTGCAAAGGGACACTCAACAAAGAGAATGAAAAACAAAAGAGTGACCTATTTTTATCCAACCTACAGACCAGAAGATCAAAAGTATATGGATATACTCAGTGGTGGCTCGTGCCCTCTGTTAATTAGGGCCCGTCGTATTTTTTTGTTTTGAAGCCATTACATAGAAAAGATATTTTCTACGCTGAATTCAAGTGTTGAATGTGAGAAAATTTGAATTCAGCATAGCAAATAGCTTTTCCACCTAAATAGCTTTTCCATCAAACACAGGCCACGAGCCGCCACCGGATATACTGCAGACAGAAGTACAAAACAATATCGAAACAAGTGATACAGCGAACGTTGGAAGACTAATAGAAAGACATATTAAGAATTACGGAATATTTTCGTAAAACATATACAAAAGAATTATTGGGATAGTTTTAAGCAACTAAGGGCGTCTTCATTTCACCTATATGAATCAAATTAATGTAAACCGATTAGCATTACCTTGTTCTCAGCTTCAAGCCTGAGAACATGTTTGAATATACTACGCCTTAAGCGGAGTACATTGGCAATTTACACCTGAAACCGGACCCAAGCTGACGAACTGAAAGTACAGGATTGAAGTTGAGGACATGCCCAGGCTAAATCGATAAGTGTATCTCGATCTAAGAGTACGAATCAAGCAAGATATTTACTCTCTATCTGTTCGATTCGAACCGACCTTGCTGCGTGTTCACACAAAGTCCTGCGTTCAGGCAAGGATCTGCTTGACATTCATCGACGTCCTGGCAGGTGCCGCCATCTCTCGACAGCTCTGTTCCGTCAGGGCATCTGTAAACATTAACCAGTTAACACATACCTACAGTACACCTTTATTTTCGTACGAATAGCACTGTCAATAAGGTCAAGAAATAAGGAGGGTAGGCGTCAATGTGTTTAATTGAAAATTATACCAATTTTAGTCGTCCTTTGTTTTTATTGTAAGGAGTTTCAGGACAGGCCAATGAAGGAACGACCTATTACATGCTAATTAAAATAGAGAAATTATGCACTAAGGAGCAGTGCCTAAAAAATGTAAGTAGAATGAAAGAAAAAAAAAATTAGAAAAAGAAATAATGTGGGTAGGGAAAGACTAAAATAAATTTGTTACATGAAGGTGTGGCTTTCCATGGAATGGGATGGATAAACCTAAGAATCTACATCTAAGGCTCAACCTTCGCTCTTCTGGAGAGAACAAGAATTTACACTTTAGTACCACAAAAATAAAACTGAATTTTTGTATGGATAAGACTACTAATAAACTGATTCCCGTTGGTGTTAGTAGGCTTGGTAACGGTTGTACCATACGTAAAATGTTACACGCACAGAGAACGCTTGAAGTACTGAAACAATTGTGCCTTAACCGTCGGTCTTAAAAATTAACCTGCCTTTCTCGAAAGAACACTACGATCTAACACTGTGCTTAGAAGCAACGGTATACGAGAAAGGGTTAAGCAACACGTCGTTTGTGTCTATATGCCAAACAAATAAGTTGGCGCACTTTAGTTAGTGCAAAGAATCAGTTCACTGCAGTGCCAATGCCATAAACATCCTGTCAAAGCACACTAAAAAGTTAGCACGGAAGTGGTAGGAGAGTACTGACAAAAGTAACTAAAAACCCCACCTGAGGTACCACGACAGTACCAATCAGTGGATGCAAAACTCAACTCAATCACCGTACCAGTGAAGTAGTGAATGAGGAACCGAGGAAGGATCAATCATAGTTCATAGAATAGTATCGAATAAAGAACTATGAACAGTACCTACTAAAGTGCCACCCCATTTAGCAAGAAACTACGAACTCGTATGCAACCAACGAACGTTCCAGGGTAACACATAATAAAGTAAACAGGAAGCACAAGAAAAGTAACACCTAAAGAACCAAGCGAAATTTAATCAAATAAAGTTTCACGGTAGCACTAAATAAATTACTAAAAGAATACCAATGAAATACCACACAAAGTATGTAGTAAGAAAGTACCAACCCGCAAGTATCAAGCCCCCAGGAGTGGCCACAAGTAAGAGGTGGGGAACAGGTGGTGTTGGCACAGACAGCTGGTGGGGCACAGCCGGAAGAGATATTAGCGCTCGAGGCAACAGAGCCAGCTGAGTTGGCGCCACCGCTGCTGCTGTTGCGGGGAAGTGGCAACAAGTGGCCGAATAGCCGGACTGATGACAGGCAACCTGAGGGATCAGGATTTCGTTTATTAGCTGTTTTTCATTTATCAGGATTTCCTTTATCAGGTGTTTTTCATTTATCAGGATTTCCTTCATCAGGTGTTTTCCCCTCTATCAGGATTTCTTTTACTAGGTGTTTTCCATTTACAATTTCATCCGTTGGCAGTCTGATGCACTTAGAATATTTCCGTGTGCTTTACGGTACCGGATATCCGACAATGTATGTAGCATTTTTGAAAGTTTCTCTTCTATAACAAGAAAGAGCGCTGCTCGTCACTTATATTGATACTGATATATCCTTCAAAGAGAGTGTTACAAAGAAGCTATCTGAAAACACTGAATGTGATCAGAAAGATAGAAAATATCTACTAATAACTACTCATTGTGGGACTTCCAGTATATTTCTAACGGTCAGTTGCAGACAATAAAATAGTTTACTTCAGACGGGAGACGACCTTCAGGCTCAAAACACTGAAATATTCCTGACATAAGAATATTGGCAAGCTACATATATGGCCAACAAAGCTCTAAAAGGCCGATGCCACACTACGCGACAGCATGCTCATCTTGATGAGCGGAAGTGCAGCTAGAAAGTCGTGCATGGTAGTGTATCTATGGTACCGACGCTTATTGTATCGGTAGTGTATCTATGGTACCGACGCTTATTGTATCGGTAGTGTATCTATGGTACCGCCGCTTATTCTATGAGGATAATGCGAGTTGAGCATCCTTTCATCAAGTCGATAGTGCGATTGTAAGTACAGTGTTGTTCGCGCATTAGTCTACGGAGTTTACTACGAATGTTTAATTATCTAATGTAACGCCGAAAAGTCCCTAGTATAAGCGTCAAATTTAAAAAATTTTACTTATTGTATAACAAACTTTTACTTTTTTTCATACATTTTCCTTTATAGGTCTTATGGATTCATGCACTTTCAACACCCCTTCTCAAGCGATGCGCGCCTTCCATTATGCTGCTGTGCAAAACAAAAAAAAAAAAAGCTTTTAATGTGTAATAACTAAATGAAAGAAGAAGTGAGAGCTATTGACGAGGACGACGACTTTCGTTTGCAAAGCAAACAGGGTATATTTATCATTGAAAAATTTAATTAGGAAATTATTAAGGACTTTTAGTCACAATGGATCTTTCCATTAGATTGGATAGCGTTACTGATCGTGGCTGATATTGCGCATGGTGATTTTATACTTAGGAATTATTAAAAGTTAAAGCATCTCTATCACTGAGTAAGTTTACATACATTTTTTACTACAACGACGATCAAAGAGAAAATAAATAGAATAGATAGAAACGTGAAGCCCATGCATAAAGGTGTTTTGACTCTGGCCAACTTGAATGTAGGAAAGAAGAACAGAGAGAAAAGTGATCAGTAGAAGTATGGAAACGGAAGGAAGCTTACGTTCAAGTCAAAGCAATGATAACCTCCACTCGCAAGTAGAAATGAAACCATTGCTTACCATGATTATAGTCTGGCCAAACGATCTTATCGTTCCGTTCGTCATGGTTTCTTCTCTTTCGATAGGACCTCCAAGCACGGAAAACATTACTTCTGGTGGTTCTTCGATCGTGTCCAGCCGCCAACCACGCATCGGAATTTCTGGATAACGTTTTTTTCGACACGAACTTCCAGGACGCGCCTGATTTGTTATCACTGGAACGGCCAGCGGCGTTGGCGTGGCGGTGTACTCGTGACACGAGGGCCGTGGCGGACGGTGGAGACAGGGGCGCTACGCCCCCCAGCCACACGCCTTCGTGTCTGCTGACACTGAATGGCAGCGTCAGCAGCTCTGGCAGCGCTGTGCTGGCATAGTAATCTTGTTCTCCGTGGTCCACCGACACTTCCAGGAGCTCTGAGTGGCTACGGAAAGCAGAGACGTGTTATTTTTTTAAACAAGAGTGTGCCAATGAAGTTAGGTTCTTATTGAGTTACTAATACTGACTGTGGAAGCAGGAGAAACTTCATTTTTTTTTCAAATAAGAGTGTGTAAGAGCAATGATCTTGTTCTCTAACGTCTACTGGAATTTCTAGAAGGGATCGGTAAAAAGAAAATAACGAGAGAGACACCGAGGAAAACCCCAATCACTAGCATAGTACTTATAAATGATTTTTGACTAAATAAAAGTCCGTAGGATCGGTAGCTTCTAATAATACGCTGTACAACATTTCAAAGCAGCAATTTTTATACATACTGCATTTTTAGTTACTATAACTAAGATTAAAACAGGCTATACAGCTCTCCAAAGCCGAAAATGCATCAAAGGAATGACAAGCATATGATATCCAAAAGGACATTCGCACATAAATTCTACAAGAAACTAAGTAATAGTATCACGAACTGGAATGAAAAACAAATTTCTCAATATCTTGTAGCGAAAAACAAATTGGTCCTTATTATTCTGTTGCATCTTAAGGCTCCCTAGCTACGCAAAAGAATCTAAATATAGGAAAGCGAGAGGGACATGGACTATGTTCATAGAAAATACGAGGAGTTTCACACACAGAACACTGTCCACGGAAAGTCATGAACCGAGCAAAGGACTCTCAGAAGCAGCACGAAAAAGGAAGAAAGACGCACTTACCGCTTCGCCAAGACAAGATGCCATTCTCCATCGGCGAAAGTCTTTGCTGTGCACAGCGCGTGGTGCAAACTGCCATCCAAACCTACGACGAGACAGACACTGCCCGCCCTCAGCTCTACACCGAGCCAGTCGGTGCGGTGCCGCGACCGCAGCAACACCAGCACTCCTGTCCGTGTCCGGGTACGAAATCTGGGACAGGAAATGACAGGGAGTTCACAAGGGCTTACCCTTTCCCTACAAAACGTTTGTTCTCATAGAAGATTATTTATTGTAAGTTTGTTGAAGGAATTTACTTCCTACCGGTCAAATAATTGAATATATATTAACTTCTAAAGTTTGCAAAAACTTGTTTGATTTGACATTGAAAAATGCTGACAGGGTTTAAGAGCTAGAAATAACGCGCATATTTTCCAAATATAAAAACAATAACGTTTCTATTCTGAAACAGCGTTAGTATTGAAAGAGTTGAACAGTGGAAGCTGTGCGAATATCTTTCAATAAAACCTCAACTATTAAGAAAACAACGTTTGGCTAACTTCAACAGTGCGAGCACTGTCATTTGGCATCGTCAGTTTGCGTTTCTAGAAAATGCCTTGCGTTCGAATTTAATTCTAATGAGGGCATGACAGTGGTTCTATACCGCAGATGACACAGAGCATCGCAAGGTTCACTAAACACTTCCCAAAACAGGAAATGTTTTCCACTCTCAACGCGGAGGTCCGAGTCTTCGTAAGTGTAATCGGTGAATCAGGTTAGTGCGGTATCACGCAAGTGGCAGATAATTATTTCAATTACTGCGTGCCCAAACTCCAGTGGCATTCCGTTTTCGACGTCTCTGAGAAATATTCAGTAATTGAAATCGGGGTACCAGAAGGGCGCTGCTTCATGCAAGTGAAGAATTTCATCTTTCTTACCTTAACACAAACTTAGCTCAAAATTCAAGGTATTAGGTATTAGGTATTATAAGAAGATTTAAGCCTCCCTAAATAAGTACTAAGCTCTTCTAAGAGAGGAAAAGGAAGGGACATATAGTATGTCGACAGAAAAACGGGGAACCCATGCACGAAGGNGGCCTAGCTAATGGCTAAGGTAACCTACTCAAACCCCCTGGGGGCGCTACTCCCCATAACATAGGATGGGCGAACCTAACTAACCTAACCCTATGGCCTATGGCCCATCCTATGCCCCTGGAGGGGTCAAAATTCAAGTAAGGGCATAGTCATCAGGGAATGAAATAGGTTCCAAAATATGGAGAAACAGAGTGGTAGGGTCTAAAAATTACCTTAACTCGAGCTTGCTCATTTTTCGGGTAACGGTCTAGTGATTGGGGGACTAGATGGGCATCAATACATGACAAACACAGTAGTAAGTCCAACAGTTTTCTAAATTCGAGGTGTACCCAGCATTCAGGATAGAGCCTAGCAATCAGGGAATAATATTGGCTCCAAAACACAGAAGAAGAGAGCGGAAGGGATCTAACATGTAGGTACCTAAACTCGAGCTGCGCCCAATACTCAGGCGGCGTGAAGGCCAGGGAGATGTTGATGTAGCTCTTGGGCAGGAAATACACGGAGGAGACTTCCTGCTTACACGAGGCGCCGGTGTAGCCTGGGGAACACTCGCAGCGTTCCGACCCTGGTGCTCCGAAGCATCTGCAAGAAGGCGTTGTTCACGTATAACTCGCAAAAAGCTTAGTACGAAAGACGACAAAATATAAGCGTTTCATACATTTTTTTCACCATATGTTCATCAAAAATTTTTCAAGAACGTCAGCCTAGCCAGGGTAATACTACTGTACAGCGTTCCGACTTGGAAATACTGAAGCACATAAAAAGAACTGTTGTAAATTTCACAACGAGTTGATGTATTCTTATGGTTGAGCGTTAGTATTTATTTCAGATTCTCGTAGAAAATATGTTATTCGTATCGTACAACTGAGTAATTAAACACGAAGCTATTCTAATGGCAATACGAAACCCTTGACAGCTACCTTGCATTGTCATCGCAGACATTGGTCGGCTGGAAGCAATTCACAAGAGGACAGCCGGGAACGCTCGTACTTTTCAGCTTCGAGTTGCTGAGGTCTTGGTATTTCTTATTTACTTTCAGATGCGTAAGGCAACCATTGAAATCTTCCCCATGGGGAGCATCAGGTCCAGGGTCGTGGCTTCCTCCCAGCTGCAGAGGACTGCCCCACCCTAAGGGGCCCTCGCTAAGAGGCAGGGGCAGCGAACCCCGACACTGATCAGGGAAGAGAGGAAGACTGGCCGTGGCCTGACTGCTAGAAGCAAGAGGGTCAGCCCCCGTGTCCAGGCAATGGTCCAACGTGAGGGTTATCGTCTGCAACACAATGTACTTTTTAGCGCTGCTGAATATGCAGATTATAAGCATTTAATTCCTGATTGGTAACGTCCAGCGAGTGAGCCATCATAGAGGTATCGTCTGCAACAGAAAAATTACGACTGAATTCTAAAAACAATTAACGCCAAGAGCTATCCATTCGATATCTTTTAAATTTGTACATTCTTGCCAGTCAAAACTATGGTACATTGTAAATGTTACAGTCTACAACGGATATATGTCTCAGCCGTTCCGAATACACGATCCATCCGCAAGAAATTCTTTTACCGCCTTGCATTTGGGTATTTCAGCAAAGTCCCGATAAGTGTCCATCTCGAGTGTTTCTGTCTTCAAACGAGAACTAACTATATTTTTGTGCCTCCCAAAGCTGAGATCTTCGGCTGTTATTTCCTTGTCGTCTACATATTTTACATTCTATCTGGTCCATCATAAAAACAATCGTGTGCAGTAGAAAAATATTTTTTGTTTTTCCCAATTCAGTATTCATTGTGCGAAAGCCTTCAGGGCAAAGTGAACTTTAGTGTCTACTTTCATATACTGGTAATTCTATGAAATTTATACATACTTAACGCGGGCGGCAAAAGATTATTTCACATCATACTACGTATTTGCGCCCGATGCAAGGACCATGAATGGTCTATTGGAGAGTTATCGTTTGCAATAAGGAAAATAACTTTAACTTTACGTTTGAAAGCATCTTTGAAGGCAAGATTATTTTTCGACAAGCTTTCAAGTACGAATTTATCAGCTACATACCTCGTTAATCCAGAGAATATCGAGGCGATGCCACTTGCTGTCAGTGATTTTCTTCTGCAGCGTCAGCGATTTGACCTCAGCGGCGGCACCGCTCCTGATGGACAATCGCGGTCGGCCATCGGACAGCGCGAGGCTAAAACCTGGTGACATGTTCTTTCTGGTAGCGTGGGAGCCCAAAATTACCCCAGAACGGTGCTTGGTGAGGGCGTATAGGGTAACATGGAGACGTGAGCAAGTGGGCAGCGCCGGGAGCAAAACGAATGGCGGGGTTGAGTCGCCGGAGTAGCTGACGATCGAACGAGCTCTCCCGGGACCAAAGTGGCGGGTGAGGAGCTTGCAGCGGGGACCGAACGTGTTATCTGGGCACACGCACCTGCACGAAAAAAAAAAAATGCTTTTCAAAACGGGTATAGTTTCGGGAAAAAAGACAAAACGTATCAGACTGGTATAAAAATTGAAGCTATATAAAATGGAATTACCATTTGGGTGAAGACACTATGGTACTACAGTACATCAAACTTTTCTGTGCAATGCTTGGTAAAATTCCTCAATAGGGCTAGCAATATTATTCAGAGAATCAGCTTACAATACAAACATTGCTCAAGTAAATAAAAATACACTATTTGATTTAGCATACAAAGATAAGTGATACTGTTCAGTAGCACCCATTACCTGGGCTTGCCAGCGGCAGTTAGTAGACATTTTCCACCATTGAGGCAGTAGTGTTGCCGACATGATGGCTGCCTCATCGCTGTGATGGCGTGCGCAGAAGTCAGGCTCGCCAAGTGGCCAGGCTCATCGTCATCACCATCGTTTGGGAGATCCCCAGGGCCTGTACCGTGGGCCCTGGTGGGACACCTGCAGGTGGACTCGATCTTCAGGTCAGGCCCCGTGTGGCTATGGCCTCCAGCGTCCACTAGAGTCCACTGGTGGCCAAGAGAAGAGGAGTCGCGGCAGCAGCAGCGGCAGTTCGCGCGGCCGGACGCGCAGTCCCCAAGCGCCGTCACGCCTACGCCCAACACTTGGCTTTGCAGCGCCCGCTCCAGCTGCAGATAGACAGTAAATGAATCTCAAGATAGACAGTAAATTAATCTCAAGATAGACAGTAAATCAATAACGATAACTGTTCATGAAAACCTATATTATAATTCTGCTTGAGGCTCCATCCATCCATACGTCTATCCGTGTGTCTGTACGCGACGCTTTTCAGTATAGGGTAGGGGGTACTTCAATTTGAAAGTAGCTCTGATTTTTGCTGGAACGAAGTTTAACCATAGCTCTCTTCTTTAGCGCTTCTTGAAAAAAAAAAAATTACGTCACTTCCAAAGCGAAGACATGAAGATCATTTCACTCGTATCTTATCTACCGCTTTTCATTTCTTTCACAACATATTACGTTTGCTTTGCTTGTGGCACTAGACGATCTTAATAGGGCCAGCCAGATACGTATTTAGGGTACGCTGCTAAAGAATGGAGCGGGTAGTGTTGGACATATCGGTTCTAAGGTATTCTTTCAAGCGAATGTGTGATGTCTAATTAAGGACATACAATGACATCTTGAGAACCGAAGGTTAGGCTGCTGAAGAAATTAGCCAAGTCTGTTTGTTGTACATCTATCGAGTCAAAGAGAGCAGGAAAATCATTGGCTACTGATCAAAGCCATGGGTCCCGTAGTCGTAAAAAAAAATCGGATACGCTGACAATAAAATTGAAACGCGTAAGATGATGATCGGCTAAATTACAAAATTATCTGCAATCAGTGGACTACAGAGCATAGAAAAGGCATTCATAAATATGGGAGATCAATGCGAGACGTACCGTTGCAGGCAAGATTCACAGGTGAGAGACGCTAGAGTCCGCTAGACAAGGTGTGTTAACATAAACGGGGGTTCGTCAGGCGGACTTTAGATTAGACGGGGTAGGTTATATTACAGGAACACTGCCTAATGTCAAACGAAAGTAGGTGAAAACATTATTTAACCGTGAAATTTCCCGCTAGTAGACAATGAATCAATAACGAAATCTGTTTAAAGTTACAAACGGGCGTTGAGTTCATTAGTCAGTTCAAAAATTTACGTCCTTATCAGAATGAAAAAAAACGAGCCACGATAAAAAGATGGCACGCGACTATTGGGAAGGAACTTGTAAGCTGTTATTACATGACTGTAATACTATTAATCAAGATGAATCAACGTCGTAGACGATAAGCTGTGTTATGAGATAAAATCAAATCGAGCTGCTCAGAAAAAAACATCTTGTATCATAAGAGTTGAAGCGTTATTATATGAATAGAGAAATGTATCGAATTGAAAGAGACGTTTACAAGCTCATAGAAGCTGATCTGCATTATAAGATGGAACATATTCGATTGGATTCGATAAAATTTGATTTCATAGTTACAGTATACGAGTTCGATCCGTGAAGAAAATGCTAGAAGGAAGACACAGACTGTAATCGGTTTGGGAATAGTATATGGCCTCTCTCAAAGCTAGCGTCAGGTTTGAATAGGTTGTTTTAGGTTCGGTAGGAATAGGTTTGCCTAGGTACGGACAGATTCAGCTCAGCTGGCATATGTGCCTAACTTCACTTAGAGGCACACATATTGTACCTGAATACCAGGTAAGCCAAATACCAAGAGTACGTTCGATTGGGCGCCAAAATTAAGCCTTTGAGGCTTGACTTGTTCGAAACTTTAGGCAGGGGAGCTGGCTTCGACTTGTTGATTCAAGTTTCAGGCGTTGATTCTTAATCATTTATGTGTGAGGCTTCCATGAACTTAATCTTAGTGTGTAGAGATTGCAATAGGTTCGACATAACCGGCTTGCTCCTGGCACCTGCAACACGATTTGAAGTGACGGAGCTAAAGTTCCTGTCAGCATTTCCGGCCAAGTCAAGGCAGGTTGGCTCTCACTTACCTCAAGTTGGTACTGGAGCAAGGCCGTCTCCAGAGTGTGGCGCCCTCCGTGGCTGCTGGCTGAATGTGGTAGCAACCATAAACGACTGTGGCTTGTGTGGCGCTGCTGGACGTCCTGTAGAGCCACAACGGTAACGGTCGACGGTTTGGCAGGTTGGACGCTGACCGTTTCTTGTTCGCTTTCGGCGACGTAGCGGTTAACGAGCTTCAGGAGATGAGTTAGGGGAGCTTCGGCATCGGGAGAGTTGGGAGGCGGACTCTGGAAGTAGAGAATCCGAGATTTCGAACAAAAAAAAATAGGATTTCATGATTTCATGCAAAACAATTTTATTATATTTCCAATTAAAAAACCGTAGTCGCAACTCCAACGATTCAACAGTGAAATTCATTTTCATTTTATTGTTTGTTTATGATGGGCATTTAAACTTGCGAATGTCTCATATTCTATTAACGTAGTCAATTTCGGTTAAAACGGTCAATTGCGTGCCATGATGGACCTGAAAAATGTCTCTAAGTCCGCAGCTGAGGCTTGGTGGCCCCATAGGGAAATGATAGGATTTACTTTCGACAAAAAGGGCCCTCTACCAGGATAAGGGCCCTCTATCAGGATAAGGGCCCTCTATCAGGATAAGGGCCCTCTATCAGGATAAGGGCCCTCTATTAGGATAAGGGCCCTCTACCAGGATAAGGGCCCTCTATCAGGATAAGGGCCCTCTACCAGGATAAGGGCCCTCTACCAGGATAAGGGCCCTCTATCAGGATAAGGGCCCTCTATCAGGATAAGGGCCCTCTATCAGGATAAGGGCCCTCTATCAGGATAAGGGCCCTCTATCAGGATAAGGGCCCTCTATCAGGATAAGGGCCCTCTATGAGGATACGTTTTACAGTGAGGGGAACAATCGTGACAAATTTGCATACATGTTAAATGGATTGCGCACTGCTGAGGGAAGAAACACTACGAAAGTATGGAATTTGAATACTATTGTATGCAAACGTTGCGCATCATCACATTACTCACAAGGAGTTGATGAGCAGCCATGGAAAGGTCAACAGGAGTGGCCAGCAGGGCGTCAGCCGGCCTAAGGTGGACGACGTCAGCACGCACAGTATACTCCACAGGCGCGCCTGACACTCCTGTCACACGTAGTTTGCCTTCCCTCCTGACAATAATAATGATTAATTTAACAACAAGCGTTTTAATAATAATAACACTAGATGGTAATACCAATAACGTAAAGCTGTATGGCAGTAGTAATTCTAATTAATTCACATTGTGCTATTTTGCTGCGTGGGTTTTTTCTTTATCATATTGCAGTCCTGTAAAAAAAACGATTAATCAAGGCGGTACAGCCTGGTTGTGACATTGGATGAAGAATAAATCCTGTATAATTCTACGCAGAATGAACACTCAAGCGACGTACTGATATGCGGAGCTGGAGACCTACACAGTTAACATCAAGGATCACTCATATTTTTCCAAAGTTCCCGCTCAGCTACCGAGTCTTATTATAAAAATGACTTCGCAACGTGTTAATGTAATGCAGATTGGAAAGTTAAGGGCATTAACCCAATATGTCCAGGGCCGGCAACAGATAAAGTTAGATGATCATCCAAAAATTTCCAGCTGGTATGTGCCAGTTTCTGAGGAAATAGAGGGTTTATAGAAGGCGAGTAAAGACTAGGCTAAGTAGTTAACACTGATGAAGTTTTGTAGGAATTTAGGGGACAAGGAAAAATGACGCAGCTAACATTTCCAAAGTTATTAATCTGCTTTGAGAAGGAATTACCAACTTAACCATAAGTCGTCGAGTGTCAAGTTCTCTAACGCTTCAAATAAAACTAGTCTTATGTGAGACACCTACATAAGTTTGGTACGTCGGCTGAGCGTTAAAAACTTTTAAATTATTCAATAAAGTAACAAAGGCAGGCGCTACGCATCTAGCAGTTTACTTGAGAACTCTCACATGAAAGGAGAAACTCCCACGTATGTTGAACGGGGGCGTGTCTCATATCCAGAACGTCAGAGATATTCATTTAGAGTAATAGACTAGTCAAAGTGCGGATCAAAGTTATCAAGCATGCATGAAACATAAATTAGTCGAGTATATCAAGATTAATGACTTCTCCCATTTAAATTATGAAGCTTCAGAGGATGACGTGTACACTGAACAGCGTACCTACTAAAGCGAACATTACAATTGCTTCAGGCATGACTTCTCAATTAGCAAATTGCCTCTAGAATAGAGTGTTTACCAAGTTCAGGTTATCAATAATAGTGTTGGGAATAACGGGAGCGCTCCTTGCTCAAGTAGCTGCAGTAAATCTCATTCAACTTCTTCGATGAAATTGACAGGGTTAGCGACTTTGTCAGATCAGCGCTTCAGGTGAAAACCTGCCTTTAGGTGAAGAAATAAACTGTCTTCCTTGATTTCTCTCTTTTTCTGAACTTTTCACAGTGTTGCAGGGGCAAGTTCGATGACCGTGGTTGAGACAACAAAAATATGATTTTCATCAACTGCCAGAGACAATCTAATTTAGTTTTTTTTTTTGCGGACAAGCGCCCCTGGTCTGTAAAGACACCATACCTGCCAGGTCCGGTGGATATATCCAGCAACAGCTGCCCGCTGTCCCGGTCCAGCTTCATGCCGTCTCTGGATCCGATCCAAGAGGCCTTCGCAGCTACGGGATCTTTGTTTGGATCGCCGGTCGTATCCGCACTGCCGGCCTTGTTACGATGACTTCCGTGGTGGCGTGGCCGGGTACCGGCGTGGCTACGGGCTGTTACGGGGAGCTCACCCAGGGGGGCAGGGGATGTGGGGGTCTGGAACAGAGGGGGAGGAAAAGGGGGAGGTCAAATGAGGCCATCAAAGAGAAGGCATCATTAGAACTTTTGCGGTTCACTCAAATTAAAACAAAAGAACAAACCGAGCATATGGGGGTCCTGAGCTGACTGAGCCACTTACGGTGCTATGATTATTGGAGGGAAGGTAAGTGAAGGGAAATAGAGCAACGTACTTACTTGAGCTACCAGTATGAAAAGCATGCACTAACGCAGTGAGGCAGCACCTTCGTGCATGGGTTCCATGTTTCTATCGCGATACTGCACGTTCCTTGCTTCTTCCGCTGTTAGATCGCCTATGTTGTAGTAGTGAAGGTTTAAACTATTCACTAGACATGTAGGTATGCAACTATACAGTTGACGCTGATACTATCTGAATACTGTAACAGTACGCGTTGAAGTAGAGTAATATATTCATACATCCCAAAGACTGCATTACAGTGTAGATGGTGTAGTCTATGCATATCGACATACAGTTACAACCTACCACCATGCACATAGTTTAACATATATGTACTGTAGCTGGTGCCATTATTCTGTGATTAATCTCATCAGTCTTAACGGACCGACATAAAATTTCAGCAATGAGCGTTAGTTTCGCTACTTTCAATCAAACTTCAGATGTCAATCCCCAACCGATCACTCAACACAGCTTCCAAGTAGCACAGTCCCGAAATTACTGACTTCACTGATTATAATCGACAATTCGGGAGTCTGAGTCCACACCAGGGAATGAACATATTGACGCTCGGGAGTGTATAGCATCAGAAATTCTTTCACGCGTAGTTACAGTACTGCATGGCCTTAGGGTCGGGGGCGCAGTTGTCTATAGGGTCTGCCGTCAATATGACGCCATAGCCTGGATAGTCCGTGGTCGACTGCAGCCGTATACTCTATTTGGCATTTGCCTGCGGCACGAACCAGTGCACGTGGGTTTACTAGTTGGGTGTGCGGTCAAGGCGTTTTGCCGAGTCTGAGACCGTCGTAATTGTAGGATAATAGATTTGGGATTAGGGCCTGAAAGTCCACCCAAAATAGTGAATCTTACGCTCATGACCGAAGTTGTAACGTATTTTCAACAAGAATAAATAGTGGCAGAGAGCATTATAGAGACGAGCCTTAATCTCATTCTGATGCACATACGTACATAGCATCGCAATGTGGATGGGATTCCTATGAGACGGTCCTCATAAAATCACAAGGCTCTAATATGGGACATATTGAGATGTTTGGTGTCTAAGCGTGGCATAGTTTTAACTTATTAAATTGGACAAGAACAACTAATTTGACAAGCAGGGTTAACAAACTAAAATTTAACTCTTCTCTTAAGATGCAAGCCTTCCGAACGTGAAGTATCTGCTTATGATGGAAGTTATGTTAAACATATTCAGTTTTTTTCCTGTGGCACTATGGAAGCAAATACACACTGTCCGCTACAGCCTGATACCAGTAATAGTAGGCCACGCCCGATAGTGTCGTATTAGTAATGATAATAAGGGAAACAGGAATAATATTATTCGCAAGGAAAAGCTGGCTGGGGTAATCCTGAAATCCTGTGGAAGTCAGAGAAGGGAGCCGAGGGGCTGTGACTTCGGACATCCAATTGAAGGATGACCCATTTTGGTAGATTTATTTTTAGAACGAATGAACAGTATACTTTAGGTTACATCGATCTTCATAGGATTAAAATATTTCACGCGTTGCATTTTTGAAAACGATGGCCTTTAAGTCTTCAGTATCCCCCTCTCTGCAGGCCGTTATTTAATCCGGACATCACCCGACTTTCGCTAATTATTGATTAACCTGGATATCACCAGACTTCTGCAAGCCGCTGATTAATCTGAACTTCAACAGATTTCCGCATACCACTGATTAATTAAATGCGCAGTAAAGAACTAAAACGAACAACGGAGGACCCTGAGCAGAACAGGCACCAAGTTGGGGTAAAAAGAACAGGCGACTTTGCCAGAAAGTTCCCCGGGAGTAAATTAAGAAATAATTACGCCTTGTCAAAGCACCAGACTGAATCGGAAACGGAGCATAGCTGCGGCAGACTTACGAGAAATGAGAGTAAATAAAAAATATGCACCGTCACAAACTTTGCCAGCATAAATGAACAACGCCAGTTGTTCGTCAAGAAAAAATGATTAAAATTTAAAAAATGAAAAGCATACCAAAGCTTCCCGTTGTCGTGCGTTTCAAGCATTTTTCAGGAAGTGCGTCTTTTTTCTCACAAGTAGTTAATTAAGGAACTGGCTACTTGCGAATGACTGGAAGCATCATCGATTGGCAGTTCCATCAAGCTAAGCTAGTCACAGTAATGTTGACTTCTAAGGTGCTACAGTCATTAACATTGGTTTTGCTGCTTCGGATCCAGTTTCAGGAGTTAATCTCAAACCGATTATCCTCACAGATCGAGGCCTCAAATTTTACACTGCACTATCTGAGGTCGTCTGAAGGGTAATGGGTCTGGGATAAACACGTGAACTTTATCCAAAAGAGTAAAACCAACGCTCATCACTGAAGTTAGGGACAAGCTAAAGATATTGAGAATAGCCTATCTCGATGGAATTGTCCCAGTCGATTCCGCCTCACGTAATCTATACAAGAACTATATTCTGTTAGGCTATCAACTCCTACACCAGCCATTGTTTTTGAAAAAAGAATTTTATTTTCATCAAATCTTATAATTATTATTACTACAGTATTGTTATGCTAATTTTATGTTCTGTGTTCTGTTTGCATAGTTACTGAGTAACAATTTCAGTCCTGAATTACGATGGCCAATATAGTTTCTGGAATATATGCTCAAACATTGAAATACTGCATTTTCTGCAGCCCGCTTCCCCATGAAAAGTAGCTCGGTGCTATATGATATAATTCTTTTTTTTTTTTGAGCGTGGTAGATGAAAGGCAGTACTAATGATAAAGTTTTCAGCCTATCGGGCAGAAGTTTTTTTCCTTATTTTTTAGATAATTTTTTTGTTTTGTTTCAGTTAAAGAGGCTCAATTTGGGTAGGAGTTTTCGTTCCTATCGTACATAATCTATGTCGCTCATGTTTTCCTTGCTGAATTCCTTCGTGGCAGTAGAAACTTGACGCTGAGTCCAGGCTAAGATACTTTCAATTCACTTTGAAGCTAAATTTCGATCTGGAACGTTGAACTATGTGCCGGTATTCAGGATACAGTAAGTACTGAACATTTCCAGTGAATTCGTTTGATTGAACTCTATTTTTTGATGGTGCTCAACCTTCGAGCATTTCTAACTGTTATTCTGGGATTTACTTACAGGTGGGAAATTGTACTCTTGCAAACTCATGACGGCGCAGCTTTCGTTACTTTAAAGGTAGATGAGGCCTGCAGGTAGGAGGCATAACTTTTGCGACAAAACCTGTACTGCAAGCAAGAACAATAAAATGCCTAAATTGAAAATGACTGCCTTCATTTTGGATGGTTGGGTACATACTGTAAGTAGTTATTTATAAACTCCCAAGTTAAGATTACGAAACTCACACCAACAACGACAACGGTTGCCGACTTCGCTGCGCTGACACCAGCAAAGCTCGTCTTGGCGGACTCCGGCACCAGCGTCAGCGTGACCTGTCGATGTTTGGGAGGCGATGCGGCGTCTGACAGCGTCAGCGGAACTGACAGGGAGTCAGTAATGGGTCTCAGGGCCCTTAGTTCTGCTGACACTACTACGCCTCCCTCCGCTGACGCCCTCCCTGCATAAATATATAAACACGCAAATTATATAAATAGGCTACACCGTGTTATAATATTCTGCTTGTTCCTCCCTACGATCCTTCGTTCTTTGGCAGGACCGTTACCCTTCCAATAAATAATGGAAAATGAGGACATCATTGACACGGCATCGGGAAGGAACAATGCATCAGTTTAAATTCAAGCTGCTACTGCTCGCAGGTAAGAGGTAGAAGATTTGCTGCCTGATTTGGAACGTATTTTTACACGTCGTATGCACGATCGTGTCCAAGATATTAATTAATTGCAGAACAATGCTTTTGTTCTGTGGGATTTCCACAGGCTCCGACTAATCAAACGAATATAATAGCGATTTAATGAGAGCGCGGGAAATAGGGACAATGGCTTTATTTTACCGCTGCGTAATTGGTGGAGTTCACCAATTTTTAAGGTGAAATAGAAGTACAAATGGCAGATGCACATCATCCTTCAGTGCAGTATTCAAATACCGCATATTGGGTAGGCGTGGTGGCCACGTGCGCTACTACGGGCAGGGAAACAAGGCGCAAAGTATAGTAGGAGACACTCAAGTGGTCGGCCCCTTTTGTGTCCTTCCACACGAGAGAGACTAGAGATCTCCCGCGTACCAGGTCGGCATCTCGATCGACAGCCCACCTCACGGGACAGAAAGAGGAAAGTAGAGAACCTATCTAACTTTACAAAACTAACCTCGTCAGCAGGAACTGCGGCAAGCTGCGACATCTCCTGCGGATAAGGTACTCGGGACCCTCGGGTGAGTGATGCCCAAATATATTGTGGCAGGGATAAGGCCCGCCAGAATATACCCCTGAGGACTGCAGAAACTGTATCGCATTGTTGAAATAACCTCAAATTACATGAATTGCAATAATTGCTAAAATGGTCAAAGTTGCTAAATTTGTGACAATTACCAAGCAAACTGGTAAAAATCTCGAAAAATTTTGACATCACTCTGTATTTTTATTGTGGTGTAGGCTACATCCAGTAAGATATAAACAGTACATACTCGAGATATCTCACGCTATAGCTGCGTTTTAGACCTAACACACAGGGTCGAGAAGTAAAAAACTACAGTGTTTTACAGGCACAAGTTCTAGCGAAATAAAGTACCGACAGATATTTCTACATGATCTTTTAATTGCAGTTTCAAAAGGTCTGCGAATTGAATAAACACGCGAGTTTAACAAGGCTCCACTCTATGGAGAATGGAACTTATTGGGCCACAACCTAACGACTACACGCGTCGAGTCGAGGAACGGTTTAATCTTTTCTTCTTTTTTCAGAGGATTGCTTTCCTTTTCCGGAGTATTATTCCTTTTCGCCGAAAATTGCTTTTTCTTTTCCCCAAAACCCAACGGGAAACAAAGCGCGCGGGTGCAGGCAGGTGAATTGAGTTGTTTCGCATTTACAAGGATTTAAATTCTTTTGTTGCAGGCACGTTCCGGAAAATTGCAAGTTTTATGAGAGCACGAAAGTGAAATACGCGCTATGAAGCTTGAATTCGGGAAGAAACGGGGAAAACTTTTTGCAGCCAGAAGGGATTGGAAAATTCCGAGCTAATTACCCCGAAGAAAAAATTGAAACGGAAAATTGCTGATCAATTGATAGAGAGAAAAATGGTATCTAAACCTGGCGAAAAACTATAGTAGGATACATTGTAATTACTATCCTTTGGTAAATTATAAAATAGAAAAAGTCGACACGAACTAATAATTAAAACTTGACGTTTCGGGATACTTCTCCCATTTTCAAAAGCCTAATAAAATCTTTAATGGATACCTAA
>LQNS02278091.1:63093307-63109586 GCA_001587735.2 Parhyale hawaiensis | reverse complement strand
CTACGAATCAAGAAGCATGAGAGTGCCAACGGAAGCTTCAGATATCTTCAGTGCTACGATTTCAACTTCGGCAATGCAAGAAGTGCATTCAGACATAAGGTCGCCCTATACTTTGCCGTTGATTCGATGTATGGAGAAGCTAATACTCGTACAAATCAGACTAAGTCTGCGATGTCTTCATTGTTGGAATTTCAACTGTCCCTGTTCAAGATACATTTGCCATCTTCTGCAACCTGGCCAATTTTCTGCCTATCACTTTCAATGGAGCTTGAGAGGACAACCAGAGCCTCCAACATGGGCTAAATTCCGCCTATTTCGTTAAGAGCGTGACACCGAACATATAAATAAATATATTTATAAACACACGACGGTCATTCTTAGTATTAGATTAGATATGACTTAATGTTACACGCCTTAACATTTGCAGAAAAAAAAAAGAAAATTTGAAAACAGTCCTCAATCAAACACATGTTTAACTAGAACGCCTCGTGGCGTAAGACAATCACCCGCAGTGGGGACGAATTCAACGCCGTCATTTTTTGATTGCCAGCTTACTCTAGAGTTTTGGCATTTTTCACATCGCAGTCAACCCACTTGAGTGCCAGAAAAAAAAATACTATCATGACTCAACTTCTTCTGCCTCATTTTGGGTGGACACACAACGAAACGCAACGGCGTCATTTTTGATGGCCAGTTTACTCTCAAGTTTGGCATTTTTCACATCTAGGTCAACCCACTTAACTCGCTGCAAAAACTTATGAATATTGCTCAACTCCTTCTACTTCTTTTTAGGTGGACAGACAAGTATACAAATACGGAAACTCTTGATCAGTGTGGTTGAGCGGGACCACACATATCGAGATGCCCTGGGTCTATGTAGGAAATCGATGTACAGTATAGCCTAAATGTAAAAGGGAAAGAGTAATTTATGAAAGTATACGTGTCCTGCTTACAAAAGTGCCTCCACACTTTTTCTTTCAAAACAATGTTAGAATAGCGGACAGTTAAGAACAAGAGCTACAGACACATAAAACGAGATTGCCACACTCAACGAGATAAAAAAAAAACGAAATAAATCAAGAGCAACACTGATCGAGAGAAGCTTATGTCGAGAGTTTTCTATGCACAAATGTATAAACTGAAATCTTCTACGAAAACATTAATAGCGCTCTTCAATGCGCTCGCGGGTGATAACAACTATCATATACATGCAACTCAAAAGTACCGTATGGGATACAATTTTATATTTTATTATGAACATTCTATAACCCTAAACAGTATCTAGCAGAGTTCCACTGCTGCTGACAAGTCTTCTATTAAAATTTACGGGAATCTCGGTGCTATCTTCCATGTACAATTCCTCCAGTTCAACAGTTCCTTGCAATGATTTTCATTCTTAAATTCTCGACTGGACTCCAGCCGAGTGACTCGGTCGCTCGGCCGCGGCATTAACGCAATTTCGTCGTTTTAAAAACATTTCTGAGTTGCCTCGGCTGTACGCTTCAGATCACTATGTTGTTGGCATACAAAACCTCATCCAAGACCCAATGATCCGGCAGATTGTAGTCGTTTTCTTTCTAGTCCATCGCGATGCGTTTGCTACCACCAAGCCTCCCTCAGATGTTTTCATGTCGAAAGTTTCACTTGATGAAAATACCCCTCCCCGCCCATATCATAATGCTGCCATCTCAAAATTTTACCGTGGAAATTGTTGGTATTTGGAGGGTTGTAAGCAGTTACTTTCTTCCTCCAAAAAAGCCAATGTTGCAGGGTGCGTTGTCCAATTTTCGCTTCACCCCTTCACATTATTTTCTTCTAGAAATCTATAACTTTGTGTTACTACTTTCAAGAAATTTTAAGCGTTCTTGGGCATGTTTTCCTAAGTGATGTATTCTGTAGGCCGTAGCGGCTCCCTACTCAATAAATTGTATACTTTTTGACTTCAGTCACAACTTCATTAGCATCCATCTGAATTTCCTAGCGGGTTTTGTAAGAATTTTTGTGCTTTCCAAACACTCCACAATGATGACTCTTCACAAATCTTACTTGATCTTTAATATGTTTACTGGATTCAAATTACATTAAATGCATTTCACTTTACTAATGTTGCTAACGGTAATTAGAGGTCAAATCAGATTTTTGGATAGATTACAAAATCCATCTGCACTTTTATGACGATTGATCGATGAAGTGTTTGGTTGGATCAGTCCTGGGACAACTTCTTTAGTTGTTTAATAGACGATATAAACGATGTTGCCGCTTCATAATTGTTGTAGGAGTAAATATTCAGTCAAATGCAGCAGTAAAAATTATGAAAACGTATTGCTCATGTGAAATTTTCAAAGAAACTAAAGATTTACGTACAAAACGAAAATAAATGGCGAATATCCAATACTTTGGCTTCATCTATCGTTGTGTTTCCTATAACAAGTTGGTCTGACGAAACAGTTTCTTCTTGCAGTTTCCCTTTACAGTTGACCGGGCATGTAACATTGAATCATATATCGATGCATCAATCGCTATATCGAAGTGAAAAGTCCTTTTGACGTACTAACAACATATGATGCGTATCCAATGCTATTGCATGTTATTGTAAGTAGATGTTTTATGGATGGAAACCATTTATTTTTCGTCTGAGCTAATTGACATATTGCGTATAAAGAGTTCTCGGTGTACACTTTCTTTAGTTCAAAACTAACTTCTTTGATCCCTTCAACCAACTGAGTTCGGTTGAACCAACTGATTATGGTCACCCCGCGCATACACAACACATCGTGGATGTTGCGCAATTAGCGTAGATGCTACGCAATAGAAATGTGGATGCCGCGCAATACAAGTATGGATTCTGTGCAACACAAGGGTAGATGCTTTGCAACAAAACGTTGATGCTGCGCAACACAAACGTTGATGCTGCGCAACACAACGAGGATGCTGCGCAACGCCTAGAGTAGAAACTACGGTAACGCCTGGAGTAGAAAATATAGAAACGCCTGGAGCAGAAAATACGGAAACGCTTGGAGTAGTCTAGGCTCTAGGGTGGTGTCTGTGTACATTTCTTTCTCACGGCTCTACCATGTATTTTGCTATTCCATATGTTGAGGACAATAAAAAAATGTGGGGTAGAACTTTCGTACCTGGTACATTTTCGAGGAAAGCATGAGAAGCCCAAAATCATCAATTGTGAACAGATTGTTCTGAAACTTGCTCAGAATATGTCTTTTTTAAAAAGAAACATATTTTGATCCCTTAACTTTTTTGATTTAGGTCTTAGTTTTTGAGATAATGGGATTTATATGTAATTTCAAACGAATAGAACTCAATGAGTTTTCATGCTAGAAAAAAAAGACAGTTTTGGAATCCTTGAACCATTCCTAACAGAACTTCACAGCCGGATTTTCCATTTTTGCCCTCATAATTTTTTATCACCCGCTGGACTCTCTATTCTCTATTTCGTTGCGATCCTTAACTAATATGTAGGGAAAAACAATTAAGGGATTCGGTTTTGAGCTGGGATAAAAAAAAAATATTATGAGGGCGAAAATGGAAAAACCGGCTTCATAGTTTTGTTAGAAATGATTTCCAGATTTCGAAACTGTCATTTTGTTCTAGCATGAAAACTCATTGATTTCTATTCGTTTAAAATTTCCAAAATATACATATATATTTATATATAATCCCAATTATCTTAAAATCTAAGGCCTAAATCACAAAAGTTGTAGGAGCAAAATATGTTTCGGTTTCAAAAATACATATTCTGAGCAAGTTTCAGAACAATCGGTACACAATTGATAATTTTGGGCCTCCCATACCCCCTCAAAAATGTACCAGTTGCGAAAGTTCTACCCGACTTTTTTTTTAATGTTCTCAATATATGGAATAGGAAAATACATGGTTGAGCCGTGAAAGGGAAGTGTACACAGACACCCCGGTAGAGCATAGTAGAAAATATGAGGTAGGCCCAGGAGTATGTAGATATAGCTCGACAATATCTCTCTGTCATAGCTATTTATTTATCAAGGAAGCGAGTCATTTGCGAAAAAAAATAATACAAACGAGAACAAAATCTGCAGCATAGCGTAGTCTACAATCAACTAAGCACTCGGAGAGCGCATACCTCCGCCAAGAAAGGAGAAGGTAACGAAAAATTCAAATTGGTTCTGAGACTATGATTTTCTTTGTATCTACACTAAAATCTAATCATTTGTGCCTTTTAACTGTATTAACAGTTTCAGTAATTTCCTTGAAAATTCATTCAGAATTTTTTTATTTGTGTTGACATCAAACATTATGACAAACGTTGGTCAAACTCACAAACAGATCAATCGATCATCACCAATATTTGATTATTTATGTCTTTTAACATAACTAACACCTCACACCTCCTGTAAATTTCATATAAATACATACAAAACTTTTCTGAGTTATTGTCCTAACAAGCATAAAGTTAAAAACAGCGACAAACTAAAGAACAAACAGACAGATCATGGCAAAAACTTGATCATTAACTTTTCGTGATATAGCTAACAACTTATTTAAATTTCGTCCATAACTTTTTGAGTTACGGCATTAAGAAAACCGAGGCAAACAAACAAACGGATGAACGGATCTTCACCATAAGTTAATCATTTGTTCCTCCTATCATACTTAAAAATCCCTGTAAATTTCGTCAAAATCCGTTCACAACTTTTTGAGTTATCTTGGTGACAGACAAAGAAACAGACACACAGACAGACAAACTCGACGAAAACATAACCTCCTTGGCGGAGGTAATCACCATAACTTGCAAAATAATAAAAAAATTTGAAGTAGCTAACATGAACTTAGAGTGGTTGAATGTTATAAAAGCAGCAGCAGGTTACTTCAGAACCCATCAGTTAGGCGTAAGTTACTATGGGATCTAACACAAAGACTTACGTTACTATAGAACCCATCAGTTAGGCGAAAGTTACTACCTACGAGATTCAACACAGATGCGCAAGTTACTTTAAAACCCATCAGTCAGGGAGGCGAATGGCGAGCAGTTCAAACATGAAGTGCGATTGGAAAACGATACGGGGAACTGCCTCAGCGAGTCGGCCCATCATGCCTGCCAGATCCGCAAATACTTGTCTCGAGAGAAGAAATGGCGCTGCGATTTAGCGGCAGGGCAGTCTGCTGAAGCCCACCACTAAAATGAATAAAAAAGAAGAACCAGAAAGTTGCAGTAGTTCGCCAGTAATTTATAGCTCTAATTTCAATCCTTGTTACGCATGTAGTTCTCCAGGAGCATCCACAAGGAAGTCGAGGTATTTACACCGAGGAATTAAAGTATGCCGAAGCAGTAAGCTAATAAGGCATGAAAGACATGCCCTAATGCGCAAAGCGTGGAGATACTCGACCGCAAGAGCAAAGTTGTCAGGTTACGGTACCTCTACCGGGATGGAAGTTGACAGTTTTGAGGATATTATTATTATATTCCTAGTTTAAGCCTCCCTACCCACAGAGTACACTGTGATCCAAAGAGAGGAAGAAAGAAGGGACAAAGAATGTCAAGAGAAGCGTGGCACCCATGCACGAGTCAACGCGCATCGGAACAGCAAGTCGGGAAATAAGAGGAAGATTAGAATAAAACATGAACAAGTCGGAGTTTAAAATGGAAGGAAGCAAAGTGGGCACGAAAAGCAGACGTCCCGAAGGCCTAGCTAATGGCTAAGGTAACATACACGAGCCCCTGGGTCTCCGTGCCCCATAGCATGGGATGGGCGAACCTTCTTGAGGATATTTTTGTAATCGCGAGATCTCAGTTTCTGTGTCTCATGTATTTCTGTATGGAACTATCCGGGACTGAGGCTCAAAGTGCTCCTATTGTTTGTAAAGAAATAACTTGTGGTCGTGGGGTTTCTACTGGTGACGTCCGATCCAGCGCAGAACGCATGACGATGTACAAAACAATAGAATTGTTATGAGAACAAATATATATATATGCATAAATTAAATATATATATTCAAGAGATGGTAAATGGTTCAATGTCAATGGACGTAAAAATATTAAAAACAAGCGTAATTAATTATGGAGACCAGTTAAGTATTAATTGATGGGAATAAAGGGGCTCATTTGGGGAAAATCGTAGAGAAACATATACTTAGTCTTGCTTCAAGAAAATTATGCAGAAAACAAGCAAAGTCTATTATAGCGTAAGAAGAGTAAGAAGACAACTTTCAGCTATAGTCATTTCATTACCCTGGAGATTGAGCGGCCAAAAAATTTTGATACGAGCAGAGTCGAAGGCAACATAAATCGCTAAAGCGTGGGAGCAATACACCAACATAAAATTATAAATAGTGTACATGGCACATCGCTCAGTGGAAGAGACGACTCGAAGGGAAAATTCAGTGGATTTGGCCTTGCCATGGTCGCAATGGTCAGTGGATTAACAGAGACATTCAGTAAAATTTGTTTACGTCAAAGATGTTGCCGAGAACGGGGATATATCGGGTGACTGCGTTGCCCTCCGAAGGCTGAGATGAACCGCAAACGTCACAGAGATCAATGGAGAAAAACTACTGGGGAAAGAGCTCTTTTGGTTAAATCTGAGGGGTAAGGAACCCATGGGGATTTCACACCATTAATTAATACTATTACAGCTTATTATATAAAACGTGAATAGAGCCCACCTTTAGTAAAAGCATGTACGCAATCGTGAAAAAAAGTATAAAGCTACAAAGTAGGCAGCTACATGATGCTAGCACATATGGCAAATACGAAATGCATGTAATTTATATACAAGTACAGCAAATGAGAAGGTAAAGACTCATCCTTATATTTCAAATGAATAAATTGAGTAAAAGATTAAGAAGTTCTCATATCCATCAAGTGAATAATCCTGAATAAGTTACTCAGTCTTGTTTAATATTCAACAATAGAAAAGCTTGAGTAAAACTCGGGCCTTGATTTTCATCAATCTGATAATCCTGCTCACGTTACACAGTCTTGACATACATCGAGATAATAGCTTCAGTAAAGACCCTACCCATAATTTTCATCGGATAAACTACTCAAAGTAAACGATCCAGGATTGACTTTTACTCCAGTGAAGTGCGAAGTAAAAACATCATGTGCGAATACAGGAGAGAAAAAGTATAGCTAAATTAGTGTATGGGTGGTGCACTGCTAACAGTGTCTAAAGAAAAAAACGCACAGCTTTTAGTTGCGGTTTTCTCGGTACAGCTCGCGTGGAATAGTTGACTTGGACGCAGTTGTACCCTAAGTCTTTCTCTCCACTCCATACAGGAACTTCCTCTTTCTTTCTTTCTTCCTTCCTTCAGAAAGCCCAGACTGATCCCAGCTTACATCTAACGTCATTTGCATATATAGGTACCATATGCCTGAGGCAGACGATAGTCTTTTGTCCTGTGTTTGCACTTCACAGCGTTTGAATGACGTTGTGAGTCCATGGAAATACAAATGTGTGTCTACCAAGAGATTTGACATAGTGATAGTCATCATGTCAGATGGCATAGCAAGCGTCACTAGTAAAATGTCTGTTTCTTTCTTGAACTTTGGGTGAATGTCAATCTAGAAACAGTGTACTTCATCGTTGTTTTAACAGGCACAACGACACATTAGAAAGCTTTGACGGGAAAACGCAGGACAAAAGAGTACCGTTTGCAAGGGACTTTAGAAAACCTGGCACACCGCTACGAGTTGCAGTGGAACGGGATCAGTCAGACAACACAATCTTGTTCTTACAACTGAAGCAGGATGTCCCCTGAGCACAGCAGCAACAGTAATAAAAGCAGAGGACACAAACTGCGTTAATTAACTGGGCAAAACAAACAATGAAATTGACATGAGGCAGTGCCACGAAGTCGCCCAAGCGAGCATTGTTCTCTTGCTAATGTTGCTGCCTTTGAAGGAGCCCTGCATGCGGCAGACGTCGTAGTGAATGATGACTTCTCTGCTATGCCGGGCATAGTAAATGAGAACATCTGCTACATGCCAAAAATAAATCTTCATCTGAGTAATGGTATTGTTCTGCTGGTCTTTATGAATTAGAAGATCTGCTGCACGCCAGAAATACGTCTTCATCTGAATACCTGCACTGTTACGCTCGTGTTAACATATTACAATATTTGCTACATGCCAGAAATAAGTCTGTATCTGAATATTTACACATACTTATGCTGATCTTTCTAAATAGGAACATTTACTACAATGCTAAATATAAGCGATTACTGCACATTATGGTCTGCAGAGCGAGCTAGAACTTATACAGCAGACCAGGAAATCAGGTGAGTTTATTTAGTCTCAAGTTTGGAAAGTGCGCTACATCTGGCAGGCCACGAACATTTCCAGTAGATGGAAAGGGAAAAAAAAACGCTCGCGCGTCGAGTCTCTTTCGCGAAAATGGCAGCCACATCAGTTGTTTCGCGTAACATCATCGGCGCCCCCCCCCTCCTCCCCCACACATGAAGTAGAAGGGGAAGCAAATAGGACCTACTCAACTCTACAAACTAAGCTCACAGCAGCCTAGGGTGCTGAACTCATGTCATTGAACGTTGTAGTTTCGAGTGCCAACCCAGGCTAACGAGCTCATTGATACGCTTGCACTGAGCTGCTAGCCCAACATTTGATAGATATTTCTACAACTGCCGTGGGGGTACTTGCGTTTCCCAGAAATGGGAAGGGTAGGCGGGGGTACGGGTCATTGCATAAGAACCTTCTATCTATGGCGCCATAGTTTTTGACGATCCGTGGTAGACTGCAGCCACGCACTCCTCTATGGCCTGTTGGCCTATATCCGCGGCACGAACCAGATAGTGTGGGTTTCGCAGCGAGAGATATGGTCGAGTTGACTTTACCTTGAGATCCAACGATTCCTGCGATGATGCCCTGCGGTTACACGTAGGTTCATGAGGCTCAAGTTACTTAACTTTTACTCTAAGAGGTCGAAAACTGCCAAGCAGGACTCCCTACCCCAGGGGTGGGCAAACTACAGCCCGCAGGCCACATCTGGCCCGTTAGTCTTTTTAATATTTCCAGCGGAAGGTTTTGGGATTTTAGGCATATCGACTCATTTTAAGCGCTTATCAACAGACTTATTTACTCAAAAATTGGATGTCTGCAGAAAATATGTTACTCCTATTTTTTTTATGAGTGATATAAGTATGCATCGGGTCCTGGCCCGCCTCTCAATTTTTGGAAGTCCGTGTGGCCCCTGAGTCAGAACGTTTGTCCAGCCCTCTGGTCTATACCATGTTAAG
Organism: Parhyale hawaiensis; assembly: GCA_001587735.2. Lineage (NCBI taxonomy): Eukaryota > Metazoa > Arthropoda > Malacostraca > Amphipoda > Hyalidae > Parhyale > Parhyale hawaiensis. The sequence continues at coordinate 63,100,343 of LQNS02278091.1, read as the reverse complement.
TATAAATTCAGAACTGGTTTTGTGAATTCATGTTTTAGTTAAAGTTATAGCTTATAATACAATGAGAATTTGGCATCTTCAGCAGGCGAATTCTTTTGTCATGGAGTGTGCTTTTCCCTTTGCCATGGAGTGTGCTCTTCCCTTTGCATTTAGGAACGGAAATATCCAAGAGCAATTTTCCTGATACGAACCCCTTTCTGATGTGCAAATATGAGGAGGATCTGCCAACTTTGATTTTTGAAGTTTTTTTCTCAAAAAAAAGTGAAAACGTACAAGGTACCGTACCCCTTTTGGCAATTTTTTTTTTCAAAATCTACAGTTGTTTCGGATTTCTCCGATATTGTCCACATTTTTAGTCTATAACGTATTTAGTAAATACTGAGAATCGGTTTCGCGAATTCCATTTTTAGTAAAAAGTTGTAGCTTATTTTAAAAAAATTAAAATATTTCCTCTTAAGTTGGATTGTGCGTATCCCTCTGCATTTGGGAATGCGCTTACTATCGCACAATTATCCTAATACTATTACCTTCTCTTGTGCAAATATGAAGAGGAGCTGCTACTGATTATTGAAAATTTTTTCTTAAACAAACGGCAACATACACCAATAGATATTTTTTCGAAAAAGGCTTTTGTTTACGATATATTACGAGCATTTATAGTCTATAAGTTCGTTTCGACGAGTGTAGATTTTTTCCGATAAAACTGCAAGGTAGCCCCTTAGCGATATTTCCAAAATCTGCAGTTGTTTCCGATTCAATCGATATTACGGCATTTATAGTCGATACCAGGGGTGGGCAAACTACGGCCCGCGGGCCACATTTGGCCTGTTAGTCTTCTTAATTTGGAAAGCGTAAAGTTTTGGGATTTTAGATACATTAAGTCATCTTAAGCGCTAATCATAAGACTTATTCCAAAATTGCATATCTGCAGCAAACTTTTATCTTTGATATGTATGCGTCGGGTGCTGGCCCGGCCCGTCTGTAATTATTGAATGTTCGTGTGGCCCCAGAGTCAAAAAGTTTGCCCATCCCCTGTCCTACACACAACCTACACGAGGGGTTACAACCTGTCAGGTACTTAGACCGGATAGAGCGCACAGTCAGATACAGCTTCCACACTTCTGTCTCGGGCCTCCTGAGGGGGCAAAGGATGTGCCCATAGGGTTAGGTTAGCTTAGGTTCGCTCATCTTATGTTATGGGGAGCAGCGCCCCCAGGGGACCCTGTAGGTTACCTTAGCCATTAGCTAGGCCTTTGGAACGTCTGTCTTTCGTGCCCACTTTGCTTCCTACAGATTTTGTACTCCCAGTGATCTTACTTTCATCTGTTCTTCCTCTTCTTTCCAGAGTTTCCCATGCGCGTTGACCCTGTGCGGGAACACCCTCGTGCATGGGTACCACGTGTCTATCGTCATGCTATATGTCACGTCTTTCTTCCTCTGTGATATCGCCTTTGTTGTGGACACGGAGACCAAAACTTCTGAACATAATAGTAATCCATCACTGGTATGGCACAAGCTTCTATAGCACCGCAGTGGATAAATAAGTGTTGATAAGGTCAGTTAGACTAGATAAGATAGCTGGCAGTAGACAGACTAACAGGCTCATTCCTAGAGAGCAGCCGAAACTAAGTTAGGAGTGAAATTACCACTAAAAGACCCAAATTCCTTCTTTCTAAGACAACTCAGCGCCAAACATACGAGACACCGTGGTCTTAGAGGGTCCTCATGGGTTTTGGTTAGTCTTACCTGATCCGTAACCTGGACACGGAAATGGAGCCCCGCCCTGTGCTGGGGGTTCTCGAAGTCCAGGGGCACCCGGGCAAACACGTCACCACCTACGGTGCCAGCTGCTCGCACCTCCACCAGCTGCCAGCCGTGGCCGCTCTCAGGTACCACCTGTCGAGGACAATGAGGCTCACCGGATCTTAACATTTACCGCCCATAGGAATCATTCAGGGACTCTTCAACCCTTTTATCGAGCGGTCAATACACGGTGTCGTAAATACAACACTATTTAAAAGACCAGAAATTGTGTTACACCCGGTAAGGGTACGAACAGATCTGATTACTTAGTGAGGCAACGATACTTTGTTTTAGGTATACAATCTGCCTGAAACCATGCATGGCTCCGTACCGCAAATTTTGGCTCAATACTACAAATGGTGATACTTAACACGATGGTAGGTAGTTGTGGTGATCGTGTCACTGTATATGATGCTACAAGAGATGGACATGATTTAGCGAAAACATGGCGGGCTATCCAACTTCACGAGGAAGACCGTTCATCACTCTATAAGTTGAGACGTTCGTAACGTCGTGATCATCATTCACTCGATAAGCAAAGACGTTCGTTACATCGGGACCATCACTCACTGTATAAGCAAAGACGCTCGTAACATCGGGACCATCACTCACTCTATAAGCAAAGACGCTCGTAACATCGGGACCATCACTCACTCTATAAGCAAAGACGTTCGTAACATCGGGACCATCACTCACTCTATAAGCAAAGACGTTCGTAACATCGGGATCGTCCACAGCCAGAGTTGTGATAAATCCTGCAGATGCGTTGCCAGTGTGCCCATGTCGTGTGCCGATATGGGGACCATGCAGGCGACGGGAGGCCTCATTTGGGCCCGGGACTGATGATACCGATGGCTCTGCACGACCCTGGGCCACAGTGTTAGACCCCCACTGAGGTAATCGCTGTGAGGCCCAAGTCGCATCATCGCGAGAGGCCCGCGACAAGGCCGTAAAGCTGTGAAGGGCCCGTGAGGCCACAGAGGACGCGGTGTAGGAAGAAGGCGGTGAGGATACAGACAGGACATGGGCCCCAGTTCTGGGCCCGGCCACAGGAAGACGATGTTCGGCCACTGCAACTGTTACCTCGGGCCTCACGAATCGAGGGGGCACGTCATTCTCATCTTCGATTTGGACATTCACAAAGCAGGTCCCTGAAACGGTTCATGTACATAAATATATTTTTTTCCGATCCAGGACGCACTTTGCAGGCACGAGGATTTTCAGACGCAATAAACATGGAAACAAGGGTATACGCTACACTCAATATTTTGCAGTTAAATGCAAAAATTTGCGTGATTTTTAGGTTACTAACCCAAAAAATGCAAATGCTACAAGCGTTACACTAAGATCGTGAAACCTGTGAATTCTGAAATTTAAGGGATTTCATGCAACTGGACTTAATATATTTGGTAAGACAAGATGCGAATGAAGCAAATTTCGTTGCCTTCAGTTTTGATAGACAGCTAATCCTAGCTTTTTGGCGTGGGTCCCATCGAGGACAGCCCACCAGACTCCTTACAAAAAATCATGAACATAGCTCAACTCCTTCTACCTTTTTTGAGTGGAGAGCAAATTTCATCGCCATCATTTTTTATGGCTAACAAATCTTAGTTTTTTGGCATGGGTCACATCGAGGGCAACCCACCAGACTCTCTGCAAAATATTATGAACATTGCTCAACTCTTTCGACCACTTATTGGGTGGTCAGATCTTTTTACGATATATATTTAAATCTTCAACGAAAATATGATCACCTCTCTCACTTCGTTCGCGGGCGATAAATACTTTATTTGTAAAATCCAAGAATGTGTCAAACATTAAAAAGTTCGCGTCTCCCGCGGTAGGTTGCGTCAGAGAGCGTATAAAATATTAAATCTAAATTTACTTAGGAGTCAAATATTAAAGAAAATTATTGGACCCACCGCGTTTCTATGTTCTTACAGATTTTCAAGGGCTTGTATAGATTAATATACATTTATATGAATTATTTCTGTGTACAATATCCTAAACCTATGAAAGATCGATATAATATAAGTAGTGTATAAAGCACCGAGATACCCGTTTTAGAGGGTAGGTTCCCTCGCACCGCCGGGTCACCGCGCCGCCCCTTCCGGTTTCTCAGGCCCCGCCCACTTCCGGTTTGCGCCCTACAGACCCCGCTAAACCGGTAGTGCATTGGCCGTTATAAACCGGAAGTTCACGCACGAGGGGAGTCGCGAGGGTAGGTTACCCTCAAAAACGGGGATCTCGGTGCTTTAAACACTACTAATATAGCAATTATACCTCACAGTGGCATTCAAATATAACAGGCGTGATCGAGCCACAACCTCGACCGAGATTAAATAACCCGATAAGTTTTAACTTCTACAGACGCTTAATCCGAAGCGTTTGACTCGCCATTAGATGGAGTCTCAGGCGTTCATAGCAACCGATTATCCTTGAACCCTATCTGGGTATACTAGACTGTAGTGGATAATGTAGCTCAAATGTTTCAACTGATGTACACAAAGATACGCACACGATAAAAGAAGTGTAAAACGGGCACTACTTCTATTACATACTGATGCTCGACTCTTTATAGGGACTGTTTTTCTTCGGGGGAGTGCAAATATTTTGATACAGCAGAACAAGATCGAGCTTTCGACCGTCTCTAGCGTAATCGGTTGAGATTACCGCGTGAAACTCGATGCAAGTATCGAATCAAATGCTTACGAGTGCAATTTGGGACAAAAAAAAAAAAAAAGAATTTTCAGTGGCTGTCATGTACTTTGGCGTGTCACTGAAGCTACAGAGGAAATAAACATCGCCAAACACCTGCAAATTTCCGTAAAAACAAACCAATAACCAACAAAGGTTGCCTTAGTACTTAATTATGTATGAAAATCTACAGAGTAATAGTAAAAATGCCGGCACGAGAAGGAAATTGAGGGTGCGGCCGGAAATGAGCTATTCATTTGACTAACTTACAGCCTCGAACGGAAGGAAAAAGCGACAGCAAGTTACCCCAAAATGGGCACATATCGCAATAAACTAGGTCACAATCTAGGTTTCATGTTCTGTCGCCATAGGCTGGATATATAAAGTATGTGAGTGTCATCATCCGACGGTCCGTTAGGACGCTAAGAAGCAACAAGCGTCAGGCCTTATGGTGTCGGTGCGGGAATTGATAATATGATCCTCCAAGTTTGCTCCAGTGAAAGAACTCTTTCATATAATAAAGTTTGCAGAAAGAGCGTAATCGCTCATGGCCGGAAGATGGTCAAGGATCTACGAATTAGGATAATAAAAATACAGGAGTTCTTTGATCAGAAAGGTAGAAAAATACAGGAGTTCTTGGATCAGAAAGGTAGAAAAATACAGGAGTTCTTGGATCAGAGAGGTAGAAAAATACAGAAGTTCTTGGACCAGAAAGGTAGAAAAATACAGGAGTTCTTGGATCAGAGAGGTAGAAATGCTCATTGATATAATTCAATCCCATACGCCTGGGGTAATTTTAATACAGTTTCAGACTAACTTATAGTGTTCTTCAAATTCATTTGAAAAGTATGGCACATTAAGCATACAAGTAGGTCGATTGCAGAAGATTTAACTTTATGGTACAAATTTGATAAAAAAAATTGGCAATATCATTTATATTTTCACTGATGACACGCCCAAAAAAATATTGTTAAGCGAGGCTTCAATAGGCGAATACAGCTAATACAGGGGCGCATCACACACATAGGATGGGAACAGATTATGTAGGGTTCGATCGTCCATCCAGTGTAATAGGGCACTTTTTTGTCGATTGCTGAATAATGATCCCTAGAGTGGGAGCTATCACACCGTCAAATATTTTTATTCTGGGGGCATGGGAATATGTGACCCCCCCTCAGAAGGGGATAAAGGGGGGGATGGGGATTGTATATCGTAATTATGTGTCGTAGCAACATACTAAATATATATTATTGATAGCAAGTACATATTAGCCACATTTTTAGTGGTCTAAACTTTTATTGCCATTTTCTCAGGATTTCATTTTTTTGGTACATGTATGTCTTCAAAAGAATAGTATTCCATCAGTTTTCATGCTGGAGAGATCCCTTATATATGAATCGAAAGCTGAAAACATAAGGAAGAGTTTGATTTTTGATTTTCAGCTTAGTTTTTTTTTTTGTAATATGAAGCTGAAGTAATAAAACTTGAGTAAAAACTGCGAAACTGCGATATCATCATTTTTTACTTCTTTCCCTTCTAAGAAAAATTCTAGACCAAATTTAGAAAAACGGGAGTCGAACATCTCTTTCTTATGATTTCAGCTTTCCGATTTTAGCCCCGTTCACGTGCAGTCAATACACTGTTCAAAATTCACAATCATTTGCGTCAAAAATCAATGAACTACAAAATGAGAATTCACTTTTTATGGCTTCATTTGATGTAGAAAATTTATTTACGAATATCCCCGTGCACGAAACTATTGACATTTGAATTACTTATTTGCTAATGCCACCTCTGTTTTAGGTTTGACACGATCGCTTTTTAAAACATTTCGCGAACATTCTGTCCTTTATTGTTTCTTTCATTTTAATGGCAAAATGTATCAACAGTTGGACGGCTTGGGCATGGGTCTACCATTAGGACCAACTTTTGCTAATATATTCATGTGTTGTTACGACAACATTTAGCTCAATGACTGTCCAGTAGAATTTAAACCAGTTTTTTATAGGCGCTATATTGATGATACGTTTTTATTATTTCGGGACCCATCTCCTTGTGCATTATTTTTAGATTACCTTAATTCTAAGCACAATAGTATCAAATTCACGATGTAGTCAGAAAGAAATAATAGTTTAGCGTTTTTAGATATTTTGGTTCGGAGGAAAAATTCGGAATTCTCATGTTCTGTGTACAGAAAGTCCACGTTCAAGGGAATGGGAACCAGCTTTTTTAGTTTTTGCAGCTTTCGCTTCAAGTGTGCCAGTATCAAGACTCTTCTTTTCCGAGCATATAGGAATTGTTCCAACTTCACGTCCATACAAACAGAAATTTCATTCCTTAAGAACTACTTTGTTACCTCCGCCAAGGAGGTTATGTTTTCGTCGTGTTTGTCTGTCTCTTTGTCTGTTTGTCTGTCACCAGGATAACTCAAAAAGTTATGAACCGATTTGGATGAAATTTACAGTGATTGTTAGGTATGTTGGGAGGAACAGATGATTAACTTTTGGTGAAGATATGTCCATCCGTTTGTTTGTTT
>LQNS02278091.1:63078331-63092999 GCA_001587735.2 Parhyale hawaiensis | reverse complement strand
TGTTATTAATATAAAAAGGCACAAATGATCAGATTTTGGAGTTTATGCAAAGAAAATTATGGTTTCAGAGCCAATTTGAATTTTTGCTGCCGTTGGCTCACTTGGCGGAGATGCGCGCTCTCAGAGTGCTCTAGTTCGTAATGGTTTCCTATAAGACTAATCGAGGCGCACATCAGGAAATTTTTAGATCGCATTTATAGTCCACAAACTGTTACTACAACGGTGGCCAAAAAGAATGTTTCTTTCACTTTACCGTACTTTGGCAATCAATCTGAGAAACTCAAAAAATAACTTTCACTATTATTTTCCAGATATTTCATGAAATGCGAGTTCAAATTTATCATAGTAAATAATTTTAAATTAGATTCTTATTTCAACTTCAAAGATAGGAGTCCTAAAGGCATTCTTAGCTCTGTCGTTTACAAACACCGTTGCGCACATTGTGCGTCAGAATATGTTGGCTCGACCGCCCAGTCACTTCGTGTTCGCGCGGCTGAGCATGCTGGCAGGAGTCCTCGTACGAATCATATCTTGTGCAATCCTCCTCAGTCGTCCGTACGTTCTCATGCTGAGAGGTTCAACCAATCCGTCCGCCTAGACGATTTTACTGTTTTAGGGACAGCCAGCACTCCATGTGAATTGCGTATTTTAGAATCTCTTTTTATACATTGGCTGAAACCACAACTCAACGACATGCAATCTTTTTATCCTCTGCAATGAGTGAACTTTTAGTTTTTCTTATCTCTGTTATTAGCACCAATTAAGATTTTGATTATTACTTTTAGACTTTCTATGCAGTAATATTAGCTGAAAATTATAAACATCACTTCTGTTCTTTACAGATGTTGATAATGACTTTGTACGTCGAAACGTTCATTTTTATTCATTCAACTTAGGTTTTATCAAAAATGATCTCCCTGCGAGTTTTGTCCCTTGCCTTTTTATTTCTTGGTAATAGTAGTAGTAGATTACGTCCTAGCAATGCGGCAGTACATTTAAGGACTGCGTAAAATCTGTAAATCCCTAGAGCGTAGAGCAAATTTGTCCTTAAGTTAAGTAGGCGAGTTTCTGCTTAATTGAAAGACTATGTCGAGCCTTTTGTTTTACATTACAGGATGAGCATAAATGTTATTTTATATCAGTTACACTGTTACAATAGTATGAAGGTCATCAGATATAGTAGTTTTAAGTGATGAATATCTCTCCTCGGAGAGAAATAAATGAATTTCCATTTCATTTCGATCACGTGCCTTATATGACGCACCTTTGCAAAGAGCTCCCTGTAATAGCGCATCAAAGTGTCACAGGAAACTGCAGACTTAATTCCGGCGTTGAAGAAATGTGGACTTTCGACCTGGTATTTCAATTAAAAACATCATAGTAGAGCTTCCCCTACTGATCACCTAACAGATCGAGCATAAGTTGTACTAACTAACAAAGTAGGATCCGCTTAGCTAGTGACGGCCCGGAGAGACATCCTGAGGTCCGATGTCGACGGCGTTTATGAGAGAGACAATTGCTCCGTCAAACGAATATTTTGCATTACCATAAGACCACACTGGAATGAGTAATGCTAATGTTCGTTTCCTGATCCAGTCTCACGGGTCACTCACAGTAGCTGAGTACTGGAAAAGTTTGTGATGCAAGTACATACGCCTATAAAAAACTAAAAGAAGACGAGCCCGGCACTATTAAAGGCAGAAAATGAAAAATCCGATACTATAGTGACAGGAAGTCACGACAGAAAGGCATGCTCTCGTAGGAGATGTTGTTTGCCATGAATTGAGGTCTAACTCGGGAAACAAAGTTACACTGTACAATTAATTAATTACTCGGCAAACCACGACCATCTAACGGTATACACATCCTTCAGCTTACGATCATCTACAATCGTATAATCACCCTGCTGTAGACCACTGTGCAAAGGTATACTTACCATGAAACCTAGTCTACTACCATCCAACTGCAACCCACCACCATCCAATGATATACTCACTCTGCAGCCCACTACCGTCCAACAACAATCCAATTGTAAACTCGCGCTGCACCCCACTACCATCCACTGCAGCCCACTACCATCCACCGCAAAGCACCACCATCTAGTCCTATACTCAACCTGCAGCCCACCACCATCTAGTCCTATACTCACCCTGCAGCCCACCACCATCTAGTCCTATACTCACCCTGCAGCCCACCACCATCTAGTCCTATACTCACCCTGCAGCCCACCACCATCAGCAGCCGTGAGCAGCAGCCCATATGACGCCGTGTGCTCGCGGTCCAGACAGCACAGGGCGGTCCTGATGGCCCCGGTGGTGCGGTCCACAGAAAATATTGGCAGGCCCGACTGCTCGTCGATGACGTTCTTCTGAAGCGAATACACGAGCCGGGCGTTGGTTCCTTCCTGGGGGTCGTCCGCGTCATAGGCTGGGAACAGGATCACCGTGGTGCCTGGGATACAGAAGAGAACGGGCTAGTTCAGTTAAATTTGAGCAGACGTTCTCGTTCACGTTGTAAAGTGGGAACATGATCAGGTGGTGCTTGTTACACAAACTAGTGGCAAGTTCGGTCACCAGTACATGCAGTGTTAGGGCTGTAGTAATGTCCCTGACAAACTGTCGGCATTGGAGTACTGGGCAGCTGCCCAATGCCTGTTGAGATCTGAATTTGTAACGCATGTTGCAATTTAGAACTTTATGGAAAAAACATGATATCCGCAAGCCATCCGCATCACAAACTATAAATGCGGATGCAGATCTCGAAAACAATGCGGATATCCGCCCAAACGGATTTGGATGTCCAGTCTATACCAGTCACGACATCAAGCCAGGTCGCAGTAAATGTACGACTGCAGCAAAAGGATGCTTCGGACCGCGGAAGTTGGAGTAACTTTGAGAGCAACAACGCGTGTGTTGTTAACTTTGGTAAAAAATAAAACATGGCAAAGTTGCACAAGTTGGCTTTAGGGGAAGTTTCCCTGCTGAGAGCTGCTCGACAAGAGTGGTAGATGCGAGGACTGTTCGAGTTAAGTGCTCTACAGCACAGAAACGAAAATCTTTATTTTATAAAACCAAGCGGCTGAAACAATCACACGGCATTGTGAAGGCCAAAGAAATTTATTTTCTAATACAAATAGTACACCCAGTGAACTCTCTAGTTAATGTGCCAAATACCTCCAAGCGAAACAATAATATTTTCAGTGGTAAGAGATCAGGTTCTATCTGCTAAGTGCCGTACGAAGAACTTTTATCATTGGTTCTCGCAGCAAATGTGTTTGGTGGACACATTTGGCTGCAATGTATGCACAAACGTGACGGCCGTTGGACTAAGTTCAGAAGAAAAATAGAATGCTGAAATAATCTCAAATCCATGCACATCTTCCCACAAGCCCAATCCCATCTCCCAAATCCAGTCATGGAAACATCATCTATACAGGAAGTACCTAATTTCTGACTTCATAATTACCTCCGCCAAGAAAGATATGTTTTATCGAGTTTGTCGGCTCATTTCTTTATCTGTCATCAAAATAACTCTAAAAAGTTATGGATGGATCTTCATGAAATTTACAGCGAATGTTACGTATGCTAGGAGGAACAGCTATGTAACTTTTGGTAAAGATCCGTTCAACCGGTTGTTTATGTATGTCTGCCTACTTTTTCTTGGTAACATCACTCAAAAAGTTACGGACAGATCTTCATGAAATTTTCAGGAATTGTTATAATGTTGAAAGAAACAAATGACCAAATTTTTGTGATTATCGGTTCGTCCGATTATGTGTTTGACTATACGTTTATCTTAGTGCTTGTCCAAACGTAACTCAAAATGTTACGGACCTACGGATCTTCAACAAATTACAGAAACTGTTATTCATGTCAACAGGCACAAGTGATCACAGTTTGGTGAAGGGAAACACTGGCTTTAAGACCAATATATATTTTACGTTAACAGTGCCTTGCTTGGCACAGCTATGCGCTCTCGGAGCGCTTACTTAGGATTAGCTGTCGTTAAACAACTTGATCTTTACTTCAGTCTTGTTTTATAAGTTTTACTTGTACTATACCTAATGCAGCTCACAGTCTAGACGACTCCACTTTGCTCGCGATGATGCTGGGGCCGGATGTTCAAACGCCTTGTAAAGTTACAAGCATCGTAACTGTACAGCTGCAGGCACGAATGCAGCCATGTAACTGCTGACGTTTTACAGTTTTACTTCTCGATTTATCATCTGAGTCTGTCTGTTATTCAGGTATGCATCGGTTGAGGGTTCAAACCACTTTGATCATAACTTTGTGGGGACGCTGTATTAGAAAGTGACAAAATTTGAGTCACGATATCGGCACTTCTTCAAGGAACTGTACAGTTTACGTGACCGTAACTTGCAAGGCGTTTGTGCATCCGGCCCCAGATCCTTATAATGCATGAGGCGGCCGTCCAGCCTCTGAGCAGCGACTTGCGCATTAGTGCAGTGTACGTGATCGTCCTGGAGTACAAAGTTCAAAAAATACAATGCTAAGTCTATGATTGTCAGTCGGTCTCGTAGCTTTTATCGCAGCATCCGTCACGGAAGACAGGCAGCACTGTGCTCCAGGGCTTAAGGTCGGAAGCCAGTAAATTCCATTCACGGATGGAAAATTCATTGATAGGTAATGTTCACTTCCATTTGGGAAGGCTGGATGCACGCGAAACTGAAGGAGGTCAACCGGATCGAGCGCGACTGAACCGTATACACGCGAAACAGCATAAGCCAGTGAGGCAATTACGTTAGGTTACGTAAGGTTAGGTAAGGTAATGTTACGTTAGGATAGGTTAGGTTATGTCAATTTGTGACCCCGAGAAAATTTGGTTTGGTTAGATCATGTGAAGCTAGGTTGGATAAGAATAGGCCTTGTTAAGTTCCGGTAGCATTTAAGTGTTTTGCTGCTGATTCCAGCTCGCGTTTATTCCGACTCGTGTTGAATCCAATTTGTGCATATTCCAGTCGCGCTCTCTCCGGTTACTCTTGTTTCGTGTGTGTGCGCTCAGTCGTTCCTTTCATTTACTACTCGGTGAATTTACAGTTTAATGTTTTCGAAATTCGATGAATTTACTATTCGATAAATTTACCCAATCGATGAATTTATCATTAGGTAAATTTATCAATCGATGAGTTTACGGCCTATGAATTTACCTGCGGTGAATTTACAGTGAACTGCCATGGTCTCTTGAGACACTCGGTGTCCTCTTTGATGAGAAGCCTGCTGTGAGGCACATGTTGGGCGCCTGTTCTCACTTGCTTCGAGTAAGGTCGGGTTCATGAGTAAGGTCTACGTTGTCTTAAGCAATAATGAAGTAGTCCGTAGACGCTGCTACGCTTCCAGCTGCCTCTTTTTTGAGTATTGTTCCCATGCCTAGGCTTCGGCTGTCGTCAGTGAGTTTCGTCTGCATGGCCGACAAGTCGGTTCCGCCAGTCGGCTGTGTGCCCCGAATCATCTGGTAAACTTGTCTCAATCAAGGTGCGTTGATCGCCTTTGTATGTTCTATAAGGTATTCAGTAATGAGGGACATTGATTATATTCCTCTGCTCCTGCTCCCACCGTAAAAAAATAATAAAATAACCGAGCTTTGGCCGAGGTCCCTCTCTTGACGTTGCAGACTGTTGTGCCAAACTCATCAGTTCGGTCGTTGTTTGGCATCCAGAACAGCGCAGCCATGAAATTCATTGCCGGCATTTGTGTTTGGCTGCTTAGGACTGCAGGCAGGCAAGTCAGCCGTGAATATTTTTAGAGATTCTCCTTAGGAGCGTTCTAGGTGAATTGGGGTTGCTTAATACGTGATATGGGTTTTATTATTCCCAATGAAGCTTCGGCATGGAGTTTTCGAAATAACAGTATTAAAAATATCAATAATAAAATAATAATAATAATAAAACAAATATTGATATGAAGTAGCAGCTATACACTACTTTGGACAAAACGAAAAGTTGTCGAGAAATCGTGATCAACATCCTAATACTGTTTGGCTTTTCTACACTTCGCGTTATTTTTGCATCATCCATTGGATTACAGCAACTGACGTGCAACCTCCATACATCCCTTTCACTCTGCACTAGCAAATATCTTGCTGCAATTAGTGCAAAATTGTTCCTGTACCCTAGCGACATCCATCCATCCCAAGTGCATCGCTAGTCGGTCAAAAAAAAAAAAGTGAGTTAGAAAAAAACGAGACTTCCGCTATCTATTCAATTTGTACCAGCAAATATCATGTTGAAAACATTGCGATTTTTTCTTATCCTGCTGCAACATCAAGCGTCCCATGTGCATGTATCACCGATGGGTCGAAGCAGCAAGCAAAAATAGAAGATTTTTGTTGTTTTCTGCCGGCCTAATGAGCCGCGGCTGTGCTCATTACGGCACAACTCGAGTGTGCGATAGACGAAGAACGAGTGTGACGAGCAATGGGATAATGCAAACACTTGGCATTTAATGGTAAGTGCGGGGATTTGTTACGAGGCTCGGAGGCAAATGGCTAAGGGCACTTGTGATGATGCTGAAGACAGTCCAGGAATTGTGAACGTCATTGAGATTACAAAACTATATAAATAAACGAAATTGTTATGCTACCAGGATTGAAGCCGTGGAAAGGGAACGATTATTGTCTAAAGAATGTAGACCCGGCCAGGAACGGGGAATGTGACTGAAACAGCGCTGTGCGTGCCAGAAACTTACGAAACAAATAAAATTTTTGTGCATTCTAGGTTGCAGACCACAAAAATGGGACGGTTACAGCGTGGGAAAGTAGACCTGTCCAGAAACTGTTACTGTGATTGAAACAACGATGTATTTACTACCAAAGTACAAAAGAAATACTAGTTTTGTGTTTCCCAGATTTGTGACTTAGCAAAGGGACAGAAATTGCGAGATGGATGCAGTCTGGACACTTGCCAAGAAAGACAGAAGAGGAGTGAAACGACGCCATAGAGCTGGACTGTCAGTTAAACTAGCGATAAAACAAATTTGTAATGGAAACAACGATTGAATTGACGAAGTACAGCTGAATTGGCTGTGGAATTAGTGATAAAATAGAATTTGAATCGAAACGAAGGCGTGAATGAGAAACGATGGAACATATTCTATTCATGTCAAAGCAGACAGGGAAACGACGTATGCATACTCGTCCGGAAATTATGAATTAGACAAGAAGGTGTACATTGTACAACTACTATCAAGTGACTCATTTGTCACTTGATAGTTGTTTCTTCGCTGCCATTATACGATTTCCTAATATACAGCACTTATATATTAGGTTATTAAGAAGTGGTACAGACATTAGATTATATTTGGCCAAGCTTTCGGCACAGGTCGAGTTTGTGCCTTCTTCAGGGCTATATGTATTTTCTTATTTTTTAGCTACTTGGACGTTGTAAGGCTTTGAGACTATTTATGCGTTCCGCAGCACCTTTGACGTAGGGTGCGCTGATGCAATGGAAGTTTTATTCAGATTCATATTAACTTCTTCGTGCTTGAGTTAATCGTCGCTTATTTGAAATTGATGCTTCTATAAGTTTCTTTGCATAGCCATTCTCGAGGAGTTAATTAGTTATAGCGTCTAATTCTGCGTTTAGTTCTTCTTAGCTACAAAACGTAAAGGCTCGATTCACTAGAGAGTTGAAGACGCTTTCCTTTTGATTGACTGGGTTGTTTGAAAATATCTGCCAGTGTGAGTTGATTTTCGATGAATCGAGAATTTTAAGCTGCGGTCTTCTTCATACATTATCGTCAGGTCTAGGAAGTCTATTCTCTAATTTTATTCTTCTTCGAAAGTGAACTAAATGTTTTCATCAATGCTGTTCAGGAATTCATGAAAGTTTGCAACTGCATCTAGAACCAATATTCTACGTGTCCAAACAACCACTACAGAACACAACTCTCTATACGATACCTGGAAGTAATATTTTACGCGGCAAAACAACCATTAGAGGATAGAGCTCTAAGGCATATGGAATCAAAATTTCAAAGCCAGCCAGACCAATAGAAAGAATATAAAATCTCAAGCCGCTGATCCCAGAGAGAGCCTAAAAATTTTCATTTCTCAGGAGCGGATCACATTGACTGGCGGAGGGATCATTGCACTGACGGCTCCTCTGATGCCTTTGGAAATTCGAGCAAACGTCGGCCGCATTTTGTGCAGGAAAATCGAGCGGTGCAAATGAATAAGTTGTAACGTATTACTATTAAAAAAATGCCAACTCCTAAGCCACGGATATATAGTGAAATAGAAAATCTAAAATGTAGATATAAGTTTTAGGTCAGTTGCACAACAATATTAGCGACCGTTCGTCACTTGGGAAGCGCCGGTATTTACATTATAAACTAGAGCACTCTGAGAGCACATACCTCCGCCAAGCGAGGCAACGGTAACAAAAAATTCAAATTGGCTCTGAAACCATAATTTTCTTTGTATCAACTCCAAAATCTGATCATTTGTGCCTTTTGATAGAAATAACAGCTTGGGCAATTTTCTTGACGATCACTTTATCAGTTTTTGAGTTATGCTGCTAACAAACGTTATGACGAACATGAGTCAAACATACAAACGAACGAACCGATCTGCATCAAAATTGAATCATTTATGTCATATAACATTAGTAACAACCCCTATAAATTCATAAAGATCCATTCATTATTTTTTGAGTTATTGTGCTAACAAGCATAAAATTAAAAACAGTGAAAAACGAACGAGCAAACAAACGGATCATTACCAAAATTTGGTCATTTACTCTTCGTTATATACCAAACAACTCATGTGAATTTTAAAAAAAAATCCGTCCATAACTTTTTGAGTTATGGCATTGCGAAAAATGAGGCAGACAAACAAACAAACAAACGGACGGACTGATCTTCACCAAAAGTTAATCATCTGTTCCTCCTAACATACATAACAATCCCTGTAAATTTCGTCAAATCCGTCCATAACTTTTTGAGTTATCTTGGTGACAGCTTCTAACTCATAACATAGATAGGGTATTTAACAGGACGTGTATCACACACCGCTGTCAATAACAACTCGGCGTCTACTGCCACACTAATTATTATTGATCGCCTGCGTGATTTTATTCCAGACTTCCTGGAGGTCATGCCAGATATCCAACACTGTGGTTAGTTACTTCGCCCTAACTGCGTCATCAAGAATTTTCCCCATTTTGTCAAAGGGAGTGAGGTCAGAAGTTTGGGCTGGCCACGACAAAAGATTTACATTCTCAGATGAGCAATATCGCTTGTCGGTCTTAGCAGTGAGGTGAGAGCGCATCGTAGACTACCTACGCAATGGATCAAAGCCATTAATCGAGCGTGAAGATAAATAGGTTCAGGAATTGGTGACGTCCGCACTGTGGGGACAAACATATAATTGAAGAATATTTCTGAACACTATTCCAGCGTTCACTGGCCCCTGTAACCGTATCAAGGGCCCTACACCAGCGATCGAGAACATTCTCCACACCATTACGCTAATGACTCCAAGTTCAACAACGTCGACGCACACATTGCCTGCCATCAGACTTGGCCAAGTTGAATTTACTGTCATTGTAGAAAAGCACTCTCAACCGTGGATCAACGGTCCACACGACGTGTTTATTGGGAAAAACCAGTTTTGCTTTTTGTTCGTCTTGCTGATAAGTGGTGTGACAGCAGAAGTTTTCGCATTAACCCCTACATACCACAAACGACGACACGCAAGATATCCAGGAGATATTCGTACCTAATTCAATATTTAGCTGGCGCATAATATCAGTAACAATTCCAAAACAGTCATTTATAGATATCGACAGTCTATGCATTATCACTCGATCTGACGAACACTTGTCGTAAAGGAAATCCCTGATTCCCAGGAGACACAAATGAGCCAATTCCACCGACAAATTCTCAGATTCCAGAAATTACATTCTTGACTCTGTTTATTTCCCAGACAATAGCAACAAAGGTCTCTCATTGCATCTTGAGGAAGGCAAGCTGATGTCTGAAGGCTTCATCAAATTTAGAATTGCTTACCAAGATCACAAGCGCAATCTTTTGAAGAGAACCAAGTCCACAAACGCTGCGAAAATTTTGTTTACACCTATATGTTGCCAAACGAACTTGCTCAATGGTTCTTTAATGCAGCTCATTCGACTATGTCTTCAATTTTGTGCACTTTAATTTTTCAAATGCACATATTTAAAGAAAACACGCTTCCTCTTCGTTGTCTTCACAAAGGACATTTAAACGAACTAAAGAATGCGTTTGAAAAAACTACAGCGAAAATTTCATGGAGATCAGGAGCGTACACAATAAATAAAGTATTTTAATTAATTATTTTCAAGCCTTCGTCTCCTAATGTTGTTCACTACTCTAAATAACCTGATCGAATTACAGCTCCTGTTCTTCTGTATTGATGCTCCTGATTCGTCCCAATTTGATTCGACGCGTTTTGTCCACGCGAACCAGACTACAGAACTGTATTGCAGATTTTCACTTCTAATGGTAAGAGGTATAATCAACTTGACCATACCCCCATCTGGAAAACCCACAGCCTTTGGTTCGTGCTGCAGATATAGGCAAACTGACCCCAGACGAGAGAAAAGCTGCAGTCGACCACAGATCATCATGAGCTATGGCGCCAGCGTCGAGAGGCTCTATTTCAACGACCTGCAATTCCAGACATCACCATTTCTGGTTAGGGTCATTATCCCCGAAGTAGCATCCGGCACCAGTACTGGATCAGCGCTCTAAGCGTAAGAACTTGCCTACTGGCAGAAGTCTCGAGTCTGGGTGTAAGAGCGAACAGTCAAGCGTCTTGCACGGAGGCAGTATTAGGACCTACTTGGTGTCCTGTAACTGCGGGTACTGGACTCAACGTAAATACCACTTAGTATCCAAGATAGTATTACATAGCACTGAATAAAGCTTAGCGATGTCGTAAAATTGACTTTCATGTCAGAGTTTTAAAGTCGAAAGGAGTGCTATACTCGAGCTAACTCTGGTCAGGATAGTGGAGATGGTACTGCGTTACCGAAGAAGAACTAACTTCCATCGCCTCTCTTGATTACTATATTGGTAGGTTTAACAAGCAAGCACGTGCAATGCATTTTAAATAAAATAATCATTACGACATTTGTCAACATAGTACAAGTGTCGAGGAACATTTGTTACCACCGTTGAGTTCAATGGCCGGCTGCACTGGGATATCATATAATTGACGAGCAAACTGAGAAAAGCATTGTTACCTTCACAATAGGGTCACGCGCAGCGACAGTCATAAGCAAAGATGAGGCGTTGATGCAATTTTTTTCGTCATTTTTGACTACCGGGGACACTGGTTCATTGCAGTTCAACTACTGATCTTCGTCGTCAATAAATGACAGCAGAAAAAAGAGTAGTGCAATGAAACCCCAGTTTTCTTCGCCGTTTTCCATACCATGGAAACCTCAGTTTTCTTCGCTGTTTTCTATTTCATTGAAACGTCCGTTTTTTTCGCTGTTTTCTATTTCATTGAAACGTCCGTTTTTTTCGCTGTTGGCCCCATCCAGCTGGATCAGCAGAAATTCTAAGGTACCGAACCCGCCTCTGAGCACAAGTCAACTTTACCGGTTTGAACAGGTCTATGAAGAAAAGCTCACGTTCATAGTAATTAATAGACCGTCATAGACTAAGGAAGACACAGACAGGCAATTCTTTGTTATTTTTGCCAGCAAATTATGGCTGAATAACGACATCACAGACCTCGCTTTGGTAATAACATCATAAGTTGGTATGTTTCTTGGGTACAAAACTCTGAAGCCAGACAGCTTTTAAATCAAACTAGGGCACCAAGCGCAACCCTTTTGTTGAATAAGTCGTGAAAATATATATTTGAAAACATCTTGCCATCACATCGAAAAGTTTGCCCCTTTTGGCCAAAAAGTTGGGTACATTCGAATTTTTTTCTTCAGTTTTAGATAGGGAAAAAATAGAATTTAGTGTGCCCAACTTTGCCTGAATCGTCATTATAAATGTCGGCAGAAAATTCTATTTCAACCCCCCCCCTGAAGTTTCCGTCCCGTCTTGAAAGTTAATTTTTTCTCAGGGTAAAAATTTGCTGCGAGAGTTTGCTGGCAGAGTCAAAGAGCTAGTTTATGTCGATGTGGTGCAGGCTATTGAACTCTCCCGTAAAACTGGCTGTCACTCAGCCAGGTTGGCTGCCTCTGTCAGCGACGGTGGCTAGAGGCACTAAGGTTTTTAGTGACCCAACGGGTCACGAGTAAATATTTACAATTAAATACACAATGGAATTATCACAAGTACATGGTGCTTAAGCTACTCAAGCAGAAAGAAGACAAGAAAGAGACTTACCGGCAGGAGAATTTTCTCGTACACTGGCATCGATGATATCCTGAGAGAAGGCAGGAGGGTTGTCGTTGACATCTTTTAGGTTAACCACCACCTCGGTGGTGGCCGTAAATTGTTCATCGGTGGCCGTGACGGTCAGATGCCATTTGGCATGGCCCGTAGGGGCATCTCGGTCCAACGGCTGTAGAAATTAAAACAAAACACATCAATAACAATGACAACACAGCTTGTTACACATGGAAATCAACAGTAAAGGCTGATTCACACCAGCAACTTTCGTTGCCGTCACAGCCCGTCGGCCAAGACTCAAATGACGCCGCTACTCTGACGGCTGACAGAGCTAGAGCAAACGACGGCAGAATGCCGCAGGTTCTATTTATGACGCTATTGACGCGAACTTTGGGTAGCTGCGTTTTATGAAACGCCCAGATCAATTGCTTTTGAAATATAAATTGGGCACAAAGCAGCGTTGCTTGTATAGACAAACACTTTTTTTGCTTCGAATAACGAAACGGCAATAAAATGCCTCAAATATCTTTCAATTTGAAAGTCATAGAAAAATATTGCTGGATTTTGATTTTACAAGAATGTAAGATAGATCAGCGGTCAGCGGTTACGTGCACTGTGGAGATAATTAGTGCTAAAGCAGTCCCGGCTATTGTAACCGAGACAGATTTTGTTATCACTTTCTCTGTTTTTTTTTTTTGTCCTCGGTGCTGGCAGTTCCATATTTCCAGTGGGAAAACTAGAGACCGCTGTAGCAGGGAACTCCGTCCTACAGGTGAAAGTGATGGATATATCTCGCTACTGGCTTTCCCAATTGTCGCTAGCTGCGCTCCCAACAGAAAAGCCAAGCAGCATGACTTCACACACGTGAGGTGACGTGAGGAATGTCCCCTGGACTTCGTTCGAAGACTCACAAAGATACCTACGAGGTATTTCACAGTAAAACATGGACCGCGCTACAGCCATGACGTCACAGCTTTAAACTTAGGTAAATATTTTACAGACAGAGCGCAAGTATGAGTCTGTTACATGTCACAGGGTAAAAATCAGCGGGAATATTATGACAGGTTGGCCAAGCTATACTTTTACAAGCAAAAAAGTGTTTAAATGTGCAAATTCTTATTGTTATTGTTTTCTATCCATATCTTATTTCAAAATCTCTTAGTTCAGGCGTTTTATAAAGCGAACGCACCGTAAAATTCTTTGTTTGATAAACGAGAGCAGCATTATATTTAAATACACTTTACTGACAACGGGATATTTATTAATCATTTTAAAGCCGATTGCTTTGCTGCTGGTGCTTTATTGGAGCGCAGGCAGAGCATAAACAAACAGAACTTTTCGTATTACGGAAACAATACGGAAACAATTAAAGATTGCTGTTAAGTCGCCTGTCAACGACAGGTCCCATCTGTATTACTTTTTTTATAAAATCCGACATAAACAATATTGTAATTAAATATGTAAGTAGTTGATACAAATACACTGGTACTTGCAACTAATTTGCGTTGCGAATCCATGGTTATTCTGTAACTATTAAATATGCTGTGGAAACTGTTCTACACAGTAGCAGCGCACCGTTCACACGCACAGTCAAGTGTGAAACCCAACTAGCCTGTCAGCAACAGTTTCACTGAACGACTGATAGGCTTCAGTGGAGCAAAAATCGTTAGTGTGAAGTCCCTCTAGATAGCTACACTTTGTCGTATCCATGCATGCTACCGACGATGGAACGAAAAAGAACAATTAAACCTGTGGCGTGGAAAACTGCTAGTCTATTTACGAGATATATATATATAAAACTAGTGGCTCGTACCGCCATTAAATGTCAACAGAAAGTTATTATTGCAATTAAACATTCGTTTCCTTCCCTCTCCTCATCGTTCTGTCCCCAGCAATAACGTTCATTTTCCCGTCGTTAAGCTTCTACCTGATTAATTTGTCATCATCATGAGCTGGAGAAACAAAAATGTCAGCTGTAGAAGAAAGTACAATCTTGTATCTATGATACCACTTGGAGATACTTGAGACACTATTTTTTGCGATTTCAAAAATATGACGAGGGACTGACCTGCCGTTCAGCGGATGAATGTTCTCGTAACTTATCTCTCATTCGAGGAAGGAAAGACCAACCCAATTAAAAATTTTCGGTGGAACTACCGTGGCGTTTGGTCTACACATGGCCGCCACAGGTCGCCTTTTTGAGCGGGGCATCCGTGAGGCTCGGGTGCTGCACGGTCGCTATGCGCGTTTTTGAGGGGTGGCACGGGCGACCTCGTTCCGAACATAAATCACCCATACTGGGCGCGCTTGCCCGACCG
>LQNS02278091.1:63028910-63061280 GCA_001587735.2 Parhyale hawaiensis | reverse complement strand
AACCTCAAGCGACCTTTCGCCACGTAGGCGCAACTTGTCTGTTGCTTGCAACAATTTTGCTGCTCGAAGACGTACGAGCTGCGCGTCCTGACAGCAAGTTGCAAGGATGAATGCCTAGTGTGGCCCCAGCATTAGGGGTAGGTTTCTTGTGCACCAATGGGTCACGGGCATTCTAGTTTATTCCAAAGCTTTACACTGGCAGTTTTTGCATTGCAACAAATGCTTGGATGCCAGTTCTGCAACGACTCATGCACTTCAAATCCTTTACCGGTTTTTTAAAGCATGAAAGTATTTCTTTTCCTTCTCGGTCACATTTACCTTCAATTTCGGTCGATTGGGAGTTCGGGGTGGGCGGTTTTTGCGCACCAAGAGTCTTCCAAATGATGCCCTCAACCATTCCATGCATCATAAAGCAGCCTCTAATAAAGTGTCACAATCACCGGGAGCAGCTACCGACCGTCTCGCTAACAGTCCGCAATTCCCAACAGTTTTATACACCATTCCAAAGCAGGAGCAATTTTGTGAGCAATAAACTTAGCGAAACAGAGACATTAACGATAGGGCAGAAGTGCAGTAACGAGAATTTAAGCTTTGGAGTCATGGAGGGAAGCTTTAATGTTAATTTAAGCCATCCAAATGACGCTCATGAAGCATTTCTTCATGAAAATCTGAGCGAGGGTAAAGATCGCCAACGGAAAGCGGTATTATTCGAAAACGTAAACCAGATTTTCAAGGAGGAATAAGAAGGCTTAGTAGTAATGATCATCTTTTCATGGAGACTGGAAAGAGGGCAAAGATTGACAAAGTAGCGATATTATTGGAATAAGTAAGCCAGACTAGTTAGGAGGAATGAGAAGACTTAGTGAAGTCGAATATTGGTTCTTCCATTCTTGATTTCGAGAAGACGGGCACTTCACGGCTTGGCAATAATAAGCATAGTGGGAAAAGTGACAAATAATAATGTTTTAGGTACTCGTAAATTACTGATGGACCAACGAATTTCTGAAAATGCTGCACTTTACGTGCTTTACCCTCTCGGTGGTGAAGTGAAACGGTTCGGCATCGCATCAACGGAGGCCCGGGTTCGATTCCCCGGACGGCACGCTACGGATTTACACTGCGTGGAGCCCTCCAGCACCGAGAGGCCAGGCGATGCACGATGAGGGATCCTAAATTGACTCTCAGCACGAACTGCTTCTCCTGCTCTTCACTCTACTGGATCTTCAAAATTCTAGAATTAAGGTAAAAAGAAAACCTCGATAGGTGTATCCATTGTACCATGTATACGAGATAATAAATGATATTTGTTTGTTTACGTCCATAAAAAATGTTCAAAATAGAACATATTTCGGACAAATGAAAACTCTCACATAATTCCTAGTCAAATCGGAAAGTTCAAACACAATGAAGGGCAACTCTGAAAACTTCGACGAAAATGAGTTTTTCTTCATATGCATTGTGCATATAACACCAGGAAAAATACTAAGAACCTCCGTGTTATGGATTTTTTGAGACGAATGAATCAAACTAGAGTTTAAAGCCTATACCACAAAACATATAAAGCGTCAAAAATTACGCCATAATATTCACAGAGACACCCTTCACTTTTCATACTTCTAAATGTATTGCTGCTACGCTTGCTAGATTGCATCTGCATGATTAATCTTACGGCGGACACCATGCCGAGTCTGGAAGGCTCATTTGGGTGGATGGCGTACAGGTGCGAGGGAAAGTCCCTGTCTTCCAATTTGCGTAATCGGTTGCATGTCGTGTCTCTTTTTTCACATTTTAATAAATTCATCAATGGTAGGTTAATTCTAGCGGGTAAACGGTGGAGAGGCTGGGCTGACAATCACGGTTGCCAGGCGTTTTGTGCGGCCAGCAGTAGCCTTACTGTAGATGTAACTGTAACTTATCGTCCCTTTAGTAACAATGGTACTATTATGCACTTGCGCTTACTGTTTCTGGTCTATACATCATATTTATGGTGCCAGTGGCACCAGGCGCCAAAAGTTTCTCCAGTTTTGCGAGTTACTAATATTATTATAATACGCGTCATACTAGTTTTACCACAGTACTTATTGAATATTCGATAAATGTATTTGGGTTCGTGGGGATTCGATTCGAGGACGCGAAGTATAGTATGGTAGGTGTATACTATTACATACATAGGCAAGTGATGCGATTTGCCACATGGCGTTAGTGTGTCCGAGTAATACTTACCTGCACATCAATATTTAAGAGTTTCTTATTCTACAAGCACGGAACAGGCCTGGAATAATTAACTATGCCTAAAAATACGGAAGCGGTAACCGCGACAGTTGCTCTGCACAGGAAAAATAATCTTATGTAATCGCCAGGTCAAAGCCAGCGGAAGAGCTTCTACTCGATACAACATGAATATGAACAGTCTACACTCCTGGAAAAAAAAAGAGCTTCAGCAAATTTTGATTACTTCTTTACAACGGCGGATATATTTTCTCCTGAACTCGGGAACAGGATGAGCATAACTTTTGACGGTCAAACGCAAGCCTATGAGTAACATACCAATAGGTATTCTTTGACAATAGCTACGGCTCCTAGTACACAGAATTAACTCTCAACGCGTGTCAAGGCCTGCCAATGCTCTCTAAATCATAATCCCCCGTTTTCATGCATCATTACTTCTTTTTATGCAGCCTTGAATAACTCACCTCATTTTCGAAGACACCATTCAGGAGAGAAAAAGGTGACTCGTCCGAACAAGTACTGAACAAACTATGAAACCATTACGAGGAGAATGTGCCGTATTCAGCAATAAAGTTCTTTCTATACTTGCTTTTCTTTTTTACAACAAAGGTTTCATGCTCGTCGTGCTGATGATACACAATTTTCATTCAAACTTCTGGTTATAGTTCTTTGCGAAAGAGACTTACAATCTTTGGTTTCAAGGGTTTCTTGCAATTTTGAAAAAATTAATGCTGTCATTTTCAGCCTTGGCTCATCTCTTTTCATCGAGAAGTTCAGACGATCTGAGCCTGTCTTTCTGACCACTTTACACGGTTGTTAGAAATGCTCTGCAATTCTTTTCACCGTGGAAAAAGAAGTAGTAACGGTTTCTTTTCTCAAAATGGAAAAAAATTGGTTTATACTCCAAGCTACTCTACTCTGTCTCATTCCTCCATTTGTGCTTTATAATTTTATGAAAATACTTATTTTTCTTAGTTAGGTTACAGTTAATTATGATTGTGATTAATGATTAATTTAGCTTTACACACTAAACTAGAATAACTTCATACTGAAAATCAATTTATTTACTGGCAAACTTGACCTTAAATGAAATTTAGAACATTTATTCGGACTTGAATTTCTGCTTTGGAATGTATAGCTGGATGTTCTGCAAACCATAAATGGGATACATATGGAATGCATAAAATGAACGATTAACGTTTCATGGAAAAATAAACTTATGTTATAGCAAGTTTTAAGCCACTATAACAGCGTCAGATTGCGTTTAAAACAATAACATATTGTTCAACCCATATAGAACACCTTGGATCATTGGAAAAGTAGACATTGCAATGGTTGTATTGCATATGAGAGGCGAAGTTTAGGCCGTCGCTGGTTCCAAACCAGTGACGCAGTACTGGATTCTGTTCTACACATCAATGTGTTGTTCAGCCAATATTGAACACATCTATGAAAAATACAGGACACAAAAAAAAGAACCTAACGGTAGCTTTATAAGGGAGAAGCGAAGCTCCTGCTATCGCTGGTTCCAAGCCAGTGGAGCAGCGCCAGATTGCGTTCAAAACAACAAGTAAATACATAAGAAGACAGACGGTGCAGGGAGCGTATCAGGGCAGCCGGCAATGTTGCTGTCGTCAGCACAGTTTGTCAACCTTAGTCAGCGATGTTCTAACACGGCAGTGTGAGAAGAGAACGTGTCGGTACCCCTAGTTGGCTGCACGGATTCTATGATGCGTCGGTGAAATTGCTTGAAAAATAATGACCCCAGCCCGATAGCACAAATGTAAAAGAATCCATAACATCAGACAGAGCAAGAAAGGGAAAATATGTGTCGAAATAAGTGAAAATTTTTAGAGAAAAAGGGTAGTTGGTCGATAGGCAGAACGCTAAGAACAGATCCAACCAAGTGAAAATGTACTCCAGAGAGTGAAATTTAGCGAAGCTAGAAGGCGTTCGCCTAAAAGAACGAAGGGGAAAGAACCATCATTTCTGACAGAGCAAACCAAGTAAAAATATACATGAAGAAAGTGAAATTTACCAAAAATGGAAAATTCTAGCCTAAGACCTCGAGTGTAAAAATCTCCAATTTTAAACAAAGAAAACCAAGTGAAAAAAGTACTCGATGAAAGTGAAATCTAGCGCAACAGACGGTCGAAGCCTTACGGTACGAGCATAAAAAAATTCGTAATAACTGGCATAATAGGCTAAAAGGAATCTAAATAAAAGGAAATTGAAGTTAATGCAAAAATGAGGACAGAGACATAAAAAATCAGAAAAGATATCATGATTTTATAGAACATTAAAAATATAAGAGAAAGCTTATATCAAATTAAAAAAATAAATGTTAATAAGTGACGGAGAAAATACAAAAATCACTACGCTATCGATACAACATAACAATGGTAATAACTATAAAATAGTTCAATTGATATTAACGTCGATAATATAAAGACATTTCTTATCTCGCATACAGTGGACACACTTAATGAGTTTTTTATGAACCACTTCTAAAATATTGAAAATATATGTAGTGCAAACAAAGCACAGGGGACATAGCCAGCGACGAGAGCCAAAAGAAAATCCCACAGGGTACTTCCCAAGACCTCTCTCTGCCGGAGTGCTGCACGCAAGCATTAAGAGAATTTACTGCAGGCTTTAGAGAAACGAAACCGCGACTGTAGTAATATATAGTACATAACAAAAGCACATTGACATAGGGTCAACTCAGCGCAATACATGAAAATACATGAATACCAAATTTCAGAATATGAAACTTCATGAATATTAAACTTTTGATAGATATGTATGGGAGCAAATTACGGAACAAAAACAATTCTAGACATATAACGCAAAGAGACTTTGTTTCTGATATTAGAGAGAAATGTGACACGACAAGTCGCGTCCCCTGCTGTAAGTCCTACAAGGAAATGGGGCTTAAGATGCGGGTCTAAATCTGCATCATCTCTGGCGGACTAGGCAGTTCTATGGCGGCGTTTACTTCACTCGGTCTCTGAAGATCAAAGCAGGAGTTCACCCACAAAATCGTAATTTGCCAAGCAACGAGCTATAGCTGCCCGTTTTCACAAGTTCCACTAATGACATGTTTCCGTTTTACTACTCTCAAAAAACTACACCGAAATGTTGGTGCTTTTAGGATCAAAAAAGTTGTTGACATGAAGCAAAATTGCAAACGACAGGTACAAGGAGCAAACGTATATTAGCTTTTCCACAAATTCCATCTCTTTACAGATCCAAGCGATGGCGGACGCGGCTATTTTGTGTCGCTGGATAGATATTTAAACTATAACTAGCGTATAAAAATTTGCAAACGTTTGAGAGATGCGGTACAAAAGGGGAAAGCGCGCAGCAATTTATGAACACAAAACACGAGCCAGTTTATGAACACAATAAACGATGAGCCAAAAGTCTATAAACAATGAGCCTCAGGTTTATAAAAGTATGGGCAAAGCAATGGAATTTTTGTACTAGCCAGTG
Source organism: Parhyale hawaiensis (assembly GCA_001587735.2). Taxonomy (NCBI): domain Eukaryota; kingdom Metazoa; phylum Arthropoda; class Malacostraca; order Amphipoda; family Hyalidae; genus Parhyale; species Parhyale hawaiensis. The sequence goes on along the minus strand of LQNS02278091.1, from coordinate 63,055,556 downwards.
GAGCCCTACTTTCCAAATCAAACTGTGATATTTAGCATCAGTTACATCATCAAAGTGTCAAGAACCATTATTCACTTACTATATAAGCTTACATGTCGATGATGACAGTGAGATATACGATTAATAATGATGCATGAACGACCGCTAAAAGTCCTGCAAGATGGAAACAAAAGGAGCCATGCATAAACGCTACTTGATTCTGAAGATCATGGGGCAGTATGGAAGAGACGGCTGGAAGACAGGGAGCTACACCAGAAGAGGGGTGAAGAATCGCTGAAAAGTTATCGAAACAGCTATAAGGGAATTTGATACCAGATGCTCATATTCACGTACTTAAAATACCTGCTCAATGAAACTTTCTTCGCAACACAGAATAAGAGCATCATCTTTATCTGAACGGCACAGTTAAAGCTAAAAACTGGAACGTCTCGTGGCGTAAGACCATCACAGGCAGTGGGGACAAATTCAAATGCGGCCATTTTTTATGATGGCCAGCTAACTCTAGTTTCTTTTGCGATCTCAGTCAACTCACCTGACTGCCTGAGAAAAAATATTATTGCGACTCAACTCCTTCTGCCTCTTTTTGGGTAGAAAAACAACAAAATTTAACGAAGTCATTTGTGATGGCCAGCTTACTCTAGAGTTTTGGCATTTTTCACATCTAGAACAACACAGCTGACTCCCTGAAAAAAAAAAAAGATATGAACATTGCTCATCTCCTCGCTTTTTTTTTGCGTGGACAGACAAATATATGTCATTTATATACATATATATATATATACATACTTGAATTTTCAACGAAAACATTACCACCGCTCTTCGCTTCCACGCAGGTGATAACAAAATTAATATACAGTAGGTACTTAAATCCGAAACGAAAACATTACCACCTCTCTCACTTCGTCTGCTGGTGAGAAAAGCGTGTCCGAGCTGAGGCGTGCAGCTGAGAGCGAATTATGTACTCCAAAGCTGCAAAATCTGTTCGTTTTCATGAATCTCATAAGTAGGCTTTCCTGATAGCCTTAGCGTATTCTATAGCAGAATATAAGAAAAACGAAAGAAATGGTAACCACTGCTACATCTTCAGCCATTGCTAACATGAAGAATCTTGAAGCTAAATTGCAACTCAAGAGGAAAAAGTTGAAAAGTTGACTGTTCTTGCAAGCGATTATGAAAATCAGGGTAAATTCGACACAAGACCAATGCATAGCGAAGCCCTCGGGCAGTCGGTCACAGAAGTAATATCACGTTCGATGTCGGCTCGCCATTTGAGGTTCGTGTTGTTTAGAATGCATGGAGAGGAACTTCCATGCGGAGAGGCAGTTAATCATTGGAGCTTTTGCATGCATGATTAGTTTTGAGAATTCCAGTGAAGTTGGAGAAGGAGTTATGGAAAGGAAGACGAACAGCACCGCAGTTCAAAATGAAAGCTGGTCCAAGTTGGGCAGAAGAACGGAAGTCGGCACGAATATCGGCTCTCGCCACGGAGAAGTTATCTCAGCCTGGCCGGGGGTACGAACTGGTTGAGTCTAAAGGACCGCTGAGGCTGAGCAAATAACGGCCACATCAAGACATATGTAAATGTATTACGCAATACGCTGTAAGTCTACAACGCATGATATAAGATTAGATGGGCGGCAGTAGACGGAGCAAGAGGTCGTCCATTCCCTGAGAGACACCGGGACTGACGCCCCGGCCCTCTATGAGCTATTGCCATTATGTCAGTATGATAGAGATTATAGATGTGTTGAGGAAAAATTAGAAATCATGGCTTTTCTGTAGGGATGACACTGCTTCGCACGTACAATTTACAGTAGGTTACTACTGAAGAGTCAAGAAGAGTACTTCAAACGCGAACATCCTCATCGCTAGCAAAAAAGGGGCTGCATGAATGGCACAGTTGCTTCCTACTCATCCATTAAATATGCGGTTCAACGTCAACTTCATAAGATGATGTAACCCATGCCATTCAATATACTACTACGGCACAATACAAACATGGTGGTACACAACGGCTGTATAGACAAAATCTGATTAAAGGTTCTTACCGTTATATAAATAGGAAAGTCAGTAGCCAGGTGAAGGTCCAACACAACCATTTACTGTATTAACTATGTACAAGAAAACCTCCTATGCAACGGAGATATATATATATATTGTATGTCCGCTGATACTTGGTTAACTAAGAGGCAGTTTCTTATGTGTCAGAGTTCGTTGTGAGTTCTTTATGAGTTCTATTCGAGTATGTATTCACTAGTGAGGTCTATCTTCCGTGCAGAATCGAATTTGGTAAAGCTATAGTGCTGAGTGGTGAAGGAATAATGTACAGTTCTTCTTATTTATGTACATCTTATATACCTAACTAATGAGAGTAAATTACAAGTGGTAAGCAACTAAGGCATAGTTCTTTGAAAAGGAGAGTAAGTGTAGCAATGCTCCAAGGAGTAGATAAGTAAGGCATTGCGTCTACGCAGTTGATGTTGGTCGTTCTTACATGGCATATGCTGAATATGTAGTTATGTATTAGACAGCTTCCGATAAGCACATAGACGATTTGGAAGTCGGTATGAGCAACTTCGTCGGATCTCATAAAATCGTCGGTTAAGTTATCGGTATATTTGCGAGGCTTGCCAGCTTCCACTGTTCAGTGGAAGGTTAGAGGTTCATTGTTCTTTTCTTGTATCAAAAACCTAGAAGACTTTCAAACTCCTTCAATATAAATATGACTGGGTGTCATCATATATTCTAAGATGTACGTGAACTTGCTTGACATAAATAAGGAACCGTGCAGATATAGCCGCAAATTTCACTGCAAAAATTCTTGTTAATTTGTACTGATTTTCATTTGTTTATGAGTTGCACCCCTTGAAAAGTATTCGGCAAATGAAACAGCTCTGTCAAAGATAGGCAAATGGAAAAAGAGATCTCAAAAAACAATCTGCAATGTTTTACGTTAGCCGTTAGATAGGCCTTCGGGACTTCAGTCTTCTGTGTCCACTTTGCTTCCTTCCGATTTCCTATTCCTTCTGATATTACTTTCGACTTTTTTCCATCTTCTTTCTCAATTTACTGTACCCATGCGCGTTGATCCTGTGCGGGAACACCTTCGGGCATGGGTTTGCCGAAACTATCGACATACTATACGTTCCTTCCTTTTTCTCTCTTAGAAAAGCTTAGTACTTATTTAGGGAGGCTTAAACTAACTTATACTACTACTACTACTACTACTACAAAAACGCTTTTGATAAATCGGTCAGTTCTGAACGCAGTCACAGTAAGCAAAAAAGAAAATAATAAGATAATTCAACAGATCCAGTAGGTAAATGTGTAATAAAAAATCATAAAGACCGAAGTGAAAATTATTGAGAAAATGGATGCAAACGCGAATTTAACAAATACAGATAAAGTGTGAGTTGGAAACATTGAGGAGCATTACGAATTGAATGTCCCTCCGAATCGAGAGGCGAAACAAAACGTACTAACAGGAAAGAAATCCCCAGGAACAAAATACTGAATCCTGTGTGGTCACATGAGATGGCTGTATTATGATCACAATGGAATAAGTACCAATAGATACAAGAAATCATTGCTTAATAATATATTGCAGTTTCTTTGCATCATCTGCAAGTGTTAGGTTGCACGAATTACTTGGCGTTATTTTAGTCGATACGAGTAAGGGTAGACGGAGTACGATACATCAGACGTAGTTCGCCATGGATTACGTGAAGTGCTCTAGTTTAGACGGAGGGGGTTATATTTGCATATCTGGATGAAGTCGAACTAAGAAAGGTAGTAATAGTGTAGCTTTGAAATAGCACATAATAGAAAATGAAGGTATTCATTAACAGTGGAATTTCCACGGGTTCCGCTAGTGTATACAGACAGTACGTTCAGTGCAGTCTGTGATGGCTTTTGGCAGAAGTAAGCTAATAACGTAGATATTCCGCTCGACAGGCCCGTTGCTGTCTACAGCCTTCCAGCCAGCGCCACTGCCTTTCAACCAGTCTTCGTACATCACAGTAAACAGAACTGCCTGAACACCAGCACACTGCAATATATATGTATTTTTTGCAATGCGATTCGCAGAAAACTTTCATCTAGTCGAATACAGTATTGCAATACATATGTGCAGCCAGTCAGGCAATATTGCAATACATACGTGCAGCCAGTCAGGCAATATTGCAATACATACGTGCAGCCAGTCAGCCAGACTTCAGCCATGCGGGAAACTTGAGCAACATCGACGTAGCTAGTTGCTCCCTCCTTTCTATTAAACCTCCTTGATGCCGCTACTGAGCAGCTCTTGAGGCCACTACAAGGGCAGCCAAGGATTTTAGGGAAAACCCACGATTTAGAGAAAAAATAATGCTCTGGCAGCCCAGCGTGCCACATGGCAGATACATTTACACGCTGAGAACTCCACATCTCAGCGGTGCTGAAAACCTCATATCCCAGCAGTGCTGAAAACTCCACATCCCAGCGGTGCTGAAAACTCCACATCCCAGCGGTGCTGAAAACTCCACATCCCAGCGGTGCTGAGAACTCCACATCCTAGCAGCGTTGAAAATCCCACATTTCAGCGGTGCTGAAAACTACACATCCCAGCGGTGCTGAAAACTCCACATCCCAGCGGTGCTGAAAACTCCACATGCCAGCGGTGCTGAAAACTCCACATCCTAGCGGTGCTGAAAATCCCACATCCCAGCGGATAAGCCGCGGGCTGTAATCATGAAATTAATAAAAATTATAAATAAACAAACACATGACTGAGCACTATTTACCGAGATTTTTCAATCACTATATGTATTAACTGGATACTGATTCTCAAGTTAATTGTACTTAAACTATATATACACTCAATAAGATATACGGATCGAAGGCCCCTATTAAACTTTCCGTGTGACCAAGCAGTGCGCTCAAGTTTTCAAATCACGTAACATTCCATGTTTCCTCTCATTTTATGTTGCTCCAAATGCGCTTGGAGAATGTATTCAAAATTTTATAACTGTTTTTCTAAGTACAGAAATTACATGGAAAGTCATCATCATCATCGTCACCTACGCCAGTATATTTTGCGCCCCCCCCCTCCCCTGGTTGGGAAGCAGTCCGCTGTGTCATGCAATTCTGATTTGTTATGTTCCACATTTCACCACAGTAGTTACATTGAGTAACTTCCTCATCAAGTGGATTGTCTTTTTGGCCCTCAGCGGATTTTCTAAGAGCTTGGGTATTAGTGTATCTCGAACAGACTTGCTTGATATTGCTTTTTTTTCTCTTTTTCTCCACCTCTCTGTTTCCGTTGACTGTTTGGATGCTAACGGTGAAGCCTTCCTTTGCTCAGCTGCCATGTTCTTGCTTCTCAGGTTTAGCCCCCTTAGTTTTCCTAGAAGATCAAGATCGACTTGTAGGGGCTGCTAATCAAAACTGTTATGAAACTTGTAGGTGCGTTTGGTTGTTTGTTCTGCCAGTAGATGTTGCCTATGGTGGGAGCGAAATCATAGATGGGAAGCGGAGGTGGAGGGTTGGAATTTTTGCCTTAGCAAGATATGTACGTGAGTAAAAACGGCGTATGACAAGGGAAAATAGAACAAAGGTCCATTTTGTCTCGAGCCAAAGTGGCATGTTATTCCCCATCGCTAATGCAATGGGAAAGCGATCCAAAAATCACTCGTTAAGCAGAATAAATGTCTATCTTTAAAAGCACAGAAGAGATATCAATAGTCTATTGCACTAAATGGACTCCCTCAAACAGAACGACAGGCCTACATTACAGCCCGGAGGAGGGTAAAATTCTTTGAATGTCAGCGCACGAAATAATGAATGTGCATCTGTGTAATTACACATGCATATCGTGGTTGTTGAGCACTTCAATTGGAGAAAACCTTATTAGATAGCATTACCTCCAACACATTTTTTTTCAGTTGTTCTGTTTTGCCTCGCAGTGCCCTTAAGCCCCACTTTCCCCTACTTATTAGATTAGTCTAATCGTTTCTTCACTTTTAATATAAATATATGACCCTTAAAGAATAAATTGTTCTCGCCGCAAAATCGCTTCATTTTCCCGTTGATATATTGTCTGATGATTGCTCTGAAAAACAAAATGATTGAAATAAACTGTTCGATTGTGCAATTGAAGACAGAAAGAAAAATCTCTGCAACAGCAAGTTTACATTTATCTTTTCAAAAGGCTGCCTTAATCAGGCTCTCCTGTAGATGCTTCTCTTTACAGGTAAATATATACTTAACGCTACGGAGACATCTCAGAGCGTAGTTTGGAACCACGATAAAAACCCTAAAACCTGTCCCGCGGTCGCAGTACTGAGGCAGGCAAATGCAAAGTTACTTTCATTCTACCCAACGACATTAAATAGTAAATGTTGCAGTTATAGTTTTCCTATATACAAGAAAGGTTACCTGTGTCAGGCGTACAAGAGGGTACAAATTTTTCACACAGAAAAGAAGCACGCGTTGCAAGCTCCCTCTGTATCTGACAGGCGTAAGGCGCACTCAAGGTTTTGAAGATTTTATGATTTAAAAGTACCAACAACCAAATAACAGTTTTCTCTGCTGAGACGGCCAATTAAAATTTTTCTTTTCTGGGAGACTAAGGCTATTATGAAAAATGTAAACCTTAAATGAAACATGCAAAAATCCTCGGCTTTGAGAAAACTGCAAAATTACTTATAATCTACCCTTCCATAATATAGAAAGTGGTAGAATTCTTTCAATTTATGAGCGCAAAAATCAGCAATATAGTGTGTTTCTTAAAATTAAAATGAAAAGGTAAAGTTTCGAAAGACGGAAATAATGGATAAAAATTCTGCATCGAAGAAGACTGTCGAGTTTAAAAAACTGTTGCACAGCCGCGGAACATAAAATTAGACTTGTCGCGGACAACCACTGCTCGAAGCATAGCACAATGTCCTGTGCCAACACTGACAAGCACTGGGCCCTCAGTTGAGAACAGACATTACACAATGACGAAGACAGTGGATACATAACCATACTGTCGCCAATACGTTCACGCTTTTGATTCACTACAGTTGCTGTAAAAATGGAGAACTTCTTCAGTGAAATAAGGGGAATAAATTTATAAGGCTTCCGCACTGAAAAAGATCGAACAAATTCACGAAACTTTTTCAATGGAGAAGACTGAACAAATTAACAATTAATGCCTACATCGGAAAATATAAACCCGCCAAAAAACAGCACTGAAATATACTCAATTAACTTATACGACTTCTCTTCAGCGGCAGACCGAACAAATTTACAAAACACTCCACACTGACGGAGATTATACAAATTATAAAAAATTCTGCTACAGCCAGACAGAAAAGACAAGCTTAATTAAGTGGCGCATAATAACAAAATACAATATAAATGCGTGCGGCTCAAGTCCAGTGTACACAAGAGTGGCACTGCACGAGGCCGACACGCACAGGAAGGACGACGCACTACCGCAGCCGGTGCGAGTTAATTACCAGCTGGCGAACGTGTTACAAACGCGCTCTCATTAATGCAATCAGATGACTTCCATAATGCAGACTTGCTGGTGCCCTGTGCATGGAGCTCATGCGGTGTATCTCGCTCCATTTAACCACGTAAAGTATATACTCACTCCAGTCAATTAAGGTCACTATAAGGTAATCAATTATCCGTAAAAGAACGGTGAGCTTAGAGGTGAAAATTCTGGGAACGGATAAACATCAAAATGCAGAAAAGGACAATAAAGATATAAAGTTTACGGAATCAGTAACAAGTGTTCTCGGTGTTCTTGAAAGTTTCAACTGAAACATGTTGCGCGACTGGCAGTGAGTAACACATAAGAGATAAATTTTGATAGATAAGGATATATTTCGGGGACTAGGGTATTAATTATTGATAAAAAGAATGCATTCTAAATGGGTATATGGCAATAACACGAGGGCAAAATAGTTCAGAAATATTGTTAAATCAAGATAATATTATTATCGTTCTCATTCAAAAAGCCAGGTTACAAAATTCACCAGCTTTAATTTGAGTATTTGGAACACAGCTGCTGTAGCCACAAAAATGGATGTCAAATTTATATTTTTTGTTGAACGAAGCCATTGCTTTCACAAACTTCATAGACTTTCAAACTTGGCATTCTTCTCACATGTCCAAGACAACCAAACGTATCCCAATACCTTCTCTAAAAAAAATATAAAAAGACTGTGTTCTCCCGGAAAATCCACGTTTTTAATTACCATTCATAAGCGCGTAACCAACTGCACAGTATAAAATGCGTTGTCGCGGTAGGTGAAGTAAAAGCTATGGTGGTTATGCACAGAACTTCGCAGGTGATGTAGTGCCAGCTCCACACAGTGTTACTCCAGAATTTTCGTAATGGTTACAACCTTAACTTTCCAATAGATTCATCAAAGATGAAGACACAATTCCGACTTCTCACAGGAATTATATTGCTTAAACCATGGTTTATGAAATATGCTGCTCGATAATTAGGTAAACGTCCATTTTTGGAGATAAGACATTAGTTCAAGGAAATATGTTCATCTTGCCGCTCATAAAATTCTACAAAACGCTATCATGTCGGTGGGTAACGAGTTGAAAAAGAACCCAATGCCATCATATCCGTCACATAACGGTTGAGTGTATAATTATATCACTGTCAGATCGCGAGCAATATCTTATAAAAAAATGTTAACTGACGAAGACTCTGGACGTAATGATATTCACTCTTGAAGAGCGGTGACAGCAGTTATTCAACTTCCCGAGGCTGGCGCCCCTTGGTTTGAGGTGGGCTCCGAGTCCCACCTACTTGAAATAGACACGCTCATATTTAAAGAATCAACTGACATTTGTAAGATCTTAACCTTATTGTTAAAAATAAGTATTGGCAATAGGAGTAAATAATAAATAAGGCATAAATTTTCATCCAAAAATTGCAAGCTATTTCCTGAAACGGCCATGACCCAGCGTGAGTAGTCTTCCTAAACACAGATTTCATTTTTAGAAATGCAACTGCACTACTAATAGCAGCCTGTCGCCTCCCAACCACCCCTTTTATACCCTCACCTTCACTCTTTCATCTGCTACAGAAGTGAGTATCGTTCACCTTGCGAACCAGTACCAACGAAAACATGTTATTATCGAAGCAAAACTCAACGAGCCGATGCGGTAGGGCTAAGCCAGGATGAAGCCGGAACCAAAATATGGAATTGCTGAGCAAATTCGAAAAAACAGCCGCTGCTGCTGTAACGACAAAGACGCAAAAGAAAAGTTTTAATACAGCATATGGAACCGAACATCGTGCCGAATAAACATGATTCATTTGTGAAAATAATACAAGAAACACCAGCGTGTATTTATCACCCGCGAACGAAGTGAGAGAGGTGGTAAATGTTTTCGTTGAAGACATAAGTATATATATATATATATATTTGTAAATATATACATACGCCTGTTCACCCAAACAGTGGTCGAAGGAGTTGAGCAATGTTCATATTTTTTTTGCAGGGAGTTTGGTGGGACCACCTAGATGTGACCCATACTAAAAAAATTAGGCCTAGCTGGCCATAAAATATTACGGCATTGAATTTGCCCCCACCGCGGGTGATGGTCTTACGCCACGAGGCGTTTTAGTTATATATTGATCTATTAATAGCAAAGCACTATGTATAACACTGACCAACCTACGTTTGATAATATATTTTGCTTCCCCTGACGAAAAAAAGTGAATGCTTCGCCTTTTTTATTTTTATATCAATTTTCTTCAAACGAGAACGAAAATGTTTATCTTTGAGGGCAAACCTCTGAAAAAAATGAGCGTTGATTAAACTATTGAGAATATTTTTACAGCAATGTGCTCTCAATGAAAAAAAATATTGCACATGTTGGATCATGAGAAAGATGATACAGAAATGAAAGGAAAAAGGCAATCAACAGGATAATCACAGGAGCATGCGTCAGCAATAGTGCACAGCATTATAAGGAAGAACTATTACGAGTAACTGTTGACAAGGTGAGGACACCAGTGTTACATCACTACAGGAGGAACAGCAAAATCTTTCATTAGCTAAGGGCCTGTCGGAAGTTTTTCAACGCTAGTATAATTTTTTCTTTCGGTTAATTAAATGCCTTGATGAGAGGAAATTTCGTTCATTTCCAACTCAACCCCCCGTACTGGAAGCAGGGCTTGTGTCAAGCTCTGCTTTTTCCAGGCAATGCATGGAAGCGATGTAAATCAGAATGGAATGAACTTGACGTCACAAATCCGTTGCCGTGCTTCCAGGAAGACTAGAGCCCCGAAAGTAGCTATAAGTAGTGCTTAAGGAAGTGGTAAATAAAGTCAGGTGAACACTGATGATGAACAAGTACGTGGGTTTATGACTAGTGTTTTTAGAATTAAAGACCAACAATGACGATATATAGCACTGGCAGTCTTTGATGTGTGAAAGTTCGCCTGTTCATATTATGGAAGCTAATGTACGATAATCCGCAGATTTGATTTTTTTGCCCTGAAATCGACACAAATTGTACGTTTAATTTACCGGTAATCAATACTTCGAGACTTGTCTAGCCTAGAATGTCAGACAAGTGCGCAAACTTCGACCAGATCAATCGAGTTTCAAATGCTGATCCTCAATCGGTAACTGCTGAGATTTTTTAATAAATCTCAATTTTGATCCATAAAACGGAGTTTTCAGCCAGCTCAAAGTAATCGGGTTACATTTTAATATTTGCAACACGATTCGAAAAAACAAATGCTCCTGCCTGATGTTTTGAACATGCCAGAAAAAAGTCTTATTTACGCCCTAACGTAGCTAAAATATATTCAGCTCCAGACTTGTTCTTATTAAAAAAAAACATTCAGAATCTGTCTGCTCAGTCAGCGGATCTCCTTGTTTCCCCTACACATCAGGGAGCAGCGCCCCCTGCATCAATGCAAGCGACCCTCGGGCGCAATATGCCCTAACTAATAAATGCCAGCAGTGTTAGGAGAGAGAAAGTGTAGTGCCGCCACCTGGCGGTCGCAAGATGAATTACCAAAGCAATATCTCAACTGCCCGTGCCAGTTACAAGGGGTTGCTGGGCGCCATTTTCTCATCCGGACCATGGATGAGAACATAAAATAATAACACAAAGGGAAGGGAACAGAGATCATCAGAGTTAGGACAGGTTTTTGGATGCCTGTCTCCGCTTCAATATAAAACGTAATATTCCATCCAAGATAGCAGTCACACTGAAGCAATGGCTTTTGTAAAACCACAATCCAGCTCTTAGAATATTGTCAGCTTATACATATATACACCATTTCGGATTAAAATCTACATTGCAAGTAATACAGTACAACTTGGACATGTTTTCAGCTCTCTGATAGAACATTGATACCTGGCCGGTTATAATACCTTATGCTTTCGTTCCCTTCTTAACAACAGAGACTCGTAGCAGTGATAGTAGACAATTTTCGACCCTGTGTTTCGTAAACTGCACTTATCGCAGTCTCAGTACTAATAACGAATTTCGCACGGGTAGTTGAAAGCTTGAATATCTGAACAATCTTAAAGACAATGGGCCGGAATGTCTCAAGACAATTCTATGCTAACACTTATGTGTGCTTGTCATACATTTATATAAATTTAATTTTCATAACATACTTCGAAATTTCAATACTGTTAAAAAGGTTAGGAGGCAGTACGTACACAGGAAACGGAGCAACAATAAAACTGCCACAAACTTTAACCCCCTCCCCCATTGCCAGTCCCCTGCTAAACTTCTTACAGCAACAGGAATTTCATTTCAGCTGTGCCACCAGTTAACTAGCTGGTTTTTCGTGACGACCGGGTACATTGACATTATAATAAATAACAATGTAAAACAACAACGAAGGACTTGAAACAACGCACAAGAACAATCACGGATACTACTACTGTTATTCCCGTTTGCGTTTTACCAATGCTCTAATTGCTTTAAACAATCGCCACAAATTTAAACATTTTGCACCCGTTAAACCAAACCTGTATAACAGTTAACCATTTTGCAAAACTACTTAAACGGTTACGCAAAACGTTTAAACTGTTCGGTCTGAAATTCTGGACTCCTGACCGTTGTGAGCTGCAGGCCCAACACGGTTATACAGGTTTGGTTTCAACGGGTGCAAGATGTTTAAATTTGTGGCGATTGTTTAAAGCAGTTATCGGTAAAACGTAAACAGGAAAAACCATAGTTTAATAAAGAACAATGCATGCCAGTAACAAAGGACATAAAACAACTCACAGGAACAAATCACAGGCAGTATTGTTTAATTAAATATTGTATGTAAGAAACAAAAGGCATCAAACAATGCTGATGAACAATCCACGGCGAGCAAGCCATTAAAAGATACTCCGAGTGCGGCCCGCGCTCCGGAATCAAACTTTAAAAAAACATCAAGTTGAAGGAGGCAGGCAGAGATAGCCGTAAGATGAAGCAAAAAAAAAAAAAAAAAAAAAAAAAAAAAAAAAAAAAAAAAAAAAAAAAGGAAAAAAAAAAAAAAAAAAAAAAAAAAAAAAAAACAAAANGATAATGAGCCAAAGACAAAACTTCTAGCAAAAATAATGAATGCAGGGCACAACAAAAACCGCAAAAAAAAAAAAAAAAAAAAAAAAAAAAAAAAAAAAAAAAAAAAAACAAGTCACGTCCAGGACAACTTTCAACAAATTGAAACAAATTCAACAAGGAAGTTTTTATGGCAAGACACAGAAGAGGTTCACGACGCAGCTTCGAATCTCAATGTCCCAAGACAACGACATATTGTTGGGGGAAAAGATAGCTCAATACCGAGATCCGATTCTTAGCAGCAGCAGAACCGAAGCAGAAAGATACGTGAACTACATCTTGAATGCGTCTGATATAGACCAGAGCTTTACCGTTATAAATATTTCTCCTAAGGAGTAGACATACGTGATCTACGCATCTTCATGCAAAGTAGAAGCAAACGCCCTACCTTTCTGAGTGTTTGCCACTCAATATTCACAAATGTTTATAAAACAGAAACGATGCAGTTTTCTTGCCTTCACAAATGTGTGTTAAAAGGGATAGATATAAATAAGCTTGGTTCATACCTATGAGTTATATGGGGCAGAGCAGGTATGCTATGACTTAATAATTATTTTTCACTGGGCCTCTTGGGTAAATAGAATTTACTCTTGCTTCATATTTTAATGAGAAACTGATGCCAATATTCTACCTATATAGCCAATCGTTATCAGAGCTATATGCAAATACTCTAACTCTTGAAACATAAGTTGAAGTAATTCACAAACAGAACTGCCTTCCGAAATGAAAATAAAATCAGGCGAACATCTCAGCGTAAACATCAAACACTGCATATTTACCAAAGGCTACCATGGAAAAGGAGGCGTTTTGATATTAACATGGGTCTATCTATATCACTTCCTAAGTCTTGTCCACGGAACAGACATCGTGATATAGTAAGATCTGCTTGGACTTCCAGTCTAAAGTTTGTTGTGATACTAGTATATTCAGCGCAAAATACAGACTGTTAAGCGCGACAAGTGTTAGCGAAAAGCAGGCATGACAACAGAAATGATCAGTTATGTACTACCGACTGCAAATAAAATTTTATTGTAATACTTGAATATTTGGTGCACAATCCGCAGAGTTTTAAAGAAGACAAGTGCGTCTCTAGGCGTGACCTCAGCAATTGCTTGTCATGAACTAGGAATCGCAAAGATTTCAAAGCGATAAAGTCCGCAAAGTCTTCAGAGTTTTAAGAGTGACAAAGAGAACTGCCTGTTGTGAACTACTGACCATTTTATCAAGGCAGTTCAGTAGTGGTCAAATTTCTCTATAGCGTTGGGTATTTCACAGATTTTGTTCTACCCATACTTAGCCCCGCCCACTACCTGTACATAGAGAAATTTCTGAAATACCCATAGAATTGGCACCGCTAGAGAGGAATTTCACCACAACCGAATTGTCTTGATAAAATAGTCAGACTAAATTTCAGAAAATCTTAACGTCTTCAGATTCGACCATCTTCGACCCTCCCATCTGATGAGCCGAGGTACAGCGAAACGCGTCGTGGGTAACAAAATTTCTAATTGTGCTTCTATTCGTTTCCTTCAATATTTGAAATAATGCCACCTCAAGACAATAAACTATAGAAATCGTAGATAAAATTCCAATGCAATACTTAAATATTCGGTGCAAAATCCGCAGAGTTTTACGCAAGGGTGTAGAGCCTTGGTGTGACAGAGCAACTGTCAACAATGAACTAAGCAGACCGCATAATGTGCAATGGACTCGTAAGTACTTAGAACTCACAGAGACTTTCTTAATATCTGCCGAGAAAAGTTTTGTCTAGCAAATTCCAGGAAGAGAATTGTATTGGTGTGAGGGCCGTGGGAGGCGTGGGACGGCGCTCGGGACCGGAATAGTTACTAAGAAAGAGCGGGAGGCTTGTATTTATTTGGTAAAACTAATACGCACGAATAGGCGAAGCACTATTCTCGGTTCCAAGAAGACATGGAAAAAGTTCAAGCGCAGATATACTAGGCCTAATAGAAAAGTCATGAAAAAGGGATACAAATGGTGATACTTTTTTCCTAACGGAAAAAATGGTACAAAAATGGTAAGAGGATATTAAGGGAAATACGAGTTAGTATTCCAGCGGGTGCAAGAAAACCTTTTAGTTGTTGCTCATTTTAATGTTATTTTGTACTATGTAACTTACACTTGGTCTATATATCGAAACATGATAATCAAAATTCCCAATGTTTATAAACATAAAGATATATACAGTACATATATATATATATATATATATATATATATATATATATATATATATATATATATATAAAGGACAATTCGTAGTTATACAGCGACACTGGTACGTTTATTCCGCTATTATAGCCCCTTGTAAGGTTACGAAGAGTAAGGACTGCTTTCGCTAACATTTTAAATGAACATTCTTTGAAAAATAGTACTTTGTAACGTTAGTAGCACCTAACCTTGCCTTTCTCAACCTTACACAGGCTAGCTGGTCTTTCTCCCGGGATGTAGCGGTGACTGTTTTCGTAGTGGCTCGAGACAGGCCCGTTTTCCGACTTCTCTGTCGGGAAACGAGGTTTTGAGTCCCTTAGATTATAAAATTTTGTGCATTAAGTCCACGGCTTTAGATTTCATTCATGAGAGTTTAAGGTGACATGACCTTCTTGCCTTATTGTCACTATGTCACCTTAGAAACGACAATCAGTACTATATAATAATTCACGTCGTGTTTTTATTTATTTATTTATAACTATATTTATATCTTTCCTGTCACGCTCTATGGGAATAAGATAGGAGAAAATTCAGGTGCCGAAGACGGTATCTTGGATACGGGGGTCNGGATACGGGGGTCGCACTTGGGCGCTCCAGGCAGAATGCTGAATTTTCATTAAAGAAGCCTCTGAACAGTAATAAGCACAGGAGACAGAGAGGGTTTTCCTGAGGTGCTAATTTTCTACCGTCATTTATAATGACGGCCCGGACCACTAGTAACGTATTATATACCGCTAACTCTCTGCTATTAGTGCTTTATAATAACGCGCCTTTACGGGTGCAGTGCATAAAGAGTTATGAACCAATGAGCCAGGGAAAGTGATAATTGCTGGCGATCTCGACTGCGGCAGCTTAGGAGGCAAGTTTCAATACCATTTCACAATGTATTACCGTTGTTACCGTAACAAAATTTGCCGTCGCCCTGGGAGCAGATATCACAAATTAGCTTGGGGCATGAATTTTGTTAGGGTTAAAAAAGACCAACTAGAGCCTACCAGGACACAAACAGCCCGCTAGGGCATGCACAATTACCCGTACAGAGAAAATGCGGAAACAAAGATGCACACGCTGTTCCCTATACTGCCAGGCTTCTGCTTGCGCTACAGCAGGATGCAACGATTGTTTAGCTACAGACTGTTTCATATAATTTCCTCAGGTTCATATAATTTTCTCAGGTTTATATAATTTCCTCAGGTTCATATAATTTTCTCAGGTTTATATAATTTTCTCTGGTTCATATAATTTCCTAAGGTTCATATAATTATTTCAGGTTCATATAATTTCCTCAGGTTTATATGAATTCCTCAGGTTCATATAATTTCCTAAGGTTGATATAATTTCCTCAGGTTCATATAATTTCCCCAGAGAAATTAATCTACGTCAGTTTAGTAGCTCATACATAATATTTTTTCGCCACGGCTAAAACGCCAAAGCAAGTGACCGCTTGATATATGAAAACTATATCACTACATTTATGTCCTGGGCGTCATTAAGTTTAATTTTTCAGGTGACAACTCCTAATACACGCCAATTTCGAAGCCCATTTGGTTTTCTCTCCAGCACCCTGCGCAGCGTAGGAACTTCTCTATTCTGGCAACATTATATGAAGATGCTCCTTTATAAATCAATTCCTCTTCCACCCGAAACACTGCATATCAACAACCACTGTTGGCAAGATAAGTTCTAGACGTTTCTGTGAGAATCCCATCTTGTTGCACTTTCAGAACTGCATAGTAGAAACATAGTTCTGGTACCATTATTTTAAAGACGTACTTCTGAATGGCATTGTTTTACACCTCCTAAGAATGTATAGCATTGAACTATTCATGAACGGTATTTTTCCATCTAAAAATGCACAACCAAATGCACTTTTCATGAACTGCATTTTCTCCACTTCCCAGAAATCAATATCAACTACTCTATTTACAAGCAGTATCTTTCATCCACTTCTTAGAAATGTATATCAACTACCCTATATATGAACCGCATCTTTCTTTACCTCTTAGAAATGAATATCAACTATCCTATTCATGAACTTCATTTTTCTCCACCTCCCAGTAATGTAAATCAAATATGCCATTCATGAACCGCATTTTTTCCACCTTGCAGAAGTGCATATCAACCACCCTTTTTTAAGCACCGCATCTTCCACCACCTCCAACGACTACATAACCCCAATCACTTCTATAACATTCATGTTCATCATTGCCCCGGCAGTAAGACAACAATCCCTCGCCCGTCATAACCAAGGGTGTCGACTCGCGCGGGCGCTATATACTACGCAGTAATAACACTGATCATTTCATCAGCCTTCACGAGGCGCGCTAATGAAGAAGTAATTCTGTCGTACGAGAGGATGATCTCATGGGAATTTCCAGGAAGGATGGGAACCTGAAATGTGCGACTTACACGCAGGCAATGAGCCTCTTGCTCGTCGTAAAGGCCAAGTTTACGACTGCGTCAGTGGTGATTGACGGACGTGCAGGCATCGGCGACGCGTCGGGAGGCTGCAGAGACGTGTGAACTTCTCGGAAGAAGAAGCAGGGCGACGTGTCTCAGTTGGAGCCAATTTAACGAGCGGGGTAACCATGGTAATTTTACGCATTATTACTTATATCTTTATTATTATTTATTATTTTTTTCATTACTGTTATTGGCTCAGGTCATCATGAAATAACTGTAAAAAAGGACTTCAGAGAAACCGCCGATTTCTCTGTTTTTCATTACAGATGTGCTCTCAAGAATATCTTACCATTTCCTTGCTTTGTTAACACATAACTTTCAAATTTTGTAGGATGAAAAATGCGTTCTCTTTCAAAACGTTATAGGTGTCGCCCCTAGCAGAATTCTGGGCCATCTCAGCAGTTTAAACAGCATATCAGCCTCTGGGACGGACAAAAATTAAGTTAAGGTAGCAACTCCAGCTTCCTAACTTGTGTTTGTATATTTTCAATAGAGCGTGAAAGGCAAACTATAAATGAATATACCAACAAAACAACAGAATAACATGGGCCAATAAACATACAGTTAAAAACATTAACAAATCCCTTATATCATAAAACGTTTTCCGGTAGCTCGCTTCCTCGCTTAGTTGGTTGATACGTTGGTTAGTTGGTCGGTCCGTGCTATTTGTGAAGCTTAAGTACGGGGGAGAGCATTTTCATGGATTTGATTTATATTTCATTCCACATTAAAAACTTTATGTACTCTAAGTTAATCATCATCAGTAAAACAGCGGATATTCTTGTGGCGCTAGTAGAACTATGATGATGACAGTAGAAAACGGGAGTTTTGTTGATGTATGATATATTCTCTGTTTTTTCTTCTTTCGTTGATACAGGTTTTTTTTTTTTGGAGGGGGGGGGTAAATAACTTTCGATTGCAATAATAGTATTCTATGTCAAAGATACCGAAAAGCAGTTCAGATTTTGAGAGACGCTAAACTGCATGCTAGTAAGGAATAACTTTTCGCCGTAAGTTAATGAACGCAAGGAAGGAATATGCTGATCACCAAAAGTGAAAGCAATGGCGTTCGCTTAGCTCAACTGATTATTAAAGTTGGCAATAGCAGGGCATTTTTCATAGCCAAATTAGTAAGGAGAGAATGGTTAATAAAGAAGGACCATCGCAAATAGTTTGCTGTCACCTTTCATGGCCGAGTACGTTTGTACAACTATAATTTTTGTTATTATAAGTGAAAATCAAGATATTTCGGCACCGTACATATCAATGAAACTAGCGGGACCCGGGAAAATTGCACGGTTAAATGCTGTTTTCACGTACTTTCGTGTGACAGAGATAGTGTTCCTGTAATTTAACCTTCTCCGTCTAATCTAACCCTTTCGATACTGACGGTACGTATATGTCCCGCATCAAAGTTTTGATTATTAAAACCAGCGCATTGTTTCTTTCCCTGGGAATTTGGACAACTTATTTAACAATGCGTCGGAAGTCAGTGGTAGTATTTTATCTACGACTGAACTAATCTGTAGGTGAGCTCAAGTTACTACAATGATAGCGTCTTCTATGAGACTCCTACAGAACCTCATAAAAGAGCAAAATTTCCGTAGCGAAAGGGCTAAAGTCCGCTTGACGAATCCCCGTCTACCTTAACACAACTTGTCTAGCGGACTCTAGCCTCTCTCACCTGTGAATCTTGAATACAACGGTACTTTTTGCATTTTTCTCCTATATAGTATTTATGCATGCCTTTACTACGCTCTATTTTCCACTGTTTACAGATAATTTAGCCGATCATCATCTTACGCGTTCCAATTTTTTGTCAGCATATCCGATTTTTTTGATGACTACGGGACCTGTTGCTATTGATCAGTAGCCAATGATTTTCCTGCTCTTTTTGACGCGATAGATATACAACAAACAGACTCAGCCAGTTTCTTAAGCAGCCTAACCTTCGGTTCTCAATGTAACATTGTATTTCCTGAATTAGACATCATACATTCATTGAAAGAATGCCTCAGAGCCGATATGTCCAACACTACCCGCTCCAATCTCTAGTAGCGTATCCTAAATACGTATCTGGCTGACCTTATTAAGATCGTCGAGCGCCACAAGCAATGCGATCAAAATTTGTTGTGGAAGAAATGAAAGGCGGTAGATGAGATACGAGTCAAACGATCTTCATGTCTTGGCTTTGAAAGTGACTGAATATTTTATCTCAAGAAGCGCTAAAAAAGACGGCTATGGTTGAACTTAGTTCTATTGAAAATTAGAATTTCTTTCAAATTGAAGTTCCTTCTAACTAATACCGAAAAGCGCCACGTACAATCATAGGGACGTACGGAGCTTCAAGCAGAATTATAATACAGACTAGAGTGCCCGCGCTGTCAAACAATGACAGCGAAAAATTTGTGATAATGCGTCTTCATCATTGATCATAATTTTCCTATAAATGCCAGGGCTGGGCAGCGCCAAGCTTTCTTTCGGAGAAATGCCGAAAAGCAATTTTTTTCCCACAGTCTACATTGTCTCCTAATAAATACTGAGCTCTGTAGCCAGGATACTGACGCTGTCATATAAGCTAGCACGGAAGTTTTAAGGTTGTTCGGTTGAAAGAAGAACCCAAATTGGAGAAAATTATGTGCTGCCAAGAAATCATAATGCTTCTCTCGCCTTCTGACAGTTGAAGAATATCTTGCCCCTTGCTGCGATATCATGCAGCCATAAGAATATCAAGGATGAAAGAAACCAAAGTAGAGTGTACGAATCATGATGCAACCGAATGCTTAGAGAAGCTCTATGTATCTGCGCTAAGTGAGCTGCAAAGTTAGAGAAGGAAGAACTACTTTGAGATACACGATTGCCATCATCTGCAACTTGGCCTACTTTCTACCCTTCAGTTTCCAATGACGCGAATAAAAATATGTTTCGAAGTATGGAAAAGTGATAAAAATCAGATTCCATAATCACGCTAAGAAAAGCTCAAAATAGATGCATTATTTCGATGTCGAGAACTGTTTCAAGCAAGAAGTGCATTGGGATCTAAAGGAAGAAGGATCCCACTTTCGCCATCTTCTAAATACAATCTGGTCATCGATCTCCATTTAAATGTAACCTAATTACAAAATCTGCAACCTGGCCTATTTTTCGCCTATCTATTTCTTTAAGAGGGGGAAACGAAACATACAAGTATACAGTATAAACATATGAACAAATAAACACACGACGGTATTTATTATATTGTTTATTTCATAAATAATAAAAAAGAGAATAGATTTACGTCACACATATTGACACAATTTAATAATCTACAATTGGCAGGAGTCTCCAATACGAAACGCTCAACAACATGGGATGTTTCATGCAATGTTCAAATAAAAATAACTAAATACGTAATTGACTAAACCACGAGATATCGTCAGTTATCACGCTCTAACGCAATAAAACAAATCACAAAACATAATGCACAAAAGCATACGGAGAGCTTGCGGTTTCGTCACGGTACTACTACTAGGAGCAAAAACACAGATCGCTTCCGCAGAGACAGAAAATACCGCATAATGAAACATTACAACTTCCAATAATGGATGCCCAAGAAGCCCACCGTAAAACAGAAACATCGGGTCATCCAAAGGACCAAACACAATTTCCGGGGTATTTATTCTCCATAAAAAATACGGTCCCATTTTCCGCATTTAACGGCAGACGTGACCGATGAACTCTTCCACACGCTCAGTATTTTTGCACTCGCCAAAAATTATAACCGTATCTGAGTGGTACTTGCGTGTGCCAAAACGCCAAGCGTTTATTTCCTATCAAAAATTACGGTGGCATCTCCAATAGACGGCCACCAAGAAGCGACTGTGATGAAACTCTCCCCAAAGGGTTTTCATTCTCACTCAAAATTACGACCGTATCTTACACTGATGTCATCAAGCAGCCAAAGACGCAATTTCCGAACGTTTATTCCCTGTCCAAAATCATGGTGGCCCCTCCACCAGTTATTTACGGACGTGCCATCAATGAATTTTTCCGAACATTTACTACCCATCAAATATGATGGTGGCATCTTCAGGCCCCATTCTTTGAACACGTGCACTGGAAGCCAAATTCCCAACATGCTTCAGGTTTCCAGGACGCGATATTGCAAGTGTTTATGAAAAAGTGCAAGAGGAACAAGAAGGCAAAAATGACACTTGGAAAGAAAATGATCTACTCCATGTACTCGACTTTTGTCAACAGCTGTCATCTATATACTTTCGTACAGACAAAAATGGCTCATGGAAATAACATCTTAAGACGAAGCCACACTGCGCAACCCCATGCTCAACTTATGAGCCGACGTTCAACTCGCCCGTTTTTCAACTTGAGCACTTTTCAGAGGTAGACTAGCCACCGACTTTCACGGGGGCTACTGGGGGTGATGTGTGAGCTGGACGTCCCCTTGCACGTACGATTGCAAAGCGTACTTAGCCCCGGCATATTTTACCTCTACCCGACCTAAGCCAACTACTACCAAATTTCAAACTCAGCGGACAGGATGCAAAATAATCATCATTCTCTGCCCGGCGTAGTGATGTAAAATCAAATAGAATTTCGTTCTTTGATAATGTCCGACCTTCAGCTCGCGAAAGAATCGCGGTATGAGTGGAAGTTATTAAGTTAGTTTACTACTCAAGCTTAGGGAAAAGGCAGCTAAGAAAGTGAGCGTGATCGTCTTCGTAATGCATTAACCCTATCATCGACCACACCATATATATGGTATGGTCTATGACCCTTTATATATCGAGATCTTTTTAAAAAAAAACTTTCTTCAAGTTTGCTAGTGTTCTTGTGTACTTGACAGCAAATAAGGCCGCAATTTTAAGTTAGATGGACAAAATATAATAAAATGTAAGGTGCTTCCACAAACTATATTTTTAAATATATTTATGAAAAAACAGATCAGGTTTAACGAGCGACGTTAAAAATATATATCAAAAATAAATTAAGCTATAATATAAATAATGCATCTTTGATCAAACGACCCTGACGAATACCTTAAACACGAAGAATAAAGGACAGCTACAGCCCAACAAATTTCAATGCTCCGGCGTTCACTCTGAATCACTAAAGAGAATATCAGTTTCATATAAAATGCCGCACAGGTTGTACATAACAGCTTGGATTTGTAAAATAAACACTGTATGTAAGTTCAATATGATACCACATATTTTCTTAACAAACTGTAAATCTTTTAGTATTCATACTGTTAAGAGCAATTTCAGATAAAGTGAAAGAAATTTCGTGAAAGCCCTACTCCCAAAATGGCGTTATATTCGACAGAACGATTAATTGACACCAATGCAAAGACAAGAATATTATGTTTTCGTCGTGTTTGCTTGTTTGTCTGTCACCAAGATAACTCAAAAAGTTACGAACTAATTTTGACGAAATTTACAGGGACTGTTAGGTATGTTAGGAGGAACAGATGATTAACTTTTGGCTTAGATACGTCCATCCGTTTGTTTGTTTGCCTCATTTTTGTCAATGCCATATCAGAAAAAGTTATAGATGGATTTTTATGAAATTAACATGAGTTGTTAGGTCTATAACAAAAAGTAGATGACCAAATGTTGGTAATAATCCGTTTGTTCGTTTGTCACTGTTTTTAAATTTATGCTTGTTAGCCAATAACTCAAAAAATAATTGATGCATCTTCATGAAAATTATAGGGGTTGTTACTAATGTTAACAGTCATAAATGATTGAATTTTGGTGTAGATCGGTTTGTTCGTTTGTATGTTTGACTCATGTTTGTTGTAACGTTTGTTAGTAGTATACCTCAAAAAGTTATGAACGGAACTTCAAGAAAATTGCACAAGCTGTTATTACTATCAAAGGCACAAATGATTTGATTTTGGAGTTTATACAAAGAAAATAATGGTTTCAGAGCCAATTTGAGTTTTTTGCTACCGTTGCCTCACTTGGGGGGGAAGTATGCGCTCTCGGAGAACTCTAGTTCTCACTAAGACCAAAATTTTCTCGAATCTCAGACAATCGGTGGAAACAAGTGATAATTAAACAACGAGCGGCAAATAATCCGCAGCAAATTTTAAACACCCAAAGAAGATCCCACAGTCACAGCGCATGACGAAATGAAATGCGAAACCCAGTACCAATATTCCTTAATTAAGTAGAAACTCCAAAGTATCCTCCCATATTCTAAACAAGCTACTAAAAAAACACCAGTTTATACAAGATTTTCAAATTTGCTAATGGTTGCATGAATTCCTCATTATCATTGCATAAATATTACTTATACCTGCCAATAACGAAAAATTACGTATTACAGTATAAGCAAACATCCAGAACTTAGCACCAGTTTAATAAATAAATAAATAACTAGAACGCCTCGTGGCGTCAGACCTTCACACGCGGAGGGGGCAAATCCAACTAAGTCATGTTTGATGACCAGCTAATCCAAGTTTCTCATATGGATGTTGTGTCCAACAAGGCTAGCTCCACACGGCCAGCCCCGTGCAGATCTCTTAATAATAATATAAGAAAAAATGGGAGGCCTCGTAGAGTGATTCAATTTGCCGCGGTGGAGGCAAATTTGAACCGGTGGAGGAAAATTCAACGCCGTAATTTTTTATAACCAGCGAGGACTAGTTTTTGGGCATGGGTCACATCTAGGTCAACCCACCAAACTCCCTACAAAAAATTATGAAGATTGCTCAACTCCTTCGACCACTTGTTGGGTGAACAGTAAATCAGATATGTACACAAATATATATACTTACATTTTCAATGAAAACATTATCACCTTTCTCACTTTGTTCACGGGTGATAACCAGCTTTTCATCTGCAAACGGCTGCACTTGACAGCACCAATATCACTAACAGCACCAATCTTCCTAAAAACACAAATTTAGTGCAACAACTCAAATGTTCAGCAGCAAATCAACACAACAACGGCGTCACATTCTCAAAGTAAGCCTGAGCGCCCAGTGCTCAGCATCACTGGTGCTATCTACAGTACTTCAAATTTCGCAGTACCGTAAGCGGCAACTGCATCAAAAGATAGCAAGGGCATTGAGAAATGTAGTGTACGGAGAAATCATCCATCTAAAGCCGATTCCCGCTGCCACAAGGCCAAAGCCGCGCCAGCGACCATTGCAGCAACATCCAAAGACATTTATTCGAATTTTGAACCATCATTTATTGATGTCGAAGAGAAAGTGAGCCGGCGAGCGTAGAGTTTCGGGGGAGTATCAGAGTAGACAATCCAAAGGAAAATTTGAGCGATTCTGCCATACACCACTATTATACAAACGGCATTGTAGCCATTGAAGTAGCTGGAACTTATTTCATCGCGTGTATCGTATTTTAGTACTTCTTTTGCACGTACTTATGATGCCGTTAGAGATTAATTTATGATATACATATAAATTGAAGAAAGGAAACGAGTGTACAGAGTGACCCCCACAAAAAAAAAAAAAAAAAAATCACACTTTGGTGAACTGGAAAAGCAATAATTACTGAATGCTTAATCAGAAACAAAAAGGTGAAGAGTGATGAATGAACATTACGTTCTCTATGTAGAACATTATCATGTACTCCACTCGTATTCGAGAATCTGATAGCAAAAATTCGAAAAACACACGTGTGTTGAGTAATATCAATACCAGTTTATAGAAATGAGTGGTAGTATTATTCTCCTAGTTTAAGCCTCACTACCCACAGGGTACCTACACTGTGATCCAAAGAGAGAAAAAGGAAGGGACATAAAAAAAATGTCCAGAAAGAAAAGTGGTGAAACCGATATATGAGTCAATGCGCATAGGATCAGCAAGTTGGTAGAGAAGAGGAAGAACAGAACAGAGCATCATCAGTCGGAAGATTGAAGGAAGCAAAGTGGGCACGAAAGACAGACGTCCCGAAGGCCTAGTTAATGGCTAAGGTAACCTATACAATCCCCCTGGGGGCGCTGCTCCCCATAACACAGGATGGGTGAATCTAACTAACTTAACCCCATGGCCCATCCTACGCCCCCTGAGGGGAGTTTATAAAAATTTTGGGGGTAACATACTCCTTACAGAGAGGCTATTGCAGAGAATAAAACCGAAATGCTTCATCTAAAAACACTGCAATTTTGACTCTACTGTAAAAACGCTTGTTCTTCTCGATCACAAACTAAGCTCTACAAAACTATGTTATTGTCTTCTACAACTATAAACAGTTCAGAATATAAAGTTAGTGTAATTGCTTCCATTAATTTTCGAGCACAATATTTGAATAGATAAGTGTCAAACGAGATGCAATTTTAAGTTCAGAGTCTTGGAACTAGAGTCTCGTAAAACATACAAACCGTAGAAGATACAACCTCATGCGACAAGACTCCGACAGGTATTTGAGCCCTGTAGAGACACTGCCCGTAATTCACACCATACTGTTGCCCATAAGTCCTCGGCCCTACTCCACTGCAGCATCTTGTAACATTATTTTTACTGGACACCTGACCCTGTTATAAATCTTAAACTTGGGCACTTGCGGAAATTCACAGCCCGCATCATTTCACATCACGCAACAGCACTTTGACATGCACTGAGCCCTCAACCAAGAATGGACACAGCTCAGGAGCCCGGAGTTCGGACACACACCTACACACACAGAACAGTTGCCAATACAGCTTCGCTTTCATTTTGTAACAGCAGGCAGTAAAAAATTACAGTGACGTCCGCTACAAAACAACGACCTAGCTACTTGACAGATGTACAGTAGATTATTAATTAGATTATTTCATTAGCAACTAGACGGCGACATTTATAACCTAGGGGAATTGCCGAATTAACTCTATTTCCGAACAAACAGTTATTATTTAATGGGATAATTATCTTCACCTATCAAATATAACTGTTTGTTCGGAAATAGAATTTGTTCGGCAATTGGGTAATTCAAGGTGTTTTATATTTATTCAACCACCTGCAGCAAGATAATTCAATCCAATTACCAAGAATATGCATAGAAATTCATCAATCTTGAGTGCTCGATTGACAACTTTAGATTGAGCTTCGCTCGTTAATTGCAAACTAATTACACTTGAGACGACCTTAAACTCAGCGGAAATGAATTCCGGCTACCTGAAGCTAATTCTGCTGCGATATCAACGCTTGAAACTGGATTCAAAGTGGCGAAGCGAACACCTAAGATTCAAGTCCGAACAAGTTGAAGTTAATCTAGATCAGTGGTTCCCAAACTTTTTTGGACTAGCGCCCCCTTGGTAGCCATGTGTGATACCAACGCCCCCCGCCCAAGTTGGCAACTGCAATGAACATAGGAAGACGCACTTTTTGGTATGATTTGAATTGGAATGAAGGTTGAAGAGCAGTGT
>LQNS02278091.1:63011165-63023353 GCA_001587735.2 Parhyale hawaiensis | reverse complement strand
GTCGCCCCTTTTAGCCTCACCACCCTTCTTCTGCCCCTTTTGGCCTCACCGCCCCCCTGAAGCCCCTTTTTCCTCACCGCCCCCTCAGAATTCGCCAACGCCCCCAGGGGGGCGCTACCGCCCACTTTGGGAACCACTGATCTAGATTATATGGTAGACAAGAGATGGACCAACAGGCCCATTCCCAGGCACAAGTCGAGGTCCAGCTGCCGAGCTGTTGCCAACATGGCAATAAAAATCAAATATCTGGAAGGTAACTGCATTATTATTATTAAATCACACCATACTGGCGACGTAGGAACGGAGAAACTCCATGAGGTTAACAAACCCCCACGCAACCAGCCCAGCGGGTGAAGAAAACAAAAGAATGAAATAAAGAAAGAAGATCCGAGATCACAGAATAGCTCTGATGACGGTTTCAAATGCCCTCGTCCAAAATGAGAAACTCTTAACTCGCTTGTAGTACACACTACGGTAAATTATCCTTCAAGAGATGTCGGGGTTTCAGCTCTTTTTTGAAGTCGCATTCACTGTTTCAACATAAGCTCTTTTTTCTACTCATTATATGTGACGCAATAATTGACAAGGCGGGACTCAGGCATGGATTACACGGAAGGCGCCAGGAGTGCAATGATCATTTATCTTCATCAGGGGCCGGTACCAGGGAGCAACGTAAATGAGAGAGATGATTATCTGCGGACTGCGATGGCCAGGCCTGGGATATCCTGACTGAGGAGCATAATATTGTGAAATAAGGCGAAATTCGCCGTTTCGAGACACCAAAGAGTTAGCTGTTTCACTAAATAATAATACTGTTTGTTGGTTGCTGGCCTCCTTAACGGATTCGTCTAGCGATGATCATCTTGGTATTATATCTGAGAAATTTATTTTCTCAGCTGTAAAGGGGCCGTAACTCTGCACTGAAGACGTCGGAAATACCCATTAGCAGCCGCAGGATGCCGAATTTTTTTCTATTCAATATTTCTGCTTTATAAACATGTAGTTAGCTAATTATCAACATCTTAGTCGCTTGATTTCAACTTCCTATTGTAGAAGAATGACTTGAAGAAAAGGGTTTAGACCAGCCAACCCTGACGCGCATACAATAAAACGAAAACGTCACCCTCAGGCTTAGCAGCTACTTAGGCCCTCAGAGCGTACACTAAATATTTAAATGCTCTTCTATGAATGACGTAATAGAATTAGGGAGCAGCTTCTGAGCACAGGGAAAGCTAGAGAGATGAGTGTGAAAAATATAATTAGCAGGTGCATCCATAATTGGGAATTTTATAAGAGTACAATCGAGACAAGGCAAGGGCCATTTATTTTTCATGAAGAACTAAAAATTCAGAGGTGAAAAATCATTCCGTAGCCCGTGCGCCACTCTGCGAATATGCTTACATTTGACAATATATCCTGAAGCCTATAACTGCTGCAAATACGGGAATTATTCGATGGCAGAACACTACAAACAAGTCTATGAATTTTTACTAAGTTCGCCAATGGATGGAAAGGATAATACCTAATACAAATGTATATTTGGCAACAAGTTTCCGAAGATTTCACGGATAGAACCGAGAAATGGACGGTCAGAAGCGATCACTAAAAATAATAATGTAATGCAGCTTCTACATTTTGCATTTTCACTGGTATAGTAACACACGGGTACCAGTGAGGTCTCTTTTTTCCCAATTATTTACGAGCGGGACTGCAAGGAAACGAAAGAAATTGCGATGGCAGCGATTATATGTATTATGGGTGTCAAAGATACCCTGGGGAACGTTGCTAGTATATTGCGATGTAAAGAGCTGCATTCTAAAAATGGCAAAGGGGAAAATTTCTGCAAATCATGCAAATTGCGAAGAGAGAAATTCTCGGAGTTGTGACGCGATTTCTGTCAACCGAGTGAATAAAATAATGGATAATTATAAAAATGCTAGCATATGGTCGGCTTTGCTGTTTTAATCTTGTGCTTATGAATTTGTTGAACCCGCCCACAACTTGCAGTTATGGACATCGGTTTCGTCTATTTGTTCGTTCAGTCGTCGGTCTGCCCGTTACGCGTTCAGTATATTACATAGGAGAAACAAGCGTATGTACAATAGGAGCTCGCAGGAAGAAAAGAAGTCAATTTTAAGTTTCTACTCCTCGTAGTGCGCAAATTTGCAACGTGGATTGAAATACAGATTCTGCAAAAACGAAGTTTACCACTGTGACGCAAATACAATGTTGTCGCACAATTTGCCAATAACTTTGTTTTCGCATTCCTGCCATATGAGAGGAAAGAGAAGGGTGGTATGACGTGTGTTGCTTCACCCCAGCGCCACACACAAATCCCGGCTACAGTCAGTTTGTGTTCTATCAAAGCTCGAACAGAGTAGACGTGTGTTGCGCTGGTTCACGGGCATCTACTTTCGTACCTTTCATTTATTTTGACACCATACCAAAAACCACCACGGCATCACAATGGGTTGGGAGAAACTTGCCGCTAAAGAAAGGACCCGGGCAGTCACCGCAGTGAAACAGGGAGTGCCGGTGAACCGCGTAAGTGTCGAACTGAATGTCAGCCGAATGTCCCTCTTCAAGCTTAAAAAATCAGCTGCCGCATTCCGTGCCTGGACCATACCGTCACGCAAAATGGGATGTGGGCGCAAGAGAAAAACAACTCCTTGTCAGTTCTGGCTGTAGTTTGTCTCTTGCGCCCACATCCCACTTTGCGTGGTGGTATGGTCCCGGCAAGGAGTTCGACAGCTGATTTTTTAAGCTAGTAGAGGGACATTCGACTGACATTCAGTTCGACAGTTAGGTGGTTCACCGGCACTTCCTGCTTGACTAGGGTGACGGCCCGAGTCCTTTCTTCAGTGGCAAGCTTTTCCCGACCCATTGTGATACCGTGGTGGCTTTTGGTACAGTGCCAAAATAAGCAAAAAAGTAGGAAAGTAAAGGCCCATAGACCAGAGCAACGTACGTTTACTCCGCTCGAGCTCTGATAGATCACAGACTGACTGTGAAGCGGGGACTTGTGTGTGGCGCTGGGGTGGAGCAAAATATCAAAACACGCCATACTACCCTTCTCTTTCCTCTCACATGGCGCAGAATGCAAAAATAAAGTTAATGGCGAATTATGTGATGACTTTATTTTTGCGGCCACTGTATATTTTCTCACTTCTAAGCCATGACTCGGGCCCGTCGTAAATAAAGAGCAAACTTCTCTACGACTTTCTACAGGTTCCTGGTTGTTGATTGCATTCTGCGCACAGTAGAATGTACAACGTCAGATTAATCAGTCTCTACCATCGTGAAACACTACATTATACATGAAACTTTCAGGTATAAAATGACGGAAGCAGACGCAGAGAAATATATATGACGGTCAACACTCTTAGGTGAAGTGTCCAAAATAGCTTCTGAATAGGAAAATCATGGAACGCTAATAGCCGACAATAAGTGATACAATACACAGCGGCGGTCGAGTATTTTGAAACAGCTTGCGTGTCACAGGCAACACACAGGCAGTTTGTCCCGTAATGGAACGCAGTGGTGGAGTGTGTTCCAAAACAGCCTTTGCATTAGAAACTTCTGGAACAGGAGCAGACCGGCAGTCTGTCATGCAGTGCCCCGTAGCGTGTGAACCCGAAACATCTCAGTTGGCCGGCAAGCCGGTTGAGCTAAAAGTGTCGGCCGAGCTACAAGAGCTCCAAACGTCGGCCATATTTTCTGACCTGCAGTCGTTAATCATGAGGACCTTGAGGCCAACTCGTAGCCATAGAAAAAGACGAAGCTTACGCAACTTCGGACAGTTCTTTGGGTAAGAGCGAAGTGCATTAGCAGATATGCCCCGTAAAAAATCGTGAATAGTTCGGATTACGGTCTTGGGCGTGAAAAAGTTGGCGAGAAGAAAGCGCGATTCATCGCCATAGAAATTCTCATGACACGACGGAAAAAGGCGACCGCAAAAACCCTGGTGGCGGTAAAGTATGCAGATGACGTCGGGAACAGAAGGCGTAAAATATGCCCTCTTGCTCAAACACGGAGTTGGACCTCAGGAGGACAAGACTGCTAGGCTCTCTAGCGTAATTAAATATGCAAAGTGCTTAATTAAGCTGACGTCAGAGCTAATAGAAGAAGAGTCCCACGACAGCAGCACATGGAGTTGCTGACATACTTCATTGTCTTTCTCAAGGATCATTACTGGAAGACAGAAACCGAGACAACCTGAACAGGAATACTGTTGATTAGTTCAACGGCTCCCAAGAGACTTAAGTCAGTAACCTTCGTGGCTTCCATATGGGTTCCAGGCGCACTTTTTTATACAACTAAAAATACTAGCTGATGCGCAGCAACTGTTATGAATGAAGCAACAGTGTCCCGTGTAAACACTGCAGCAAACAACACTAAGGGCCGAATCATACCAAAAGCAGTTCAGCGAGAAGCAGGCAGGCAAGCTGGCGGTTTTTGAGAAGCACTGAATGCATTGGAGCGCGCACACAGAACAGCGGCAGCGGCCTGCTCAACTGCCGCTGTTCGGTGTGCGCACTCCAATGCATTCCGTGCTTCTCAAAAATTGCCAGCCTGCCTGCCAGCTTCTCGCTGAACTGCTTTTGGTATGATTCGGCCCTAAGGCATGAGAGGAGCGAGAGACGCGGCAGTACATATACTGCAAGAAACTTACATGAACAAGCAAACAAATGCGCAGCAAATGATCATGCAGCGTGAAACGTAGCAGTATTGTATGAAAATACTACAAGCTGGAGAAACTTTGTAAAGAGTGTATACATCCTTAAAGTAATGCATTGTTAATGAAAATCAAATTGATCCTGAATCTAGGATTTCCTTTTTGTCATCACAAATATTGGGTCATTGTTCTTCATAACATTCCAAGCAGACCCAATTAGTTTCTTGGATATCCGTCTATAACTTTTGAAGTATATTCTGACAGAGAAACAAGCACTAAGACAAACACACACATACCGATGAACAAAGCATCACCAAAATTTGAACATTTGTGCCCTCAACCACCCCAAGAGTTTCTGCAAGTTTCATAAGTATCCAGTCATAACTTTTTGGATTATGTTGCTGAGAAACAGTACAACAAACTAACAGTCACATAGACAAACGGAAAAATAGAGTAACAAAAAATTGGTCAATGGCGCCTCGCAACGTTAACATTTTTTCTTAAAATTTCCAGCTAATTTAATAAAATCCGTTAAGATCTGGTAGTTGTACTGGTAAGGAAAAACAGGTAGCCAAGCAAACGATTAAATGGATCTTCAATAAATTTAATCCTCTCTACCTCCTAAGATACCTAACTATTCCTGCAAATTTCGTGAAGATACGTCCATAATTTGAGTTAACATGGTGACAGACAATCAAACCGGCAGATAGCTCAACTCCTACTAAAAACATAACCTCGTCGGCGGAGGTAACAAAAAATAAAGTGTACGGCTTGAGAACAGCACAACTGCAAGAGAGCATTGCCAACGAACGAAAAAAAAGAAACAAATGCACAGCGAGAGAACAACGGCGCTGCACTGAAAACATTAATGGAGACGAAGGTGAGAACTGCACCGGACGGCCGGTTCTGAGCGAGGTAATTTTTATGACGGAGGACGAGCGTGTTGCGGACGCTGCTAATGTAGCAGTGTTGTTAGTTGCAATGAAATCCTACGAGTTCAACGGCACGAAACAGGCGGCTGAACGAGACGTCCGGACTCGATTTAAGTGCAACAACGTTAGAGAAACGAAGAGTTATGCAGGTGCGTATTTTGACTAGGCGACCAGCTACAGTACTTTAGGTAGCTTCGATTCGTCTACTTAGATCGAGACAATGCAGCCGATGTGTTTCAAATTGCCTGGAACTTTAAGCTTGGACGTTGAACTTAGCACTTGAGATCGAATTTAAGACGTTAGACGCAAATCGACTACGCTTACGACGACCAAAAGCTCAAGTCTGTTCCGCAGGAATAATCTTCGATAAGAACAGAATTGGCATGAGAAATCATAGCTGCAGAGAACTGACAAGTAATCCATAACGAGTTACATGTTTAAAACCGCATGCCAGGAAATGACCTTAGAGGTCTTAGTTGTGAGGAGCAGAGATATACCAGAAGCAATCAAATTTATAATACAACGGGCTTTAGCAATTAGCAATAGCATAGAAAACTAAAAGAGAGTTTAATATTAAATAACAGTCGACGGAATTAAAATTTAACGTTTCGAGATGAAAAATCCCATCCTCAGAAGAAGAAAAAAAATTCTAGGTTACGATCAATATATAAAAATTTCTTTATTGTAATTCAGTAAGGGGAGCGGAGGTCCGGCCCCTACGCACGGCTCCGTCCATTTGCCTTTTAGACTTTACCCCAACAACACCTCCGCTCCCCTTACTGAATTACAATAAATAAATTTTTATATATTGATCGTAACCTAGAATTTTTTTTTTCTTCTGAGGATGGGATTTTTCATCTCGAAACGTTAAATTTTAATTCCGTCGACTGTTATTTAATATTAAACTAAAAGTATACTGACGATCAGAAGTATCAAACAGAGGCTTCAGCAATCGACAATAGTAATGAAAAGGGCAGGGACAACCATGCTAATGCCCGTGGAATTCAACAGGTGGCTTTAGAACTCACAGTTCTACAATATAGAGGAGGAATCTGTAGCTCAGTAAGAGAATGGAAGGTTCGACTTCAACCAGCAGCTGGGAATATGCCAGGTTTGCGGGACTGAGTAATAAATTGTAACTAAACTTAATAAAATAGAAAACAAACGCAAACAACTTGTTAAAGAAGCCTCAACGGCAGGGCTGGGAGGCGGTAGTAGACGGTCTGACATCTATAGACTCTACGTACCTAAACAAACCCATTAGTCCGCGACAAAATTAGACTGTCACAAGTTGAAATTATTAGTTTGATTCCGACTCCTGTTCCCAGGACAAGGCGGTGACCAACTCCGAATCTACGTACCCGGGAATTTCTGACATCGGCGGGCAACCCGGGAATACTTGCAACACCCAATGGGTGGAAGTTTAGGGCCAGGTTCGCCAGTCGGCTGAGCCTGGAATCAGGGTTACGGAGTCGGATGGCAAAAGTCCGACTCCGACTACTGGATCGAGCCAGCTTCCGACTCCAACTCCTTTGACCTCAAAACTGTCTGATTATTTTTCTTTACACATCGACCTATTTTCCCCGATCCCGACTCAGCAAAGCTAGTAGAAATGCAGCAAAGAAGTGGATCGGCCCAGAAGCCTGGGGCATCACAGGCACACGGTTGAAGGAAGCCTTTGAAGGGGCGCCACCGAAAGCATTTGCATGTCAGTTCCTTCAGAAGCAGAGCATTGCAAGCTAACAACGCCTGATTGAATACAGCAGGGACAGATCTGGGAACTGCCAAGAACATATCAAGTGTGGCACTTGAGGTAAAAGGAAATTCCCCATCAAATATTAAAAGCGTTGCAGTTGCCAAGAGAAAACCACCGTACAGTGTTACAACAATTGCAAAAATACAGGGCTGTGAATACAGATGAGATACGGGAATAAAGTGACTAGGAGACCGTAATGGTTTTGAAAGAAAATAATGATGGAAATGTTACGGTGCTCTAAGAAATGAAAGCGATAACATTATATTTAATAAAATAAATTGGAGCCTTCGCTTATGACTTCAGACGACAGTGAATGTAATACACACGAGAGCGATACTCGGTGCTCGCAGAGCCCACAGTCTGCAGCACAACAGAACCTCTAAGAGCAACAGAAGAACAGGCACTAAGCTTCGGAGAGATAGCACGCGAACATTCAACCGCACCGTAGCCATAACAGCACTCGCTTTTCCGGCGATGTAGAAGACCGTAAAAAAATGACGATGTAATGCATTTATGCATTCACCCGTATATCTATAAGGCAACTTTACAATTTTATACAACGACAGAAATATACCTAATGACTACTATGTACTATGCTTCTCCCTCACATTTCGATTACTAATTTAGGCAGGATTGGGACGGCGCATCTTTCTATTCACGAACGATCCTTATTCAGACACAAAGCTCTATTGTCTACGACCGTTTTTGTTAGTTTTGCGGCAGGGGTTTTTTGACGACCATACATTTGACTCGACGACTTCAGAGCACAATAGGAAGAAGAGACGCCTCATGCAGGCGCCGTAAAGCACGCTCAGCTTCCTGTTTTTGCTTCAGAGCCTCAGTGCACTCAAGAAAATATTATCGCTTCCCGAAAATAGTTTTGCAGTTGGGAAATTCCAGCCACGCGAGGGTATATCAGAGGCAGCGAGGGGGCGCGTCGCAGGAAGCAAGAGATGCCATGCCGGGACAGTCGCAACCTTGAAAATATTAAGGCTTTTTGTTCCTGATGTGGCAACGAGAAGACTGGGAACATTGACTAAGAAGTGGTATTTTAGAACAGGGAATGCATATGGAAAACAGAACGTTTGTAAACTGTAAACTTTTTAGAAGAGCGCAATAATAGCAATAGCTCTTAGAGGACCGGAGCGTGAGCCCCGGTTGTTCTTTGAGTATGGGCCTGTTAGTCGGTTTACTGCAGCTATCCAATCAGATCGAAAGCGATGGGAAATACATGGGAATTAATAATTGAAATGGCTTGTATACTTAGAACGGAAATAATAGCTTTATCGCCGAATTAACCACATCTGGACTATTTGCCTATAAATTTCAGTGAAAATTTCACAGAAAGTTAAACTTATGATGCTTATAGTGTCTGTAAATTTTCAAACGAGTAATCGTGCTGGTTCCAGAAAAATGATGTTTCTTTTTGTCAAATTTACTAATTTCACTGAGCGGCGGTAAAAGCTTTTTGACTAAAAAACAAAATGTTCACAGTTTTATATCACCAAAGAAGCAAAAATGAAGAACACACATGAGAAAAAAATGTATTAAATAAGAAATCATTAATCAAAAGTTTACAATGACTGAAAAAAGTCTCATATGCCAACATGACTCCCATAACGTTTAATGACTTCAATAATTCTTGAATTCATGCCGCCAGTTACTGTAGTTTCTTTATTGCAGAAGGTGGAACTGCCGTGGTCACAGTACGCTTGTCAATGAGGATTCAGGTTACTGTACAGCATAAATTTATACCGCATCCTGAACGTTCATAAAGATAAACTAACTTCCCTCATCTTCTTGGATTGTGAAACAGAAATCAAGTTGGCACGAATAATAAAACCCCCATCGCAGAATCAGGACCTACTACGACAATGAAGACAGAACGAGGGTCAACGTAGTATAGTCTTTGCCGTCACATTTAACGCCCGGGTACCCTATAGTAGCTACTTACAGTAGTAAACTTTTCAACTAAAGCCCGCTGCAGACGATAGTCTTTTGTCCTGCGTTTTAACTTCAGAGCGTTCGAATGCGTTACTGTGTCTGTGTAAACAACTAAAAGTGCACTGCTTTCGGAAACGACTTTCGCTAAAAATTTGAAAAGCCACAAGACACTGGACTTATGACACGAGCTAAACCAGAGAATAAAACGGTAAACATTTTATGGAAACTTATGGTAGACACACAGCCGTGTTTGCAAGGACAGTACGAAATATTCGAACGCGGGGAAGCGAAAACACAGGATAAAAGACTATAGTTTGCAGCGGGCTTAACCGTCACCAGAATATCGCACAAAAACAACGCCTATGCATCTAACACAAATGACGAACGTCACTGTTACGTAGCACAAATAGAAATGCACTCTTAAGTATAAATATATAATTAAAAACATCGTTAAAAGCGACGCCTAAGCTCATAAAACAAATGACGGCGCTTTCAAAAAGCCATTGCGATGGTGGCAGGCCCACAAAACATGACCATTTTCATTGAATCGAAGGCGACCATTGAGGCTTCAGCTCATTTGCCGTTCATTGAGAAGATCTTTGCATGCAAAAGACTTCCTGTACGGATGCCATAAACGATTGGAGGGACGAAAAAAGGACAAAATTGTCCTTCAAAATCTTCCAAGTTGACGGGGTGGGCGCTATCTTCGGAGAGCGTCTGGCAACGCTCGGTTTCTTGGAAAAGAATTCTTGAATTTCCAGAAGGGCTTGAAGGGATTCCTTCCTGTCAAGTATGAGCTGCATGTGCGGCCAAGCGTCGATATCCAGAAAGAAGTCGAGCATTTAAGAAAGCAAACGGAACTTGCAATAATGGAGTTACACAAAGCGGCCGCTGCCGTGGCCGTCTGCGTATAGACCCTGTTTAGTGGAAATAGAATATTGCTTGTGCAGAGGAAGGGAGGGAAAAGCGCTGTCTGCCGCCCATCTCTTACAGACTCTATTTAGAGTAAATAAAATATTGCCAACGCAAAGTAAAGAAGGGATAAGCGTAGTGCGATGGTCGTTTGTTGTAACCCTGTGTAGGGAGCCAGGGTCATCTAAGATACCGGGAATGAGGACATGACTGCCTCTGAAGAGGCCGTTGACACTAAACAGACAATTCCTCGCGTACAACGCACAGGTTTGCAACGAAGAGTAGTGGTCGTCTGTCACAAGTAGACACTTTTTAGTGGATCGAGTGATATCCATCGACGAGCGTTGTAAACTCACCAACGAGCGACTCCTGTATTGGTCGTTACTTCGTTACCGGAGCTCGAAATAAAAATACTTATTTACTCCGAATTTAGGCGCTCATGCGTTCATTTATATAATTTCCCCCATATTTCATAGGGATGCTTCTGAGTGGATATCTGCGTCACTGTAACCCGTGTTGCAACTGATCTTACCGGCTTTCGGGTTGCAATTGCAACACAGATATCAAGCGGCGGGGTCACCGGTGTAGCACAGGTAGCCCTGGAATAGTGATTACAACACGCCCCTACATTTGCGGTGCACTTATCGTGTCCTGCAGCCGATCTCTCCTGCATTGCATGCAGATGCTATCAATGAAAGTGGCTCTCTACCATCGCGGGCAACAATTATTCTACCTGGACTCGGTTGCTAACGATCATGGAGCTGTCGATCACGAGCATCACCCTGTTCCCGAAAGGATGATTGATATACGCACGTGCCGCTGCAGAAATTGTGAGGTTTTGTGTATCATACAGGAATGTGCTCTAAGCGAGCTCTAGTTTTAAGTTTAATTGATAACACGCCCCGTCGTACGCCTAATTCTAATAGGACTAGTGTAATTCTATAGTTATTTTCCTAGCCTAACTACAATGAGGAATATTAAACCAACCTGTCTGTGTAAAATTATGTTTTTTATACTATGTCTTTCACATCGCATGAACATTGACTTTCCACTAGTGCTAAGCTAGAGGCCAACCGTAAATTTTCTTCC
This sequence comes from Parhyale hawaiensis, assembly GCA_001587735.2. NCBI lineage: Eukaryota > Metazoa > Arthropoda > Malacostraca > Amphipoda > Hyalidae > Parhyale > Parhyale hawaiensis. The sequence goes on along the minus strand of LQNS02278091.1, from coordinate 63,012,045 downwards.
TATGTTAGCATTAAGAATGAATACACCAAGGCGCTGCTCACCAACTTGTTGAGCACAACATCCAAATCAGAAATAAAATGACATATTATTATTATCATCATCATACAATGCCATCACCTACTGGCATCACTTTGGAAATCACTAGAACAAATACAACGGACGCGGCGCTGTAGAGAGAGAGAGAGAGAAAAAAAAGTAACAACGTTGCTGCATCCAACATTGAAGAGAAATAATCACAGCAGAATGTCCAAAGCAGACGAAACTCTGCGGGGGACGGCACAGAGAGACACAAATGTTACATCTATGGGCAGAAAATGTCGCCAACCAGCACCCAAAAACAGTGGCTGTCTACGGCAGCGACAGTTAATCTAATTGTGGCGACCGCAAGCTGGTCAGAAATGAGATGAGCCACGGAGAAGTTGACGTGTGGCGAGAGCTTTGGGGTCTTACGCGGACAGCAAGCAGAGCTGGAGTTTGGTTACTTTGTCGGGCCGTTAGATTGGTGAATGTTCACTGAAAAAGTCGTATTCGTACGCTCATATACTTTTACATTCAATGGTTACCCAAGGAACTGAATTATCGTCCACTACTAGTAGCAGCTACTGCATAATTAGACTAGATTAGACAGGGGGCAGTAGACAGGCCAACAGGCCCATTCCCATAAAGTCGCCGGGACCTAGGCCCCAGCCATCTAGGTGTTATTGCCATTATGTCAGTATCACTTAGATGACCCAGGTAAAAAATAAGATAACAGGGGAATGTAGTAGTAGTAGTAGAAGTTTTACTAGCGCTTCAGTGGCACACTGCCTATATCGCGCCGAACTATTCCTGTGTTTAACCACAGGCTCGTGCGCCAACTAGGGCGCGTTTTAAATTGTCA
>LQNS02278091.1:62952499-62987416 GCA_001587735.2 Parhyale hawaiensis | reverse complement strand
CAGGTGCGCGCGTGGTAAGCATAGCCAGTGTGTACCTGCCGAGACTCGTTACCACAATATAGTTCTGCATCTAACTACTTGTCTCATTTGCCCTGCTAATAGAATATCCGTGATAAGAGAACCCACGTAATCACAAGTGTTGTGACCTGTGAAGTTATTGACGCAGAGGGTTACCTTGCTGATAGATTTTGACGATACCGTAAAAATAGCCAGGGTTGAAGTCTCCCACTATAGAATGAAAGATCGGTTGAGCTTGATCTTTGATCACTGCTCTGTTGACTTCGTTCACTTCAATTCTGCATTTGGCATTGGGGTAAATATTTTTTTTGAAAATAAACAAGACAGAATACAAAGACAAACTAGACCAGATTTTAATTAAATTACCAGAGCAAATTTAAACGCATTATAGTGCACCAGAGATATACATATTTCTCCGACAACTGGAACACTTCCGTTCTACGAATGTAGGTCAAATAAACGAACAATCTTTTCCAGAACGTCAATAAAACATGCAATCAAAATTCCTAATAGGTTACACGGTCAGTTGCTGGCAGCAATGCGGAGTCTGGAGCAATATCCGCACGAGCGGCCATGGCCCTGATGGCCGCAGCTGACGATGCAGTGCGCTTCCCATAACGGAGGATAGATTGGTTTGCTCCAAAAAACCGTTAAAAAAGGGGCATTTGAACTTGAAATTCGTTATACGTTGTTCAATAATTCTCTCTGGCCAAAAATTTTACAAAGGCTTCTACTTCGACCACGACATCAAGGACGCATTCGACTGGCAGGACATAATTAACCCTTTAACGAGCAAGAGACCATAAATGATGACTTCGATAATGCTATTCCTACGAACGCGTTTTTCAGTCACCCAATAAAGGGCTAGGATTCCATCGCTTGACTTGCCCGGAACTAGACACACGTGCGCTGGCTTTGACCTGTTGCACCAAGTTTCTGGCGTTGAGCTTCAATCGGTTACCTGGAGACTTTTAAAAATCCAGTCCTGCCTCCTGAAATGGATATCTCAGCCAACTCAATTGAAACAGGTAGCATTTGAAACTTAGAACACGTTTCAAAGTAGCTGAGTCTCAACTCCGGTCTGAGATTTAGGAGTAATCAACTCTTGAAATCTTAATTCAGCTGACCGGTCGAGTGCGACACAAATCTGCTGTGGAACAAGCGAATTTTGCGGGGCTTTCAAACTTTCTTTGAACTTCCCGGACCGTAGATTGTACAGTGCCGCGAGGATATGCCGATTTCAAGAATTGCATTTTTGTCATTTCGTTACGCTGAAGTATTAATAATAATAACAAAATTAAGATCAAGGAGTCTCCTAACTTTTCACCGACGCATAATTAAATACGTCTTTAAGACTAAATTCCTCAATTAAAGAAAACCAATTTAAAACATCATTATTTGGGTGCAATCGTACTCGCATCAGTACGTTTACCAAACGATTAACTTTGCGGAGTGTTGGCAAAGCCATTTCTACAGCTAGGCACCGGGTAGGGCTTGCGTCGACTACTCAACAAAAACTACAACGCCAATTGTATGCTCTTTTTCATACCAGTATAACGTCTGTATTGATGTAAATTATCTTCACCGAAGCTGCGCAGGAAAGTGAAAACGATTTCGTTAGGAGAAATGATTGATAAATGCAACTAGTAGTTTATATTGGTGGGAAAATAACGGCGCCGGTGTTGAAGAAAATTCCGGGTAGATTTAAACAGTAAAAAAGCGAATTACAAGTATACAAATACGATAAAATTATAGTGCTGGAATTGAAGGTATCTCCCGGAAAACAATAATTATTCCGGTTTAAAATCCGAGGTACTTTCCTTGTGGACAATGAAGACGTAATGTCGAAGAACTTTTATTCATTTGGAAAAGAAGACGAAAGGAATCACACAAATACATATTTTAGTACAAAATCCGAATCACTTACCTTGTGGACCAATATGGTGCCGGTGTCCGATTCAATGGAGAACGCGACACGTTGGTGCTGCCAGTGCTTGCTCTTGGACACAGACGGGGGTGCGACCGCCGTTGGGGGGACCCCCAGAACACCACCGCGATACCCGGCGGCCTGCGCCCTCAACATCGCTTCTTTACGAAGCGCCAGTGACTCCGGCAGAACTGGTCGCAGGGATGAGGAATGGATGGCCGTTTGAGGGATATTACCTCCGTCAGGGGCATGGAAGTGGGAGGAGTTGGAGGCAGGGATACCATCCCCACTGATGGCGTAATGAAGGACGCCCCAACGGCCTCCATCGCGGTCCCTCGCCGCCACCTGAGAGAGAAAAACGGCGCCCGTTAGTCAGGCGCCGGCACGGGCGCGACACAATTTCATGGCGAGGGGAAAATGGGAAAATAAGACAAAATTGACAACACAAAATATGAAAAGCTGTCCGCTGCTTGAGGGACGGAATTTGGGAAACGTGACTCGCGAGCACATAACTCGACGCTTCCGAAGCACAAGATTGGCATGTAGTTAAGATACTGAAAAAATACAAATAGTTTGTCCCACTTCAAAAAAAGCACTTTTTCGTTTTATGAGTAACGGAGTATTCAACAGTTTCACTTAGCAATGCATATAAAGGCTCCATGAAAAACCGTGTATAAATGTCGCAACGCGATGAAAAAAATGACGATAATTCAAAAATATTTTATTACATGCGCAGGTTAAAACTCTACGCTCTACAGGCAAACAAATACCTGCAGTCAGATGGAGTGAAACCTGAGAGTAGAAAAAGAAATTGCCCACAGAACGTTGCAGGTCAGTAGGCACAATACCTCATAACTAAAATTTAAATGGTTTAATATCTCAAATGTACATGGTTTCAGATCTGAAATTTAAATGTGTTCATATCTGAAAATTAATTGATTTAATATCTGAAATTCAAATGGTTTAAGATCTGAGCTTTAAATGATTTCAGATCTGATATTTAAAAGGTTCAAATCTGAAATTTAAATGGTTCAGATCTAAAATTTATTTCGCTCCAAATCTGTATTTAAATGGTTTCATGTCTCAAGTTTAACGGTTTCAGATCTGAAATTTGAATCTCTCCAAGGCAATTCGAGAGACTTCTGATGGTGAAATTTGCATTTAGTCAGGCGCATTCAGCAGGTTTCTATGGCACCGCGACGACAAACCATAAAAAATTCTTGGTTGCCCCACAAGCTGAAGTAGTAGAATAGATTTTGGGGCTGTAGAGTAGCCGAAAATTTTGCTAGGGAAAGCTACACATCCCTGGATGTTTCAGGGTGTTTTGGTAACCATAGACATTGTGCACCTGTACAATATACGGACATTTGACAGTTGATTTTAACAACAGGATGAGAAAAGTAATGTGTATTGCTATAGTTGCAAAGCCAGCACGCTTCACCGTTTACCAACGGTGATACCAGCGTTGGTGTGCCCAAGTAGCACGGCTATCGCGTGATCTGGTGCTCAGAGCACGTAAAGTCAACTTGACCGCGTCTCCAACTGGGAAACCCACACGCACTGGTTTATGCTGTAGATATAGGCTAACTGGCCCAGACGAATATACGGCTGCAGTCGATCAAAAATCGTTTAGAGCTACGATGCAAGTGGTGGAAGGCTCCACGCCAGTGTTCTGTACCCCTAGACCCTCTCCAATTCTGGTAAAGGTCCTTAAACCCACGGTAGTATACGCAGACCGGATGAGATCCTGCACGTGTTCGAAAGTTGTGAAGTGTCAGAAAAGTAACCTGTCTTATGTGACAGTGAGCAGCGAACCCAGTGGGGCCCCGTTGGTTACTTCAGCTATTGTCTGGCCCTGTCTTTGTGCTCCCTCGGTTTCTTTCCGGTTTCACATTTTTACTGCTGAGGTTACTTTTTCTGTCGCTTTAGCTTTCCTTTACCCATTCACGGTGATCTTGTATCGAAACGCCCGTTCGTTTGTTCCGCCTCTGTCTCAGTTCCTATACGTCAGTTTCCCTTTCTTCTCATGTAACAGCCTTATATCGAGCACGCGAGTTTAGAACCGTTAATTATACCTGTAGGGTTGGGTAAATATCCACGACACCTCATAAGTGGGTAGCCGAAGGTTTACAGCAGCTATAATTAGGTCTTCGGGAACGTTTCTTCTGCTCCTTGCCTTTGTTTTTCGGCCTCATTCTTGCGTTTCTTTCTGCCATTTCCCCTCCTTTCCTGCCTCGCAGTTTTCTCGTGCGCGTGGACCTTGTGGGGAAGCTCTTCCGTACGTGGGTTGCGCATGTCCGTCGTCATACTGCGTGTCCCTTCTTTCTCACTTTGTTGTTGAGGCCCGGGCTTGAAGTCCCGAATAATGAATACAATCCCGTACGCTTTGTTTCGGGTAGGGCGCTAATATGGATGAGTTTATAATCTTTATTTAAGTACAGTTTATTCTATTCACTCTTTGCATATAGTAGTTTCGTCGAAACACGTTGCATGGGAAATCCCGTGAAATTTGAAATTCACCAAATTTGTGACTATACCTTTATTGTACTGGAGAATTTTACGTTGTGGGCAAAGATGCCTCAGTAACTTGTATACGCTCCTTAGTTAGGCATTCTACGACATTGTACGGCGCATGCAGTGGTTTCCTGCGGACCCTGCCCTTCCTTTAGTTAGGTTATCTATATTGCCGATTTCCACCTCTCCAGTTCTCTTCCCTTTTATGTCCGCTTCATTGTATTTCCAGTTCCCTTTTCAGATGAATTTTAATTGGAACGTTTATATTTGTTGCAAATAGTTTAGTGGCCCACGATGATGTGTAAGTGATTTTGTTTAGCAGTTCTTCATCTGGAATAGCTAACTTGGAATAGATTTATTATACTGAACTAGGTACATGAGATTACTTCAAGTTTGTGTAAAAATACAGTTGGTAAATTTGTCTCACATAATATTGTAATATTGGATTTATAGCGATAATTCTCAAGGTTTTATGTATGTGCCACAAAGGAAAAAAAATATCAGCGTAAGACCACAACCAGTACTTCCGGACTTGTAAGTCATAGGTCGACTGTTCCCCCGATACGAAGAGTTGATTTTAATTTTCTGTTCCATTTATTTCATCTTGTGCAGTCAAACAAGAAAGCTTTCTGGAATAAACATAATCTGGGCGCAGTGTGTTTTTGACCGCGATTCCTTTACACGATATCAAGGATTAGCGCGTAACAAGGGGGGAGATCTTAAATAATTATGAGTTGAGAAAAACAAGAAATAACTCAAAGATGGATGATATGACGCAGTGATAAAGTGAAAAAGTACCAACTTACAGCTGAAAGTAAAAAAAAATAAACATAAGAAAAGTAAAACCGAACTTACTAAGCCACAAAACAACTCGATAAATTACGCTCATAAGTAGGAATACGGTAATTCGAGTCATAAGCACTTCAGGTATCTTAGAAATCTACGAATAAAGAATTGGAGAATAAAGTAACAAACATATAACGATTGCAAAACCTAACGAGCGATCAATCGGTGTATTGGAAGGGATATCGACATATCTGCAGAAAAGGACGATACGCTTGCACGATATGCCCATGGCCCAAATACAGATCGATTTGACTGGTTCCATTAGAACAATGCGGGCTGAAGCCATTAGCGAGGCGATATGGAGACACACAGAGAGCTCTACAACAATGGCGTAGAGGCACTTACATCACCAGGATTATCGGCACTTTAGTTTTCATCAGCAGCAGCAGATAACACAAAACCTCTACAACTGGAATATCGGGGCCAGTATTCTCAGGGTGGAGAAGGCGACCATTCCAGGGAAGAGTTCCAAGAGCCTGGAGCGGCCATCAGCGTCTTGCCAGGGAAACTATGGAGATATAAACACTGGAGTGTATGTCGTCGGGGTTGAAACAGAGTCTCTTTGTAGTAGGAAGACTTTCTGCCATGTTGGGCATTGGGGAACAGGAATCATACAAGAGAGGGAGTTCAATTACTGCCGTAAATGAAGGTTATACTGAAGCCTCAAGGAAATGATGTAACAACGTGAACCGTAGTTTATATAAGGACGGAAAGGTTACAGAATTATGCAACAATTTCACGCCTTCTTGGGCCAAAGCGTACAGTAAACGACGGAGAGCTGCTATAAATTGTTCAATAAATTACAAGTGTGCCTTGCTGACGAAAAATGAAGGCGAAGAAAGTTCATAGGCAGCTCTATGTTGTTCATGCGCGTGGTCGAGATTCTCTTCTTGGGCGACAATCGGACCATGGAATCTATCGAAGCGTACGGCTGCATTTTAGCGAAATTAGGGCCTCCTAATTTCAATCTGTTAAAGAACTGCAACGACGATTTGAGTCTCCGTCATCCAATAGAAAAAGAGGATGTTACCAATGAAAAAAAAAGGGATGTCACCAGTAATGTAGGATCAGCATCTGCAGAATCTTCTCAAGTACTTATTTCAGATTCAGCTTCAAACTTCAAATGAACCTCCCACTAGATCTTCATTTTATTCCACATATCAATAGAGAAGCGCCGCCTTCGGCAGATCAGTACAGTTATCATCATAACAGACTGTATATCGTAATATAATGCGTATCAATTTTCAAATTTGTCACCAACTATCGGCAATATAACCAGCACCTTATTCGTTGTTGGACTGGCTATATAGAAATTATTCTTCTACAACTCACTTCGATTTATTTTCAACAACATTGTAACTGTAAAATACCTTCAAACATGAAAATATGTATATACATAATCAGATGATAACAGACAAAAACAGATGAAAATGCATTGGTATTTATTCTAGTGTGTGATAAACGCATTAAAATAACTTCATAGGATTATTTTAGAGGTATTTCAGAAACCTTTGTTATAACAACCTCCGTAAAATTTCTCCTTTATATTTGCAGTATACTTGGTCCTCGAGCAACGAGTATGCTTAAAAAGATTCAACCACCACAACAGTCGTATCATTATTCAATACTGTCCCTCATTTTTACAAAAGGCCTCACGGCACTCACGCTAAAGCTGTTCGTACATACCCAAAGCTTAAACGTAGACGTTGGCGCATTATAAAACAACTTGTACTTTCTTTGACCGATCCCGATCCACGAGGTCCGACAGGCAGACCGTGTGCATCCAAGAGGTCAATTCTTCAAGTATCCTCGTACTTTAGTTAAGCCTCAACATACCACATAGCATGATAATGAGAAAATTCATACCATTATTTGTTATCTATGTCCAAGGTCAATGTAAATTTACACTTTCGTTCATTATCGAGAACGCATAGAACGCTCCTATTATAGTACAGGCTTGAACCTCCTACGGCCAACAAAGAATGGACAGAAGACATCTTCTTTCTCCGTAGCTGTCATATCCATTGGTGCAAAGAGACACAAAAGACGAAGCAACCGGGCGATTTTTAAGCAAACTTCATCGATTTCCGATGGCAACTGGAAAGCGTCGGTCGGCAGAAACAAGCACTTCTGTCTATCACCGATGCCGTGCTGAATATCTCTATGGACTGCCACATACACGCGGCCGCAAATGACACGGCCAGGGTATCGGCCAAAGTGTTGGTATTTGCAGAGCAAACAGCAGACGGCACTCACCTTGTGGCCCCAGATGACGACATGAAAAGGAAACTAATTGATGAGTTGAGTTAAAGGGTCTCGATGGGGATTATGGGGAAAGCTTGCAGACCCGGCATGCAAAAATGTCGGCAGGTTTTATACATATACGGAGTATCTTGCAGTTGAAATCTTGATATAATAGACATGGAGGCACTTCTCTAACCCTCCCGCAAAGATCTTAGGGAGAAACAAATGAGCTGCCGTCGAAGCCTATTGATAAATAATGGTAACAGTTATATGCCAGAGTACAGATTCAGTTCACTAAGTGTTTTATACCCTGATCAGCGTTGGCACTGAATTCAATGGCGGGATCCGTATTTTGGCCATGAAAATCTGCAAGCGCTCAAATCAGTCATTAATGGCTACTTGAGTGGTTTTTCGAAGCATCTGCTTAGGCGAAATGCGCGTATGTAATGGTCCATTTTGGTTCTACTTTTCTCATGACAAAGGGGAATGAAGCTTTAAGTTCTATAGCTACAATAGGCCGCTAACTGCTTCAGGTCGGGGTGTGTAAAAAGGAGAAAGAGATCATTAGATTGTTTCTTGTACACAATACCTTACGATAATTAATGGCAATACATGTATAAAGGCCGAGACTTGGTTGCTAGTACTGTATAAAGAAAAACTGGTAAGCCTTCTGGCGTAAGACCATCACCAGCGATGAAGGGGGGGGGGCACGCAGAACTGAAAGGGCTGAGTCAGGAGATACAAATTCAACGCCGACGTTTTTGATGGCTAGTTAACTCTGTTTTTTTTTTTTTGGCATTTTTCGCTTCTCAGTCAGCCCAGTTTTGAACCCACCTGACGTAGTGTAAAAGATTGAGATGATAACAACTCCTTTTTGGGTGGACAGACAAACGGACATACATCTTAAACGAAAACATTATCACTGCTCTTCGTTTCGGTCGCGGGTGATGACTAGTACTACCAACGTAAACATTGTCTTCTTTAGAAGACACCGCTACAGGCGGACCTCATAACACGAACAAGAGCGGACCGACGTGTTATGACGTAAGTTCATCCTTCCAGGTCTGCATTACAGAAAATTGACACTTGAGCGACAACTAGGTGAAAACTTTGTGTAACAATAAATTCAAGGTAATGAGAATCTTTCACATTATTTAATAAATCCACAAAATAGTAAATAGCGATGTGTATTTATTTGTTAATTAACTTGTCGTTATTTATCTGTCTATATTCTGTCACACTGTGAGAAAATACCGAGGTGAAATTAGGCAGGTTGCAGACGATGTCCAAGGTGCACGGCAACTGCACTTCTTGCATTGAAAAGGCTGAAATCAATGCCCTGAAGATATCTGAAACTTCCCTATGCACTCTTATGCATCCTGATTCTAAGTTTCTTCTCACAGATAATTTCGATGTATCAGGCATTCTTCCAGCTTTATTTCCATCGTCGGTGAAAATTTTTGCTACGGTAAAACAATGGACCTATATGATATCCTTGAGTATTCATGATACGTAATCGAAATTAATATTTTGAGGGATGCTTGACTGCCTAGAGAGCAATCAATTTTTTCCATATCAGAGAAAGAAAAGTAGGGTTTCACTGCTGTGCAGTTGTGAAGCCGTGAACGTTCATCTCTCTTGGCAGTGGTAAAACGAAAGTAAGATCAGTGAAGAAGAGCTATCACAAATTCTTCGCTGTCGTTTTTGACAGCGCGGGCACTCTAGTTTGAGTAATAAACAACACTGTTATCTCGCATATGTTGTTAATAACGTTTTTATTAGATAAAAGGTTCGGGAACAAGAGCCTAACTTTTTCCTGATTTAACAGTAAAATTATTCATTAAACGTGCTAATATAGAACAACAATCAATTTACCTACAAAATAGGTCTAGGAGCATACTACAGCATATCCTAAAATAGAGACGGTATCATAAGGGAACTGAACTAGTTTTGAGGAAGTCTGTTCGAGTTGCGAAGTCCGCCTGTACATCGTACTGCCTTCGACATAAATCTGATGCCAAGGTGTATATAAAAAGCAATAGATACTTTATTATTTTGAAAATTGAATTCTATGGAACACTAACTAAAAGAAATATGAGCTCAAGATGCAACACAGGTTCTGTGCAGGACCTGGCAGGCGAAAGATAAATAATACAATACAGAATGAATTTGAAATAACACAAGCGGTCATTAGCCAAATCAATCAAATAGCGGAATACATGTATTCCTGTATGCTTGCTGACCTCCAGCTACAGAGCCCTGCATTATCTGGCGGCTGACGACCATGGCTAGTTCAGTACAACAGAATTATTTTGCATTATTTTTTTTAGCAACCATGACGGAAACAAGCAGCCATGACCTAGCCTAATTCCCATAAGCCCGAGCTCGTGTTGCACAACATGTTGGTTTCCTAGCTCGCCCAATATTGGGGCACATTCTTTGGTTTCATTGTTTTGCCAGGCGACATCAAGAAGTCCGGTGGAGCTACGAAGCTCCAGAAGATCCCAGAACAACAGCGTAATATGTGAAGAATTTCTCACATTTCAAGTTGTTTTTTTACATTCAGTGATACAGATGAAAAGAAATGTTTTGTTGGCAGAACAAAGTAGCAGCGGTGTCACCGAAAATACTGTTCATCACTAGCTACTACTTTTCCCATCTTTCTGGCAGCATTTGAATTCCGTGACGGAAAGAGACACGCTTTCTAAGAATATCCACGAGTCGCGATTCATATATTGGCATCTTCATACGAAATGAAGTTCTATTCAGCCAGGCCACGTGTCATCGATCAGAACAAGTGATTATCGGATGGGGCAACGTCTGGTGATTAAGGCGGGTAGGGTAGAACTTCCCATTTAAGTGTTTCCAAGTCAATTTTTACCCGTCTTGCAACATGTGGCCAAACGTTGTCATATTGCAAAATCATTCTCTTGATTTTCTGCTCGTGCAGTAGCCGTTTTTTTCAATGCTCGGCTCAGCAGCATTAATCATAGTCGATAGTGAACTTCCGTGATGGTCACGTGCGGTTTGAGAAGTTCATATTAACCTACACTTAGCTGATCCAATAAAAATGCAGACCAGGGCTTCGGCACACCAAAGCGATCTTTATTATCGGTATTAAAATCTGCATTTTTGGCGCTTCTGGACAAATCTTTGCATGCTGTTTCTGATAGAGCATGGTCACGGCCAGTCTCAACAAGAATTCTGGGTGCTTCAGCTGCAGAATGAATTTCAACAAAGTCCAAAATTCCAGATGGTAACCACAACGAAAAATAAAGTTTTGTACTTCGGTAAAATGACAGAATTTCAAGCTTGCTTCTAGTACTTTTTTGAAGATGCATGGTCATGTGAAACCACACAATCGTAGTTCTAATAATGTCATCTGTTGAAAAACGCTGAGAACTTATATGGTAGCAGCGCCATCTCTTCGTCTACTGTACGTATTTCTCTCGCCACTCACTAACAGCTATTCTAATTTTGAGTGAAACAATCTTTAATTGCTGCAAGCCATATTTGTGTTAAAACAATTTACTTATTTTAGAATCATAGATTGGTTTCTGAATCAATATCTAAAACCTGAATCATGGTTCATAACCATGGGACAATCCAGTAGTGTCTAGAGAAAGAAGTATAGCTCATTGTTATAAAGCATGCTGCAGGTATTCACTATTAATTTCAAAAAATTATTCTATCGTTTAAAACAAGCATAGAATGTTTTAAGAGAGTAAAGATACTTGCGATCAATTGAAAGACTTTTTCACTCAATATTAGAGTTTCCATTAGCAAATGGTTTACATTTCCGCGCGCTATTCACGCATGTAAGATTTTCTATACTCATATTTGTCGTGTAATACCGGGGCTACAGTATACAGTTGCATGCTCAAATTGTAAACGGACGTTTATCTAGCAAGTCGTTCAACTAAAGTACTTTCCAGGGGTATCTTGGATATAGAGTTTCACGTACACGGCGTAATCGCTACTACGAGAGAGTTAACATCGGCTCATCAGTTGAGCGTGCACTTGCATATAAGTGTGACCCCTTCATGAGACACGGAAGAGAGAAACATTATGGCGCATTCCAGCTGGAACTTAGTGTAATGAAAGCGATTTGGCTGAAGCTACACTTGCTAATAAACGGTTTTGCACAATACAATCTCCTACATACAATCTGATACAATTTGTTACAACCAATCTATCGAAATTTATTATATTCGCAAACTTAAGCCAGTTTCTCCGCATACGATACCGAAGGCGTCCTTGATTGGTAAGATGAGGACGACTTAGTCAAAGCTCACTTTCTTAAATTACCGAGAAATTCGGAAATGAGCGTTGCCATCGTCCATCGGATCATGCGCAGGGGCTAATCCCAACCCTATTATATACGTCCAAGACAACTAAAAACCCTATTTTGCGGAAACTATCGAGTTTTATGCCATTTCAACGGTAATCACTTTGAGTTTTACGTAAGAAACTCGATCGACAGTGGCATACCAGCGCTTGTTGACAGAAGTTCCAATAAGTTGAAACTAATGAGCTGGCTTAGTTCACCCTGGCAGTGACAATGGATGAAGTCTTTACCATGTGCAACCTCTGGGAGTCTGTGTCTGAGTGTATCAAGAGTGTGATAGTAGCAACTTCGGAGGAACTAAGACCTAGTCTTCACCTAGTGTCTGAAAATGGGACTCCATTAACTGCCAACAACTAATCTAATCCCTTAACGATGAAACGAAGCCAAGATTGAGACGCGCTGCGTGGTACGCGTCGCGTTAATAATTCCTAGAAGTGAGAGAAGTAGGGCTCGGTCCAAACGACCCGGAAATATGCCGGCACACAATCACTTCTCGCAGACGAATTGCCGGTGTCACCATTTCTCTCGGCCTTTTATGAGCAATGCGATGCAACTTTGAGCGCAATTCACTGGTGACAAAATACGGGACATTTGTCTCGCGGGCAGGTTCCTCAGCCTCCCTCCTCAGCCAAAAGGGTACGGCGGCGTAGAGGGCGGGCCGAGGAATATGTGGTTCACACACTACTAAATTGACCTGGAACATCTGCGACTGCTTTTGAAAAGGATGGCCTAGAAAACAGGTTCCAAGCCGCTAGATGCGATGCGAAGTTTTGTTAGCATCGGGGGGGGGGGGCGGAGAATTTTGTTAAAAGTGGCCGGTAATATCCTACCAGTGTTCTAGTCTGTCCAAGATGTCAAAATGGCGTAAGAGGCCAAAAAATCCGTTAGGGATTTATAGTTAATTAGATGCTCTTCAAAACTAATGATGTGCTAAAAAATCGTCGGGATTTATAGAAATTCTTCAGAACTAATAATGTGCTTAAAAAATCATCAAGTGTTTCTACTTATGTTATCCTGAATACGTATTATCTATTTGTCTTTAATAGTATCAACCTAATTTTCAATAAATAGTATTATTATCAATATGCCACTTCCAACAAGATTGGGGCGAGGAGGGGGGATGGGGAGGCGTGGGTTTCAAGCTTTCGGGGAAGGAATCGCGAACGTAAAAACATTTGAAGGCACTGAAGTAGAATAAACAATTTAGGACCTGCACAGCTGCGATTAAAGTTAAGATGACGTAGAGAAGATAAGAAATCGACGGTCTGCCAAGTTCCCACAAGTGACCTTGAAGATGGGAAGAATAATATTGTGAAAAAGAATCATCTGAAATGAAAAAAAAAACTTTGTACACTTTGGAACTTTGACGATTTCAAGACGAACCAAAATGGCTCGGTGGCTCTGACGCTGCGAGCCAAACAACGTATTCTGCAAAATTAATGTCGGCTACTGTGAATAGTTTGGGAAGAACTATAACATAGGATAAAAAAGATTTGGGGTATTCACGACTGGTGCTGAAGCTCAGATGGAAGACCAAGTTTGACAAACGCAACGTACCAAAGAATACACGGACTAAATTGTCAAGGGTTAACATCAAAACTGAGCATAGTCGCGTAAAAATGGGCATTTGAAATAAAAAAGTCTTTGATCTTCAGAGCTATGTATGACCGGAGAGAATAACGAGAGGCGAGCTATTGCGTATAGAAATGTTATACGCCCAAGCCCTTCGGTAACATACGACAAGGGTGACCTGATAGATAGTTAAAAGGGGTGACGGGTCAACTCGAGGCCGTGCAACACGATAATGAATTGAACGAATTTGCTCAGCCCGTGTCTGACTACGTTGCTGTATCCATTTTAAACAGCATAAAAGCATAAACTCTCTTAAGCTCTAGTTCACTCTCAATTTAGAGAGATATCCGAAATTTTACGAGGGAAACCTGTAACAACACTAACTTGACGGCTAACAATTTAATAACTTTTTAATAGACACACAAGTGAGTTTGAAAGGTCTCAACAAGATATTCGGATGATTAACTGAGAGAACACGTTCATATGACTATTGCGAGAACCTGCATTAGAACATAACGTTCGTGAACGCAGTAACCAATGAAGATAAAAAAGGGGCAGCTGCGGTCCATATTCCAAGCAATGTTCAGTGCAAGAAATAAATCAGTTGATAAAAAGTGGCAGCTGTGATCCATTTTCAAAGCAATGTTCAGCGAAAGAAAACTTAGAAGTTACAGAGCTTGCTTGACAAACAGAAAAACAACTTAGCAGCTGTTGATTTATTCTGCAGCGGGTAAGCCAAATTGTCAGCTGCTAGGCCCAGCAGTTGTCAAGCTCTCAGTCGAAATGTCAACTTGTCAATCTGCCAGGCCAGCATGTCTGTCAACTGTGCTGACGCTACTGCGCTCTAATTTAACTACAGATGTTTGGAGAACCAAACAGAAAACTGCTTCGCACAAATCAGAACGCAAAAACGTCGGCGCAATTTCGCAGTCAATTTCAGCAGGAAGATGAGGTAATTAGGAGCGATCTAATAACAGCGAGGCTGCATCGCAGGTTGGGCATTCGTCGAAAAATTGAGTTCTGCAATTCAAGGTAGCAATCATCTTGTTTCGGGCAGTTCAAGCGCAGTTCCAGTCAGTCGGAGCGACGGTTCTGATTATGTAAGAGCTGCAGGGTGACACAAAAAACAAAAATGTAATTAAAAAACTACTCGCCCATCAAAAAGGAAAGAAAAACACTAGAAGCGGTATGCTATCACGTTATCACTCGTATAATAGATACCCCAACTATGGCGCATTATAAGACCTACAAGAGATATAAGCATCTGAGAACAATCTGGACTTGAAAACGGTCAACCTAATTAACGCCCGGTTCGATAGTGAGTTTTTTGCCACGAGTTCATGCTTCAAAAACACGTGACGTAGCTGCCTGTCCCAGAATTCTGTCGACACTAAAAGATTTGATAAACTGTTAGTCGTCAAGTGAGTTTCCTCGGCAAGTGTCATCAGTAAAACTTTTGCGTATCTTTTAAAAATCAGAACAAATAATAGTAGAACTCAAACGGCTAAACGCTACCCTGCTGTTGATGCAGGCACTACTACGCGTCAACACGATGTGAAGTTGAGCCTGTCAGAAACCAAATAAAATTGAAGATTATATTGTTCCACGTGGGTTTCACATTTTAACGTCTACAATTTTTTAGTTATGGAAATTACCCAATTGCCGAACTAACTCTATTTCCGAAAAAAACATTTGATTGGTGAAAATAATGATCCCATCAAATAATAACTGTTTGGAAATATAGTTACTTCGGAAATTGGGTAATTCCCTAATATCGTTTAATTGTGACGGGCTTTCTGTGTCGAAGGGTAAACCACTAATTGAATTTTTGGGAACCCCAAAAGGTGATTTAGAGTTTTAGCTTCTGAGACGGACCAGAATTTTGTTAAGGGGAGGATATAGCTGTTGACAGTAGGAGTCTTATGCCACTATTTCTGACTAGTATGGCCAGGCTAAGATAGTGCAAAGTTTCAGGGAGTACGACGTTCGTTTTGATAAACAAGTACTTTTTAGAGAAAGATATGAGGAAACAAGGATTGGTAAAAAACGGGGAAAAATGCATTACCAAAAATTATCTAAAAAGAAGGAATAAACGAACATCATCAGTGAGAAACCTGAAATAGAAAAAACTAGGACCAATTGCAGAAAAAAGTAACTTATGACTAAGTTAACCATTGTCAGACTGCAAAGACAATGAATTGAATAACGAAACGAAAAAATAGAAAAACAAAGAAAAAGTTACGGTAGGAAATAAATATTAAAATGAGAAAACGAACAAGATAAAGGAAACCCAAAGAAACTTGTGCGATAGGGAAAAGTAATACTGCACACCGTATGATGATAATAATAATAACAACAACAATAATTATCAAAATATGATATAAATTATTGGAATATATATAGAGAGTAGCTACAACGATGAAACTATCGGCAACTTCAATGCATGTCTGCACTGGTCTGACAATATTAGCTAAATATAATAACATATAAAAAATTAAGAAATCGATATGAATACTCATCAAAATATTGATAGATAAAATAATATAAACGAAATAGAGCTGAATAAGTAAAAAAAATACTGAGATTTTGTAATATAACAATAGCAAACAAGTTGATGACCTTAATAATCAATTTCATTAATCGAGTAGTACGGTCTAAGAACAAAATTTTCTTATTTTCAACAACTGTAGACACTATTTAGGGCAAAGCCCTACGTAACTACGTAGATTTTGCTTCGGGTACAGGTAAGTTTTTGCTCAAAATAGCCGTGAAGGTCGCGTGGCGATACGGTAAGCAAATGCAAAACATTTTCTTTTATCTCGGCGTAAGCAGAAAAACGCGCTCAGGAGGTTTATGGTAGATAATATTTGCCCATATAAGGAAACGGTATAGCACATAAAGCGACGGGGTCGCCTCGGAGCAAAGGAACTCTTTGCGGAGATATTTTGCTTCTTTCGCATGTGGGTGAAATCACAGATAGTAGTAGCTTCATTTAAACTTTTCTTTTAAAAGCAGTTGCAGCAGAAAAAAATTCCAGTTAATGGAATCAGAATTCCCAACATGAGAGATTTTAATTGACTAGGTACTTAGCGGCTGATTAAAAATCTTCCAGCCTTCTCCCGGCATTAGAAAAAAACTCTTCAAGACTCACAAAGGATCTTCCATCCTTTTATGGATATGGGAAATAAACTCAGTCACTAAGTTAATCCAAGCAGTGACTGGAACAACGATGTCAAACTTGAATCCTCGCAGAAATTGACGGGCCGCAGTATAGCACAATTTCACGCGACAACGCTGGCACGCTCCCCAACACAAGCAGAACCCGATACTGTTACCCATACAGCCTCGCCTTCATTGGCTACAACGGACTGCAGAGCGAGTTTGACCGCCAAGTGGATGGCAGTGAAGCACTTCAAACTTCCCCTTCCATCAGTAAGGTAAATTTTTCTCAGAGTATCCACAAAGCATTAATAATGTGACCCATACGTACATAGTCTCAGTCAGCGCGCAGCAATGTATCCTTTATGGCCCGATAAGGACGTCTAGGACTCCGCCGTACTAAGCAGGATAATATGAAGGCAACTTCAACAAAAATCTTGGCCACCTCGAAAGTTGAAATCGTAAATAAGCTTCTGAGGCGGCACAAAATTCTGCCATGGTAGTGTGGCTAATGCGGTGATGTTTTAAATTTAAACCAAGATGTTAATGTTATAGCCATATTGCCGCTCCTCTGAGGATCGAACTTAAGGTGTTAATCGCAAATTATTTACGCTTGATGCAGTCGAAAACTCAACTCAGTTCCGCTAAAAACTCACCATTGCTCCGCAGGATTGAACAAGTAGCCGTCTCAAGCCAGAAAGAATTAAGATTAGCGCCTAAAATTTAGTTTAAATTGTTGAGTCCAACCTAAAAATTGAAGTTTCGGATAAGTTAAAGCTAATCGGATTACCTAGGTCACAGTGTGCGAACCGACCCCGCATCAAAATTTCAAGCTCACCCTTGCATCCCCTCCCTATCAGTATTTTTAGCAGCCTCAGAAGCTAATTTCGGGTTTCAGGTTCTAGGGCGGCCCAGATTTCTATTAAGGGGATAGTTACCTTAAAGCATGGCCGCCCTAAGCTCCTCATAACGAATAAATATGAACGCGTAAGGTCAAAAGGGTACCGTAAATTGCACTACAGAAGCAGAGAATTAGGAGTCCAAGGACTATAATGGTATGCACTTACGGACGACTGCAGCGGTCGCTGCATGGAGCAGCAATGCTATAAGACCCATTACAGCATTACTGTACTAAGGCTGCGCTCCCAAACTAGTAGGTCTGCGTGCATTTGTAATTTGATGTAATGGGAGAGGCCTGCATTTGACAGCGCCATCAGAAGGAGTATATGCAATACGGTAGCAAAGAGACAGGTAAGTATTGTTATAGTATACCTTGATTTCTGCTGATATGATCATCAAACAAAGCGTACAGAAGCATACGCACGAGGTACAATACTCAGGAGATAAATTCCGCGATACATAGTTTGCCTTGATTTTAGCTGACACGGCCATAGTGCAAGATATGCACAAGGAAGTACACAGTAGCAGACAGGCAATTAAGTATTGTTATAGTTTACCTTGATCTAGCTTACATTGATACTGGAACAGGTATAGCAAGTATATAGGGTACGATACTATTACGTTATGGTACGATTTACGGTGACAATAGCCAACACGGTCATCATACAAGGCACACAAAAAAATACGAG
The DNA here is from genome assembly GCA_001587735.2 of Parhyale hawaiensis. Lineage (NCBI taxonomy): Eukaryota > Metazoa > Arthropoda > Malacostraca > Amphipoda > Hyalidae > Parhyale > Parhyale hawaiensis. The sequence goes on along the minus strand of LQNS02278091.1, from coordinate 62,969,199 downwards.
ATACGATGATACGGATGCTATTTAGTGAAGTTTTATATTTACTGAAGAAATTGGTCCTAATGTACATCTTTCAGCAAAATTGAAGAATTCCTTCGTTATTACAAGTTTGAAGTGAAATCGCTGGCGTGGCAATTGCTGTAGGATGTCCGTACCTATGACTCGCTCTCGTGTATCTAAAACTTCCATAATAATCCTGCATTGTTGCGTTGCATTCAAAGTCTAATAATTTTTTAAATCAGTGGTGTTGGCTTGCACCAGCGTGGTAAAATCCTTACCATCCGTAATAACGTAAATAAACAGGCAAGTTTTGTTTGCATTTATTACGTGAAAGGTCCACACAATGCCATGGCAGACAGATAAGTCTTGTTACCCTCTGCAATAGCGAAAAGACCGAGAGGTCGTCTAAGCAACAGTGGCGTGTGTGTCCGCAATGTCTGTTCGCTGCTCAATTAAGTTTGTGTCTAGAGGGCTTTGGCTCAGTGTCTGTCACATCTTTGTCAGGTGCGGTTGTGCTCTACTGCGGGCGGTGGTTTTCAGCGAGGACTCCGCTAGATTGTGTTGATCTCGGCAGGAAGGTCTGATTGTACATTTATTTTGTCAGCAGCACCAGCACAACATACGCCGTGTACCCAGCTGACAAAACCAACATTTCAATGGTCGTCTTAAACTTAATCGTTTTGAATACGACAGGTTCACTTAAAACACTCTTATTATTCATAACGCGGACAAATTAAATTTTCCAGTCACGTTGAAACAGCACTGTACCGTTGTTTTGAAACTTTTTTGAGCCTGACAAGGAGCATCATCGGATGTCCGTTGAGGTCAGCAGTAGCGAATATCAAGATCAAAAGTAAACAAATAAGACAGCCGCAATCTTATTCGTAGGTCACGGAAATTGCGTGCCGCCGTCCGGACGAAAAATAAGAGCAGAGCATTCACGGGCAACACAGTAATTCTCAGGACTGCGAACATTACGAGTTACAGCAAATAAAAGCATCGAATTTAAAGATCAAGGGGCGATGCGATTTGTTTATCGAGAATATAAAACAAAACGGAAAATAAAAAACGCTATACTAGCAGGCCACGCGGTAGTTTTACGCACCGTGGAATTCAAAAGTAACGATAAATAAAGGTAAATTATTAGCAAGCCACTCGGCAACTCTCAGCCCTGTGGCCACTAAGGAGTACGGAAAATAATAAAAAAAAATTCGCAGGTTTCGTGATATTTTTGCACCGTAGACATTTTAAGAGGAACGGAAAATAAGAGCCGAGTAGTCGCAGGTCAAGCGGAATTCGCTAATAAGGCAGTAGCTACGAGTTGTATTTTTGGTGGCTTAGCAGGAACCGCAGCACAAGTCATTAATCGTTTTCGTGGCACTTGGGAATTCGGGAACCTTGCAAAAGTCAGACGCTTGGATTTAATTAGAGAGATGAGCGACAGTGCAGTAATTCTGCAGGCCGGAGGTCGTGCTTGTGGGCTGCTGACGGCCGCTCCCGGCGGTGCACACGCGGCAATGAAACATAAAAATATATAAAAAGAAAAAGAGTGAAATATTTTTATATTGCTCCGAAGGAGAGCAGGGAAAGTCGACAGAAGTAAATAAAGATACAATAAAAGAGGGATTTTATTTTTCTACAGAAGTAAGAGGGGAAAAAGAAGGACAGCAATAAACGAATAAATAAAGACAGAAAGCAACGTCTTATAATTTTTCAACAGGAAGAAAGACAAAAGAAGTAAAAACAAAGCCACAACTAATGAAGGAACAAAATATCGTTTCAATTCTCTCCCCAGCTGAGGGTGAAAACAAAAGAAACAAAGAAGAAAAAGAAAGTACGACATACTGTATATATTGTACATATTTATAAAGGAGTGGCTGTGAACTCAAAAGTAAGCTACAATGTAATCAAACTGAAGTGTAGATATTTATCTTTTGATTTATTGATTCGTTTGTCTGTCTATTTTCTGTCACGCTTTAAGAAAATGGGTGGAAATTAAGCTTGGTTATACAGTTAGAACGGAAATGATAGCATTATTGCAGAACTGACCACATTTCGACGATTTGGCTACAAATTTCCGTGAAAATTTCACAGAAAGTTACAATTCTGATGCTTAAAGTGTCTGCAAATTTTCAAACGACCAATCGAGCTGGTTCTAGAAAAATTATGTTTTAAGTTAATTTGACAAATTTCCCTGAGTGGTGCTAATAGTTTTTGACTAAAAAAATGAATATTCACAATTTCATATCACCAAGGGAGCAAAAATGAGCACCAAAAATGAGAAAAATATACATTAACAAGAAATTATTAATCAAAAGTTTACAATGACTGAAAAAGTTTTATTTGCCAACACGACCTCCATGACATTTAATAGCTTCAATAATCCTTAAATCCATGCAGCCAATTAGTTTCTTTATTACAGGAGGTGGAACTGCCGTTGCTGCTGCTGCTGCAGCAACAGCATCCCACAAGATAGATTTTCAGTTGTACTGCCTTCCATCTGCGTAAATTTTTATATGCAGAAGGGCCCAGAAGTTTTCAATTGGGTTTAGATCAGGTGAGCTCGGTGGCCAAACCATCAGTTTCTCTCCATGGAACCCCAAAGAGTCCAGAAATGCTGTGGTAGTACGGGCAGAGTGAGAAGGCGCATTATCATACATCAAAAACATAAAAATCAAGTTTCGCAGCAGCGAAAGGGGTATGTCAGACAGCCATGAGACCAAGGCGTCCTTTAACATGTCACAGTATGATGCAGCTGTAAGCTTCACGCCATCAGGTACTCAAACCGGACCTACAAGTCGATCCCCTATGATACCAGCCCATATCCTAACACCACCTCCCTGTTGTTGAAGTTTTATGCGTTGATGATACTCACCTCCTGGTAACACCCAACTCTTACTCAACCCACCAGGTCCATCAAGGGTTGTCCGTGTCTCGTCGGTGAAAAGAACATAATTCATGTTGATCTTCATGAATTTCTCTGCCCAATCCCTGCTCAAAATTTTATGTCTTGGGGTCAGAGGGGGCAATTTCAGAGGGTATTTGACAGAAGCAATGGAGCAAAGGATGTCATTTCTTATAGATTTAGGCACTTCAGGAAGCCTTGTTTGTTTGTCCCGGCCTTTTACGTAGCTGACGAACCACATTTTTCATGTTTTTACCAGTAACAGTCCTTGAATGCCCAGCATCTGGCCGCTTTTTACGTGGTGAAGGGTCCTTCAGAAATCTTGTCACTGTGTCAATATGACGTCCTACTTTTCGGGCAATAACATCAGGAGAGGCGCCTCTAGCAGTTTCTACGATGATAATTTCTTTCTCCTCGTTAGAGCTTTTCCACGTCCCATTTTAGCGGAAGATACAAGAAGCTATTATTGTCGTTCACCTCAAAAAGAGAAAATATGCAAAGAGTTGTCAATCAGGAGACACATCAAAATATAAACAAACTCAACAGTGTTGCCATAAGATATCCCGATTTCCCTGCAAGTTTCATGAAAACTTGATGGCACAAAAATGAGATGCGGTCAATTTTGTGCTAAAGTTATTATTTCCGTTGTGAATGTAGGCTGTATTCTTCTTGCCGCGCTTCGTTGAAAACTGATGGGTAGAAAATAGACCAGGTTGCAGATAATGGCAAACGTATAATTGGCAATCTTATATTTGAATGCACTTCTTGCTTTACCATTGCTGAAATAGAATTAATGAAAATATAAACAAATTCTCTTAGCACTCTCATGCATGCTGATTTGTGCTCTTTTGTGAGTCTCGTCATAGCTAAACTTCAGCAGGTCTGCGTTCTAGTTCAAGCTCAATTTGAGTACACGATCAATGAAGCACAGGGTGAAATATTCTGTAGTGTACCTCAGGCTCGTAAAGAACACGAGCATTTCTTGGCAGCAAATACATTTTAAAAAAATTTTATTTCCTCCGTAACTGGATCAGCTTTTCACTTAAAAAAAACTAGATACGATATTGAGTATCTTGACACCAAGTTCTATTAAAATCAGGAGTAATGTACGACAGCGGGCTAAAAAAAATACTTTTCAACGTTTCACCAAAGGAAACATTTACATTGTTTCGCAGAATTCAGACCTAAAATGCTCATTTCTTATGTTCTTTTTCATTGATAGCTGCAGTGCGTCCTAGAAAAGTAAATTGTTAACAATAATATGATCACCGGAGAGGTATCATCACAATTTTTTTGACGTCATATCTGACGGCCGTCTACTCAAGAAAACATGTAAAGAAGAAAAAAGGACATAAACAAGCATTGAATATTTTTTTACACCTAAGTATATGAATGCATGGATGAAGCTTGTACTACGATTTCAATTAAAGAATAATTAACATGCACCAACTTACACAAAAATGAAGTTTTCCTAGTAGTAAAAAACAAAAGTCACATGCGCGCTTGCCGATGAAACCGAAAGTTCTCGCAGAAACATACAGCCCGCAGCATATCACAACCTTCACGACACAAGTTTAAGACAGAAGTGAGCTACGAACAGACATTCCTTGCGGGCCGCGAACTCCCGAGTAGAACCCCCACACCGTCGTCAACACAGCCCAGCTTTCGCTACGCTGCTACTATAATAATTAGGTAATTTGTAATTGTGATTAATGATATCATTAGCTCATCTTTGGCAGCTCAGAACAAATAACTCAATAATAAAACTTAATATTAACGAACAAGCGATCATCCATTACAACCGCACAATAAAAAAAAACATAGCAAATAAACAAACGAGTGATATAAAAAACAACGCTAATAATTTTATGCAAATGATACACTACCGTGTGATCTAAATGTGTGAAATGACTGTGCTGATGAAGAAAGATTAATTTTGAGATCGAAAAAATACGAAAGCAGCAATGACAGACGGATGACAATTTACCTTGATGCCAGCGGCGGCGTGCCCAATTCTCAATTTTTCCCGATCAAGTACAGCTCAATTTTAAATTTTCTCTGAGGGTGCAGCACCCGGTTCTCAAATTTCCCGGATGACATAGGGCCCAATTTCCAATTTCCCGAATGGATCAACGCCCAATACTAAATTTTTTCGGACTGCGTACCGACCGATTCTCAACTGTCGTCGATGGCGTACAACTAAATTCTCAATTTTTCTCGATAGCGTAGCGCCCGAGTATAAATTTTCCTTGATGTTGTAGCGCTTGATTCTAAATTTTCTCGATTGCATAGCGCCCAATTCTCGATTTTCCTTGATAGCGTAGCGCCTAATTCTCAATTTTCCCCAATGGTGTAGGACATAATTCTCAAACCGTCATCGCTGTCAGATGAATGTTAACGATACGCGATCATTACCACTTTAACACGGTTAATCGTTTAACCTTTCATCGTTCAAATGGGTCTTACATAGCATGCATTTGCAGGTAGTTACTGCAACTCCAACGAAAAAAAAATCAATTACTCTAACCATCTGGTCCTAAAGAGACCATGGGAGCAAATGCGTAAACCAAAATACATGTTGCCATTGCCAATGGACAGGAAGAAAACGAGAAAATAAGAAAACGAGAAATTATGCAGAATTCTCAAATTGAAAAAAAAATAATAATAATAATACTACAGCAGTCTGCTCCTCTCTAAGCGTTGCAGCAGGACTGTGCTGCTCAACAAAACAAGTAATATATGTAAAATAAGCCTATGTAGAAATATGTTTTTCATTATCAACATAACTCAGAAAAGCAGTGTTACAGCAGTGCACGTAACATATGATGCTTACCTGCAGGACCACTTTCGGCAGGTGTCGGTCATCCTCCTCGGTGATCTGCGTCTGGTAGAGGTCGCTAGAGAAGCGAGGGGGGAATTCGTTCACGTCCTCCACAGTGACCACCAGCGTGGCCACCGCCGTGCCGCCGTCCTCCGACCGGGCCACCAGCGGCACTGTGAACTATGGAGGGATAGGATGGAAATTACAGGATAAGTAAAGAGGGCAACAAATTACTTTTTTTTTCTGCTGGCGCAATCTTATAAGAACCTAAGTAACTACTTAATGATAATTTTAATAATTTTATTGAAATCAGCGTATACATTTAAAATCATTGCGTAAACAAAAATAGCGAAACGAGTATGACTTGGCATTATGTGCTACAAATGAAATCAAGCCCATTGCTAGTTAAGATTAACTATTTGGGCAAAAAACACTTTCACATTTATTTATATATAGTCAAAATACTATATGAAAAGATTCACAAACAGTCAACCTCAAGCTACCAGAATCCTAACACGAGTAGTACACAATTTGCAAGTTATTCAAACAAGGTCTAGGAGGCGCCACTCACGCCACTCGTCATTCACCAGCTCACAAAAAAAAAAAGAAGACGCACATAAAGTTCAGCCAGTGCCATTGGAAAATATTTGATTAGAGCAGTCCGCGGTGTTGAGTGACCGCACGACCGCTGCTGATAAGCGTTCACCAGAGCCGCGCAATCGCACGAAGCCCAACCCGTCGTCCAGCATAACACCCAAGTGCCGAGACCAGACACCTAAACTAGATCGTAAACAATATTTTTATTATTTAGGATAGCACTCTTCATCGCCTCTGTAACATAGAAGATCTAACATACGAATAAAAAAAAATGGGGGAAACAAAACACATAGACAAATGGCAAGAACCTTAGCAAGAGGGCGCCAATCTACAGGATCCACGCGCACGGGAATAGCTATCCCGGTCAAAGGAGAACAGAACAAGTACCCCTAACAGGGAAATGGAAAGTGAGAAGGAAGCAAAAGAGCTCGTATGATAGATTTCCCGACGGCCCAGCTACGGCTGCGGAAATGCACAGGGTCCCCTAGGGCCACCGCTCCCCATGCCGCAGAATGGGCGAACCTAACCAACCAAACTCGCCACTCAGTGCGTAAAGTCACCCTACTGTGCACAGAGCAAGTAACGTTTCAGGGCACTCTTGTATGTCCTGGCGTCAGTTAGGCTGCGGAGTGAAGCCGGTAAACTATTCCAAATCGAGACAGATTGATGATGGAATGAATCGAAACATTTGGAGTTATACACACGAGGACAATTTAGTAGCTGCTCACGCTTGGCTCGAGTGTCATGAGAGTGAACTATTTCATAACTGTGAAACTTGTCACAGAAGAACGAATTATAATCACTAATATAATACAAGAAAAACTTTACCCCTACGAAATATGTATAGATTTTAGTAACAGTAAACGCTAGCGATAACGGTCGTAGAGAAGAGACGAGCCTAACGCACTTTTCCTGTAAACGCTTGAGGCCCGTCTTTGAAGAAGCACCCCTTACACTGATGCCGTACACCATGTGGGGGTATACTAGGCTAAAGTATAGTCTTTTCAACGCAAATTCAGACACAAAAGTAGATAGCTTACGCAAAATGCCGGGTGCTCAAGAAACCTTATTTTCTACATGTTTCAAGTGGGATTGGAAATTAAGCTTATCATCAATGACAATTCCTAAGAATTTGGCGCAATTCACTGTATTCATTGGAACCCCTCGAACTATAAGCTCTCTATTAGACTCTTTTGATCGGTTTGAAAAAAACATGTATGACATTTTACAAATATTCAGTGATAACCTAATTGAGCAGAGCCATTCATCGATTTTCGCTAGCTCAACATTGGCGAGGTGTAGAAGCTTATCAAGGTTGTGACCCTTTCTACATACGGATGTGCCGTCAGCAAAATGAATAAAATGAAAGAGGTCTATACACCTGTGCATATCATTGATATAAATGAGGAAAAGTAGTGGACCCATTACGGAACCCTGAGGCCCACCAACAGTGACCGGGAGCAACGGAGAATCTGAGTCATCACAATTGACATACTGGGTTCGATTGGCTAAATAGGAGGCGAACCTGGCAAGTGGAACACCGCGGACTCCGTATGCCTCAAGCTTCCCCAATAAAATATCATGGTTCACGGTATCGAAAGCTTTTAAAAATCTAATAATATGCAGAGAAAGATTCGCAATTGAAATTTTGCTAGCATGTCAGGTATGATTTTCTTAATAGTCACACTAAAAATTCTTGTAGGAATGGCATGATAGGACTTGTCTGAAAAATTTCCCACACGACGTTCCGCAAGAAAAGCACTGATGAAGAACAAGAAACAGGATGCGATAGTTGAAAACGGGACGTGAAAGACGAAAACGGTCTCCAGATTTTGAATCGCAAGGTGGAACTGATAAAAATACAGCAGAAAGAATTCTAGCAACAAATCGCTTGTTCCCCGGTGTTATTATATATATTCTATTATATTGTTATTATTCTAATTATACAATTAGAGACTTAAATACTACATACATGGAAGAAAAAAAAAAAAAACGTACAGTTTTCAGTTTTCTTATTGAACTGCATTGTATTTAAATTTGTTTATCACAAAAGTGAAAGGACGATTTCAGCACTTACGGAATCAAGCGTCGTCGGAGATATAACTGTAATAAATAGATTATAAATGGAGTGAAGTGTGACATATTCAAAGTGGGTGCAGCTTGCTCAAAAGGGCCAGGCGCATTGCCAATTAGCATTAATCCATACCGATCAAGTGACTATAACACACACATATATATATATATATAGTAACTTCCATAATATTAATCCTACGAAAATGTATTTCAGCAGCCCGGTAATGAGCTGCATTGTCCCACAAACTCTAATAATCAATTGTTTCCAGTAGCAATGACATTGCACGAAATATCAAAAAAGCTTGACGCCAGATATGACGCGACCACGGTCGCTTCCCTGTGGCTCAGCGGTCGCAATTTCCGATTTCGTGCGATTGTCGCGGCAAGGAATTCGATCACACTTACAGTCGACAAGGAATCTTCCCATGCGAACTCTTAACATGTGAGGATTCATCAACTTTCAAAAAACATCGAATAATAAAATATTTATAGACGATATTTGAAAAAAATGTGCTGTCACCGATTATGCTAACGAAAAGATCCCATTTCAATGATAATATCAAATGTTAACTAATTCACTGAATAAGAAATTAGGGGCAGTACGAGAGATCTCAAGTTGATCTGTGGTTCTGTCTACTGCACTCGATCTTGACAAAACAAACTCACTGAAACTTCAGGTATACGACGAAACGTATACCTAGTTAGTGTACTGTACTTGGTGTATAGCTATGTGAGTGATGCTAAAAATATAACAGTGATGGATGAAAAGAAAGAGAGTAAAATAAACTGCGAGAGATAACGAACACGCGTAATTGAATTTCTATATGGCACAGACACCGCGGCACTTCAAAGTAGGCCGGGAGATACCGAGAGTGCATAACAAATTGAATTCTATTGTGACGCTCAACAATAGGCATACGGTTGACAGGATGGAAACCAAACCGAAGGTTTCTTGTGATGTCGAAGAGTAATGGATACGAAGTGTTAGTTCGGCACATGCAATAGAAATAGGAATAATCTTTTTGTTTACAGCAACACGAATTCTGAATTCTCCGCAAGATCAATACTCGGAGTTGGGGCTGCAACACACTACAGCAGAACGTGCCAGTTCAAGCGAAATGCGATCCAATAGAGCAGCGTGAACTACAACGAGAGCGTAAATTGGAATCATATGTATTAGTTCATCTAATTCACTATGACTTCGCTTTCAGCAGAAAAACACTTGCGCTTAGAGGAACTCCTATGCTTGTATGATCAATAATCCACGTATATAATAAACTTTCAGTTCTATGGATTAAACATTGCGAGAACGACTTACTTTATCACTAATGCTTTCTGTACCACGTCCTGAAGCTGCTTTTATATTCACTGCATTCCCCTTAACACTACGAACAGTCCCTTGAGGAAAATCCCTCGATTTTGCTTTATCCACAACTTTCTTTCCTTCGTTATATAATTTTAGCACTTCAACTAGTTTAGATTTCACGCGTATTGTTCGATACCGTTTTCTTCCGTTAGCTTGAGACAGTTCCGTCAACTTTGGGGACATTGTAGGAACTTGGAAGAGGAGAAATGCTACTATTACTGATTAAGTGCCAGATCAGTCGGAAAGGTGTTTGTATTAGAATTATATGTACATTACAGACGTTTCTACTGTGCGTGAACTGGAAATCCACCGCAAACTGCTATCTCACTTGCCCTAATACAAAAGCGTGAACTACCACCAGCGTGAAGTGACCTCCCGTGACCTAGCACGTTCTGCTGTAGCATGAGTAACACGAAAATTTAAACGCTCCGGGCACACACGCAGTAAAAAGGGCTCCCGGCCTTGAACCAGAAAACGTACGTACCCTTTCATGCATTTCGATATCGCTTAATAGTCTTCTACTATCGATATCACTTAAATAAACAGCGGTATAGTTCATCTATCCCGTTACTCCCCTGAAGACTTCTACTTTCATATAATTCAGATCGAGAGCGTGCCAGTGCATTCTATCTATACATCCTAGAATAAGTCTTCTACTTTCGAAAGCGCGATAGTCCAATCTATCTCAAAAGCCATACAAATTTTCAACCTATGGCATCATTCAAATCGAGAGAGAAGCAATCCATCCGATCTCAATGTACATCTCAGAAGTTTTCTACTCTCGACATCACTCATATCGACACTGGGATAACCATTCTATCCCGTTATTCCCTAGAGGTCATCTACCTTTGACATCACTCAAATCGTGAGCAGGGCAATCCATTTCATCCTGTTACAGAAAGCAAGCAGACAAGCACAAGCTCGTTGCAGATCCTCCATATCTAAGCATTATTCAGCAGACGGTTCCGGCACGTCAGCAGAGATAAGGGCCACCGGTTACGGACCAGCTGATGCAGAGTCATCTGCAGAAGCAGCTGACGACATCATGAGAACGTAGAGATGATGAGGATAATGCGCGAGAGATGAGGTGATTACGGCACTTCATCGGAACAACAGCAAGTCATCAGTCAAGGAGACTTGCAGGATTAGAGAGAAGTTCAGTGACAATACTAGTTACGTGTGTTGCACTACCCGTGGAAACCGATGGCCGAAGACGTAACCGTCTGGTATGGTGAGAGTGTTGCATCTCAAATGGAAACCAGAGACAAGGACGTAATGGCCGGGTAAGGTGAAAGTGTTGTATCCTTCACAGAAACCGAAGTCCGGTACCGCAACTGCCCTCCACTCCAGAGAAATTATATTCTAATAGGAATAGCACACTTCAAAACGTGAAAATCTGGCTGTCCTGTGCGTAAAACAGCTACTAAAAAACTAAAAACATATAATTCATCTGATTTGGTCACAGAGACATTTGTAGTAGACACGTATAAATGAAAAAAAAAAAAACATTTAATGTACATAGCTGGTAAGTATCAAAAGGTAAATTTTGAAACACGTGAACCATAAACATAACCGCGAGTAGATCATATGACTTAGACAATGTTCAAGTATCACAAGATCAAAATATAACAATCGCAGCATCCAAGTATCATAACACCCAAGTAACACAATACGCGTGTATTACAGCATGAAAGTATAACAGCACCCAGTATCATAATGTCTCAGCATCGTAGTGTCCATGTATCATGACATCCAAGTATCCATATACCGTAGCACCCGACGCTATCGAAGTGTCACATTAATCATAATAATATTTACTAAAAATTTGTTGATACAAATAAAAACATTCAGAACATACATTTGTAAAGTAAGATAAGAAAAAAAGTACTTCGTGACAAATTTCCAAGCCCCTTATTAGTTCTAATGAACTATTCGGGCAACAAATTTGACAGATTAGCAACCTAAGTACCTAGAGAAAAAAATACAAAGTGTTCAATTTCCTGGGTGGCATCCATAAGCTTGACATGTCATCGGTAACTCCGCACATTTAAAACCAGGACCCACTGCTACTCTGTGCCCCACACAAATGCTGGCAACAGAGCTAGAGGGCCTGGCACGACCGCGGCCGAGGATAACTTACTCCATGATATCCTCTCCCGGCCGCGTCCTGGTATCTCTAACAATTGAGCAGATGAGGCGGAACACTGCCGATGGTCGCCCTTAAGACGCCATCTCGGTTGACTTCGAGAAATTCAACGCAAGTGTCAATGCTTTAGGACGCATCTGCTAGCCACAGAAACGGGACGATTCGATTCAGGCTCCGAAGAAAAGATGACAAAAATGTACAAGCTGCTACTTAACTTGCATCTGCGGGCCACAGGAATGGGACAATTCAATTTAGTCTCCGGCGTAAAACAAATAATGGAATGAAATTTATTCGCTTCAGTCTCCGAAGAAAAAATAAATAATAATAACAACGCTATTAAGAGTAAACAAACTGATATCTAAAGGCACGTTTGCCCGTAGTAAAGAAAGTTATTTCTTTTCAGAACCGAGTGTAAATATATTTTAATGTTTAAGTATACATGCTAGTGATGTCAATCATAGCTGATAAATCACAAAAAACAGGCACTTAATTCAATCTCACTATTAAGAGTCTTCTAAATATGTGGATGGTTAATTAGATCGTATCAGATGGCCGCAGAAACAAAGCACGCTATTTCGCTTACTTTAGTGCAGTGAAGAATGCTGTTGTATGGTTCGAAGGTTCATGTCCCATCTAATAGCCACATAAATAGAATTATTTGGACTTTACGTACAAATTGGTATTATATTTGCAGCAAAACGTTTACGGATGCATCGACGCTACAACTGAGGGGATACCATTCGCTTATTTTACCTGTGCAATATAGAACGTTAATAACAAGCCAAAAGCAATTAGTGTGATACCTTGACTACAAGAGATAATGTAAAAATGGTCTTCAACACTTCAATACCGTCAAACAACAAGGTAAATTGTGAAATGCTTGCAGCTAAGATGAATACCAGCAATTAATATTTTAATTTAGTAGGAATATTAATATCCGTCGGCGTTGGCGATCACACCAAGACAACCTTCCCAATCCCTCAGTGAATAACTTCAAACGCTAATTGAATGCCGACGAATCTAAAAGAAAGAACATGGCAGCGAAATCAAGGGACCTAAACTGTCGCCATCTGGTGTCCAGAGTGAAGAAGGAAATAGATGTCCCAAATAGTAGGAAGCTTTCGGGACAGAATAATTCAGTGAAATAATAAGACGGACTGAAACACATTTACATCAAGCAATAAATAGAATACGGTCAGTGAATGATAAAGGTAGGTAAAGGCTGATGAGATAGGACTCTTTCTGTTTCAGGAGAATCCCTCCCTCCCGCAACACCGACTGTGGAGATCGACTGATCATACCTATGCATGACATCAATATGTTGTTTATTCAAAAATAGTAAACGGCTGATCAAAAAGGATTCTTTACGATTCAGAAGGCGCCCCAGCAACATCGAATATCGAGAGGGACTAATCAGATACTCGGCATCAATTTGTTTTCGTTTAATAATTGATAATAGAAGAGAATCTCCGATTTGTTACACAATGCGTTCGATGATCTGGTAACTTAAACAAAGCTTGATAAGTTATAAGTCTGACGACGCAATTATTTATCATTAAAACTAATCATAATTAATCAACTCCATGATTGAACTTTGCTGTCTTATTTAGTAGCTTTAACTACTTAGTTTAAATCGTTAAAAAAAAAAAAACATACACTGATTTTCTTCAACTGGCAAATTTTTTCGGAGATTAATTTCACTATTATTGTCGTGGATTGAATATATTACAAAGAATTTACCCAACGGCTAAAAATACTTCAGGGGTTATTATCACTATTATTGTCGAGAAAGTACGACAATTTTTTTTTCTTTGCCACACTAATCAATCCAAAACTAATGCCTGAAACATGCATAAAAATTTCTCGAGCTTGTTTGTTATTTTAAATAAATTGGAAAATACTATTAACTTGCCGAGACCTAAGGGTACTCCCGGGAACAGAAGCGTCAGTCTCTATTTAGGTCCGGACTCGCTACGAGATGCGGTAACACAGAATATTTCAAGCCAAACGGTATAGCTGTGACCTCTGAGCAGCAGCAGCTTAAAACTGACTGCAGCTGTTCCCGAGAATGAATCATTGAAGACCTATTTTTCTCCTATCTATGACTGAAAGCACCAAGTGCAAACAACAGACTGAATCAATAAATGGAATGATAGAACAACAAGCAGAATAATAAAATCGAAATGCATACATGACACCCGCTTTATGGTCATGGTAGGCAACATAAAATTAGTAATTTTACGAAGAAACATTGAAAAAAGATACAGAAAATAATTTAGCCAATTGCCGGTCAAAACCGAATGGGGAAATGTTTGCTGGTTGAAAAGCTACGACGAAAACAAGGTAAAGTGCATAAAACAGCGACAAGAGTTAACTGTTGTCATATACAAGAGAATGTACTTCCCACGCTATCTAACGTGTCACTACGCTCCTGGTAGCAGATACTTTATTTTTATAAGCTTGTTAATCTACAGTCTGTTTATTTCAAATTAGTTGAATGCAAAAATCCATCGAATATGTCCCAAAAAGATAGCTCATGTAATAGATATGTCTGTTACCGGACAATTTCGCTATTTGTGGCTTGTTGATATAGCTAGGCAGTGAGATGCGACACAACATCAAATGCCTAAGCTATTCATAAATTATATCAAATATTTAACGCACCGTTAAAAAATTACATATTAGCCCTGAAGTTATTGAACCAAAATTTTATATCTCGTAGTTATAAGCCTTCCCTGAAACGTTGAAGAACCGAGCGGGATCCAACCCTTATATTTCAGACCGCTGAAGCGCCGCGCAGAAGCTGAATTGTGGGTTCAGTTTGTGCGGCGTCCCTGATATTTGGTAGGGAATGGGTTTACCTAAGCCTTAGTTGGGACTCCGAAACGTTCTCTCATGACTCGTGTGCTACCTTTTCCTACTTCAACTTGAGAGCTTTGTTCCATTCTTCCTATTCTTTCCCAATTTATTAATTTGTTATACTTAAATGAGTATAATCCAGTGTGGCAACACCTCTGCGCATGGGTTTTACGTTTCTTTTGACATGCTGTATGTCCCTTATTTCTTCTTCCCCTTGACCGCCACGCCATTGTGGCGAAAAAGGGAGGTTTTTAAACTTTTCAGTATAATAACTCACAATAAAACAATGGTAGTTGCAGAAATGTTGCAATTAACAGAAGTTGAAACAAATACCAACTTTTTGCGTTTAACTTGAACCACTTTTTTCTCCGGATCGAAAGGAAACTGAGATTAGAGTGCGCCGGACACTCACAGCTCGCTGCTGCAGCTTGTACTCACAGACAATGCGCACATGCGGAACAGAATAACCTCCCACTGCAACAGCCAATGGCGCACTAAGCCTGGCCGTAAATTTACAAACGGTATCACGAACAGCCTTGGACACACACACAGCAGACACCACCGATATTTTTCCCTACAAACAAATCACAGCTTCCGCGTCCCTACAAGAGGTCGTGAAAAGCTGACGCCTGCAATTAGCGGCGACGGTCTAACTACCAATGAACGATACGGTGCAGTTCAGCCTGAAAACTTGGCCCTGACAGCCTGTAGCGACTGATCCACTCAGCGTCCCCAAATGTGGTAAGCAATTAGCGGCGGCGACAGACTTCTTTTATTTCTTCACAAGCTGGAGCTGAAACTCTGAGCCTGAGAATCTATTTTCGAACTGAGGAGAAATTTTAAAAACTAGCTCATCCAAGTTAGGTTCTAAAAAATCACAAAGAGATAACCATGTCCCAAGCTAATCATAATTAGAGGTGATCATGGCCTCAACCTAATTATTAACTGTGATCATATTCTAAACCTAGTCACTTAATTATAAAAAAGTGTCTTATCAAGTTCATACTGCCTAAACATGATCATAAAAAGAAGTAATCATCTCCTAACCCTATAGTCATAAAATATGTTAATCAGGTATCATTGTTTATAAAAGAGGTAATGAAGCGTTAACCAAAGCATGAAATGAGGTAATCACATTTCAACCTAATCGTGAAACGTAGTGATCATGTCAAAGCCTAATCATGAAAAAGAGGTAATCATGTCCCAACTTAATCATAATTTAAAGCAGTGATCATGTACAACCGATTCATAAAACAGAGGTAATCACTAATCAGGTCTTCACCCAATCTTAAAAAGTGGTAGTTGTATCACAACCTCGGCACAATCAGAGGTAGTCAGGCGATATTAGGATTTAATCCTAGTAGTTTATAGTCGTTGAGTCAACACCGAACAGGTACGTTTAGAATTGGCCACTGCCGCACAGGGGGAGACGGATTTTAAAAATTTTCACAAGTTTCGCAAGCATGAAACGCTACTCTTTCTTGTCGACTGAACAAGTACTACATACATTAGAAATCTTTGTCAAGTTATCTACTGCCACTACGTGTAAATGTGAAAATAAGATTTATTGATATAACACAACATAAAAGGATAATTTTCAAAATATTAAGCTTTATTTATGTGAAAAAAAGAAAAAGAAAGAAAACTCATTTATTATATCACATATTGATGTTTTGGTCATCTTATGAAAGAGCATTGCATCCTGAGGTGTTTCATTACCTTAATTATTATTATTATTTTTATTAAAACTTCACGCTTGAGCTCCCACGGACAGGTAATACAACCCAAATGAAGCATTTGCAACACCGGGAAGCTCAAAACGCTGCTAAAGGAAATCCAGTAAAAAACCATTAACAGCCGACTTAAAAGCCTGCAGGCCAACACGACCAAAAGCCGATGCAGGCAACAAATTCCAAACTTTAGCCGACCAGGGCAC
>LQNS02278091.1:62914941-62937636 GCA_001587735.2 Parhyale hawaiensis | reverse complement strand
CTCAGGTGGCAAGAGATGAAGGACGAAAAGAGAAGAAGACAGAAGAAAGAAGCGCCCGTGCGGACGGTCCCTTCTGTGGCCCTCCGCACGGGCGAGGTAAGAGCCCCGCACAAAAAGTCGGTCACCTCGATCGGCGGCCCACCTCGCGGGACAGAAAGGAAACATAGAGAACATACTAAACTCTACAAAACTTACCTTCTCAGCAGGAACTGCGGCTAGATGCTACATCCCCTCCGGAGAAGGCACTCGGAACCCTTGGGTGCGTGATGCCCAAACATATTGTGGCAGGGAAAGAGCCCGCCAAAATATGCCCCTGAGGGCTCCATACTAAATAATTAAACAATTTGTAATGACTTACGTTGCTTGAAACAAAGCGTCTAGCAACACATGAAAAAATATTTTATGTTATAAATCTGTTCGAAAAGACATCGCCAGGAACGCTAAATGCAACGGACGCTATTAAGACGATAGCTTCCGGATTGCCGTTTTAGTTAGGTCTTCTTAAGCGGAGAGGTATGTCCGTTTTCGTTTTCTATGATTGAGGCAATCTATAGAAACATTTAGCGGTGGATCCTGCAAAAAATCAACCAAGACAGAAACAAGAAGCATGAAACTTGTATGAGTATTGCAAATGAATTACTGATACATAATTTCATCATATATACAGATCTGGTGAAGCATATGTTATGAATAAAAAAGAAACAGTCCACCAATGCAATATTTTTAATCCGGTCTTTTGTGAATACTAAAGCAGAGTAACGAATTGAAATGCCGTTAGAATATTTTAACGATGTTCCGCGACGCTTGTAAATGAACTGCACTCATATGAAGATCGCAAAGCGTCATACTTTTATATTTAGTTTGTGAACAATGAAAAGTTCAGAAAAACTTACCAACCATGTGCATTAGCCTTTTCTTATGGATTGCTTTAGTGAAACACTACTATAGAAAAAGACTTGGAGTAGAAACATGGGTATAATGAGAGACAGAAATGAAATACTGTCAATAGTCAAGTTCCTGACGATATACGCTGTTCGTCTTCAGAACTTCAGAAACTAAATTTTGCTCGTCTAAAGGTGGGTGCACACGATAGTCAAGTGAACGTGTTCGCTCAGCTCAACGTCCGAATACGTTGCTGCGTCCTTTTCAAACAATAGAAAGCGCACAACTTTCTGAACTCCAACTTACTTTAAACTTGAAGAGATATCCGAAACTAGAGACACCTGCTGAGCAACCTGACCTGCTGCCCACAGTTTGGTCACTTTTTTTGGTCAACACAATTTCGTTGACAATGACAGAGCAAAACATTCAAACGACTGGCTCAGAAAACACGTTCATTTGACTGTGGTGTAAACTCGCCTTAACGAGCCACTATTCCATACTCACTTCAACAACACTACATCTCTCATGTCCAATTATTTCTCCACGGAAAGGCTCCCGCCATAAGAGAATCGTCTTGCGAAGGCTTCAGTAATTTAAAAAGCAAAGGGAATTTAATAAAAGCCGGTGAGGCAGTCAGGCACGGAAGCGTTATAGCGTTTGAGGAAGCGCGTAGAAAACGGGGCTCGGCATTTTCTATTCGCCGGAAGCAACCCTTTCATTTTGCTCTTCACAGGAGGGCCCATAAAGAAGAGTTACGAAGCTATAGCAGGTGAGAAAGGCGAGACTTCAGGTGGGACGCATATGCCAATATAATTGCGGCTGTTCATGATGGAGGGTATCATTTCACGAATGCTTATCTAACTTTACCAGGTGAAATTATGCATTTTTTTTGTGGTAGCGAGCTTTAAAAAAGAGTTTAAGCGTTTTGACGTCAATCGTATGAAGAACGAAGGTACCAGTCTCAATGCCTGTTGATGTGGGCGGTACCGGGTGCTGCACAAAAGTGTATCTAACCTTGCCTGGTAAAACTGTATATTTTTCATCCGCATTGACCTTTAAATAAGAGTTTGCACGTCAATTGTAGGCGGAACGAGCGTACCAATCTTAATAGCTCTCGATGATAGAGGGGCAGCATTTCACGGTTACTTACCGACACGTAGCCATTAAAAATACACTGTTTCATGTTTCTTAAAGTTTGAATTACGGTTTAGCTTCTGCTGAGCGAACCCGCATACCAATAGTAATGGCTGTCGATGATGGAGAGCAGCTAGAGCTAACTAATTGTAGCTGTTGACTACACTTTTGTTCACGCGTACTGAACTTAGTCAGTGAGGTTAAACGTCCATCGTGGAAGCATCGACGGTACATAGCTGTGTAGTTCTGCACAAAATAATTACCCACTGATGTACTAACCCGAAATAACTATGACTCTAATATTGAACTAGAGCACTTTGAGAGCGCATACCTTCGCCAAGTAAGGCAACGGTAGCGAAAAATTCAAATTGGCTCTGAAAACATGATTTTCTTTTGTATCAACCCCAAACTTTAACCATTTGTGCCTTTTAATAGTACTAACAGTTTCTGCTTTTCTTTTCAAGATCCTATCATAACTGTTTGAGTTATGCTGCTTACAAACATTATGACAAACATAAATCAAACATACAAACGAGCCAACCGATCTGCACCAAAAATTTAATCATTTACATCTTTTAACATTACTAACAACTCCTGCACATATCACAATGATTCATTCAAAACTTTTTGAGTTATTGCGTAACCAACCTTATGACAAAGACTACTCAAATATAAAAAGAAATCAACCGATCTGCACCAAAATTTTACTATTTTTGCCTTTTAACATTATTAACAATTTCTGTAAATTTCATAAAAATCCATTCAAAACTTTTTGAGCCATTACATAACAAACATTATGACAAAACAACTCAAACATAGAAACAAATCAACCGATCTGCACCAAAATTTAGTCATACATGTCTTTTAACATTACTAACAATTCCTGTAAGTTTCATAAAGATTCACTTGAAACTTTTTGAGTTATTGCGCTAACAAACATAAACACAGCAACAAACATAGGAACAAACAAACAGATCATCAGCAAAATAAGACATTTACTCTTTGTGATATACTTAACAACTCATGTAAATTTCATAAAATTCCGTCCATAACTTTTTGAGGTATGGCATTGAGAAAAATGAGGCAGACAAGCAAACAAACGGACGGGTGGATCTTCACCAAAAGTTAATCATCTGTTCCTCCTAACATGCTCAACAATCTCTGTAAATTTCGTAAAAATCCGTCCATAACTTTTGCGTTATCTTGGTGACAGACAGACAAACAAACAGACACAGAGACAGACAAACCCAACGAAAACATAACCTCGTTGGCGGAGGTAACAATGTGAACTTCAGTTGAGGTGCTTCGGGCTATCATGCGCGTGGTAGGGAAGGCCACCGCTATTATTACATTTTTGAGACGTAACTATCACGATCTACGGTTTACCTTCAACTTATGTATTTTTTAATGTAGTCTTTTTTGTATGAATAACAGTATTTGGAGCATTGAATATAGATACATAAGATACACAGTGAGAGCCACAAAATTGTTTAGAAAACATTAAACTGACTTCGACACACAATGGTAACTACTATTTAAGTTATATAAAGAGAAGGAGATATTTTATTATCCACTGTTGAAGCTACACTATGCAATGGGCAAAATTTACCAACAAGCAGATATGTATTACAGTATACACTAACTCTAAACCCTGAAGAGCATTTTCTGATCGTAAAAGTCTCCATTCAGTGACTAGTATTCATTCGGCCTCCCCACTGCAATGAACTAGTGTGATAAATGCTGCATATACCGAACATGAAGTCCTAAAATCTACGGAACTATGGTGCAATATTTAAATATAAGCACAGCTAAGGCTGTTAATAGCACGGCCGATATGTGTTCCAAAAACATAACAGTGTTGGGCGGCAGTGGTCATGTTAGACATTAAGTAAGTAAAACTTGAATGTTTTAGGGTTATCTTTACCAGCGTGTAATAGAAAACGTTATTACGAGGTACTACTATCTCCGATCAGTTATGTAGAACACGTAGTCTAATCCAGCAATACAACTTTTAGAATTCCGAGTTCGCGCAGTTCTTTTCCGGACTTGGACAACCAAACAATCCATGCAAATAATTGTTCACAATAGCCCTTGACCTAGGCAGGAGCCCACGATGAATGTTGCAACAAAACCGATAATTTTTCGCACTGACCTGATTAATATTATTATCTCTAATATCTGTGCAATACTGAATCGTTGGTCATCACGTTTCGTACTTTTCATTTACATGCTTCCACATCTTTTAACCGTGTTTTGGTTCAGGTCATTGGAGAAGGAACAAGCACAAAAAATGACTAATCAGTATTTTGGTACTCTGAAACGGTAGACTTACGCCTACAACGCTGAAAATGTTGACAGCTGCAATCTTTGCAATAACAAAAGACTACCAGTGGTGCATCTTTTCAGTTGCTCCTCAACTAACCTTTGGAATAGGTTCTATGCAAAGAAAGTAAATGTGGTACAACAGGTTAACTGATGAGACAAATACATAATAAAAAAGATAAAAAAGAAAATAAATTGAAGCATGCCAATTATAATGCCATTGTTATAGATAACATTTATTAATAAACGAGCTTTATCCATCAGAAACATCATTCAGTAAAATGTCCATAGTGGCAGGAAAAGCCGTACGAGTTTTGTGAGGCGTTAAGTTTTGTACGTAGTAGGCCGCGACCAGGCTGGCACTAGGCGTAATAGCAGCTTCAGATGTATGTAACATTGGTATAAAGATGGTGCTATCCCGAAAGTTTATGATGCTATTACCACTTAGTGTTTATTTCAATGTCCAGGGATTTTTTCTTTGGTACTAAAAACTCCGCTGGATGGTTCCATTCTAATTTTCTTGCTCTGAGTAAATGTATCACCAAAGCGTGAAAAGTAGTTAACTTAAAAAAATACCGAGCAAAAAATCAATTCAAGTGACGAAAGGAATGAATCCAAAGTACTGAGCCTCTCAAAGATATATGTCAGAAAGAAATAATGCTCCGAAGGGTCACATGCACTATTACGTACTGGATAATGTTACGCTTCTCTAGAGAGGCAGCTACGTGAGAAAATAAAAAAGAAATTATGAAGAATGCTGTCATAAAGAGAGGTGTCATCTTCCACGCGGACAGTGCCTCAGCACACACAGTCCATGACTGTGGCTTCCAACTTCTTACCATCCACCATGATTTGGCAGCCTCCTACTTCGGCCTATTTCCAAACCTGAAGAACAATATCTGGCAGGACGGGGCTCAACAACAGATGATGAGCTTATGGTGGTCTAGTACAGCTGCCTAGAGGACCAAAATTCAGAGTTCATTATTAGGGGCATAAAGGCCTTCAGGACCGACTGAGAAAGTGTGTAGACCTAAAGGGGAACAATAGCTACTGAAAAAGTAACATACTGTAACATTTGTATTGTATACCATTGGCTAAAGGGTCAACACATTTTCTTTACTTTTGACTGAGATAAATCTAGCGTCACGTCAGCATCAGCTTTAGCACTGACAAATCTTATCATCACCCGCGAACGAAGTGAGAGAGGTGATAATGTTTTCGTTGAAGATTTAAGTATATATATATTTCTCTGTTCACCCAATAAGTTGTAGAAGGAGTTAAGCAATGTTCATAATTTTTTGCAGGGAGTTTGGTGGGCTGTCCTCGATGTGACCCATGCCAAAAAACTAGAATTAGCTGGCCATAAAATATGACGGCGATGAAATATGCTCCCACCGCGGGTGATGGTCTTATGCCACGAGCGTTCTAGTTGCTACTGAATCAGTCTCCATTTTCAACGCTTGATAATCATCAAAATGCAGCACGTGGTTGCTTATCTCTAAAGACGCTGACAAGATCTCCAGTAACTAACCAACGGAAGAATTTCAAACCAATTGATTAATGAGAGCACTCTGAGAGCGCAGACCTACGCAAGGCACGGTAACGAAAATTAAAATTGGTTCTGAAACCATAATTTTCCTTGTATCAACACCAAAATCTAATAATTTGTGCTTTTTAACAGTATAAACAGTTTCTGTAATTTTCTTGAAGATCCCTAAACTTTTTGAGTTTGGTGCTAACAAACATTCTGACAAATATTAGTCAAATACAGAAACGGATAAACCAATCATGACCAAAATTTGATGAATTATGTCTTTTAACATTACTAACAATTCTTCTAAATTTCATAAAGATTCATTGATAACTTTTTGAGTTATCGTGCTAACAAGCATAAAATCAAGCACAACAACAAACAAACGAGCATACAGATCATCACAAAAATTTGGTCATTTACTCGACGCAATATACCGAACAACTCATGCAAGTTTCATAAAAATCCGTCCATAACTGTTTGAGTTATGGCAATAAGAAAAATGAGGCAACCAAACAAACGGATGAACAGATCTTCACCAAGAGTTAATCATCTGCTCCTCTTAATATACCTAACAATCCCTGTAAATTTCGTTGAAATCCGTTCATACTTTTGAGTTACCTTGGCGACAGACAGACAAACACACAGAGGGACAGAGAGACAAACACGACGAAAACATAGCCTCCTTGGCGTATATTATTAATACATCTAAGTGGACGTTAAATAGCGGCCACAGACAACTCGCTAATACCTTGTATTCATGAAACTTTCGACAGTAACTGAAAAGCACACAACTGAATCCTATTAGGGTAATGATTCTATAAGTGCTACCCAAAGTGGGTTGTGTCGCCTTTTTCCGTCCGATACAAAGGTAAAGATTAAGTCACCTGGAAAGTACACTGCAAACCGTGAATTCCATATGTACCGGGTCATGTACGAGGGAGGTAAATTCCAACTACGTCCCGCAGGAACAAACACTTCAGTCAACCACAGATTCTCTGAGGTATTGCGTGAAATACTAGCAGGGTCAACGTACTCCATTTGGACACTGAATGTCAAAGACGCAATCTATCTACTCTGCCACCGGAAGGGCGGCAGGATGGTGTTAAAACGGCATTGGGACCAATTAATTAATGCAGCACGAAGAATATGCGCGGTCGGATGAGTATAAGGGACTGGCGAAAGCGTGCCAGGAAGCTACCTGCAAGGCATGGGAACCCTGCAGAGCCTGGAAAAGCTTAAGAGCGATTGGGTTAACCAAAGGGTCACTGACCTGGTGGGGTGGCGACGGCCTGGAGGCGCAGCAGAGGACCAGGGGGCCGATCCTCCCCCACCGAGATGTTGTACTGTGGGCTCACGAAGTGTACAGGGTCTCGGCCCATCAGTTGGGTCACTGCACAGAAGAGATACATCATCAGTCTCCCACAACCACAGAATGTTATTCTAACCTTGTTGACTCAGCGGGTGTACCTCTGAAGCTCGGACTATATTTGTCTAATCTATCGCTCATATTTGTTTACTCTATTATAGTTAAACAGTCTATTTTCAGCATATAAATAACGATATTTGACTCATTATTGTGGCAAAAAAATTTTGAGCTGGCAGCTTAAGGAGGCAGCGTCTCATTTTATTAATTATTATTACCGCTGTCAAGGTTATGTATCTGTTTTGGATGGATTTTCATGAAATCAACAGGAGTTACTAGGTGTGTCAAGAGGAGTAGATGATTAACTTTTGATGCAGATCTGCCAAGCGCTTGTGTACCTGCTTTTTCTTGGCAACATAACACAAAACGCTATGAAAAGTTTTTCATGAAATTTGCAGGCAATGTTGGGGATGCTACGTGGATCATATAATGACCAAACTTTTGTGACGATCAGCTCGTCCGTATTTGTTTGTCTAGCTGTTTGTTCTTCTGCTTCTTACAAACATAACTCAAAATGTTTTGAAAGGATCATCCAGAAATGTACAAGTTTGTTAGGAATTGTTAATAGAAACAATCATGAAAATTATGGTAGTGATCTGTTCATCCGTTTATGCGCTTGTTTTTCTACTTGTCTTTTTATCTGAGAAAACATAACTCAAAAAGTTACAAGTAGATCGTCAAGAAATTTGCAGGATCTACTAAGAATTTTACGAGGAACAAAGGACCCAATAATGGTGATTATAGAAAAGAAATCCTGGATTCAGACCCGATTTGAATTTTCGATCAACACTGTGTCGCTCAGTGAAAGTAGAGGCCAAGTACCTAAGTTGAAGTTGCTACAAGAAAAGTTAGCATTATGCTTCTCCCACTCACATCAAAATTTAGTTTTGGAGAAAGCATTGCGACAGCAACCTTGGAATACGAATGCTTCAGGCACGCTAGGAAATTAAACAGGTAAATATACAAACAAGTAATTGCAGAAGTTTTAATTACATCGTTTCATGCAACGCAGAGCAAACAATACCTTCAAGTTACCTATTAATGAGCTCTAGTATAATCATTGTGAAGTGAGTTCTTCACGAGACATAGGAAAAACCTACGTAGTGGTGCCCCTAATTTCTTCCCAACCCAGCTAAAGAAAGAATTAATGAGAAAATGCCAAGATTTAATGAGCAGCAAACAGAACTTTTATCAGAAACAAGTAAGTTTCATGCGAGTCCAATAAAACGTTTATGGGACTGTCGCGAGCTCGTTGGTTTTCTATGAAATTGCTCAACGAACTTCCGAAATTATGCTCAATTAAAATTTGAACGAGTTGGATTCAAACGAAACTGCGGATTTTGTAGTACTACAGGGCACAAGTGTAAGGGGACCGCAGTAGGTCTCCATACAAAGTCACAGCGGTTAAATTGCTAAAAGTTCACAACCGTTTGGATGCTCCTAACGCTGTAACTCGTCCCTAAGAAGTGAAACACAATTTGGATGACGCATAAATTCTGGACATTTCAGTTCCGCCCTATCATGGGTCTGCCCAAACATAGTGGTTCCCTCATAGGGGTTAGTTATCAAGATAAAACTTTCGAGCGGTTAGTTGACCCGGTAGGTTACTTTATTTTTAAAAGATTCGCCTTTTTGAAACCAATTTAAGCCTTCTTAGTTTTATACCCACGGAAAAACTATTTAGCCGTCAATCCCAAACCACACAGCTGCATTCAGGCTAATCTGTCACTGTCACAAAGCATAACTTTGTTGGCTGAGAGGCTAACCTCTACAAGTAAAGACACTCAAAGCATTCTCTGCCGAATGTAAACACCAAGCAATCTAAACTACCAGCTTTCCAAACGCAAACCACTACAAGCAAAAGAATATATACTGTTGTGACCGAATTTCCAGCAGGGGATCGAAGTATGAAAATCTTACATAGATATAATTGTCTTTTCCACTTCCTGTATTTTATGTTAAATCATAGAGTCAAAATTCTACAAGCAACAGTTATAATTCTATTGGGGTTCAAAACTTCAAAGACCAGTACATTATATTAGGATTATTATTTTGATATGCGACATGACTTCAAATTGTTCCCATCACGTGCATCCAATACACCTGAAATTGATATGGCCCGTGTAATTGCATTAGGTATTCTCCTGACATGGATCGCGTGACACGTCATCCCACTGATATAATTACGGGACTTGCTGCTGCCATCGGTAAGCTCTATCGGTGTTGACACAATGCCTGGCGCTTTCCCATGTCTTGTGTTCAGCCTCTTGTGAAGCAATAGTAGGTTAGCGAAAGATAAAGGTGTCAGCAACTGGACAATGCCATCGAGAAGAGCTAAAATGATTGCTATAGCTTAAGCAATCACCTTGAAGGGGAATCTGTTTGAGATTATCACCTGAAACTGAATTTAAAATAGAGAAATCAACGCTCATGGCTTAAGGTAGTTAAGGATACGTTAGAGGTAATAACATTAGCTTCCCTTGATGGGATTGTCGCAATCGATGGTCTGTGGTCATCTCTCCACCCGGCCACAGCATTTCGTTCGAATAATGCCATAACATACGAGCAGAGGCTATTCTTTAATAAAACAGTAATGAAAAATTCAGGACAACAGTTAAATATTTTTACTTTTCCTTAGTATGGAGACGTCTTCATAGCTAAGTGGTAGTATATACAAAGGAATTAGCTTCACCCAGTACACCAAGGATCTTTTCACCAATTAAGTCGACCAGAATTCTTGCAGTCATTCACCGGCAGATGGTACTGGCAAACAGTGAAAATTTTTACCGGACAAGCAGTAGGCATTTACGTTTACATGAAAACGGGTAGCGTTATCGCAATTTCGAGAGACATATACATCAGACATATATTTATGAATAAAATTCTAGAGCAATGAATTTGAACTGGTTTGAACTGAAAAAGTTAAGCCTACAGGAGGTGAATCAAACACTATAACGAACAGCAGTGAGTAGTTACATATTATACGCAAACGTACCTATTTGTGAACCTACTGTGTTATTATTATTATTATCAAAACTCCACGGCTGAGCTCCCACGGACGGGTAATACAACCCAAATGAAGTATCTTGCAACACCGGGAAGCCCAAACGCTACTAAAAGAAATACAGCAAAAAACCATTCACAGCTGACTTAAACGCCTGTAAGCCAATACGACCAAAGGCCGATGCCGGCAACAAATTCCAAACCTTAGCCGACCAGGGCACGAAGCACCGACAGAACTGATTAGTTCGACATCTGACAGCCTCCAAAGTAAAAGAGTGCGCTCCGCACGCAGCACGAGTCTCTCCCAAAACCTTGAGGGCAGAGAGAGAAGAATACAACCAATGCCTCTCATTATTGTACACCTTATAAAACATGCATAGCTCTGCTACTCTTCTCCTATGGGACAGGTTCACTAGATCATTATCAGCGCGGCCCCCTGGTTCTTACAAAAAGTTATTTATTTATTTGCATAAATAAATGAAGCTATACGCTCTGCTTTTTGCAGAACGGAAACAAGCGTTCGTTCGAACACACGAAGCCCGCTGATATGATGTGGACCAATAGATCGGCTGTAGCTGTAGCACTGCACAATCTCCCATAGCAACTGTCAGCCCGAGACGTAGGGAGCCCATACAAATAGAATCGGTCTGCAGACACACAGACTACGGCAGACGCTCATGCTGTTTGCAATACAGCCAAGCTTCTGCTTAAGCTTCCAAGCACTGTAAAAGTAAATGATGATAATGTATGTAGTACTCGGGTGGTATTGAGCAGTTAAATATATAATAGAATCTGACTTTTCACCGTACGCTGCCTGCAAGAACCCTACCGCTTGGAAAAACGTATTTTGATTTAGGAGACACCTACCTAAATTATGAACTGCCCAATTGTAGAAGCTGGTTTCCGACAAAGATAAACCAGGCATTTATATGACTTAGTAACATTTCGGACAGCTCGCTGTACTGGTACAGAATAGGCAACTAAATATACCCCAAAACACCGCAATTTTTGGGAGTCTAAAATAAGGAGCTAAAGTTTAAGCCATGGCTCTCGGTAGGAAAAGGCATGCAAATATCTCCACTAAAACAACAGAAGACGTAATATATCTTCTAATTCCATCACAAGCACTGACCTCTCCCTATTGTACCCTTCTCCTCAAAGAAAAAAAAAAACGATGCATAAACCAAGCGAAATTAGCAACGGAGCAGAAAATGCGCTGACAATCCACAGCTTCCACGCAGGATTTAATTTCCAAGCAATTCATCTCTGTTCTCCTTCCAGTACATTAGACAAGGGCAATATTTCCGCTCTCAAGGAAACGATTGCTAAGCGGAGAATTTAACAGGGATATTGCTTCAACGGGGGAGAGCATGTAGAAATTAGGAGTGATGAAGGTCTGTCTGATTGCTCGTAAAAAGATTGACCAGTGACAAGATATTTAACGAAATTCTGTCTCAAATGTAATTACAAATATATTTTTGATGTGAAATTTGGTAAATCTACATATATTATGCTAAAAGTCTGTGAACCTTATTTGCTTGTTTATTTACTTATGTCACGTTTATTTGTGTCTTGTTTGACACAGCTTCTGCGCTTTTAGACGAGGAACTAGTGCACAGCCGCATTCTTTTCATGGATTAGCTCTTTAATTCGAATGTATCTGTGATACGGAAATTAAATTGAGCTCGGCCTCAAGAACGGACATGATAAATTCATCGGTTCCATGGCCAATACAACTGAAATACGTAACATATAAATTGACTTTGCTTACAGCCTGGGTGTTGAATATTCAGTAGAGAAGCAAAGAATCTGTTGATAGTGAACCGTACGGGCCGCTCAGCTTCTTGACGGGCAGAAGAGGACGGCCGAATACCGGGTGGTCTATGCCCAGCTAAACAAAACCTGCTTTTTTGCGAAAGCAAAGACGATCGTGATGACAACCCAACGGGTCACGGGCCGTCTAGTATAATTTAAAACACCGATCGTTTGCAGTGTTTTTACTAGCTTATTCCCGCAGCTAAAATTACGAAGTTTGAACGATGCATCACAACTTCGATTCATATTAAAATTTCCTAATTAGAACCGACAGAAAGAGTATAGCGAAGTCGTTTTCAATTAGTAAACTCACAAAAATATAACAGAAAAATTATCAGTTATGTTTGTACTATACGACAAGCGTCTATACATTTAAGTGTTGATGACGTATTCGTTTATTAGATTATAAATTGAATTTAATGTAAAAATAATAGAGCTACTACTATAACCTTGCACTAAGATAATAAGACATTTCGCTAACAAAATTACACAATCTATTTACTGCTTCGCCGTACAAGAAAAATACTCTAAGGGCTTTAATGACGTGCAGACAACGGGACTTTTGGACAGAGACGTTAAGGTTCACCTGCGAAATAACCAGAAACTCAAACATGAAGATCGAAAAACTACTTTCAGCCAGCAGTTCTTCCCGTACTTCATAGTGAACATTGGAAACCGACTCTTTGCGTAGTAGTCGGTGCAGAGTCGATCAATGCGTTTAAAAATCGTCTTGACAAACATTAGGAGCAACATCCTCCACAATTACGGACTCCTCCTCCGGGAGTCCCAAACTCGTAATGGCCAAAGATTCTACGCCACCGTAATCCCTTTTTTTTTATACTCTAACTTACTTAATGTCCCCGAGCTCTGCTATCTGCAGCAATTGACTGTACTTGCACAATCATTTTCTACGTTTCTTCATTTTCTTCTTTTCTTCCTCAGATACCTCTATGATTTTGACGTAATGGCACTGGCTCAAAGTAGTGCCAGTCTCGGATGCTATATGGGAATGGGCCTGTTGGTCTGCCTACTGTCTCTATCTAATCTAATTGAATGAGTAAATGCATAACTAAGAAAACTAACCACTATTAGGTAACCAAGAATGAAACTTATGAACAAAGGACAGTTGAATAGTAGACGATGATAACCACGGTCATAATACTAAAATAACAATCTATACTATAATAATAGAGCTGTCTGTCAGTCCGTCCGTCCGTCCGTCTGTCCGAAGCCTTATTTTCCCTATCTAATACTGAAGAAAAAATTCCGAGATACCCATATTTTTTGTTGCGGAGAGGGTATCTTGGATACGGGGAGGCACTTGGGCGCTTGCCTGCATGCCCGTGTTTGGACATGTTCATTTTCAACGGTGCTACGGGTGATGTCACTTAATTACGCCTCATCTAGACTATCAACCCTTTTGTTAAGCTGAGATGTTTTCAAATATATATTTTTATGACTTATTAATCAAAAGGGTTGCGTTTGGTGCACTAGTGGTAATAATAATGACAAAAATAACATAAAATGAATAGTAATAATAATAGCAAACAAAAATTGTCAATTTGCGCTCAATTACATTAAATACGAATCAATGTGTTAACCATGGAGCCAATGTCTTTCACAGAGAACGTTACAAATCATGCAATTCCTTCGAGGAACCGGCCGTTTCTAGGGCCAGAAGTCATTGTGATTACATGAGCATTATCATTCGCATACGGAATCCTGTCGAGCTCAAACAGTCGAACTGGGAACTACTTCTTCCAATAGCAAAGAATTGCTGGAATATTTGCCAGATATAAAAAT
This sequence comes from Parhyale hawaiensis, assembly GCA_001587735.2. Classification (NCBI taxonomy): domain Eukaryota; kingdom Metazoa; phylum Arthropoda; class Malacostraca; order Amphipoda; family Hyalidae; genus Parhyale; species Parhyale hawaiensis. The sequence goes on along the minus strand of LQNS02278091.1, from coordinate 62,923,720 downwards.
TATTTTACTATACATAATTTCACCGAAATGGTTTGTGCAGATACAGAGTTCAATGACTTCAATCGGTAAGAAACTTCAGAACTGTAACTAAGAGTTGGAAGTTGACGTGAGTACTGCCTTGTTACTTTGGTTTTTGCTCGGGTGTGGTATCGTATTAGCGAAGTTATATTCGACAAATTGGATGTTGTAGCGCAAGAAAAAGACAGATCATTAGCGACGGATCCTGTTCAGAGTTAGATACGAAATAAGCTACAGGTAACAAGCAGTCTTTGTAAAAAAACGTACACATTGGTAATCCGATTTACAGATTTTGCTGCGTCCACGCGACAAAACAACATAATATGAAATTGCTTTCAGAGCGAGTTTTAGGTTCATGAAGTAAATTACGAATGACTTTCTTGGGTCAACGACACTATGTACACTCATGGAATTTAAACGTAGGGGAATTGCCCAATTGCCGAACTAACTCTATTTCCGAACAAACAGTTATTATTTGCTAGGTTTGTGTCATAAACCTATTAAATAATGATGCTTGTTCGGAAATAAGGTTAGTTCGACATTTGGGTAATTCCCCATAATGAAAGGGATGTCCACTGGGGACTTACGTAAGCAATAACTTATAGTAATTACTATTATTACGTGATTAATTTAACCACCGTATCCGCCCCAGCGATCCGTACAGTAATGCTGAGTATAACACTCAGATCGTAGAAGCGTATCGAGATTTACAGTGTGTAAATATTACTTACTTGCTTTGTCGATTAATTTAATTTGTAAGCAATAATGGAATTTGTAACGAAGTGCTATAAAATATTTCATTAAAAGGTCAACAATTATTTAACGCTCACTAACGGAAGCTTGGAAGCATATCTTCTACTTGTTTTTTGCTGTTTACGGTAGGTCTGTACAGCTAGGTACGAATAGTTGGCCTCCTTTGAAATAAAATTAATTTCAAGTTTGTCTGCATTAAAACAAACATATATGTACTCGTGCCTGCTTGTAAACATCATTGTTATCATGTATTGGACTAGTTTACATACTAGTACTGTAATAGTAAATATTGTTTTTTATGAAAACCTCCCTACAAGGAGAAATGATTGTTTTTGCTTGTTTGTATGTTTCTTTAACGGCTAGTGGCTACTGATGTAGAAGTGGTACACAGTTTCATGCTGGGATATTAGTAATTTTTTCATGACTAGAAGATAGTTACTGACATTACTACACAGTAATGCCAGTAGCTACTAAACCTTCAAATTCAATACTTACGATAAAAAGACAGCCTCGTTATAGGTCTATCCACCGCATGTGAAATGATAAAATACATGATTACAGTCCAGGGAGGATCCGCTGGCATGCAGCCTTCAGCTTGTCTGTGCACGTGTCCTTCGGCACCTAGGGCTGTCAAAGCTTGAGATATCCCCAAGAATAGTGGGATTTCTTTAAAATCTTATTGGCTGCCCTGGCAGTGGCTTTCGAATTCCGTGTCAGTAGCGGTATGGCCGCTGTCTTACGAGGTGTAATTACCCTCTTGGACTCGGCAGAAGCAGCGCACGAGAGCAGTCAAGAAGTTTATTAGATGATTCTACTGTAAATATGCGCCGCAACTAGCACATGGAGGTGGGTCGCGGGCTGGGAAGGCCAGACGCATCTCGGTGTTAATTATTAGAATTGTCACTGCCCAGCATCGGCAGAATGCGAGGAAAACCGTAGCCAAGTAACTATCATTACGTTAGCGGTAAGCCGCTTACAGCAGCTGCTTCTATTGAAACAGTGCACGAGATTTTTAACATCTTCAGTTTCTCAAACAGAGACGACATTAGTTTCAACATTACAAGTCCACGCGCAACAATGCAATCGATTCAAAATTGCTTCATCTGCTGAAAAGCTGGAATGAATCCGATACATGCGATCGGAATACAAGGGAGCCAGCAGCCAGTCTTGACTTACATTTAAAGCATAAGAGGGCAAAGTTGCCCCTGAGATGCCAAAATAACGACGTTACGAGAGTAAGACCGGAAACACAAAAACACTTCCCTAGGCACCGCAAGTTAACGTCGCCGCACCAGTTCCGTCATGTGGCTCGCTATCGTCACTTAGCTGCATGTGGTCACATAGGAAATTGTTGTCAAGGCCAGGGAAACGAAAGGGCAATTGATGAGGATTTTAGGAGTGAACTGCACTGAGTGGACACATGCAGCAATTTCTTTCGACTGTACGTGCTCGGTTACCGTTCTAATGGATTTATGTAATCACGATAATTGTAAGGATGAAGATGATAATCGATCATAATACAATTAGTAACAGAAATAATACAAATAAAAACAAGATCATATACATATAATCCTTGGCTATAAGAACTGCTATTATACATAAGTCAAGCAGCAGGAACTTTTCAAAAAGAAGGAACGATTTTTTAAAGCGCATTAGTTGCAAAGAACATTAAAATACTATAATTGACTTTTTAAACCACTGTTATAAATAATAAGTACGACAGTATGACAATAGTATATTCGATGTACTAGCTTGATATGGTTCCAATCGCTACCTGTAATAGAACGGAGACAAAACTAAAATAGCTACTGCACGGTAGCTGCATGCTTCCATTCTCAGCTCTAACACTTTGTATCGCTCGTTCGATGCCCCGTGAGGCACACGAGCTCTTTGTAGATCTTGGTGTGCTGACTCGGCAGTTGTGTGTGCATGCTCGGCGCCGTGGCGGAACTGCTTTCCTCAGAGATGAGGGGGGTGGGGGGTCTCGGGTTATTTGTTCCTTCCGTCAAATTGGCGCCATAGTTCGTAACCCGAGGGCGACTGCGACTACAGTTGCTCGTCTGGGGCCAGTGGGCCTATACCCGCAGCACAAACCAGTGCATGTGGGTTTCCCAGGTGAGGGTGTGGTCTAAGTGGACTTTACCTTTACCTACGTAGAGCAAGAATTCCTAATTCTACGCAAACCTGAAAGCCACACCAGCATAGCCCACAACCAGTAAAAAGCAACCACTAGGCTGAGATCCACGTCGTGCGATTTCCAGATATCTCATTGGCCATACAAATAAATTTGATAATTTATACTATAATAAGAGAGCTGTCTGTCAGTCCGTCCGTCTGTCCGAAGCCTTATTTTCCCCCTATCTAATACTGCAGAAAAAATTCCAAAGCGCCTAATTTTTTTTGCCAAACCGTTATCCAGGATACGAGCCCGGGAATTCCCGCGGCTGTGAAGGCCTGGTCACGAGCTTTCGTGAACTTGGTTGCTTATGTGCCCTTGGTGGACAATAGCTATGGACTTGGTGAAGTTCGTGGACATTGTGCTCTTGGTGGACTTTATGGGCTTGATGAATGTAGAAGTATTGTGGAATTTTTCGATGGGATGGTAAGATGTTTTTAAATACATATTTTCATGACTTATTCAACAAAAGGGTTATGTTTGGTGTACTCAAGGAGCTTCAATAGAGAAGGAATGAGCCAGTAGCCTAGCCCGTTGAAGCTCAAAAGTCTCTTATGGCTGTCAGCCAGTTGTTGTATGCACCAATCACATATCAGTAAAGAGTCTCTTATGGCTGCAGCTAGTCGCGTAAGCACCAATCGCATATCAGTAACTCAATTCGTCTGCTGCTCCCCCGTGAAACTCAGTGCTCCCCCGTTTTTCCACCAATCAGCGTCTCACAGCTATAAGAGATCTTGTTGACTCGCTGGCAAGTCTGTAACTGGGCCACAAGGCTCCCCCCTTCTCTATTGAAGCTCCTTGGGTGTACTAGTTACAATAATAACTTCCACAAGCCGTCACGTTATTTTATAAAAAATGGATATTATGAGGCATCACGTGTTATGGTAAGTCCAGTGGCGGCGATCGCGTAATTTCTAGGATGATGAGATGTTTCAACAAGCAGGGTGCTCATGTCATTTTATACTTTCAATTACAACCAAAGATCGAATTTAATGATAGTCTTGAAGGATAAATTAACGGGTTTGGGAACACGCTATAACTCAATCACGTTGGATTTGGGACTTATTATCTCCTTTGAAGTCATCTGTCCTCTCATCGTCGTCAGCGTATAGACTATAGCCGGTCGAAAACGCGGGATAAAACTTTGAGGAATTCCTTCGAGTTACTCGTGAAAAAAATTTATTCAAACCATAATTTCGGCTGGTGCGACGTACACACACGCCGTTTGGTACATCGACGTGCCGGAACGTCTCCGCACGGCACAGCGGAACGCACCAACGGTTGCACATTGTGCACTGCACCAACGACAATGAGGGTAAACCGGGACCGAGCCAAACACTCCCTGTAGTGCAATACTGTATGCATACACAGACAAACATGGACTGTGAAGCCAGTCAACAGTGCAAGCGGCGTGGGTGCGATATAGGAGGCTGGTAATTACTTTGACCTGCTTCGATATTCGGATTCTGCCCAGCCGCGTTGCGCATGAGCGCTAATATACAGTATATATATATATATATATTTATGTAACTTTAGGCCAATTAAGCAATTACTTTAAAGTGCGACATGAGGTAATTAGACAGCTAGTAGGGGTCTAACACTAGGAAAAACCATTAGGAACCCAGCACGAGGTAAAAAGACAGCTACAGATGGTTCAACACAAGGTAATGAGACAGCTAGTACAGGGTCCAGCAAAAAAGGAATACGACAGCTATTGACAGTCCAACACAAGGTAATAAAACAACTAGTACAGGTCTTGCATGAGGTAATAAACAGCTATTTGAAGTCCCATACGAGGTAATATTACACTGTGTCTTTGAACACACAATTGGCGAGCAGCACGTAGCACTCCCTAAGCTCGCGCCAACAGAACAAATTTTAAAAATTGTTCGTCATAATTTCTACGGCTTTCGCCCCGAGAGCATAAGCGAGCACCGCCAGAACCTCTCGATACAGAAATGAAATTCCGACCTTTTACCTTTGGAATATCGACATAGAGACTTAGTTTTATTGGCCTCCTAACGCTACTCCAATGGAATGCGACGGCGAGTCAATAAAATAACATCCAGCGCAGCGCGGCTTGCTTTAGATATCCGCTAACGCCAGCGATGCAGCGCAGCACGATGATAATTTCAGTGACGTGCGTTGATGTTGAATGCCCCGTACCAAAACGAGGTACTGGCATCATAGCGCACTGTACGCCAGTTTCTAAAAAAATTGACATATTCGCGTTAAAAGGCGAATCTAACCTCTAAAGGTAAACCTAGATTTCAAGGCAAATTCAACCTTTAAAGGTACAGCTAATTTTTAAAAACTAGCTATTAGTAGAAGCTGAGATTTACCGTTTCATCCCTTTCATACAAGGCTGTTACTTTGCTAGAAAGGTTCTCTGTCCTACAGAATTCATAGGAGAAAAAAAAACTTTTTCTAGCACGGCCAAGAAAAGATAGCGTTATCGGTAAGCTGACTCTTGCGTAAATTAACAGTACCTTCGGGTCCGTAAACATAAACATGGAGTTGTTTGTGCATATGAAAGTTTTTCAGGTTCTTTCGCTTGGTCATACCACAATCCATATAATACAAGGCAGTTTGTTGGTTCTTCCTCACTCGCTTGGTCGGTCAGTCTGTCCGTCACGATGTGAAGGATTTTGATAGCAGAAAATTTATCTACTGAATAACAGGATTAGGTGGCAGGAAATTCGATTTCTAAGTTACTTTAGCTAAAATTGTTTCTAAATATGGTCGAGCTGCTGCACTCTCTGCAGCCCGCATCGCTTAGAAAAGCAATTCGGTGCTACTTGCTGACCTTTGAGCGAGGCATAATTTAACTAAAGATGAAGCCTACAGGTATTAGGTATATTTTGCAGAAAAATCCCTACCGCAAGAAAGAACAGTAAAAGGCTTGGTAACAAAATTACCGCCTTCATTTTCGACGGCTGGATAGTCTAGTAGTTAGAGCTTATATTGGTAAGCATTTATTTAACAAGAATGCCCGTGCTGTCAAAAAATAACGGCGAAGAATTTGAGATGACCCGTATTCATTCAATATGCCTTTGTCACTAATATGCTTCTTGAGAATACGCTACAACAGTCGCCTCAAATTTTGATAAGGGATAAGTGCTCTCTGCTTCAATTTATGTAATGTCGGGGACACACTAGGCATTTACACAGACAACTTGATGCAAGGATGCGAGACTCGGAGGTCATTTATGCCACGGTATCTATGCTACCGATTTTGAATATTTATCGAAACGGCCCTCGAGCTGCTCATCCGAGCAACCAGTTGGGCGTAGAAATGCATATGTGGCCCCCGCATAAGAAGCACAATCGTCTCTCAACATAGATTACCAGCAGAAAAAATTTTAGATTAGAGAGCTGCAAGCCTCAGTGAATTTAAATAAATTATCCGCCGCGTATCAATGATACCAAACCAGCCTAAAATACATCGAAGATTTTGAGTTGAAGTGAAGTTAGCAGAGGCCGTCATGATGGAGAATCGGCTCCGTCAAAAGGAACACGGCAAGCGGAAAAAATAATGTCTACTACGGGAGAAGAATCATCGCCTCGTCCGCCCTTCGTTGATTACCATCTGAATTTGTACGTGGTAAACTGAGAACAAATATATTGTTCGATGTATGGAGAAAGTTATAAGACTGCATGGTCGCGCTAAGAGAAGCAGTAATATCACTATTTTTTTCGATTCCAAGAAGTTTTCAAGCAAGAAGTACATTGAGGGAAAGGATAAGGAGCCAACTTTCACTATCTTTTGCAACCTGGTCACCGATCTCCATGAAAACGCAACTCAATTACAAAATCTACAACCTGGCATTTTTTTCGCCTATTTCCTTAAGAGCGTGACCCGAAACATACAAATATATAAATATAGGTATAATAAATATATAAATTTATAAACAAATGAACACACAACAGTGTTTTTCAAATTGGTGTTGATGGTTCACCTAAATTTGAGGGTTTGACATACAATGTTGGATAGAAAATAGTGTGAAAAGAGGCCTAAACACATTTGTTTCTCTGGGAAAAGTCATATTGCTGCACAACAAATTAGAATCCAACATACTATAACAGGCTCACGGGCTTGTGTCGGCCGTGATTATGTCGCACAATAATAGTCAAAATGTAAACTAGAATCTTATATAGAACCAGTTTTTGCTGCAACTAATCTTACCTTCTATACAAACTTTAGCTCCGAGAAAGTCATATTAAACCATAAGTCTTGACATATTAACGATAAAATGAAAAGCACATCGCTTGGTAGCGTTAGGTGTTGCGTCCGACATACCGGAACTAACTTGCAAAAAATTAGCTGAACCAGTTACAAACTTGTAATCTACCTTAAGGAAAGTAATTGTTAATGCTTGAGAACGATAAATCTACAAGCTTTATCTCCAATTATGCTTGCTTTCTAAGGTTAGGAGTGTAGGACAGGTTCTGTTGATCACGTCGCAGCTTTTTGAGGCAAACATTTTACAGACGATCAGCGCGCAAACTCCGAGTATCTCCTACTGGAAGAATGAAAATAATATTACAAAATTAAGGCAATGTGGTCAATTACATACAGTATATCGCTTCTCCAAAGAAGCAAATGCATCTATGTATGTTTCCTCACGGTTTTCTACCAACAATTTCCTTCAAGCGGTTCAATACGATGAAGGAAGTATTGTTGTGCGAAATAAACAAGGCCGCCACAAGCCAGTTCTAATATTTTGTACTCCAATATGACTCTTCCCACTGCAGCAAAAGTGTTTGCCGTATGTCTCTTTTCTTATCAATTTCTATCCAACTTTGTACATCAAGCCTTTAAATTCAAGGGAACCCAATAAACGAGTTTTCACATTCATATTCCCCGCATGTTAAAAGCGTGAAAGCACTAGTCCCACATACTTCACGACTGACTTTCTATACACATTTTTTAATATGTTAAAAGTATCGTACTGAAATTGGTCTTACAGAAATATGTGCCATTTTTAGGTTATCATTATGACAATCCTCAAGTTGTATGTCATATGAACGTACTACACTATCATTTTGTAAAATACAAAATCGGATTCGCTTCCCGCAAGGGATGTTTGACAAAAGAGAAAAGAAGATCAAGAAGAAAGAATAAAGGAAACCTATTCCGAACACTCAATTGGCAGATGTAACCTACGGAAACAAGTGGGGGCGAAACTCCCGGTAACACAGTACGCACCACCGTAAAAACGCACCTAACCCAATGACCTACGTCGAATCCAGAATTCTATGTTCGGTCCCTGGTCATCATATCGCTAATGCGGCAGAGCTGCTGCACTCTCATCACGATTGGCGAGGATTAAATTCTTTCGTTTCCAGACGGTCGGACTTAAAATTGCTTCCGTCAGCAAATTTCAGTATCGCGGTTCAGGAACTTGAGGTGCACAATCCGTTATGCTGACAAATCAGTTGATTTTTTTCGGTCGAGTCTTTGAACTAGCATTTTTTTATTCATTGACGGAAACTGCCTAAGTTGAAAATCCATACTTTTACCCGATAACACGATTTCTTTTTTAAATGCATTTTAATGGATTAATTCGCAACTTTTTTTATTGCTGATAATTCAGTTTTTGAAACCAAAGATCCCATATAATAATAAACATATGTCAAATTATGGCTTCAATCGTTCCTTTGAGCGCAAACTTCTTTTCTTGACTGCTACTGCCTAGTTTGAAAAAAGACCTCTTGCGATAAAGAGCTATTTATGTAGCGACAGTGACCGAGAAACGTTCTATTAGGATAACCTCGGTGTAAGGTCAGAGCAGGGTACAGAAAACTTGCAGGAACTGGAGAAAAAGGAGA
>LQNS02278091.1:62885883-62896930 GCA_001587735.2 Parhyale hawaiensis | reverse complement strand
AGAACATGTTCTCCTGACATAAAACTCAGGTTTAGAACTCTTGAAAGACTGGAAAAAAAGAAGATCAAATTACTATGTCATCTTTCGTTCAACGAAACATGTTTACGTAACGATTTACTGCCCACTTACACACATATATATATATATATTATATATTATATATATATACATATATATAAAAAACTAAGGGCTAAATGGAAAAAGTTACACGAATAAAAAGTGTTTTTTTTTTAATTTTACATATTATGTGAAAATTTCAGTAAGATCGGACCACTAATAAAGAAAATTCCAAAATTTGAAAAACGACCCCCTTAATTTTATGCTTGTTAGCACAATATCTCAAAAAAATAATGAATGGATCTTTACAAAATTTATAGTAGTTGTTAGTAATGGAAAAAGACATAAATAATCAAATTTTGGTGCAGATCGGTGGGTTCGTTTGTATGTTTGACTCATATTTGTCATAACGTTTGTTAACAGTATAACTCAAAACGTTATGAACGGATCTTCAAAAAAATTGAACAAGCTGTTATTAATATAAAAGGCACAAATGATTAAATTTTGGAGTTTATGCAAAGGAAATTATGGTTTCAGAGCCAATTAGAATTTTTGCTACCGTTGGCTCACTTGGCGGAGGTATGCGCTCTCAGAGTGTTCTAGTTAAAAATGTATTTGCTTATATTTATTGACCTCTTTCTCTCCTTTAAAAAATCGGCACGAACTTTTAGGGCAATTCAGTACTTACTGGCCATGCTCTCACAAGTACAGTGCATTAATCATTCAGACGTGAGGTTATTCATAAGTCAATGCATCGTTCCTACTGGAGAGGCCGATAATCAAACTAAAGCATCCGTCAGACGGTAAGATTTATAATAATTTCCTACACTGTTCCTAGTGGTTATGTTAATCATTAGCGCATCCTTCACACGGTAAAACTCATCATAAATCACTGCAACGTTCCTACAGACGATACGTTAATAATACATAGGATTATGAAGCATCCTTATACAGTAAGGTTAATCATACATCTCCAATGATGGACCACTGACCAAGTTAATCACGCGACTGGTGAACCTATCCTTTAGAGAGTGAGATTAATAGGAAATCAGTGCATCTATCCTACTGACCATGTTAATCACAAGCACAGTAGAGTGCATCCATCTATAGAAAGTGCGATTAATCAGAAATCCCTGTATCGTTCCTACAGACCATGTTGATCACAAGTACGGTTCATCCTTCGGGCGATAAGATTAATCAGCAAAACCTATCATCGTTCTTACGATTTTTATAAACGGTCTTCGCGGAAAGAGACTCGTTGAAGAGATAAAAACAAATTGCTTACGCTCTTCCAAACTTGAAGACGAAACTGCAGCCACGGCATCAGTCTTTCCTGTTTGTTCGAACGTCCCGCGTTTTCATCTCAAGCAAATCCTTAAAATGATAGAAATAATTGCTTGCTCATTCGGAAGAGCTCCAAAAATTACGAGAAGCCAGGCAATGTTCAATCGACCGAGGATCACAAGAAATGACCTTCATCAAGAACAGATCGAGCGCTTATAGAGCAAAAAGTTGAACAATACAACAAGCGCGAGGCTTAAAATAACGCTTTTGTTCGTGATGAAGGGCACAAGGCCACAATATTTTCGTTTTCGTCAGTGATAGAAGAGAACGAAGCTAAACCAACATTTTATTCATTTATTTATTTGTGATAGAAGAGAACGAAGTTAAACTAATATTTTATTTCCTGTCATAGAAGAGAATGAAGTTGAAATAAAATTTTATTCCGTTGCCTGAGGAGAAATGAAAATTGAACAAATATTTTATATATCTGTGATAGAAAGACAGAGATAAATGTGAGTAATTTTATTTTTTTTGTTAGAAACACGAAAGTACAGAGATAAAGTTAAATTATTATCAGCCGTGAAAGGAGTGAGAGAGGTGATAATGTTTTCGTTGAAAATTTAAGTATATATATAAATATTTGTATGTCTGTGCACCCAATAAGTGGTCGAAAGACTTGAGCAATGTTCATAATTTTTGTAGGGAGTTTGGTAGGTTGACCTAGATGTAACCCATGCCAAAAAACTAGACATAGCTGGCCATAACAAATGACGGCGTTAAATTTTTACACCGGGGCGAATTTGCCCTCACCGCTTCAGATCGTCTGGGGCACGGGGCGTTTTATTTTTTTCCTATGTTATTCGTAAGGAGGTAGTGTAGTAGGGCGTAGTGATGTAACCTTGTTGGGCACAGCATCTATATGAAAAACTAGTATTAGCTGGCCATCGAAAATTACTTCCGTTGAATTTACCCCCTACCGCGGGTAATGGTCTCACACCACGAGGCGTTCTAGTTTCACATCTGCTCATTTTCATATAAGATCTTCACAGACACTATGTACAATGATATTGCCATGCGTAAAAAATATCGGAGCCAAAATTATTGTTTTTGTCTGTAACAGATGAACATGGAACTAAATTTATATCTTTTTAATTTCCCAGTGAAAGGAACGCAGAAAATTATTTTGGGATGAACTGAGAAATGGATCGAAATAAGTTAAGTAGGCTTAGTAAAAATGCTAACCGAGATCCACTGGCTTAGCTCAATTCACCGAGGAAGTATTTTCAAATAAAGAGATAATCCAAATATGAATGAAATGATTGGTTGACGTCCCCAAAACACGATAAATATGGCACCACGCCTATAACGCTTACAGCTGCCAATGATGTTTACGTATAGAAATGGAGTGCCTTGTCATTAAATTAGCAAACCTCGGGGCAAGCAACAATAATTTTTGGCTATCATAAAAGTATGTCGCTTCCGCTTACTGCTTTAAACCCAAGTAAAAGCGCCCATACAGCACCCTCAGCATTACGTTTCTAGACACGTTAAGGTAGTGAGTTGACCTAACTTTGTTTTTCCGTGCCACTCAGAGCATAGCGCCTATATTTTCATCAATATAGGATACGCAATTTAAGAAACTTAATCCTATGGTCGATTCTGTGTCTACACTGGGGACGTCATTCACTCGTCGATAGGATCAGATGCAGTTTAGTCAGTCTAGAGTATAAAAGTATTTGCGTATCACATATTTCTCGCATATTACCTACATTCAGGTGAGGCTTTATCTTTTCCTTATATCTATAATTTGAAGGGTTGTTGGAGTGGAAACATCAGGCAGATTATTGGTGGGAACACATGAGGCAAATTGTTGATAGGGAAACATTATTCAAGTTGTTGATTGAGAACAGTTGTCGTAAAACACAACAATAGTAAATACGTTATGTGGCGATTCGGTAATATATATATATATAGGAATATCGGTGGCGCGTTTCAGATATGTTTGGTTCCCGAGGGAACTATCAACGATAAATTGATACAGCCACTGAAGCATGGCTATGCAAGATCTTGTCCCACATACAAATTGCCTTTCTTGATTCTGGGTAGCGTGTAGTTGGCGCTGTACGGAAAAAACAAGGAAAGATGCTCCGTGGTGGAAAAACAATGTCCACGTCATTCAAATAGCAGACCAGTACAAGACTCGGGAGGGGGGGGGGCAGTTCGCGCAAAGGTGACATATGACATGTAAAAAATAGGATAAAAATCTGGGTCCCACTGCCTGAAGCAAGCGCATATAAGCGAAAACGAGATTAGAACGGATGTCTGACGAGCTAACTCGAAATAAATCAGCTAATTTGTCAGGAAAGAAACAGAAAAACTGAAACGAAAAGTCCATCGAAGCACACAGGGTGAATGGATTTAATGGGAAGAGCAACAGCTGAGTTTCTGAAGAATCAATTATGCCGGTATTATGAAGTATTTTGCCGAGGATATTCCTACAGGTTACATTGATGCCATCCTTGATAATATAGTATTCTCTTATTAGTAGTGCACTTTACCTCTACTGGCCCTGAAGTTCAGGTTTCTCAATCGCTAAAAATATTGAAGAATAACAAAGCGTCAGGTACGGACCATATTGTGACAAGAGCGTAAAATGTAGTAAACCTTTTGGCAGCCACAGTTGTGTTCACAACGACGCAACACATTCAGACCGCGAGCTGCGAAAACACAGCCATGGAGCCATTTGAATGTGTGAACCTGCATCATAGAAATCAGTCCAATTTGAGTTGATTTCACAACGACCTCAGCTATCTTGGTTGATTGAAAACTACCAAAAAGTTGCCCTGTGCCCCTGGTATTACGAATTTGTGACAGTGAAATTTTCTTTATGAAGGTTTTTCCTGGATGAGGAACGTAAAATAACAAAGATTGCAATTTTTGGACGCCAAAAGACTCAAACCCCGTCCTTTGGGCAGCCACATTGACGGCCCAGTTAACAACGGAGGCAATACAATAAACAGTCGTCTCGTTCGGTCCCGTGATCAGCTACACTGGCGGGCCAGTTGACAATGCACGCAGAAAGGATCAAAATTCATTCCGTTCGATCCCGTGATCAGCTACATTGGCGGGCCAGTTGACAATGCAGGCAGAAAGGATCAAAATTCGTCCCGTTCGGTCCCATGATCAGCTACACTGGCGGGCCAGTTGACAATGCAGGCAGAAAGGATCAAAGTTCGTCCCGTTCGGTCCCGTGATCAGCTACACTGGCGGACCAGTTGACAATGGAGACAGAAAGGTCCAAAATTCGTCCCGTTCGGTCCCGTGATCAGCTACATTGGCGGGCCAGTTGACAATGCAGGCAGAAAGGATCAAACGTCATCTTGCGTCGGCACGTCTACAAGCCGCTCTCTGTCGGGCTACTTGGCAATCTTTTAAAGAACAAAATTCTTGTGAAGCTCCATCGGCCATCAGAGGCGGCCATTGGAGAAATTTATCATCTCTGAAAAGATGCCATTTATCAGGTGTCAGGGCCGATGATGTGGGTATTTACGGGCGCATTTTTCTGCCCAGGTGACAGATGTGACATCGATGTTACGGGCCGCTGAAGACCTCACGTAAATGTCACAGGCTTGGTTAGGAATCCAGAGATCTATAAGCGCATAATTGACCAGGGTGGTAACAAAACGTATGCAGCAAGCTTGGTTGAGAATTTAGTCAGTTAAGAAACGCAGAACTGGAAAAAAGTAGCGTTCGTAATGAAATGTGTGGCTTGAAGATAATCAAAATGGGATTCGATGCAATTTTTTATGCTAATGATCAGAAAATTCAGTGAATCGGTATGGAAAGCGAATAATTATGGCAGAATGCTGGTAAAATTATGGCCAAATAAACGAAAAAATGAAACTGAGAGCAAACCATGCAAAAATACAGGCGCCAAATTGTGGTAGAACGGGAACAAAACAGTGGCAGCCTAGGCGAAAGATTGTAGCAGAAAAGGGCGCCAACTCAGGGCAAAAGAGGCGCAATATTAAGGCACAATGGCCACAAAATTGTGACACGACAGATGAAAAAATGTCCCTTTCTTGCGAAGGTAACTGTTAGGTCAATGAGCTTTCAATGTAGTACCTGGATCGACCGTATACTTTCTCCTTGCGCCAAAGTCTATCCTAGATAAGAAGCAATGCTGATGGACAAGAGAGAAGTTTTCTCCTTACCAGGAACTGATCAAGATTAGATCGCAATAAAAGGCAATTGACGCCATCGTTACTTCGTTTTTATATTCGGCGGCACCTCGCCGTTAGACGGACACATGAGCCAGTTCAGGGAGATTTGCAGTCACCAAGAAAGTGCCGAAGGGTCGTATTCTCCTCTTTTTAACTGGCAGTATCTCTTGAGTGTACAATAATTAAATAGAAAATATCGGCGAAAGATTTTAGGCACTAATTACCAGAACAGACGAGAAAGCCGATGGTTTTTTTTTGCTCATTTGCGTTTGCTGAACCCATTTGGGTATACAACGAATAGTGACATTCCTGCGAAAAAGAGAAGTCTTTCGTTGGCGTAATAAATGGCATAATTAGTGATGAATCTTGAGTGTCAAGAGCAATACGTGAATAGCAAATATCAGCAAATACGAGTAAGCAATTAGCTGTCACGAAAGAAGTGCCGATGAATTGTGTGTTTTACACACCATTGCAATGCAAGGCAGCGAAAGCGGTGCTGTGTAGTACACTGTGTGGCGTGCATTAGCATTTTACGCTCTTGGGGCAAAGTCTCTTCGCGACTGAAGGCTCAGTGCCTGTCGGTCGGGTCGTCTGGCGCTGTGATAAGCTGTGGGTTGTAGATTTCGAAGTGGACTCTAGTTTCGAAGTGGCAACGAAATTCAGTACAGAATCAACCCGTTGCGCCTTGTATTCGCCAAGCTCAACTTATGTTCAACAAGTGCATGAACCTCGTACTTAACCCTATATGCACCCATGTAGCAAAGTATGGCCTGGTATGGAGAGTGCAAACCTACTATGAAAAGCAGTTGCGGGACAACGGACATATGGTTTCGCGTTCTATACCAGCTGAAGGCAGGTTCAGAGGTGGGTGTCTGCGGCTGCGCCACACGTCTGACAATGTTGTATTAGCTACATCTACATAAAGATATTTGCGCGTACCGTCGTGTTCTTCTCAGATGTTCATTGGCTATTTCGGTAGTCTGTTCATCCAATCACGGCGGTGCGACATTAGCTTTCGAGACGCCGTGCCGTTTCACCGTACGGCTTGGTCCAGTTGTTTGAGCAAAGATGGTAGGTTTTTGGGCTCTGATGGACACTGCTGATAACATTCCAGCCCGGCAACAATAGTGCAAAAAAAAAAAAATTCAAATTTGTCATCTTTTTTCACTACTGAGACAGCATCGCAAGCGCCCACCATTGTATAGTTTTCAGTGGATTAACAATTTTGGGATTTTCTCGATAATACTTCTTCTGGACTTATCAATTTATTTTGCCGAGCTTTTGACGATTTATGCGAAAGTCTTTTTCAAAGCTGAAACATCCAGCAAAACTAACTATAACAGTTTGCAGAAATTCTCGAACCGAATGTTTCAGCTTTGAAAACGACTTTTGCAAGATCGTCGAAAGCTCTGCAAATTGATAAGTCTAGAAGAAGTATATTATTCAGAAAAACCCAAAATTATGAACCCCGGAAGTCAATTATTTTCATCAACAAGGATTAATATATATATATATAGTTTTATATGCATATATAGCTATATACCGGTATATATAATTCGTGGTTTGGACACTGGAGATAAGTTTCACTTTGTTACCTCACTTTAGGGCGTCACGCCACATGCAAGTATACTGTGTATCGCCTCTCAACAATTGACTATTGATATGGTTACTTTACGAAAGATGACGCTAAGTAGTTGTATGTATTAGCTGTCACGATGTTCAACGCTTGATTTCAGCTTGATAGCAATATTAAGTAGCTTGCTATTCAATTTCTCTACACTTTCAGACTCTACATACATTGGACGAGGCGGCGACCTATGCCGAAGAGTTCTGGGGATTGCATTTAATGTTAAAAAAACTTGGGAATTGAATAAACAGTTGTCGACCAGACCCGGGAATTACATTTGTTTTAACCCATAATTACTTATTACTTATAGTTACTTATTCAAACATTTTCAGTATTATTTGAGTTCCTCTTCAACTATAATGGTTATCACTGAAGTAAGCGTTTACTCGGAGAACGCTGATTATATGAAAATAGCAGCCAACAGTCGGCAAAATAAAATATTGGGCGATTAAAGCACCAGACTAATTATACTTGAGTAAACGCAAAGAGAATCTAGTCCACAATTGCGTAGGTTGAATAATACGTAGTACCAATTTACCAAGCGCAGATATCATAAGCTTATTTTAAGTGTTCTAATTCCTCAGCTGAAGCCTCCGCTCATAAATATGAGATATTCCAGGGTCATAAATAAATAAAAACTGATACGCTCAGTATGGTTATTTTAAAATCCATACCAACCAAACAAACTATCAATTATCGTATGAATATTGTGTTACTTTTAAAGTACTGAGTTTATCGAGTTAGTAATAGCTTTAATTCTTAATTCATACATACCTATGTGAGTGCTTATCTTTGGAGCAAACACAAACCGTCACGAATAGCGATGTGATCTACTACCAACCTGTCAAAACTGGCCACAAATGAATGAATGGCAAAGCTGTATCACAAAGAACCATACAAGAAGATAAACTTTTAACCAAATCTGAGGCCACCAGGCGCACGATCAGAGTGTTAGCTGAAATTATTCACAGTCACTAAAAGCATCTTGCTACGCAAAGTGGACATCCATCCGCTGTGGTTGGAACCAAAGAGAATCAGAAACCCTAGTTTTAGAGTTGTTAGCAGTGGCAAACGAATATCCTCTCGTATGTACCCTAGGCGATAGCAAATGAATTCTTGTGTAAAAGGGTTACACCGGAAAGCATACTAGTGGATTTATATGAAACATAATGAACAAACACTTATTAGCAAAATGAGTACGACAATTATGCACTGGGTATTAATATAATTGCAATTATCAACTACTATGAACATTGTAGACGTTAATATCGCTAGGTAGTAAAAATACGCTAAAAACAAGATAGGTGAAACAGACAAAAAAGATGTATTGTCTTCACTTCCTTTAAAGCTCAGAAATGAGAATAGAAAGAGGGAATAATAAAGAAAGAACTTGGATTATATATACGGGGATCCATCACGGGAGAGGAAGCGATTGACCCGGGATAGAAAAAAATATCCAATCCTCCACCGGCGGAAACAAGGCCATCAGGCTCGAGACTGGACTAGAGCGCTGATAATAAATCTAGAATTTTAGGTCAGTTTCGAGTCGAAAGAGACTGGAACGGTGGAACAGCAGTAGGACGACGCGTTTTTATCTTTTTAATTGTTGAACGATATTTGAAATATACAGGCAATTTTGCAATTTTGTAGGCGTAATCAAATATATATATGTTTTATTAAAAATTTGATCTTCTTTATTGCTTTTCAATTAAGGGTTTTAAATTTTCGTAAAAAGTATCCTACAGTCTTAATCGAAAAACGCTATAAGTTTACCTACATAAAAAAAAATGCATCGACTGGTTTTTGCTAACATTTAGCATCCTCAGGACTATGGGGAAGATTTGGAGGCTTTGATTTTTTTGAGATTTTGCAGAAAAAATTAGCCAGGTATTCCTGTAGCGTTGTTCATAAAATTTCCAACAATCTCCGATTTGACAGCTGCTGATTGCCATCATAATCTAAACTATAGTTAGTTTACAATCAGTTTCCATTTAAGTTAAAAGTTACCGCTCATATTAAAAATTGACATTTTTGTCACCTCTTCCGAAAAATACTTTTGCGCAAATGGTGGATTTTCTTTGGTGTCTTTTTATAGGAATTCTCTAAGACAGTCGCCACATTGGTTGTGCCTCTTTGCGGTATCAATTTACAGAAGGTATGACGACTTTGATTACTTTCTGAAAAAATTGCAAAGTACTCCCTTAGTATTTCCCATATAAATTATAACTGCCTTCGATTTGACTGATGCTGATTGCGGTCATAGTCCATACTATAGTCAGTCCAAAATAAGTATCCGTTTTAGCTAGTAATGTATTGGTGAGAAGTTACAGCTCATGTGACAAATGAACATTTTTGTCTCCTTGGTGAAATATTTTTTCGCCAACTGTGGATTTCTGTTATTATCTTTAGATAGGAATTCTCTTGGAAAATGAACACAATCGTGGTTCCTTTCTACTGTATCAAGATGGAGAAGAGATGGCCAGTTTGATTGGGTATATCCCCATGCATTTGAGAATTAAAATTCGTAGCACCGTACAAGGCACCAATACATACACCTTTCTTCTATGCAAATATGACTAGCATCTGGTAACTATGATCTTATTAATGTTTTAGGAAAAGGTCACCAGGTATCGCCATTGATTTTTCCAATATCTACAATTGTTTCAGGCTTACTGAAATTACCAGCATATATAGCCCAAATTTTCTATTTCTACGAAAAAAATAGAGCCCTAGTTGTACATTTTGAAAGAAAACTTGAAGAACGCGGTTAGATCCGGTTGCTTGGGAATTTATCTGTGGATCGCGTTACTGTTTGAGAAGGGCTCCAATGATTTTCAGACCGTTGTTATCAGTTTCACTGAGTAGGATTAGTGTGTTCTGAACCAAATGTTACAGCCTAATTGTGTCTTATTATCGCTGATCTTTTAGCCCGCCGCATGGCAAATATAATGTTAACTAAAGTGAAAGCGTTATAGCAGTGAGCCGGCACTCTCTGGTAGTGCACAGGCGCAGTTAAGGCACTAATTTACCGCAATTCTAAAATCTTCGCTAATTGGGACATTTTTAATACCGGTGTACAGAACTTGAAGCAGTCCTTCCTTAATAACGGAGATCCCAACATCACATTTTGGACTCAATTCTCGTCAAGTTCTTCAATTCCTGCAACAGAAAGAAGCAGGCCGAACGAAGCCTAAATCCTAAAATTTTGCAGCCATAACCAGTTCTCCCACAATTATAAAACAGACAAACGCGTCCCCAAATCGACAGCATATTACAACACCCAGTGCGTCAACGAATACGACAAACTCAATTTTCCTTTTTACTATCAGAGCAGTACACTTAGGTAGCAACTTAATTATCAGCACTAATAAAGGACCTTGAATACTCTCGCTTCAAATGTCTAATATTAAATAAGAGTACAAGGGCGCTATCGGAAGAAGCGAGCTTCGTTATAATTGCCCATGCATTGAACACTTATCCATAATTCTTTCACGTCGTTAAACTTTGTGATTGGCAGCCGCAAAGAGTCAAAGACTCATAGAACAAACGATCACAACAAAAAACTAACGCAGCAGCTTTTAGATCAAAACACACGAATCCTACTCAGAGAACCTGACTACAATATTCTACAAATAATTGAAGCCCTCCTCATACAATGAAACAAGCCTCAAAAATTCACAAGCAACCGAATCTCATTGCATGCTCTAACTTTTTAGTCACGTATAATGGTGCCAATGCTCGACAAAATTCACACACATTGCAGTAGACTTGATAGTAAGTACAGTGTAATCATTACAGGTGACTTCAACTTTCCATTCCTAAAATGGCTACATCCAGACGTGCCCGATGAAACGGG
>LQNS02278091.1:62872173-62883501 GCA_001587735.2 Parhyale hawaiensis | reverse complement strand
GCTGGCTCTCTCTTTGGTCGCAAACTGCGGCACCACAGAAGACACCCAGCAGAGTGACTCCACACACGTGGGGTGACGTGAACAACGTCACCTGGACTTCTTCCGAAGACTCTCAAGGTAGGTAGGTAGGTAGGTACTAGGTAATGCACTTTCCCGACTGACTGTACTGATGAGCACAGCACGCGATCGCAGGTATAAATAGACGTCCTGCCACAGTTTGGCGGCACTCTTAGGCAAATTATCACGGGAGGCGCGCCATCCTTCCACTCTTCACTCCGTCATCTTCAGTACTTAACACTTAGGCATGGATAACACTTTATTTTTAATTACGAGGATGCTAACTGTAGGCGAAACCGGTCAACAAATTTTAGATGTAAGTGTAGGTCAAATCTTAACGATTTTAGATCAAGACTGTAGGATAAATTTTAGGAGAAATGAAAACTTAATAAACATGGATAGTCAAGTTTTCAATAAACATGCTTACGAGAAGAGTTTCTTCCCAAAATGAAAAATGAATATACACAGAATAAATAACTACGGCATAAAATAATGATAATAACACTAAACCGAATAATGATGCTTGAAATTAAACTAAGAAACAACAATAACTTCATTTGCGCCGCGTTAAAACAATCGGATAATATCTATAATATCTGTCAAAATAAATTAGGAACACAATATTTAATTCAGGACTTTGATATTTTCCTCGAACGAAGGCAGCAGGGTCAAAATCAATGGCTAAATTAGACGTTCACGGGCACCGCAATTATATTCCCCGTATCCAGATACGAAAGAATGATCACATAGCCGCCTTCCATGCGAATTAAGCAATACGTCACTACAGGACAGGCACGACTAATTAATGCAAGAATCCTTTAATTTCAGTGGCTGAATGAAGGATATTATGAGGTGACCAGTACTAGGCAACTGCAGGATATTGTCCAGATTTAATGAATGTCGTCACGAAGAGTTAGTACTGAGTATTAGTGACCCTCATTAGGGAAATGAAGGGTGCATCGGAGTAGAGAAGTCCACGGTGAATCGAGTTTAGTTTAAAAGAGTTGTAAAAGAGACGTCACTTCCTCATAATAGGGTAAAAGAACGAAACAAGGCACAAATGATATGCCTATAGAATGTAGTTGGAGTACATAGCAGACAAACTATGGGTCATATATTCGTTATTATTCGCTACTGACTTATACTTACATCTACAACAGGTTGCGAGTCTTAACAAAATAAACGGACGGAATTCGCGGTTTGCAGCGACTTAGGTCTACACGGACAACACACACACAGTATATACAGGGTGATAAGAAGCGAATGGTTCATACGTTGACAGTAGGCAGGGGTAAAGAAAATAAACACTTTTTTTACGAATACCAAATACATATTTCAAAACTTCTTAGTTTTCAAGATACCGAGTTTTAACGTTTTAACTTTCAGGTTCAGTTTATCACATATTCGTGTCTCAAAAATGATAATGCTTGGTATTTGCCGCCAAATATGGTTCCAGTATGACGAATTTCCACCCCATTTCGACGAGGATGCTCTTCAGTGTCTGAACGACACTTTTCGAAATAAGTGGATAGGGCGTAATGGACCAGTGGCATGAACTCCAAGGTCTCCAGATATGAGACCTTTATATTCCTTCTTCAGGGCCACATGAAATTATTGATTTAAGAAACACTGATAGAGTCCGCGATAGATTTTGTCGCACGAAAAGCGGTCGTAGACATAGCAGAAGAACAAGCATTCTGCATAATTGCTGCGGAAGAAATTCGTAAAAGGTAGCAGACTTGCATTGACGCACGGGGCAGACATTGCAAACAGTTATTGTACAATTTAACTGATAAATGATCTGTTTATGTGATGTTCGGTACATTTTCCTTATGACTATGCTCAGAAAAGGAAATGGTACCTATTAACTGAATATCAAGGTTTTAATTTAAACCTCGGCACCTTGAAAACTAAGGATTTTTGAAATATTTGGATTTTGTGAAAATGTGTTTATATTGCGTATCCCTGCCTACTGTCAATGTACCTCTCATTTTCTTAACAACCAGTATGTGTATATTGCTAGTTATTGTAAAACTTTCTGTGATATATTAATATAGCTACTTAACTTGTGTGCATGTTGGCGATCTAAAAAAATTCCGAGTATCAGTTTTTAACGTTCCAGCCAGTACTATTTTTACAACAAACCAATTTTAGGCTCTTAGTTTTAAGTCGTTACAAAAGAGAGATCTACACAGATAGACTAAAGTCGACACAAAACGCGACCCTACAGACTCAAGTAGTCACAAAACGTGACCCTACAGACTCAAGTCGTCACAAAGCGTGACCCTACAGGCTCAAGTCGTCACAAAACGCGACCCTACAGACTCAAGTCGTCATAAAACGTGACCCTACAGACTAAAATCGTCACAAAACGTGACCCTACAGACTCAAATCGTTACAAAACGTGATCCAACAGACTCCAGTAGTCACAAAACGTGACCCTACAGACTGAAGTCGTTACTATACGCTACTTTATGATTCAAAAGCCGTTCCAAAAAGCGACCTACTAAGAGGACAGACACCAAATTCAGTAGTCGCATATGCGCCACATGACGCAATGGCGGCCAACCATCGATGGCCAAGTGACAGAGCAGGATGATCATGATTGGTTAGCAGATCACATTAAAGGAAGGGAAACAGCGAGGCAATAAAGGCAGCCGTTACTATGAGCTATGGCTGCACTCCGGCAGGTCTCTAATAAGACACCGAATATCAGAAATCGATGGAGCATCAAACTTCATACATGGGCCTATGTGAGGCACGCCATTGACCCAAGCGGCAGTGGCCCCATGCGGCAAGTATTCTCAGTGTATAACTTAAACGTCAACAAACAAGACAAAATTGCCTTAAGAAAGCATGACTGAAATATTAGTTACTCTAAAACGTTCCTGAGTTCTAATGATAGAACAATTCAATACAAAAACCGAACGAAATCTCTTGATAGTCTAATTTTTTTTTGACATTTTGTTGCTGCTCGAACGACGTAGCATGATCTAGAATAACTTCGGCTTTGAGAACCACCAAGTTACCGTCTTATTTGGCAATAATTCATCATTTTCATGGTTCTTAAGACCTAAAGAATTATTATTCAACAACCATGGTTCCACATACACTTCGACGGTTTGATGAGCTGCAGATAATGGGGTGGTAAAAACGCTCTATCCGAAATGAGATGTTGCTTTGGGGCGCGTCTTTTGGCTGACGGGAAAACTACCAGCGAGCTGTCTCCACAGAGCACGTAACTGCTAGCAGTTTTGTTTATCCCGGCACTTGTTCTACTACGACTCTAGTAAGCGGTTCAATTTATTTTACGGGGAAAGAGAGTTACACCGTTGCCAAAGTCTGGCTGTTGTGAGAATTTTTCCTCATTGTCTGCTTTGAGAGAAGCTTGTCCGATACGATAAGTTACACAAATGCAACATAATGATTGACTGCCTTTGCAACGATATGCGGACCGTACTCGATAAATTTCATACATGGTAGAAGTTTTTTTTATAGAATGCGTGTAAATATTTACTACCCATACGTGAAATTAGAGTCCTCGCGAAACCAACAGCCCAGAGCATGACACAAATCGTGCGAGAGCACTCTGACATCTAGTCAGCCTTCAGTACCAAACAGACATTGCTCCCGGAGGTCGGGGTGTGGACACACATCATACTGTCGCCAATACAGCACAACTTTCGCGTCGTTCTAGCGGGCCCAATATCTACGTTGCAACAGTAAGTATATATTGGCCCGTTTTGTCTGAAAGTTACGACACTCGATAATAATATAATTTAATTAAATTAAAGGTTAAATGCCAACAGAAAGTATTTATGTTCCTGAGAAAATTATGCCGCTCTAGATAACGATATATGTCATAATAACTGAAACGAATAGACAGCAAAGATTAACTGCCCGTGCAGGAAAAATTAACGACGCATTAAGTTTCTTTGAGAAATTTCAGCGACGCACAGCATGGCATTTGAGTGCGACAATAAAAACACGACCTGCCATTGTCCACCGTCAGGAGCACGGCCGATAGCAGTGAAGATCGGTCGGGATTATGCGACCACAAAATTTGTTCACTCAAGTGCAAAATTTGGAAGCCGGCACAGAGGAGGCGACCTATACAAAGTGTCCGCAAAATTGGTATGCAGTTTTCGTACTAGCAAGTATTGGAATAAGTATACCGGGTGTCCACAAAATTGGTATGTAGTTTGCGTACTAGTAAGTATTGAAATAAGAATCATATGTGTCCACAAAATTGGAATGCAGTTTTCGTACAAGCAAGTATTAAAATAAAAATACCGAGTGTCCACAAAATTGGTATGCAGTTTGCGTACTAGCAAGTATTGAAGTAAAGACGGCGTATGCAAGTTTTGGAAGAGCGACAGTGCAGGCAACATACGCTTAATTAGAAGTACACAAAACATGTAAATACTCCAAATAAAAAATAATGGTTCCACAAGGAACTCAATCGGTTCAATTACAAGACGAGGGTAGTTTAAAAAGTTCGCGAAACTGCTTAAAATATTTCATCTAAATCCAAGCTTTCTTGCGTTTATGCAAACGTATTGCTCTGCCAAGTGTAGTGCTCTTCTCTCCGGATTCACTCTACCAATTTCGAAGTAAGTTTGATACACCTGGATAGGTGAGTGAGTAATTACTCATTTGAGCATCACCATGAAGCGTTTGGTACCAGTACGGCAGGAAATTCGTGACTATGAAATTTTCTCTGCATTGCTGTTTTTTTGTGGTGAGTGGCGATTGCGTAGCGTTAGAATGAACTGGAAACGATTTCTCGACCTTTGTTTTGACAGCGAATTTGAGACTAATGATTCTTAGTTGGTTGATGTTAACAAAAAAGTGAAGGCCACCATCTCATCGTTGCCACCATTTGCTATGACCTGGATTATGCCAAGTATTGAAGTTGGAGGCAAGTTATTATCTCGGCAAGCATTTCACGTTATTGGTTCAGTAATGACGCTCGGAGAGAAATATTCCCAAACCTTTTTGAATTCCCCTCGTATATTACCGCCAGTCTAATACGATAAACATGCAACGATAAACTACGGCTGATTTACGTGAATAAAATGCACAAGAATTTCGGCCGCATAAATTTTGAACTTAGTCGCAGGTGTAAGTGGCGAATGTTCTCAACAAACAAAAAAAAAACCTAGGTTGGTACACTACATAAGGCAACTTAATTTACCCGGACCTCAAAATATCACGCACAACACAATTCCATCGCCGCAGTTTTGGGCAGGCGGTTACAGATTTAAAAAATCTTTATGAATTCTCTGGCGCCATAGAACACAGGGATAAATAAATATATTATCCAACCTCACATTTTGCATAACGCAGGGCAGATATTTTACCCAAACGAATATATTTCTGGGTACCATGCAGGGAAAAAGTTGACCGTACCGTCCCTCTGCCGCTGCAGTAAATGCTCATCAATATGCAGGCAATACAACGGACGCTGTCGCGGCAAGCAGCAGGTCGTAGCTGTTATTAAAAATACGAGTTCGAGTCATTTATATCCCCCTTGCCACGGGGAAAAACTGAGCCTCTCAGCAAAATATTTCAGTCGGAAGCCAGGCATCCACTGCAGCTGCAATGGTTTCCGTGTCGGTCAGAACAGAGAAATGGTTGAGGCTGCAAGAATTCGGTGCGTTGCTGTAGACAAACGGTGCTAACAGAGGTCATTGGCAGCGGAGGTAATGAAGAAATGTAGGAAGGTGCCCAAAATTCTAACACTGCAATAAAAACAAAGGTGGCAACTGTCATTTGGTTTATGGCCAATTTGGGAAAAGCCATCGGTTGTGTAAATTCTATGTATACAGAACAAGCTGTGTTGCCATAGTCATTTCGCTTAAAAGGCGAATGAAGAAATTGCTGAGACGACAAAAACTCGGTGTATTGTTGTAAGTAAAGTAAAGGTAAAGGTAAAGTCAACTTAGACCACACCCTCACCCGGGAAACCCACATGCACTGGTTTGTGCAGCGGGTATAGACCCACTGGCCCCAGATGAGTACGTGTAGCCGCAGTCGCCCTCGGGTCACCATGAACTATGACAATCATGATAACGACAGCCGCTGGTTTTAATGGTGAACTGACAGCTGGCAGGCTGTAACAATGTAAGGCCTTGCCGTTGCTGCCCAGCATTGCTAATGTATCGCATGGCTCTCGTGCTTTTGTTATGTGTAAATTACACCATGAAACTGAGAGTCACACAAAGACTCAAAAGCTCGGTTTTAACGAGCAATCTCTGCTCAGATAACGTATGAACTGAAATATAATTTAATAACAGTACGACAGGAGCAGTAATTTTCATAGCGGTAAAAATAAAACCACTATAGCGTTAAAAATAAAACAACTATTTCCCTAAAAGTTACGTAATTCACTAAGAAATGGAGCCTAAACTTCCTGTATTCCAAACGACTTAACACAGCAGCTGTGAAGGCAATAAATGAAGAAACTAGAGCACTCTGAGAGCGCATACCTCCGCCAAGTGAGGTAACGGTAGCAAAAAATTCAAATTGGCTCTGAAACCATAATTTTCTTTGCATAAACTCCAAAATCTAATCATTTGTGCCTTTTTATAGTAATAACAGCTTGTTCAATTTTCTTGAAGATCCGTTCATACCTTTTTGAGTTATACTGTTAACAAACGCTATGACAAATTTGAGTGAAACATACAAACGAACAAACCGATCTGCACCAAAATTTGATCATTTATGTCTTTTAACAGTACTAACAAGCCCTATAAATTTCATAAAGATCCATTCATTAATTTTTGAGTTATTGTGCTAACAAGCATAAAATAAAAAACGGTGACAAACGAACAAACAAACGGATCATTACCAAAATTTGGTCATTTACTCTTTGTTATATACCTAACAACTCATGTTAATTTCATCAAAATCCATCCATAACTTTTTGAGTCATGGCATTGAGGAAAAAGAGGCAGACAAACAAACAACCAAACAAACGGATGGACACATCTTCACTAAACGATAATCATCTGTTTCTCCTAACATACTTAACAATCCCTGTAAATTTCATCCAAATCAGTTTATAACTTTTTGAGTTATCTTGGTGACAGACAGAGTGACAAAAAGACAAACAGGCAGACAGACAGACAGACAAACACGACGAAAACATAACCCCTTGGTGGAGGTAATAAGCTGGTAAAAACAGTGGGCACTGCAGCATAATAAGCGACGCAAACTTATAACACTGTTTTTGCTTACTATGGTTTTCACTGGCCGTGTTACACTGCTTTTCGCTGATAATTTTTAAACAAATTGTCGGATCCCCGTGGTATTTCATCCCTACCTAATTTATGGCCCACATAACATATTGCTATATGCGTTTACAGAGGAGTTTACTCTTGTATATTAGGTCTTTATTAATCTGAAGCCAGAAAGTCGCGTCTACACGTTCCAACGACGAACCAGTGTTACTAGCTTGTCGAGGCGTAACATCTGTAGACCGGAGCCGAAATGTCTGTATTTTGCCCGATATATCTGTAGATCTAAGCACTTTCACTAACGTGTCTTGTCTTTCATTTGCTTTTAAATTATGTTACAGACACATTGGAACTCTGTGAGTGGCACGGTCTATGGCAAACTATACCAATCTATCGATTCTATAGCTTGTAAGAAATACCAATCTACGCTATAGCCACATCCGACAGACACTCAGAACAGTGGCGTAACTCTGGAATATAATAGTCTATTAAGGAAGCCATCCTACTTAAAAAATAGCTCCTTTATCGATATTTTGGGCAAAATATTGTGACATTGGAGCATAACTTTTCTTTATATGCAGGTTTATGAGAATGTTTTAGGTGCAATTGCCCCAGATCCACTGCAACGATAGCACCAAAGCTGCTAAAAATTGGCAAGGAGCACACGACAATCGGCTGAATTTTCGGCTGTCAGCAAGACTACAAGCGCTATCGGCTAGGAATGGATACAATCGGCTATTTGGCAACACTGGAACTCATTGGTAATTTGTTAGACAGTTGCCTGCGAGGCATTTTCGGCGAGAAATAAATGAACGGACTTCACAAAGAAGAATATGTGCAATGGCAAAGGTTCATATATATGTATTTATTAAATAATAAAAAAAATCGACTGAATCCAATAGAAAATGATTAAAGGAAAGTTTTAAAATTTCACGCATTTAGAGCAAATCACTCCAAATATTTGTAGATCTTGGGTATTTTTGGAATCTAGTCATCTGTAGATCAGCATTAAAATCTGTACATATACAGATTTTAACGCTAGAAAAATCGATACATGAGTGCTTTTTTTAATGGGGTAGCTTCCTTAATAGACTATTCTATACAGAGTTACGCCACTGTTCTGAGTGGCTGTCGGATGTGGCTATGCCGTAGATTGGTATTTTTTACAAGCTGTAGAATCGATCGATGGGTATAGTTTGCCATATATATAGGCCATATCACTCACAGAGTTCGATTTGGTCTGTAACATAATGTACAGGCAAATGAATGACAAGACACGTTAGTGAAAGTGTTTACATCTACTGATATATCGGGCAAAATATAGATATTTCGGCTCCGGTCTACAGATAAAGCCTCTACAACCTGGCAACACTGGGTCGTCGTTCGAACGTGTAGACGCGACTTTCTGGCTTCAGTTTAATATAGGCCTTATATACAAGAGTAGACTCTGTAAACGCATATAGCAATATGTTATGTGAGCCATAAATTAGGTAGGGATGTAAAAAGCTTTGTGTTCAAATACCATGGTGATCCGACAATTCGTTTATTATTATTATGAAATCACACCAGACTGGCGGAGATACTCTATGAGGTTAACAAACCCCCACGTAATCAGCCCAGCGGGTGAAGAAAACAAAAGAATGAAAAAAAAAGAAGATCCGAGATTACAGAATAGCTCTGTGTACAGATCGCTTAAAGCTGCCAATACCAGCACCATCAAGACCATTCCAAACATCCACACACGATGGAAAAAACGAACGAGAATACTGGCCCGTACGGCATCGTAACGGTTCCAAGGCAAACTCATGAAGAGCACCAGTACGCCGAGTATACCTCACCCGAACAAATGGATCCGGAAGAAACTAAGACACTGGATGACTAGGGCAGTTATAGATTTTATACAAAAAACAGACCCCACCAACTGTGCGACGATGCGCCAGATCACAGGCACAACACCAACCAGCATGAACGCACATCGACGAACCACTTTGTCAAGCAAACACAGATGGCAATCGGCAGCAGAACCCCAGACTACAGAGCAGTACTCCAGAAAAAGGAGGACAGAGCAATTAAAGCAGCGACGTGTCAATTCTACCGAGCCAAACACCCTCCAAGCACGCCACATAAGACCAATTTTCTGCGATGCACGTGAGACAACCGAACGAATGTGGGGCCCAAACGTCAACTTTGGATCAAAATTGACACCCAAGATTACCAAGTCATCATCCCCAGGAAGTGATACACCATCCAGCATGAGTGCAGGAAAAGGAGGTCCCACTGTACGCGACCTGGACACGTGCATGGTCTTAGTTAAGAATTATTAGCGAAAAACAGTGTAACACGGCCAGTGAAAACCATAGTAGTAATGAAAAATGAAAAACTCAGTTTCAAAACTTTTGGGTATTGACTCTTATCGGAAAAATCAACGTGAGTTATTGGTTCAAGTAATAATAGAGTGTTGGTGGCTCGAGTCATTTACAAATATGTGGCGCTCTGTGGTAGAGAAAACGCACACTTGACGGCATGGCTCTACATTTTGACCAGATTAGAGAAAAACTTGAAAATACTGTATACGAAAACATGAAGATTTAGTGAACACTTGCACAGTGAAATTAAGAAATCCGCAGGGGCTTTAAATAAATGTATACACTTTATTAGGTACACACAGGGACATGGTGCAAGTGCGCAGGGCACAGCTTAATTAATACAAGCGTTACATTAAATACAAAGATCGGGTAATACTATCATTACAAACTAAACTGCATTGCAGCCTATTTGTGCTGATCAGATTAGATGCTGCAGACTAGGTACGTTTGTACGCTATAAAAAATCAACTGCGGCGTTGTTGCTGTATACGAAAGAAATAGCTACATACGAATACCACACAATATGAATATTGCCGCACTTAAGTTATTTTTTAAAAAGCTGGTAGTTGTAAGGAAGAGCAGCACATAAAACTCGAGTTAAGTATGGTAATTTAAACATGAACAAAAGTTACGTTGAAGTGGCATCGTGAAACACTGCGTCGTCTACAGCGCTCTCACAGCGGCGAGGGAAACTTTTTTGACGTTCCTTACGTTACCAGAAGTGCGGTGTACGGCTGTAAAAAGTTCCTTCGATGGTGTTGCAGCCTCATAAATCCGCTCTAAAGTAGAGCGCACCAACGCAACTGTGAACAAGAAAAAAGCAAACTCGAAGCCCGTGGCATAATTCGCAAGAGAAAATGACCCTTGAAAAACTAATAGCGCTTCAGTTGTAGACAGAAAAAGAAGGAAAAGCATCGGCATTCGTGAATGAAAAAAGAAAACTTTGATTTATAGTGTAACATTCAGAAAACAAGTAATAAGAAAAATCCCGTGAGAAATAGCCTTACATAAGTTAACAATCTAAAGATAAGGGTAAAGTCAATTTCACTGTCCCCCTACAGGGAAACTCACATGCATTGGTTCGCGTTGCAGTTATAGGTCAATTGGCCCCAGAGGAATGTACGCCTGCACTCGATCAAAAACTATCAAAAGCCATGGCGCCACCGATGAGAGGCTCTTATGCAACGATCTATGCCCTCTAGCGACATTCCCATAACTGGTTAAGGTCTGGACCCCTGCAGCAGCTTTGCAGGCATCAATTGCTTACAAAGAATGTCAAGCGCCGCAAGAGCTCGCTTACCTGGTTTTGTATTTAATCTTACGATGTCATTGATATCAGTATCTCAAGCCCACCGCTACTGCGAGTATAGAAAGAGACAGAGGTCGATCCATAAGTTAATTGTAATCACTAAAATAAATCATTATTAACGCCACAAGATCTAAAATTTTAATATATACAAAGTCGACAAATAAGCATTAACGTTTCGGGAATCCTTTTTTTTCCCATCCTCAGAAATTTTTAATAAAAGTATACAGGATGTCTAACAAAAATTTTTATTTTATAAGATAACCTAAGCTTAGGATGTTGACAAGGTGGGACCTAAAGGGCAAATGACCATGGTGCGCTATGGGGCTCTTATATAGGTGTCGGACGGTAAGGGGAG
>LQNS02278091.1:62842831-62856546 GCA_001587735.2 Parhyale hawaiensis | reverse complement strand
TCAAAGGTCTGCCCTTAATCTGAGGCGGCAGCGACGTAGAGTTATGCAAGACTGTAGCACACGGTTAGGTCAAAGGTCTGCCCTTAATCTGAGGCGGCAGCGACGTAGAGTTATGCAAGACTGCAGCACACAGTTAAGTCAAGTAGTAGTAGTAGTAGTTATAGTACAAACTTTACTAGCGCATCAGGGACACAATGTCTATATCGCGCCGAACTATTCCTGTGGTTTAACACAGGCTCGTGCGCCACTAGGACGCGAAGTATGTCTAATTTCAAATAATCAATGATTTTTAGCTCGGTTTTTCTGCCTCTAGGTCTCAGATTATAAGCGAATTCGGATGAGTTCTAAGTGGCCAGTGCGCTACGGACAGGAAAAAGGCGCAAGTTGTTCATCTCCAACCCCTGGGCACGGCTGAATGCTTTCGCTCAGCCGCTCAACAAAAAAGGAGACAGAAGAAAGCAGCGCCCGTGCAGACGGGCCCTTCTGTCGCCCTCCACAAGGGAGAAGAAGGTAGAAGCCTAGCGGAATAGGTCGGCCACCTCTACCAGCGGCTCACCAACCAGAACAGAGAAGTATTGACAGCCTACCTAACTTTACAAAACTAGCCTCGTCAGCAGGAACTGCGGCAAGCTGCAATATCTCCTGCGGAAGAGGTACTCGGTTTAGCCTCTGGGATCGTGAGGCCCACATATATTCTGGCAGGGAAAGGGCTCGCCAGAATATACCCATGAGGGCCACGGTTAAGTCAAAGGTCAGCACTTAATCGGAGGCGGCAGCGACGAATAGTCATGCAAGGCTACAACACACGGCTAAGGCAAAGGTCTGCACATAATCTGAGGCGACGTAGTCATGCAAGGCTGCAACACACGGTTAAGTCTAAGGTCTGCACTTAATCTGAGGCGACATAGAGTCATGCAAGGCTGCAATACACGGCTAAGTCAAAGGTCTGCACTTAATCTAAGGCGACGTAGAGTCATGCAAGGCTGCAACACACGGCTAAGTCAAAGGTCTGCACTTAATCTAAGGCGACGTAGAGTCATGCAAGGCTGCAACACACGGCTAAGTCAAAGGTCTGCACTTAATCTAAGGCGACGTAGCGTCATGCAAGGCTGCAACACACGGTTAAGTCTAAGGTCTGCACATAATCTGAGGCGATATAGAGTCATGCAAGGCTGCAACACACGGCTAAGTCTAAGGTCTGCACATAATCTGAGGCGACATAGAGCCATGCAAGGCTGCAACACACGGCTAAGTCAAAGGTCTGCACTTAATCTAAGGCGACGTAGAGTCATGCAAGGCTGCAACACACGGTTAAGTCAAAGGTCTGCACTTAATCTGAGGCGACTTAGAGTCATGCAAGGCTGCAACACACGGCTAAGTCAAAGGTCTGCACTTAATCTGAGGCGACTTAGAGTCATGCAAGACTGCAACACACGGCTAAGTCAAAGGTTTGCATTTAATCTGAGCTGGCAGCGCTCTGGAGTTATCCAAGGCTGCGGCACTTGTATTACCATCAGCCTAACGCACCGACCCGCTGAGTTCGTGCATCAATCATCTCGCCAAGCCTTCTTAGGCAAATTCATGCATAGAAATTACATTTCTGCAACGCATGTCTCTTTTGGGTGAGAAGCTGAACGCGCTAGAGCATAACAGCAATTATTGGAGTTGCTTTTAAATTGCAGAGATTGCGCTTCCAACATGCGAACCACCAGGCGCGAGTGCAATTTTAAATTATGTGCAAAGGAAAACTCAGAGGAAATGATATATTATCCGTAAAGTGTAATACTCGTTGCAATTTGTATCTTAGTTGCTTTACATGTTAGTATAATGTGATGAAATGCTTGTGACATTCGCTACTGCTATTAAAAGTGGTACCTAATTTAAATTTCTTGGCAGAAAAGTTGAGGTTATTTTAATGGAGTGATATATATTAACAATGCAAGAAACTAAGAGAAATTCGGGTCCTGTTCCCTGGTGATAATCATGGAATAATTGCGATTAACTTTCTTGGCAGCTTCAACAGTGAAAGTCTGCAAATTCGATCCTTATTCGTCACGAAAGAACTTTGGAGGAAGGCCACGAGTGAAGAGATACTATCTGAAAGTGATAGTAAACAGCTGAAAATTAGAAAAAAAGAGCGAAAAACGAACAGTTTTCAATTATAATAAGGAAGACCAATGCAGTGCTAAACAAGTCAATTTTTATAGTTATCCAATTTTCTTACTAGATTAGGATTTCTCCAGTTCTCGTAGGAGACTCTGTAATGGTCAGTTTTGCGTGTGATCTGCATTTTAATCCTTCATTAACTGGATTGTAAAGAGCGCTTCACAAACAAGCGTAAGAGTCAGCCTGATGATGGTGCTAGAAAAAAAAAGTTCCTGGACTCAGATACAAAAAACCTTTTCTTAACCCTCGCGTGCCTTTTGACCATTCAATGGGACAGTTTCATAAGTAATTCGTTTTGAAGGCACGCGAGGGTTAAGTCATACTTAGAAAAGAAGGGATACGAGTACACCGGGATCACTCACTTTCTACATAGTAGCTAAGCATTAATACAACGCCGGTTACAAGACGTGATGGCTGACGAACAACCCTCAAAAATTACACTGGTATAGTCCGCTTTTCCAGGAATGCTGTTATTGCAAAGTAAACTGTACTTTTGCAAGCAGTCAAGGAATGCTTCAAATCGTACTTGCGCGTGATAAAAAATCACTGAAGAACACGCTGTTTGCGCTGTTTCTTTTTGTAGAAAGAGTGGTAAAAAATTGTTCCTGAACATGAGGATGTAATAAGTGCTACCAGCATGCGTGTTCTTTAAAGCACAATAATTAACTAAGAGAACTGGAGAAAAATATTCTACCACTTTTGGTTATCCTATGCACAGCACCACATTACGGCAAGTCTCAAGCAAAACTGTGTTGGAGAACTGGCACTGCAACTGCTGCAAAGTTCACTGCGTAAATGCACTGGCCACTGCACGGAGAAGACCTGGTCATGGAAATTGACGTTTCGATACTACGATGGGCACAATAACGATGCATGACGCATCTGTCTTTGTACAAAGACGGCAAGGCAGAAATTTGCAAACCGTTCATCAATATTGGATTACTAAGAACACGGAGTCTGACTGCTGGCTGAACCACTTATGCAACATGCTACCCCCGTTGTCACTGAAACGATCATTTATTTGGATTATATCACCTATCAGTGGGAGCTGAAGCATGAAGCTTAATAATAATAATGGAACTTAAGGGTGGTGCATTGCCAGAAATTTGGAGTCGTTCGAACCATGCATGAAGATTAAAAATGATGTACCGATGGCTATCGGTGAGAATTGGAAAATGTTATGTTTGCAGAGATAGCGAGCTATCCCAGCCAGGATACGAAGATCACTACATCAGAAAGTTAGTAGTAGTGCTACTATTATTATCATCATTACTACTAATACTATTTTATTAATACCCCACCGGATACCAATGGGTGCATGCTGAAAATTCAAATGGATAATTAATTAATACAAGGATGCCTATAAAGAAATAGACTTTCTCAACAAGGCAAGTACGGCTGACTAGAACTACTGCGTAATGGGATGAACGTCAGCTTGCCTTGATTGATTTTTCGGACGAGAGCCAGGTGACGTTATTCACGCCGCCTATCTTGTGCAGAGGTGATGCAACTATGTGTGGTTCTCCTAAAAGACCTTGGGACAGAGACAAACACAAGAAATCACTGGTCCTTACTCCTTACTGTTGAATATCTCGCAGTACTTAGACAGGCAAAGAACACTTCGCTCATAGCACATAGCCATATCATTCTGGTACTCACTCGGCCGGCTGAGGCTACGAGTTGGTCGAGTAGACGAGGGTTATAACGTACTGACAGAAGCGGGAACCCAGGAAAGGAACAATACTGCAACACAGGCACTAAGAATGCATAGAGCATCAACGGAGTACATCGTCCTGGTTGAATCGATATAATTGGACTGTAAATAGGTTTCAGTTGACAGCACCTACAACAGGTCTAATTGGACCTCTTTACAGTCCTTAAGATGAACCGAAAAGCAAGACAACACTGTACAGTACTGTAAACAGTTGAAAGCTCATGGAACACTGAAGGTAACTAACCCTTTGTCAGAATATCGAAGGGAAGAATACAGCAAATCATCAGACTACCGAGGGATCAGAACCGAAATTCTGTATTAGCCAATGCCTGCCGAATTTGCAACAGCTAATGGTTTTACAGAACAAAGAATGAAGAGGTGATACATCACACAAGCGCGTAAGAAAAGCTTCGTCACGATACTTGAAAACAATTTCTAAAAATATACGGCACTTACCGATTACTTCGGTCTTCAATATTGCAAGAAGATTGACGAGTAAAATTAGTCAGCATTTCTAGTAAAAACATTATCTGTGCCGTAAAAATCATTTATCCCTGAACTGTTTCTTCGTTACGGAATTTTGCTCTTAATAAGAGTTCATTTTATAAAAGACAATAAAAAAAAATTATCAGTCAAACTAACCGTATCTGTTGAAATTCTAAAAAAAAATTATACAAAACACCGGTGAAAGCTTTATACTAGCTACATAATAAGCCGTAGAAGTTTTCAGAGAACGAAACAATGCAATGTTTTTTTTTTTTCTGGGAATAAAACGAGTGATGCTAGCATACTGAAAAACGGGGATAACAATGAAGGAGGGGAATTTTAAGTCTATTTGTGCTAACGACACGCATTCAACAATCAATTTGATACTCCAATGCACACAAAGACACTTCTGAAAATCATGCACGTGTGAAATATGGTACACACGTGTATTGGGGCTAGTTCTTTTATTAAAATTTACGAGCCATGTTAATTAATACTTATCTACATGACGACCATTCTGCAGAAAATGGAGTTTTCACTCGCATTTACTAATGAGAAATTAGCAAAAAATTACAGCTGGTTCACCACTGCAGCTAAGAATAGAAATAGAACATTTGGTCACGATCAACGAAAAGAAAAAGTCCATGCTACCCATATGAACATTTTCTTTGCTTCGTTTCTAAACATATGCAATGTAATGAACCGACAGTTGAGCGTTGATAAGGGCAAGAAAACTGAAAGTGAACTATCAAATATCCATAATTATAAGCGTGTAATGCATGTAAGCTTCAAGTTGAAAAACGATAAGGGGCACTGCAAAGTTGGGAAAAAGATATAGTACATCTCTAAATACACAACTGGAGCTTTCGGTATAAATCCTGTGACTACTGTTCGTTATGGAGCCGGTTCCCTAGTTTTTTTTACTGCGATGAACCACAGCTTGGCAAAAATACTTGACGTCATTTCCTTAGGTGCAAAGTTTCCTCAAGACACAAGACTAGTAAAGGTTATAGATCGACTGTTTCGATAAGTAGCAATGACCTGTCGCGCATTTTTTTCATGTATAGGAATAACGCACGATGAGTGTGTTTGACTGTTCAGCCACACTCCAGATAATCTACTCTCGTTAGTTTATCTAGCCCAAAGCTTCAATCCTGAACAGAGGAGTCGCAGCCTTGGTAGGAGTTTCGGGCGGCAATCGCTAACTAATTGAGGTTGCTATCGAAAGAAACGGCATCTTCAATTCTGGTGCTGCAGGCGAAATCAGTCAGCGTTGAACGCGCGACACTCGACCTAAAGTAGCAAGTTTAATGCTAAGGACCGAAGTCCCGAAAAAACTGAAGCTAGGCAGATTCTGTTTTCTCGCTGGTCGCGAGTACCGAATCCAATGATAATGATTGAAGTTGCGGAGAAGCTGAAGCCAGCATGACTAGGTTAACTCTATGGTCGTGAGTCAATGGATCAGTCCCACCATATAATTTACAATACGGCTAGTCCAGTGCTTAGCTTCTCTTTCATGGGACTTGCTTTGAACATAACAATGTCGTTTCCTAGCGCGTTCCAGATTTGGTTAGCAAAGCATGCTTCTGCGACATGTGTAGCAGTTTGCAACTCTCCTTCCTAATGACTTCTTTCTGCCACCACCCTTACCTGGTCTTGCTGGATCAACAGTAAGAAGCATTTTAATAATCATGAAACAAAATCTATCCATGGATAATGGAATTTTTGGTTGGTCGAGACCAGCTTGTTTGAATGCCCAAAACAGAATATTTTGACCGCTAATCTTGTGTTTCTATTTTATTCTAAAGATTAGGTTTCCAGACAAACGTTCTATCTCTGAGGCAGACTAGTGGCAATCATAGTGTAAACATCAAGAAGAGCAACATTACGAGTAAGAGGTGAAATTAGCCTTTCATTTTCCTTCTAATAGAAGGAACGTTTTTTACAGTCATTGTGTACTGAAGTAAGGATTGGATTTTCACCAACTATAGCAGATTAATGCGTACTGAAGTTGTGGTCAGATTCTTCCCAAGACGTACCTACATGCAAGAGCAAGGCTGGCTATTTTGGAGACTTAACATTCACAACAACTCCTATAAATTTCATAAAAATCCATTCCTAATTTTTTGAGTTATTGACAACACAAAGTTGCTGCAGTCAATTTTCTGACGCAGGCTTCACATATAAAAAAATTAAAAAACTATCAAGTTCTGGTCATAGGTTTTAGAAGAGCACCTTAATGTTCTTTTCCGCGAACCAACCCGTAAATGAGTTACCAATATAAGAGACGAGGCTGTTCTGTCATTCCTAATCACCTGAAGTAGGCAAATTACAAGGCACGCAAAATTGCGGTGGCACACTTCACGGTAGGCCATTGTTGCAACAAATGACTTGGTAGCAGCCAGACACAGCTAACTTCTAACACTTCGAAAGTGCGTTAACTCACTGCACCACCCAACTCACGAGACCAGAGCTTGACAAAGACATTTGTGTTGAGTCAAGGGTGCGGTGCACTTAGACACACACAACACTGAGATGATAGCCATTAGTGTTGAGAAAATATGCGGTAGGAAAAACACAGATACATCAACGGACGTTAGTTCGCGTCACAGATGCAGATACTCACTAATGATTCTCGCATATATGTAACTAAACGTTATTACATAACTTTGGATACATTACATACTACTGAATAGTTTTTTCTACAATATTAGAAAATTGTGAATATCTTGCTTCCTTTATTATATCAGATTACGTTCACTACGCCATTTCCTTCGTTGTGAGAAAAAAAAAAGTTCCTCATATCAGATCCAAATTAAACGGAAGATACCTTTCGCTACATTAGTTTGTTTTGTAATCAAAAGATAAGTTTTACATTAATTCCTTTGTCGGTTGAAACACAAGTCTCGCTAGAAATTTCAATTTCTTTACAAATTGCAGATAGCTGCGTAAAATTCACATTGCAGGCTGAATTACGACATTTTAAACTTTTTCTATGAAATCATTAGTGAAGTGGCCGTACTAATTCAATTTATACATAAAGTACGTGCCACTATTAAAGCAAAAAATGGGCATGAATTTATCAAGAAATGAATGACGCCAAAAATGTTTCTAGCCCCATGTGGTGCACTGTATCGACGGCATTGGGCGCTTCAAACCATCGTATTCATATCAGAAATCAAATCTTGGTTCGGTGTTTAGGGTAAAACGTCACCCTAACCATTATTTTGAAGTACAAACCTACCCTGCCTTCAGAACAAATTACGTCAAGAGCAAATGATAGTATTGTAATATGTATCTCGCTTTAGCAAGAAATATTATATTCATTGTGGCCTACTGACAATTGATATGCTTCGGAATATTATGCCTCTTTCATTTGCTGCTTACATAGGCATAATTTTTATGCAGTTATTCAAACTGGGACATGACTCGAAAAATATTCTTTAATTTCCGATCAATTTGGCTCGCATTACCTACTGTTCTTAAGGCTGGGCATTACCTCGAAGCTCGTAAAACAAATTTTACATCAACTTAATTGCTAAAGTGAAGTAATTTCTACTAATGTGCAAAAGAACAGAGACTTTGAAGTGAGCAGAGCGACATAAAAAACACACGTTTGGAGAGACCAATTAAGAGTCGTGTCTCTATTAATTTTATTTGGGAACAGAATAATGAAAACCCCTGATACAAATGAATTGTCGGCATTCGTAGCGGCGCCATTAATATACATTTAAAGCTTTACTGAAAGCTATGCATTCTAATTATTGCAAAATGCTCGCGCAGGCTCTAGAGACACTCATATAATTACCAGTCAACAACTGCAAATGTCAGTGAAACGTTTAGACGGTTCATGTGAGAATCATACGACACAAATGTGTGAGTTAGTTCCAAAGAAGATATATGAAATGTTAGTACGTAATAAACCAAATTTCTAGGTCCTCATTTCGATGAAACTTTTTACCTTTGAAAGAAAAAAAAAAACTATACTGTAGATATTTAAGAGACGGGACAAGAACAAAGGCACATATAAGATATTATGAGTAAGGACCCGACCCAAGTACTGTATAAGTGTTTAAGAGTTGACCGAAAATGGAAAATAACATATCGTTCATACTGTATGACTAGGTTCAAAGATCAATACATTTATTTTTAGAGGAGAAAAAAAAACAGACATAAAAATAAATTTACAATTATGGTCAGGTTCACAGTAGGAGTAAATTCACGCAAGAAAAAATATAGCTACATACGAAATAATTTAAATCAGAGGCCTAATTTTAAAGAATTAGTTACGAGGATCACAAGCGGGACTAGCCTCATAGACGATACAGCCAGAAGCTCTCTCCTATAGACTCAGGTGATCGCCTAAAATTTCCCGCCTATGAGGCAGGTAGAGGATCAGGCGAAATAAGATACAAACGAAGTGTTTGCATTTACCTTTAGGGTGAAGGCAAACGCACCAATTTAAAATTTGGCTCAGAAACATCAACTGGGAAACAGAGTGTAAGTCAATTAACCTATCCATAGTTTTCGCTATAAGCTTTGTTGCAGCGGTAAGGATGGACAATTAGTCAATTACAGTCAAAGACAGTTATGGCGGTTTTACATTTACGCAAAATTTGCCCAGTCACTTATATGCCATGCACTGCAACCTTAACTCAAAAGTCGGAGGTATACTTTATGCTTGACTACTGCAGCAAGTTAGAGCGTGCAAAATGCAAGGAATGACTCATACACGAGACATTCTTTTTAGTGGTAGCGTCGTCCGGTCCAATTATGACGAAGTGAGGTATTTATGACGAACCTAAAAAAAGGGTCAACGAATGTTTTTAGAGAAAAATCACCTACGCTACCAGACAGCGCACCTTTTATTCTATAAACATGAGAAGTTTCATAGTTCTAGCTGTATTCAAACAATTTTTATAAGAGCCGGAATAATGGGAAGGTACTACATAGACAACAAGTCTTTGAAAATTCGTTTTTCAAAACATGCAAAAATATTCAATTGATAATACCCTAACTTTCTTTGTAATAATGCTACAGCAATGAAACTTTGCCAGCACGTAGGTGCCTTGCTGTCCTTTAATTGTTGAGGGAAACAGCATTCTACCAAACTTCCATTTTGCAGAATAAGGCGCAAAAATCTAGCCCATATTTGCCCCGCCTAGTGATTGCAGGGCGGGGCATACATAACGAACCTGGAAAAAGAGTTAAGGAATGTTTAAAGAGGAAAATCTCATACACCATCAGAAACCGCACCCTTTATTTTATAGATATGGGAAGTTTCATTGTTCTAGCTGTATTCAAAACAATGCCAATTCAAAGATAGACCAGGAGATGATTGGCTCCAGAGCTTCATGGATCGTCTTTTGCCATTTATTTTCAAATCAGACTTTTGGTCAAATATAACTCCACTTGCACCAAAGTCACATATTTTATTGTAAAAAATATTGCTGATTTGTTTGGTGCAAGTTTCGAACTCGTCCGTCTAAAAGTTTAGGCTGTAGAAGCCTTTCTTGTGACTTAGTCATAGATACCCCGATCCCTCGTCATGCATGAATGCCCCGATTGGAGAGATCCAAATGACGAGGAATTTTTTTACTAATTCTGAAGGATGCATAAAACCAAATGTAACCATATAACCGGGAAAGGTAAGTCTAAATCTCAAGTTGTTTCAGTATAAATTTCAGCACTATAGCTTTATTAGTTCTTTCTGTATGATGAATTGAAGTTTTTCTCGTCATAATTGCCTCAGACGACGCTATAAGAATATGCAAGCCGAAGCCTTACTAGCTTGAGGCAACATAACCGGATATAGAATCATTTGGATGAGTAACTTTTGCGTAAGTGTACAACCGCCCTTACTGATCCCTAACCGAATGTTGAAAGTTAAACGAGATTTTACTGATACCGCCCTAATGTTGAATAATGGTTACCTTAACTATGTGACAAGCCTGTGAAGAATAGTTACTTTGTGTATCAAGTATATATCGGTGTAGTTATCATGTTACTTGCATACCAATTGAGTTCTTAGTGTACCCATCATGTTATTTATGGGCTTATCATGTTATCTGTGCGCCTATCATAGCGTTTGCGTACCTATAATGTGGTTTGTGTACTCATCATGTGGCATATAGTTCTATTAGGTTGTTATCGTGCTTATAACGTTGTTTAAGTACTGCCGTTAGTTGTACTTTTGTGTTATTACTGTACCCATCACACTGTTTGTATAAATATAATGCCTTTCACCTATAATATTTGCACATTCTTTACACATTCATGTCATCTTTGATGGAACGACGGCAAGGCTATCCATTTGACGCTTCCTCTGAAGCTAGTAGTACTTCAGTAAGCCACTGTACGGCAAGGGCACAACCAGTTAAGTCACAGTACTGCAATATAAAAGAGTTCCAACTAAAGAAACTGACGGCCTGTCAGCACCCCGTAGACTCTGCAGACTCTCAAACCCAATTTAGGGCAGCAAAACATTGCTGTCGTCAAGTAAGGAAGACACTCTAGGGGCGGATGTCAGAGATTAGGAACAGAGTTTCTTGGAGGCGAGTTTAGCATCTGGGCGCTGGATGTGGCAAGTTCTGCAAACACTTTACGCGTTCAAAATAAGGATATAAGTAGGAACAGAATTTCTTGGAGAAAACTTTGAAGTTAGGGGGCTACATGTGACAAATCCTACGATCCTTAGGGTATTCAGGAGAAGTGTTGTAGACGACTGCATTTGCGAAAGAGAAAAATAAGCGATAAAAACAAATACGAGGTCACTAAAAAAATGAGAATTTGTTGGATCTTCCAATGTGCAACAAGTAACAGTATGAATTCACAGAAATTCATTATGAGAAATCACCACCGAGTATCGCAGACTGTACCAGCCTCATTGAAGATCGATAACTCGAGATTTTAGGCTTGAAAATATTTCAAAGCTCGTCTATCACTAGGCCTATGTCCACGAAAACTAAAATAAATTGAGCAGATGGAAGGTAATTATAATGCATTTCCAGTAAGTGACCATGACAAGTCATGTTGAATAATTGGCTTACTTTATCATAGTCATGCTAAAACTGATCGGACGGCTGATTTGAATGAAGAACACTAATCGAGCAGGGAACCATTTAGAATCCGTTGATTTAATCACGCATTTCTTCAAGAATAGATATCGGCTTTTAGTTGGGCTTCAACAAATTAAACATCATCGAAGACATACAGTATGTCGTTGTAGTGGGTCGTGTTACCTGTTACAGTCAACTCTATTCGCTTTCGCGAAAAGTTCCCTAAATTCGCCTCCCGATGTGCATTCGGTAATACATGGATTTTTCTTCCTTCGATGGTGTCAACATCAATTTGAAAATTATTTTAAGGTTTCGCCATCAAAGTAGTACACTGACGCTGCAAATATGCTACAACCATCCGGCAGTGACACTAAATTGACTCAAAAATATACCTTCTGAACACTGGGTATTTTCTAGATGGCCTGCAACCTGCCATATTCCAATAACCGTACTTAAATTTGCGCAAGTGACGTACGCAGTAAGCGGCTTGCTATTTTGTCTCCTCCTCATACGCATAGGTTGTGACCATGACGTAACTATATAATAATAATATGGAGCATCTATGTATTATTTCGAGCATAGTCAGCATACGGCACGAACCTTTTTTATTTATTCTCTAATTTTGAACATCTGTTAGAGCAATATACATAAGAAGCCAGCAGCGAGAGCCAGTTTGAGAATCCCTCGTCGCACTCCCCAGACTTCTTAATGTCAGCAGATGGCTTTCTGTTTGCCTTGTTCTAAAAACTCGTAGCACCTCGTAAATATAACAGATCCCAACAAAATTTAAGGCCGACGCGGCGTCCAACATATAAACTGCGATTTTAGCTTCAGCAGCGGCCCTGATTTTTGATAGGGATACGCTCGATGGATTGATGTTTCGCCACGCTCCGATTAAAAGGCAATGCCTGAAGACGTGCCAATGAGGGTAGAATAATTAGTGTAAATCCATTTCCCGGAAGGAAGCCAGCTGCCGGCAGTACCGCTTTATTAGGAAAGTAGGAAAAAGGTCCAAAACCCTCGTCCAGTTTAATGCCAAGGAAGATCTAGGAGCACTACAAATTCGAGGGTAGGCAATGGACGATTATTTGACACCTTAATTAGATCACCGTGCATTAATCTAATGAAAAAAGCAATTACGAGATCAATTAAGCAGCTAAATTGGCTTAGAGGCGTGTTAATATTTCATGAGCCCCGAGCTGCTTTAGAAGAATAAAGCGTGACAAAATAGGAAAATGAGCTATACGTGAGTAGCCTCATAAATAACACGTGGGTATGAGGAAGCACGTGAGCTATACCGGGTGTTCCTAAATTCTTTCCACAAAATAAAACTGTAGGTTCCTTTCAATAAAATAACTATATTTTACTCTATCGATGAATATCCTAA
Organism: Parhyale hawaiensis; assembly: GCA_001587735.2. Taxonomy (NCBI): domain Eukaryota; kingdom Metazoa; phylum Arthropoda; class Malacostraca; order Amphipoda; family Hyalidae; genus Parhyale; species Parhyale hawaiensis. The sequence continues at coordinate 62,843,735 of LQNS02278091.1, read as the reverse complement.
AATGTTTACTTTTAAAGGTACGTTAACTTAAAGTTCAGTAGTGCGTTCACTCAATCGGCGGACTACTGCACTTTACAGCGAAGATAAAGATGTACACCGGTCATTTGTTGGCATTGATCACTCTAATCTGCACCGTACCTGATTTCAGACCACCATCAACCAACTAAAAAAATTATCGATTGGGAAACCTGTCTGTATACTCTGGCAGCTCTTCTGGAATTACAGTTAGCCATGCCGTAAAACAGGTGCATATCTGCTAATTCACTATTTGGTAGTTGGTTCATGGTCGTACAATTCAAGAAAAAACAATTCGCCAACTCATGATGAAATATTCTCATATTTTAAAAAAGCTAAAACTTTTCACATGAATATGAATTCGCCAAACCGATATTAAATTTTTAATAAGTATGGTATAACAGACTATAGATGCGAAAAATATCGGTGAAATCAGAAACCATAGATTTTGGGAAAATCGCTGGGGGTACCTTGCAGGCTTTTTTTGGAAAATATCTTCAAGAATTAAAGTCAGTAGATCCTCCTCATATTTGCACGTCAGAAAGGTGTTAGTATGAGGAAAATTATTGCGAGGTGGTATTCCCGTTCCCATATGCAAAGTAAAACGCCCAATCCATGACAAAAGAATTAGATAACTGAAGATGCAAAATTTTAATTTTTTCGTAAGCTATGACTTTTACTAAAACACGAATTCAGGAAACCAGTTCGGATTTTATACTAAGTATGATATAGACCAGGGGTGGGCAAATTTTCTGGCTCAGGTGTCGTAGTTGGTTGTTGTTGCTGTAGATGATTTCGTGAAGATCTAATGAAGAGTTATTTTGTTCCGAACTATAGCTTCTTAAATTTACGTAAAAGGCTTGATTGACAACTCGTTGCTAGTTCTTCA
>LQNS02278091.1:62822750-62837424 GCA_001587735.2 Parhyale hawaiensis | reverse complement strand
TAGCTTCCAATGTTTTCTTAAAGTATACCGATACTGATTGCAGATTCCTGACCACCACTAAAAACATAATTCTTATTAGGAGGGTCGTAATTATCAGGATTTGCAGCAGAAATTCTTATGATTACGACACAGGGCCCTCACAGAATTTTAAAAATTGACAGACAGACCGGGCCAGCACCCAATGCATACGTATCAACGATAAAAAACGGGAGCAGCATATTTGCTTCTGATATGCAATTTTTGAGTGTTTCATAATAAGCGCTTAAAATGAGTTAATATTTTTAAGATCCCAAGACCTTCCACGGGCCAGATTAAAAAACTAACGGGCCGGATGTAGCCCGCGGACCGTAGTTAGCCCACCCAAGCTCTACATCCATAAAACAAACCCTAGCTTTAACATAATGACCTCGGCTGTACCACTTCTCACAAACCACAACTGACTGTGCGGGCATTGACATCTAGAACCTGCCAGGTGATTCATTCGTTTGCATTTTAAACCTCCCCCTGAAAACATCTTTGTCAAGGACTAGTTACCATAGAAATAAAGGAAAAATATTTGAAAAATAACATAGGTTATCCTTCAAATTTTAGTTGTCTGAGGATGCGAAAGATTACCCGAAACGTCTTGATCTTACTGACTCTAAGCGCACGCCTCCTGTAAATAGAAGCAGAGCGTGCAGAGCAGTCTGTCGATCCATGTGCACACTGCAAGTTACTTGGAGCATTGCGCGCCCTATCTAAATAAAAGCAGCGCATCTAGAATATTTTCCTATGAATGTTCGCCCATTCAGTCCGGTAAGGTAGTTGCAGATGCAACGGCATTCTTCGAAATTACATGGAGTCACCAAATTCCAAGGACGGAGGCCTGTGCGTCTTCCCAAATGCAAGCAAGAAAGCCCGTCGTTGATATGGGCGGGAGTGAGAGGAGCTCCCGCACTGTCTGCTGCTGCTGAGTACAGTGTCGTGAGCCATATTTTTTGGAGGGGCCAGGCGAATGCAGCGGCTAAAATGAGGCTCTGTGTCAGGCCTAATGGAGGCGAGCACTAGCAATGCCAAGGCCATGCCGTGAAAACATCTTCGTAACATCTCAAGCCGGCAGTGCCATCCTAGAGCCAAACCCGAATAGCAATGGAAAACGTCTGCGCCACGTCCACTTGGCTGCTCTCTTCGACGCCGCTGTGCTAAAAGGAACAAATGTTGGGGGCCTCAAGCAAAATATGTGTATTTTCGAAAAGAATGAGCATCTTTACTATAGGTGCGAGTTTTTCTCGAAAGAAAATGTAGCTTAAAAGCCGGCGGCAACAGAGGTCAATGCCTCCAGCAAAACTTCTACGTCAAAGCAAAAAAGGACAAAAATGATGCGTCAAGAAATGCCCAATGTGTCTGAATATGGGGACGGGATTTACAAAGAGGTAAAAAAATGTATTTGAACAGCAAGCACTCCATTAATGAATGAGGTTGGTGGAAGCAACAAATATTTCGCTTCAAACAGAATTGTGAGAAAAAGTCAACAGATGCCAACATAATGATGCCTTTCAACAATAAACCACAAGGCGACTGTGGATTCTCCTTACAACAGTCTGGTATAGGTAGCTCTAAATAGTATCGCATGATCTCGAACGGATAATACTGTTGGAATATACAGTATATAATTGAACATACTGATACTTATGGTGATGCTTTCAGTGAAACTTGAAAAAACATTGTGTTATGGCAGCAACGATTGTTGAACAGCTGTTATATGTAGAATAAGTAATAATCTAAAAATAATAAAAAATACAATATGGATAGCCATACATCTGCTGTTGATGCGGAACTGAAATAATAAATTATAGTGGATGATATGATGAGTGAACGTGCAACGTTCCTAAATGTTTTGCAGCGGCTAAAGTACTACTTACCCATAGGTGTGACCTTCGTTACCCAGAACCCTTATCAATAAATTATGGCGGAAACTACGAATCTTGTACGTACAACTTTCCTAAACATTGCAACAGCGGAGGTACTTACCCATAAGTGTGCTGTTGGTGAGAATTTTGAAGAATGATGCGGGATCCATGGTGATTTAGGGAGTCAGTGGCACGAAAAGTCAGTGGAGAAACCACGAAGACCCACACGCTGATGAGCAGCAGAGTAGCAAGCTGGTTATTTGATTGTACCCACACTTCAGTTGCGGCCGCATTCGGAAAACTACACTCAAAATCCGGAGAACTCATAGTCAGTAGCAAATTCTACCCTGGCGTAGATCTTTTACATGTTTATAGCAAATGCTGCACTGAAAACACATGTTTCTGTAATTTGACAAGGAATAGTAGAACGTAATTATTGTTTCAACAATCCTTGGGGACAAAAGCTGATTACCACTACCAAAAAAGTTTCAAAATAAACAAAAAATAACATGGACTCTATAGACTAACGAGGTGAGATAATCCTTTACCGCGCTGGAAATACGCTGCACTCAAGCGGTACACAAACGTTACGTTTCTATTTAAATTATATCAAGAGAACATAATTTTAAATTCGCAAAAATTAGTTCCATGTACCGTTTCTCTTAAGGTTGCTGAGATTCGTATTTCGGACGTGGATGAATATTTCTCTTAAGAAGGCTCTGCCATGGGCATCCCTGGGGGGCTTATGCCTCACTTGGGCTGCTTTACCTGCCCACAGATGTCCCAGACCAGTAGCGTAAATAAGGTTACTTATAGAGGCAAATTATATTTATGTTTATCGTGACGGATATAACGATGTGAAATAACGTACTCGAACTGGTTCGTCATAAGCGCTTAGTCTTCTCTTGCGAGAAAATAGCAGGTCTGTACTGTACAGCGTCTATACGATACACAATTAATTCATATATTTCAAAATCTATTACTCAAAAAAAAAGTTCTGCTTCTATTGTTGCGATGATATACTTGTTAAACGTAGATAAAACATTTAAAAAATAGCGTAAAGCGTGATAACTTTAAAATATGCATATACAACTTATAATAATGCTCAATACTTTACGTCGGACGCGGCACTACGATATACAAGTAAGAATAAATTTGTAACAATACACGCGCTAAGGGAGCTGCAAAGAAATTCAGGAAACACTTGAGTTACTTGTTCTAAAATATAATTTTAAAGTGGCGTGCAAGAAAACCATGGGTCACGACACACGCTACATTTGACAGCTAATATAGGAAACTTCACTATATTTTTTTAAATAACGTAAAAGCTCAACATAAAAAGAAAATTCGTGGTGATGCTGCGAAATAGTTTACCAGAAAGAAAAGCGAGTTCGGTGTGGGACAATAATTGAATTTAAGTACCTCAAAATGAGCAAACAATGATGAAAATTAATTTTTTATCATTTAGCGATGGCCTATATGGATGCATTCGTTCTTCTTGTTGATAAACACATTTCTTGCTTCACTATGAATAGCTAGAAGCTTTTTTTTTGTTATAGGTCTCAGTGTTGATGATAAAACGTTCCATCGAAGTTTCATCAATGAGTGACAGTACCTATTTGGTAGGGGTAGGTGATCAAGTACTGTGTCGTCTAAGGTCTCACACACATCAGTCAGCTGATAATTTAATAGATTACAAACAATAAAAATAATTGAAAGAATAGACACCGGAAATTGCTGCAGAAACCTTGAAAATGAAAGAGGGAATAACATTCACGAAATATGTACAATTTAGAATATACATGTTTTAAAGAAAACTCCTAAGGATGCTGACGCTAAAATCATCGATGCATATCAGTTCTTGCAGACATTTATACTGTAGTATTTCACGCGGTGTACAAAGGTAAAATCTTCCACTTTATTCAGGCGTAGTGAATGTCTTATTTCATGCATTTGTGCACTTGAATTTCTCGGCTGTCCTAGCAGCTAAAATTTTGAAACAGGGTCTGGGGCGGATAAAAATTCTACTAGGGCCAGCTGGAGGAGTTCAGCAGACAGGTTCAAAGGAGGGCGGTAGGGATAAATCACGTTCCCTAAAGATAGGGATTCGATTAGCAAAACTGACAGAGAAAAAAATCTGTCACAAGTGAAGCATATATGAGCAACGATACGAGTTTGCCAAAGATATGTCTTAGCCTGACATAAATTATGTACACAAAACTAGGTCACGAACGCAAAACCTCGACACGGTCTGGCTTGAGCTATCTCACAAATGATGCAAAACTTACAGAAAAACCAAACAAGGATTTGAAGATACGAGACACTAGAAACGTGCCCACCAAACATCTCAAAATGGTGGATGCTTCATAGGGAGAAAAATACAGAAGGGGAAAATGGGAAGAAATCAAAACGAGACGAGTTGGTGGGTCATTTCCCAGCGTTGTAAAAAATTTATGCTGTCTAAACTAAACCAGCACGAGCAAAGAAACGCATTCCTTCAGCAGATCGGGGTAATATTCGCAGAGGAAGGATGAGAACAAGATCAATAAAAAAGGAACGTGTCCGTTGGATATCTCTATTTTTAGCAAAATTCACAGACAAGATGAATAAAAAATAAAAAAGTAGCGTGTCCATAGATATCTCTATTTTTACCAAAATTCACAGAAGAAGAACGAGACAAGCAGGAAGAGCAAAAGATGAGCAAAGAAAAGCATGGTGGTAAAAACAAGTGGAGGTTTGAAGCGAGGCATTTGTAGGCAGCAAATGCTGTCATGAGAGGGTCCCTCTCTATCTGCGCAATCAACAAACTCCAAGTTGGCCGGAGACGAGGCAATGAAGGCTCCGAAGAAGCGTCTCACTTTGATAAGGCGCCATTTTTCGATTGGACTTTAAGAAGGGAAGACGGAACGTCCGACTGCAGCATTCAAAGCTTCCTCTCCAGAAAAGACTGTAATTAAACTGTAAGCTGGGATAAAACATTTCAAGAGGCCATATTCTTTCTAGGGATCTGAAACTCCGGGCCAGATTTTCGTGCGGATTTTTGGACTGTAGAGATAATCGGAGGTTGGCAAGCTTGAGTCGGTGTCGAGAGCCCAGAAATTTGTTATATTTGGGGATTTTTGACTCACTTTGTTAATGAATGATGCATCCTCTATGGGTTCCGAGTAATGGAAGGAAAGATATGCAACGACTTGAAGAAAACTCAAGATTTATGTTCAGTTTCATTACAATTTTTGACGAGTAAAATTAGAGAGGCGCGTTTTTTCCATAGAAGTTAATCGAACGAGAGGCTTATTCCAATGAAATTAAGAGAGATCTAGGGGAACTTCAAAACTTATAAGGGAAAACTGTGCGTGGGTGAGGAACAAATAGCTAGCCAGTTCCATCAAAGTAATTCAATGCTTTGAAGTAACTGTGTTTGGCAAGGTTATGGTTACTAAACTGGAGCGCTTGGAATTCTATTAGAATCATAGACTGGAATCGACTTTGTAAATACGCTAGGACCATCCAGCTCACGACCCACCTAGTCCCCCCCTCAGGGGACGACGCATACGCACACTTACTCCCATCAACCCTTCGGCGTATCACTGTGCGCAGCCATAATGCGAACAACACACCCGCCTTGCACCGGAGGCGGAAGGACAAACATAAATATAGACACGCTAAAAACTCTACATCCTCGGCGGTCTTCCGCGGGGCTGCACACTATAGAATTTTTCGTGTTGATAGCGGAACTGTCGTAGGTCTAATCAATTAACTACCAGGGGATACAAGCCATATACGTCGATAGGTCAATTGAGTTATCATATCCTATGTTGAGGGAGTTACCTCACCAGAGGAACCCTGAAGGCTACCATAACCTAAAGCCTAAGCCTTTGTGATGACTTTCACCAGTGCCCATTTTGCTTCCATCCCTTTTCCCACTTCAATCAAGGATTATCGACGTGTGATTCATGCTCTTCTTTAGTTTGTTCTCTTGCTCGGGTTTCCGTATTTGTCTTCTTCGACCATAGCTGTGGACAAGCTTCAATTCCCGGCTGCACTATCGTCGTTCACGACGATTTTGCGTTCAAGTACGCTTTCCTGTATGCGCCACCACTAAAATAAACACTACCTAGGCTAACCTAGCATAACCTAACCTACCCACACCAAACCTATCCTCCTATCCTAACATTCTAACCTAACCTAACCCAACCTAACCTTTCTAACCTTACCTAACGTTATCTAATGTTACCTAGCCTTACCTAACCTAACGTTACCTAACCTAACTTAATCAGCGATACAACGAGCAGCGCGGCGCACCAACTTGAACGCCGCTCACATGCACACGATTCGCGTACACAAACACGCACACAAATCGTCGCGAACGACGATAGCGCTTCCCGGCTCCATTCCCCTCCTGCAGCACAGCTTGGCGATAATTAAATTTCTCATTTGATTTTTCTGCAAATCCAGAGAGCGCGGGGTTAATTTAAAAAAATACGGAAATTCCCAAAATAATAACTGGCGATAAATAGCAGACAGCACGAAACTGAGTTGGAAATGATGGTAACCAATTCGGCCTGACGGTCAAGCAACGGTAGGAAAGGCTAACTTCAAAAAGATGGCAATGACAATTTGCTTGCCGATCCACTGGCACTAAGTCAGCACGAGACCGGGATGGAAAAGGTGGCAATCAATTCGGCCTGACGGTCCAGCGGCAGACAAGCACGAGATCGGATTGGTAAAGTCGGCAAACAAATCCACCCGGGACTCCTAATATAACAAAGCTTGGCACTCCGGGACATTTTTTTCTTTTTCGTGTCTAGTCACATGCACAAAGCGTTGTTCTCTGCCATCATCACCAGAACATTCACAACTGTTGCGGGCCAAATCTCACAACTATAAGCAGGCAGTGCACGAACATTTTTCTTTAAGGTTTCAATCTTGCGGCAGAAGAGGCTAGCTAATTTGGCCATAAATCCTCGAAATCCGAAATGCCTGCAGTTTCAAGGCAAATGGTTGGCATAAATTGGTATTCATTGCTGTGAGTGACAGCGGTCTCTTGCCTAATGGCTCATAACATAGCAGCTGAGCGTGACATCTTGATCGTATTAAGGCAAGAAGATCGCCCCACTGAATCGCAATGCAGGATGTACTGTGACCTTCTCATTAACATGTAAATACAAGTGTGCATGGCAGTCAAAAGCCGTAGCAGGTTCTCTGTATGAGCGAAATAAAAATAAAATATATAAAAGAAAAATACGAACGAGTAATATAGATATCATATCGATTTATAAAAATACATAGAGGTTAATAGCTGCTTCGTTGGTCGGGCTCTCTATCCCTATTAGACAGCAAAAATTTAATTGCTCAATGGCGAATGGCCGTTATTGCCAAGCAAAATTAAAGACGTTTCAAGCGTGTTAGCTAAAACGAATTTACTGAACTTCAGTTCCTATCCACCGCAAAATAAAAAAAAACCTTACATGCTTCGAGTTTATGATCTCATATAAAGTAGAAGATTAACGATGAAGGTAAATACGATCTTCGGAACATAACTACGAAGAATATCGAAGAAGGAGTGGGGATTTCATTGAAGTAATTATTTGCTCTCGCCATTTCATAACGAGTATTTATTTCCAAGTTCAAGTAATTTTGCAAATGACTAATAATGAACAGCTAAGCTTTTAACGTATTGTTGCTGACCATTGTAGCAATGCAAAGGCGGAGGTGTCTAGGTAGCAGTACCGTGTGAGTGTGCGTCCACAATATCTGTGGTGACCAAGTCAAAGTTATGTCTACTTAACTACGAGGGTTTGGCTCAGTGTCTGTCATACTCTAGTCGTGTGAGGATGTATCCTGCAGGGTCTAAGTTGCGGCGATAACTTTTCACGTACAGTATGTATACTAGCTGATTATTTATCTTAGACACAGACAGCTGAAGTATTTTTCAGCTGAGGAAATATAAACACGGGATATGAAGGAAATAAAAACAGAACATATATTATAAAATAACTATAGTAGACATCGGTGTTAAACATCGTGTTTTGAAACGAACATATTTCAGTGGAGGGACTAACAATGATGGGTGTGGTAAATTGGAAATACACTACCCAAAACACCAGCAACGACAGACAAATGAAAGTTAGTTAATGGAAACGTAAGATGCGACAGCGCCTACTAGGCCGATTGCTGGCAAACAGCTTAATAAAAGACGGTAAAATAAACAGATGCAACAGCGTCTGTTTAATGAACATACAAGAATGTTTATAAAGACACGAACCGTGTCTGGAAGACACGCACTGCATCAACTCCGCACATCAGCGGCTATTGATCATGATTGCGAGCAATCATGATTGTCTCTTTTGCTGAGACTCTTCTCCCTCCTCTTTTCCCCAGTCTTTTCTATCCTACTAACATAATGACAATAGCTCATAGACGGCCGGGCGTAAGTTTAGGTCTCTTTTTGAGAATGGGCCTGTTGGTTCGTCTACTGCCGCCTATCTAATCTAAGTAAAAGAAGGCCGTTACAACGCGTTGCTGTATCCGTTTAAACAGCAGAAAAGCGTACAGCTTCATGACTTGTAAGTTACCCAAAATTTTAAGACATATCTGAAACATAGATACATATTCTTACTGAACCAAATGATACGACAGTTAACATTTTTACTAAATCCTTCGTTCCGCACACAGCTGTATTTACATATATGAAAAATATTGAACTTAGGGAACACCTTCATCTGAGTATCATCAGAATCCGACGCATAAGGCAACACACACGCAGCAAGCTATTGCAGCTGGTCAAGACCACTGCAAAGGCGAGAGACTTGTTTTCTGGGGCAGAGCAGGCGCCTGCTGTTAGTCAAGAGAGCGGGAATTTCCCTGACAAAGTGGGAAGGTTGTCCCGGGGAGTGCAGTGGTGGGCTGCTGACGAGGTCATCAGTAGAACAGCCTGAGAATTAGGGCAATTAGCTGAGGGTTGCTTACGAGGCAGTTCTGCTGCCAACGATGTGTTTGAGGGGGGCTGATGCTGCTCGCAGTGAGGTGTCAGCAACGTTACGGAGTTCCTAAGAACTGCAGTTTGCTTAAGGAAAACTGACAGAAATGATCGAAGTCGAAAAAAAAAACTTCTACTCACAGTGAGGTGTCAGTAACGTTCACGAGTTCCTATGAGGAATATTTCCGTTATAAAAAAACTGACAAAGAACTAACCTGATAAAATCTGATTACAGTTAGATATCAGCAACGCTTGGACGTGTCTAAAAGTAGCAGTTTGGTTATGAAAAACTAGCATATTTATGACAATAGTAAAAACAATATTGCTCCTCACAGCGATGCGTGCGCATGGTCGAGACTTGCTCTGCATGAATACAAGCATCAAGGAACGGTAAAAACTGAAACGAGTCGTTCCGTAACTGGGTTTATTTCCATACCACGCAAAAGCAAAGAATTCTGTCTCATATACGGCAATAAGCACATTGTAGACGATGGTCTCAATAATTGTCGTTCGAATAATTGGTATGAATTCTGTCTCATATACAGCAATACGCACATCTGTAGACGATGGTCTCAATGATTGTCGTTCGAATAATTGGTGTGATACCAGGAAGAGCCAACCATCATCATGCAGGCCGTAGGCTCATTCGCTTTATAGCAGAAGGCGTTCGCAGTAAGTGGTGTTAATGGAATTCTTATGTTTAATAATGGAAATTCCATACAATAAGGATTACCGACAGATCAGCCGGTTTCAGGAGCATGCGGGTCTACAGATGTAGCATGCAAATGCCTTCTCTAGACCAAGGAATTTAGAAGCATGCGGGTCTACAAACACGACGTTGATGGAGACACGAGATGGATAATTCGAGGATGCGGTGGCCGCACATCCGCAAGTACACTGATGGAGCTCTATGCGTAAGATCATACTGTAATAAGATACAAAGTTGCATAGGATTATGCCGTAATTATAAGGTAATCCAGCAAGTTATTGTCTGTATTCGTAAGGGAATAATAGTTGTATTCATTGTTCAAATCTCTATATTCAAGATAGAGAGGCAGTTAGAGAGAAAGAAACAAGGGACATTTAGCAATAAAACCGGGGACTCGAATATAGAAGAATATCGCTCATGGAAACAGTAAAACGGACGAAAAGGAAATTAGAACCAGTCCTGTTTAGAAGAAACAAAAGTGAGCTGCGGAAGAAAGGGCAGAATGTAAAACTTTAATTGGGACAGCTAGGCAGAGTCACTGGCCTCATATATGCTCTACAGTGACAAGGTAACCAACCGGTGACTCCTCAGCGAACTTCCTTACGTCAAGAGTGCACCAGACACTTCTGTGCAAACTGGACGTCAGAATTTAAGGATAGCACACAAATCCTATTACACAAATGACAGTAATCCTATTCCACATGACAGTATTCCTGTTCCACATGACAGTATTCCTGTTCCACATGACAGTATTTCGGTTTTACACGGCAGTAATCCTGTTTTACATACCAGTGATCCTATTCCACATGACAGTATTCAGGTTTCACATGACAGTAATCCTGTTCCACATGCCAGTGATCCTGTTTCATATGACAGTATCCCGGTTTCACATGATAGTAATCCTGTTCTACATGCCAGCAATTCTGTTCCACATGACAGTATTCCTGTTCTACATGGCAGTTTTCCTATTTCACACGCAGTGCCTGCAGTAATCTAGAGACACGTATCTTATATTATTATACAATCCATAACTTTCAGAGTTGGCGAGTGATAAAAATAGTTCTTAAACGAAGTAAACTATTGAACACGGACCTAAAAGTGTTTGGCTTCTGCGGCTCCATAACACGCTGAGTAAAAAGAAATGAAAAAAAAAAAAAAAAACGGCGAAGTTAGCAAAGTTTGCTGCATCGGAAAGGCGCGTCAGAATATCCAATAAAGTCCTCTCCCTGCGGGCTATCAAATCACGTCTGTTCTTTTGACATGCGTCTTCCTAAACTCGCATTAATGCAGAAAATATCCAGGCAAAGAGTGATACCGGCACGCGACTCGTCCCTCCGTAAGGTCGAATGATATTAAAAAGAACTTGAGAGCTGACGCCTCTGCAGCGGACGTTTGAAAGTCTTAGAAGCTTTCGAAGGTCGTCAGCTGCAGCGACCTCACGTAAGCACCGACGCAAGAAACTCTTAACCTTTTTTTTTCACATGAATTAACCCCTAAACGTACTAACCCGAGTATATTCGCAGAGTAATTTCTGATATTTGTATGTTATTTCTACCAAACTGCGACACTTAAAAACAAAACTTTAATGGGTTAATTCGGCTCTCTCGTGGGAATAGCACTGTTTGAAATATAGTACTTAGACCACGGTATACGTGAAAGGGTTAAGGCAGATTTACATGACAGTCAAATTAACGATTTCTTCCACCTTAACGACCGAATGTTGAGTTGTGGCGTTGTAAACGCGACTCGAGTGTCTACCGATAGATTTACTTACTTAAATGTTAGCCGTCATTTTACTTAGCAATTGTCACTAGCAAAGCTTCAGATTTCTATTCAAATCCACAGTGATTTAAATTGAGTAAGCTGTGCGCTTTCTGGCGTTGTAAAGGGACACAGCAGCGCTTTCTGGCTCCAAAATTGCAAAAACATGCTCATTTGACCAGCGTGTGCATCTGCCTTTAGACCTTCCCGAAGAGCGATGCGAAGAACAGACGCTAGGAGGCTGATGCAAGGCATCTATGGACAGCTTCCTTAACCAAAAGCTGAAGCAATGCGGAAGTATGGAATTTATATATTTATCATGTTATATAAATCGAAGAGTACAGGTGGCCGCTCAAATTGTATTTCATGGCGACTGATCAGTAAAATTGGATATTTTCCACTACCGTGACAAAAAACACCAGCGACAGTAGAACGGGTCCAAAAATTTGCATGAAGCGAAACGCCCTCAAAGAAATTTTCAGCAGAAGGTGAAAGTCCTGCCGCCAATGCAAGCCAAGCCGAAAGTAGATGTGCGTCGTCGTCGTCGTCCGTAGGGGTAACACTGTTGCAGTAAAGTAATTCAGGTTATCTTTTAGGAAATTTTAATGAACAAATACACTGGGCTGGCTCCCCTCCTCCCTCAGAAAAAAAAACTACTTGGTCAATATAGTTTTTCAGGGCGTATTACCTTACATTTGAAACGCTAAAAAACGAGATCATTTGCACTTCAGCTCGATCGTTTTAGACAGCAGATTTAGAAAACCCAAGAGCTAGGAAACAAATAATAGTACAGTTCTCGCGGAAACTCACAGCCTGCACAATAGCACAACATCTCGCGACAACGGTCAAACGGCCACTGTGCCCTCGTACCAAACGTGACACGTGAACAGACAATCAGGACTCCAGACTGTCGCCTACGCATTCTTGTTTTATTATTGCTAAAAAAGAGAAAGGCAAACCTTTGAAATAGTTACTTCCTCGGCCAAGGCAGTTACGATCACTGGGAGTTTATCCGTCTGTCACAAAGATAACTCAAAAAGTTAGTCACGGACGGATCTTATGAAATTCCGAGGGATTGGCAGGCATTACAGGAGGAACAGATGCTTTATTTTTGTTGAAGATCCGTCCAACAGTTTATTTGTTTTTCTACAAATTTTTTTCTTAGTAAAAACCTCTACAACTATGAAAGTTGAAGGAAATGTAGAGAATAACAACTTATCAAATTTTGGCAATGATCTGTCAGTCCGCTCGTTTATTTGTGTCTGTGTATTTTACATTATAAATAAATATTTATTACTTATAGATGGCAAAACAATTGGAGATTGAAAAATTTGTCGAAAAGCAAGACAGTAGAATTTTGTTACCAACGACGCGTTTCGCTGTACCTCAGCTCATCAGGTGGGAGGCTCGAAGTTGATGAGAAATATACCATTGTAGATTCAAGCAAAAGTTGGAGGTATACCATAGCTGATGGTAGCTATGATACCGATAGATGAAATCTTCAAATATAATTTTCAATAATACAAATGTTTCTTTCATTTTCGACTATACATAGTGCAGTAGTTTAACTGAATGGAATGGACTACAGTCGAAAATCAAAAGAAACATTTGTATTATTGAAAATTACATGTAAAGCTTTCATCCATCGGTATCATAGTTACTATCAGCTAAGCGGCGACTAAGCAGGCAAAACTTCAAGACAGGCAGAGATGCGAAGCAGGCAAGAACGGGAGTCTCTAGCGAAGCAGGAGGGGAAACGACAGCAGCAGCCAGCAGAAAAATACTGCAGCGTGCAAGGCAGCTGCGATCAGAGTACGTAACGTAAGGGGATAATTTTGTTTAACTACTTAAAGGTATAGCGAAAATTGACAATTTAAGAGTTTGATATATTTTGACATTTACGAACCTCAAGTTCAAAGTGCGTCTTGAGTGGGGCTAAGCCCGACTAGCATAGGAATAGAGAAAAGTCAAGGATCAGTCTCTAGAGAGGTAAGTAAGAAGTTGAGCGACAGGGTAAGGCCATCTAGAGTTAATGATAAGTAATTTGAGCAGGAGTTCTCCGCCTAATAGCCTACAATTAATAAGCTGATTATAGTTAGGCTGCCCCAGGTTTGTTCAAACGAGGAATAATTAGCAAAAGTAGGACGGACTGACGGTCTGAGCTTGATAGTAATATGAAATAAGAGTAAGTGCTAGATTCAAGGGTAAGAGGAACGTCACCACTGCTGCGAAGTACGAGGTAACCGCACTTTAGCGCTGCAGAAACACCGAGGGCACAGCCGCTCTCCTCCCGTCAGAGTCTTAAGGACGTCTGACCTCGGCGGCTTACTGTTGGCGTCTGTATATGGTGGAACAGCAGCGAACCGTGTGTCGAGAAGAATAGAGTCGAACCGACCAATTGGCAGCGCAAGTTAGAAGGATCCGCCTGATTGGTCAGAAGAAAGAACTGACTCTTGATTGGAACTGATGAGAATTGTGACGTAAGCAGGCGAACAGCGGCAGACGTCCGTCGTCTGCAACAAGGATACAGCTTAGGAAAAGAAGAACACCTGAGGATTTAAGTAGATCGGATACATTTTCGACTTCGAAAGGCCGAAAATTCTACAAAGTATGCGCTCTCAGTGTTGTAGTTTATTACTGGTTTTATTAATATAACTTTATCACTATTTTCAAAGTTAGTGTTAGTGTCTTTAATGAAGGATGCCGTATTCGCAATAAATGTTTGTTTGAATTGCGCTACAAATAAAAACTTACAAATAACTTAATGGTTCTCGTGAGCGTTAAAAGTTTAAAATAAATGAAACATAACGAAAAAAAAAAAATATTTTATAGTATCATGTGCGCTACTTATCAAGAATCAGTTAGCTTATCGGATTCCTTCAACTAATTTTTTTAAATGTCACTTTGTGATTACAAATCCGAAGATTGTTTACGCCATTAACAACAAATCTGAGTTTTCACGTGCTGTGTGTTCAACTGTGGCACTTGTGAAGACTCTAATGAGAGCATAAGTAAAATTTCATGTAATAATGCTATTGTTAAGAGAATGTCATTGATTCGACATGATAAAATAGTTTTACTAGAGCACTCTGAGAGCGCATACCTCCGTCAAGTGAGCCAACGGTAGCAAAAATTCAAATTGGCTCTGAAACCATTATTTTCTTTGCATAAACTCCAAAATCAAATCATTTGTGCCTTTTTATATTAATAATAGTTTGTTTAATTTTTTTGAAGATCCGTTCATAACTTTTTGAGTTATACTGTTAACAAACGTTATGACAAATATGAGTCAAACATACAAACGAACCAACCGATCTGCACCAAAATTTGATCATT
>LQNS02278091.1:62795208-62808525 GCA_001587735.2 Parhyale hawaiensis | reverse complement strand
CTGTTTTGACAGCCGGGCTCTGTTTTGACAGCCGGGCTCTGTTTTGACAGCCGTGTTCAATAGCGACATCAGCCAGTTTTCCCCGGCAATGCTTTGATCAGTCGGTTTGAATAGAACACTAAGTGGATCGCGGTAGTATATTTTTCGCTATCTTTTTAGATCACTGCTTCAATGTCGTATTTTCCGAAATTTTAGTAAGCTGCTGCAGAAGTGCCTTTTCTGAACGTTTTTTAGGTACACTAATTGCTTTAATGGTATACCTTTCAAAATCTTTGCGGTTCATTGCAAAACATGTTTTCGATTATAGTAATACGAAATAGGTTTCTGTCTTAATCTACAAAACATGAAAAGGGCATTCAAGGGGAAATACTACGGAATAACTACCTACTTAATATTTAAGAATTGAGAACTTCGATCAACTGAACAATTATGAAACACTAGCGTGAAAGAGAAAACTAGAACAAGGTAGAAAGCTAGAGTCCTGGCGGCAACCCAAGTCTGCAGCACAGCACAACATCACACATGAATAGTCTAACAGGCACTGAGGTCCCGAACAGACACAGTATGTGAGTTACAGACACATGTGTACAGCCCCACACTGCCACCTACACAGCCTCGATTTCGCTTCTAATATTCTCGGCAAACTGTAGAGACAGTTTAACAGCTTCATGAGCCATGTGAGAGGGTGTACGCAGGCTCAGCGGGAACCACAGAGTGTCACATTGTCACCCCAGAACGCAAATATTATTTTTATTAGGCGTTCTGTTGCCCTCGTAACATTTGGAACATGTTCTGAAAAGAGTTTGTTTTAATTCAGCATTTCAGTAGTGGATATAATTTCGATAAACAACATTGTGCTATCGGCTAATGATTATAAGCGAAGAGCAGAAACGTAAGGGGATTAGACTCGAGAGCATTGCTTAATTTCTGTTTTGTGCCCAGGGACGAGTAATATCGTATATTTTAAGATGAGAGATTTCCGTATTATATTTATCACCGGTGAGCGAAGTGATAATGTTTCCGTTGAAGATTTGTATATATATATATTTGTTTGTCAGTCCACCCAAAAAAATGAGTTGAGCGTTGTTCATATTTTTTTTGCAGTGGAGTCAGGTGGGTTGCCCTAGATGTGAAAATATCAAAACTCCAGAGTTAGCTCGCCATCAAAAATGACGGCGTTGAAATTTGCTCCACCCCCTCCCCACAGCGGGTAATGGTCTCACGCCACGAGGAGTTCTAGTCTATTTTATGCTCAGTGGCTTCAACTTTTATATAAATTACATTTCATGATCACTGACCTTCATATTATATCTTCTTTTTGATCACTGACCCTCCTATTATTTCTTCATTATGATCAGTGACCTTCATATCATAACTATCTCATGATCAATGGCCTTTACATTATATCTACTCTATGATCAGTGACCTTCACATCATATTTATTATAGAAACAGTAAATTTCCCTTATCTATTTCATGATCGGTGGTGACCTTAGTACAATACCTAGTTCATGATCAGAGGCTTTTGCAGAACACCTAGCGTATTATGAAAGACTCTCACTCTTCTACCAAATTAATGATCAGTAACCTTCGCATTAATATGTATTCCACGATCAGAGCCTTTTCAATTAACATCTCTTTCCAATTGAGCGGTTTTCGCCTGAACTTTATTTTAAGTCTTTAATTAAAAGGTCTTGACATCCTGCACACTTTCAACGCCTTCTCTCCAATTTGACAAGCTCGAGCTAGTAAAGCACTTCACAACAGTCTGCACGGTACGGAATTATTGCTCTTATATCGACAATCCATCCTTTCCAGACACCATTCCAGTCAGTCCTTAGAGATATTGACGCATCGGAAAAAGAGAAAAGCGAGATTGAGAGCATAATAAACAGCGTCAAATTTCTCAAGTGGAAGTTAGATAATTCCTTCATTTTCGTGGCCAATTTTGAACATCAGTAAAGCAGACACATTCTAAATAATCTCGAGATCCGCAAAAACAACATGTACTGTATTTGTAACACAGGTAATGTGTGTATCCACCGGAAGAGTGAAGGGGTGTCAATTGTTGTAGGCTACTTTTTTGTAGCTATTTTTGACGCCAAGGGACATAATAAAATACGAAGCATCATAGTGGTTAGATAGTAAATAAATTACGCTAACGGGTACACAACCAGGCTCTGCGACGATATCTCTACAAACACGTACTGTAAACAGTCCAACTAAGTAAGAAAAAAAAGTGCGAACTGAAACACAGGCCCTGGATGATAATATCTCTCAGTAACATCATGTGCATACGATTAATAATAGATAGCACAGCACATGCGAATGAAAGCTATGGAAAAACTTACTATCAGGCTTCAGTACGATACTTCTGTTCACTGAGGAGCAAAAGCATGCCAAGACGATGGTTCGTATCCCCGAGCACGAAAGTAAAAGACGCCCAATCTCGAAAGGCTGCTTGGTAACGCGCGAGATTCTTAAGGCCTTAACGGCGTAATTTGGACGCCGAGACTCGAGCTGCGATCGCCGAGGAATTAAAACGTCTCGAAAGGATGCGATAGTGAGAATATCGAATGTAAGGGGCAAAATTCTCCACTTTATGGACCATTGAGGAGAGTCCCGCTGGCGAGTGCAGCCAGTTTACATGCACAGCAAAGCTTCTTTTCCGGCAAATATGAATGAATTTGGGGCGCAATTTAAAATGGTTTATAATAGGCGAAATTTGCATTTATGTCCCTATTATTCTCACTTCTAAAAAAAGCATACAAGATTTAGAAAATTACTTGCTTAAAGGTGGCGCATAGTCACTACATGTACAAGTCGTTATTTCTTAAGTAAGAAATAGTCAATAGTAATTTTACCTTCGTTAGTACCACACAATGCTATTGCATAGCAAATGACCAATACAATGGGCATGAGGAGTCAGAACTCAGCCAACTCAATGTTAACAAGAGCACTCTGAGAGCGCATACCTCCGCCAAGTGAGCTAACGGTAGCAAAAATTCAAATTGGCTCTGAAACCCTAATTTTCTTTGCATAGACTCCAAAATCTCATCATTTGTGCCTTTTTATTTTAATATCAGCTTGTTCAATTTTTTTGAAGATCCGTTCATAACTTTTTAGTTATACTGTCAACAAACGTTATGACAAATATGAGTCAAACATACAAACAAACCAACCGATCTGCACCAAAATTTGACCATTTATGTCTTTTACTATTACTAACAACTCCTATAAATTTCATAAAGATCCATTAATTATTTTTTGAGTTATTGTGCTAACAAGCATAAAATTAAAAACAGTGACAAACGAACGAACGAACAAACGGATCATTACCAAAATTTGGTCATCTACTTTTCGTTATATACCTTACAAATCATGTTGATTTCATCAAAATCCATCCATAACTTTTTGAGTTATGGCATCAAGAAAAAGACAAACAAACAAACAAACGGATGGACATATCTTCACCAAAAGTTGATCATCTGTTCCTCCTAACATACCTACCAATCCCTGTAAATTTCATCCAAATCGGTTCATAAACTTTTGAGTTATCTTGGTGACACACAGACAGTCAAACAGACAAACAGACAGACAAACACGACGAAAACATAACCTCCTTGGCGGAGGTAAATATAGACCACACCTATTCATATATCCACCTCAGTGTTATAGCTACGAGGGAAACATGAATAATATATTGAGAGTTTCTTTGTGCTATTTTTTTCTAACGCCTATGAAGCAAAGCTTGATTTTATCTTTTTACGGTAGTTTGGACAGCTCTAAAAAATAGGAACTGAGTGTTTAACGTAGACAGATCCGGCTGCAGCTATAGTGGATGCAACGCATTCTCTATATTGTAGAATCACGGTCTATGAGCAGTATTTATGTATTAATGAGTGAACATTGAACAGACAGGCATGGATGCACACTCTTTGACGTCATTCGTAGCAGCTGAGTATACGTAGACTTCCGTGAGTACACAACTATGGGTAGAATGGGGGGCGACATCACGCAGATTTTGTAGCCAGAAATCAATATTAACTGATGCTTGTTTGTATATTGGCTAGGAGGATACTGCCAGAAACTTTTGTGCATTTTGTACGAGGTTCCCTCGCTGGTAATACGGACTCTACATAAAGAAGGCTAGGTGGACAAAAGGTGATGGTCGACGGTACGATGGCTACGATGCTGGGGCGACACAATAGAAAATTGCACGCTCAACTAGTGAGCGTACGTGCAGCTTGCACTATGTCCCCATTATACGGTGAAAGTCGGTATTCCAGATACCTCTGGTAAGTACTTAAATTGAATGAAGTACGAGTTCAATGTCCCTTCATCAGTCAAGAATAAGAAAGAAAAAACATGTATTTTTCCCCATAGGAAGGTATTCACACAATAACACTATTACAATGCATGTTAAATAAACTAGTGGAAAACATAGCAATGAGCCTTACAGATTAGGGTACAAATTTACAGTACTATCCTACTGCACAACCTACGTTTTGTGCAAAACTATGATAGCAAGAGGTTCACACATACGACTATTGTGAATCTGCACAGTCAGACTTGCGACTAGCTGTGTAAAATGGCCCGAGCAAAACAGATAGTTTAGAAGAGTACCTCTCTTAGACACCCAAAAGTGAAGATGATGAAGGGAGTAGCATGAACTACTCACAAAGTTAGGTGACCTATAAGGGGTCAGCTCCCTAAGTTTGTAGCACTTCCCCGCCACCACAACAATACAGGCAATTATGGCCCCAGCTAAACTTAGGCGGCAGGAGCGACCGACGAACTATAGAAACTCTGAGAAGCTGAATGGCTGCTCGGAATAGTAACTAATCTACCCTGTAGCTGGGAGCTAACTTAAATATTTATTCAGGTGTTATTAAATAAGTTTTCGATTACAGCAGGTAGGAACGATAGGGAACTTTGAGAAATAATAACAGTAATGTACACGAAACAAAACCTCGTGTTTGTAGATGAAACTTCTAAAGCTAATATACATATCATAAAAAAGACCCACAGTACAATATTTATCAGAAAATATATATTACAGGAACAATAAGGCAAAATATCATTTCATAATGAAAGTTAGGAATATGTTTGCTGACGAAACTTCTAATATAACATGCTTATCTATACTCGAATCGATTCTGAAGTGTGCTTTGATAAAAATGACAATTATTATTATCATATATACTGATCTATGTTATAAATAAAATTATCGCATAGACTGATCTATGTTATAAATAAAATTATCGCATAGACTGATCTATGTTAGAAATAATATTATCGTACATACTGATCTATGTTAAAAAAACTATTGCACTCACTGATCTAGATACATGAATAACTGTCACAATTCGGATGCACTACACAGATGAAAGAGCTGCTTCAAAACAAGCACGGACGGCTTTCTGGGCGCCCATGTGTAACGACTATCTTAGCGTGCACGTATAGCAGGAGAGCTGCAGGTATGTTCGTTGCAGCGCGGGAAGGCGTGCTGCATACGGAAAGCACGTTTGGCCGCAGTGAGCGCGGCCTGTTTCCAAGTCCCACATGACGGCATCTCTTTGTAAAAATTCTTCTCATTTTCACCATAGCTATACATAGAGCTCCCTGAAAGTTGGTGCTAAATCTCTCCGACTAATGAATTCACTATTTTCGCATTTTTATTAATGATTACTCAAAAGTTGGCAGCCGCGTTCAATTAATGTCCCGACCAAATGACAACTTGTCCAATCTGATATTATATTTTGGACTGCCATACAAACTCGGCGAGCGGAACTGCAGAATATGGTGATCGGGAATACCCGTGGGCGGTGATCGCCAATTAACCGATATAGCACCGGTGCGAGGTCTTCTCAGGCGTGAAAATATTCCATTGGATTTCAATTGTCTGCACGAGCAAAAATAACAATGGATGAAAGGACGAACATCGAACCTGGTCACTGGAAACTGACAAGGGAGGAGAAGCATTGGAGCGTTTGCTGAATGAAGAAGGAATAGGCTCGGCGAAAATAAAGTGGTTTTCACGAAGCAACTTTTATGGCAATTACACGAGGTGATGTAAGCAAACGAATAATTCAGAATCTCAATAGAAGAGGACTAAACTAAGAAAAATGTAGTGGTTTGGTATGAAGAAAGAACTGTAGCGTTGGTAACAAAGGAAACGTACGACAAAAAGCGATATTTGAGTAGAAGAAGAAAACTCCGAAAAAATATGGTAGTTTTTTACATCAAAACAATAATTGTAGCGTTGATGCCAAAGAAAACTTGAGACAAAAAGCGATATCTGAAAAGAAGACTAGGTTCGTCAAAAAAAAGTTTTTTTTTCTTCCGAAGCAGATAATGTAGCATTAGCGAAGTAGCAAATATAAAGTATGATGTGACCAACAACAATTCATCCAAACAAATCCAAAACTAAATTTAGGAAATTGACTCACGGATTGCGCAACGGCGGTAAATTAGGGGAAGTAAGCACCCACAGGTTAACCTGACAATATTATGTTTCCTGTAGTTAATCTAACTGTTCTAATGAGTTACACCCCACGTTTGTACCATGTGATATGTTGATGTTTGTTATGGGTACTTGACTAAGGTGTATTAGTAATATCGGTATTATTAAGACATGTGACCGAAGAGCTTATTCTGATACAATGATTTGCCCATGTATGGATACGCACGTACGTAGTCACACGTATGTAGCTTCATGTGCGTACTCTTAGGTGCCATTTATATGTACTGTACGTCGTTGCACGTATGTAGTCACATATGCGTAGTTGCATGTATGAAGTTACATGTACGTTCTCGAAAGTGTGAATAGTTGCACGCATGCAGGCACTCACATATAAGTAGTCGCATGTCTATAGTCATGAAAGTTACCTGTAAGGGATAAATATATTCTACGAGACAGCAATTAAGTCGCTCACAAAGAAATTTACTTTTTTATGACGACAACAAAAAAAATTGCCACTCGATTGCTCTTCGTAATATCCCCCACGCACGGCGAGTTCTAAAGAACATTATCCTTGCACGATACAGCTGGAATTGAATTTACACTTTACTACATAGCTACACAAGAAAACACCAACAGCAACGCATATACTGAGTATCATCATTGTATCATAAAGCACAGTTACCAAAGAAATACTCAGCCGCGAAGCAACAAAATAATCTGCTACGTACGCATAAGCGTAGAGTAACTCATAGCCATGGCACACAGAAGACGGTTCAAGAAATAGCACGTGAGAGGATGTCTTGGTCATGTACTACCAAAAGAAATATAAAGGACAGACCAGACTAGACGCACCAAGGCGGCCTCATTCGCCCATGTGTCTCCTGAACAAAACGGCAAGCACATTTGCGGAGGAAAATATGGGGCGCAAAATATTGCGCCGCACGCAAATTGTCCGCTGCTCCTGGGGACACTCGCGTTCTGTCATGCCACTTTTTGCGTCATTGAAGAGTTCAGCAACATCGCTTATGGCCGTTTTTTTTGCAGAAAAAGGCACCGTTTTTCGCTTTTTAAAGACCTTGCCAAGTTCAGGAAAATTGCTAAAAGTGTGTTTTATTTTCCTTTTAAAACACACATTGAATTTTTTTAGAGTCCGAAGAGTTGACGAGCCCTGCATGCTTAGAACATATTTGTCCATTACTGCATGAGAGCAATTTATAAAACATAAGCCTTTAATTTGTATACGGAACTTTTATTCTTGCCGACACTGAATGGGACGTGACGCTCTCAGGATTATATAGGTACACGAAAAATAAAATTCACTTAATCATTACCGCGCCATTGCCCTCTAGTGGACATTGTAGACCGTAGTTTTCGTGCTGGAGGAGCACGCTAAGGCAGGCACTTTCCGTTCGTGCATGCTATGGAGTGCCGGTTTTGGAACAACACATGTGTTAGTGTGTTCCCATAATGAGTGGCCGCATGCGAGCTTCAGGCCCAGCAGATGAAATACAAGTTGGCTTCATCCAAATATTTTGAGCAACGATAAGATAATGATATTCATGGCAAGTTGATGGACAGCTCATTCGCTTAGAAATGATGGTATACGTTTTCCATCTACATTTCTATGAATAATTTTACAGCACTGCAGCAACTGTGCTTTATTTTAGCAGCAATTAACAGATGTTTATCAGCTTTGACTACCTGCAGACCTCGCAGCACAGTAACAACAACCGCGACTGTCACCCAGAGGTATTTTCCTCCTTTATCTTATAAGACTACGGCTAGTATAGTTAATAATAAACAGACAAGAAATATATTATTCGCAGCACGAATCTACGAAGGGGTAGACATATATTTTGCGTAATACAATGAACGTAACATGTAACGGTGCAGATTTGCATGAGTTGGGGTACTTGGTGTGGTTTGGTGTACGGCAGGACGAGACGGTGTACTTTCAAGCACCACGGTACACTTCCATACGGTACCGTACCCTTCCGAATGGTATGGTACGCTTCTGTAATAACCAGTACACTTCACTACCGGATACGGTGCAGTTCCGCGTTCAGTTGCGTACTTCTGCACGCTATAATGTAAGTACAGCGAGGCGCATCGGTAAACCCAATAATCGCGTGAAAAAAAAACAGATAAATAAATTCACACGGTACCGCTTACAGTGATAGCAGTAATCCACTATACCAAAGATTCAGCTATGCCGGGACACAGGCACCAATGTACAAATAATTTGGCTTCGATAAAAAAAATAATCAGATAATTCGGAAAACATTTTGTAGGACTATAAATTGTTCTCGTTAAAATTTAATTTAATTTCTGCTATTTTTCTCGTCAAAACTGACGTTTTTTCTAGTACATTTAGAAAGTGGCGAACAACTTGAACATTTTGCTACGAAAGCATACCATTATTTCATTGCTTAGACCGCTGTAACGATACAATAAATACTGCTGATGTTTATAATTTTAGTTGAGAATTACTTAATTCACTGAACATATTGGGGGTGCGATTGCGTATACTAATGTAAAATAGACTCCTTCCATTGCACGAATCGCATACCATGAATAGCAGAGTGAGATAATGTGAACAGCATGAGGCGGAACTCTCTGGTGACAATGTGATGCCATTACGCAATCAAGGGTCCAATAAGGGGGACAATTAGAAATCCACGGGCAGACCCAAGTTTGCGTTCCTGGTGGGATTGGCGCCACATCGTCGATATTGGCCTAATAATAGATAACGAGTGCAACAGTTAAATGAGAATTAATAAGCCGCTAAAAGCATCATAATTGGTGGCGAATATTCCGTAGGAAAGCGAATGAAAGTACATTAGGATATGACACACCCAATCAGTACTGCGCGAGGTCAAATGTACAGGTCAAGTCAAGTTGACCGAACAGTGAAAGTGGGAAATTGACATGCACCAGTTCGAGATGTAGACAAAAGATTTCACTGCTGCAGTCGATCATTGATTGGCAGAGTTATAGCGTTAAAAACGAAAGGATCATGAGCAAACTGCGATCCTCTAACAATCTCCATGTCTAGTTAGGGTCAATACCCTCGCAGCAGCGTTTGAATGTAGGAAATTCTGACTCAATGACTTTACAAAGCAAGTACCACAACAATCCACCTTTCAAGCAAGAGGACTCGAACATTCGTTCTAGTTTACGTAAGGCTGACAATCTTAACACGATGCCATTGCGAGAGTGTGCTGGTTAACGAATACAATATAGGAACAAGATAAATGCATTTATCCTCAAATATATATTGAGCACAATACTCTGAAGATGATATCCAAAGTTTTGTCTCTCCACCTAATGCGAAAGATAGAGACCAAAACTCCAGGGCGAGCTTTAACAAAGAGCTGGGATCGGCAGGAGGGCTTCACGGGCCAAAAACCTAGTGGCGTTTTAGATAAGAAACTCACCGTAACAAGTGTAAATTGAACCCAAAAGTGGCGACTTCAGGAACAAGAGACACAAAGTCAGTGTAACTCAGTCAGTTTGAAAAGTCTGGCAGAAAACAAAAATTTTAAATGTAATTTGACTGTTGAGCTGCTGCGACACAACCAAATGCAGCCGGTGTGGTAAGGACAGCAGAAAATATGTTAGGTTCTCTCTTGTTCAAAGGAGTGTGGCCGTTGCATAGCGTAATACAGTCGATGCAAAATGGACGACAAAAATATATATATATTTTGCACGGCTTATCAACACCCGCGTGGGAGCTAAGCTGCGAGTTCTACAGACGACAGCAAATTACAAAACAAAATATTATTAGCAGTGGAACAGGTTAATGTCAGCAAAATCAAATGGCAGCAGCCCATACAATAACAAACAACTCCTTCCATCAAAAATCCAGCAAAGAATTAAATATAACCTTGTATGTTACATCAGTAAAGGGCAGCAGTTCATACATGCAGCAGCCAATGATGTCCAAGTGAAAAATTGAGAGGCGGATGAAACAAGACCTGGTTGCTACTTAATGGCAGGGCCTTGCATTATATGGCAGCACTGAACGTAACAACCCATGCTTCTCTAAAAGGCAACGAAAAAAAAAAACACCTTCAGTACCACAGCTCGAGGGACAGTAACAGCTGAGGGCAGCAAGCCCCAAGTGGCTGCAATATTAGACGCGCTACAGCAGCATGCAGGCTTGCTTGCTCCATCATGTATGGTGCTGATAAAAGACGTATTAAATCTCAAGCCGCCGAAGTGAACTGTCGAATAAATAAGCGGCTCGTTGTCGAAGCATTGAAGTTATTACAGGGCAAAGTAAAGCAAAATCACGGGTGCGCAGCGGGAGCTTTTGTATCCGTGCTATAAGCTGCCTGCTCCCGGACTGCCAAATGGAGTGCCGAGATATGAGGCTAGCAATAATAAATTGGTCGCTACTTCTCGATTTAAATTGGTAGCATTTAAATGGATTGATTTCATAGGAGCTGATCGTTGTGTGTTGTGACTGAACGAGACTTTTGAGCCATGTTACTGCTGTTCTGTGGCACACACGTGTAGCGAGCCATGTTACTGTACTGTGGTACACACGTGTTGTGAGACATGTTACTGCACTGTTGTATACACGTGTAGCGAGCCATGTTACAGAACTGTGTCACACATGTGTTGTGAGCCATGTCACTGTACTGTGGTACACACGTGTTGTGAGCCATGTTACTGTACTGTGGTACACACGTGTTGTGAGCCATGTTACTGTACTGTGGTACACACGTGTTGTGAGCCATGTTACTGTACAGTGGCACACACGTGTAACGAGCCATGTTACTGTACTGAAGCACACACATGAAATATATCATAATGTAAAAGCGCGCGTAGCTTTCGAGATAAAAAAAACACAGGACAATACTGATAAATAATTGTACGCAATCTGTGCTTTATGACGCACTATAAAATTAACTGAAATTGAGCCAACTGACGAAACTAATAATAATGATGAAATTTTTCATATTACTCATTTTCTCCGACTTTCTGAGAATTTTCAGGCAATGCATTGAGTAGGCACTGCATTTTTTTAAAAGTAATATTACGGGAGAAGAGAACGAAATTGCCCATCAGATACACATGTATCTCTTGTGGACAGACATATGTAAATAGTCCGGCACAAACTCATCACTTGCATCATAGGAAGGCAGGTACAGATAACACTTGAGTTGATAGGGAGATAAGTGAATAAATTGGTAAGTAGAAAAGTTAGTAAGCAGACAAATTGTAGGTAGATAAGTAGAAAAGAATATAAATAGAGGAGATGGCACATAAATTAGCTTCTAGATAAATAATATGATAGTAGATACATACGTACTAAATAAATTTACTTTCGTGTACAAAAATCCGTAGATGAACAGAAAAATGCAGCTTGTAATATGCATTTAATACATATACTGGGAATTCGCTGGCGCGTATTTAATGAACACCGAGTATAATGCAAATATAATTAGGTGCAATACAAATTATACAACACACAATGCTACGTTTCTACAGCAAAACTACAGCTTCTCTTGGAATCATATTATAATATTACTAGCTGTTACTTAATATCACCACTATTGTTATCATTATGGTCACAGCTGAATTACCTTACTTAATTATTAAGAATGATCAATTCATTAGCGCTTTAGGATCACTGTCCATTAACTGTTGACAAACGTCGTATTGAACTAAAGCCAATTAGCCTACCTCAATGAATTGTCCATTGGATTAAAGTTCTATAACTTCTTTGAATATTGTATGAAGTACAGTTTGCAAATGCTTTATGTGACTAGATGCATAAACCCAACCCGTAACACATTAATGAACGCAATGTTGCACTGAGAGTAAAACGAGCAATTCCAGTTCGGGATTTAATTTTTTTGCTAAATGAAACTAGGCATCTGCAAGAAGATAATTTCTCATAAGTATACTTGCTACTGGTATAGAAATTAACTAACATACAAACTTGAGTCACGACGAGAGAAGGGAGCGAAATCGAGAGAAAGCAAATTTTAAGGGATCTTGGGGTGAGAATACAAGATAATGCCACTTTTGAAGATCATGTGGCTCGAGTTGTTACCGTATGCAAGAAGTGGAGCGGATGGGTGCTTCGAACTTTCNTGGTACACACGTGTTGTGAGCCATGTTACTGTACAGTGGCACACACGTGTTGTGAGCCATGTCACTGTACCTACTGTGGTACACACGTGTTGTGAGCCATGTTACTGTACTGGGCTACACACGTGTAACGAGCCATGTCACTGTAGTGGAGCACACACGTGTTGTGAGCCATGTTACTGTACTGTGGCACACACGTGTTTTGAGCCATGCTACGGTACTGTGGTACACACGTGTAACGAGCCATGTCACTGTACTGTGGCACACACGTGTTTTGAGCCATGCTACGGTACTGTGGTACACACGTGTAACGAGCCATGTCACGGTAGTGGAGCACACACGTGTTGTGAGCCATGTTACAGTACTGTGGTACACACGTGTAACGAGCCATGTCACTGTAGTGGGGCACACACGTGTAACGAGCCATGTCACTGTAGTGGGGCACACACGTGTTGTGAGCCATGTTACAGTACTGTGGTACACACGTGTTTTGAGCCATGCTACGGTACTGTGGTACACACGTGTTGTGGGCCATGTTACTGTACTGGGCTACACACATGTAACGAGCCATGTCACTGTAGTGGAGCACACACGTGTTGTGAGCCATGTCACTGTACTGTGGTACACACGTGTTGTGAGCCATGTTACTGTACAGTGGCACACACGTGTTGTGAGCCATGTTACTGTACTGGGCTACACACATGTAACGAGCCATGTCACTGTAGTGGAGCACACACGTGTTGTGAG
>LQNS02278091.1:62758626-62791753 GCA_001587735.2 Parhyale hawaiensis | reverse complement strand
ATTACTGTCAATGTCAATGGGCGAATCCAGGCCAGATATTCAAACCGTATTGGTCGCACTTGTGAGGTGCGCATTCCGATCAAAACTAGTGGTGATGCGATAGCCACAAAGTATTCTAATAGTTTCGTGGTCCGAGGGGCGAGATTATTCAACAAAATGCCTCGTCTCATTCGAAATGTCGCCGGTACAGAGACTGCGAAGTTTAAACACTTACTGGACGCATGCTTACTGAAAGTGCCTGATAAACCTGTTGTAAGCGGTGACGTGAACTGTGAGGACAACTCGCTGTTAGCCACCCGGCTGGTCATGGACTGCAGCATCACCTCTGCACAAGATGGGCCGCGTGTGTAACGTCGCCTGGACCTCGTCCGAAGTATCGCCACAGGAATCACAGGTATCATAGGTACGGTAGTACACCTAGGATAAAAATACACGACTACTGCACCCCGGCTTTCACTAAAGGAAGTAGCAAACCTATTATGAAATCATATATACACCGCAAACAAGATTTCACTACAATTAAGCAGAAGGAAAACGCTTACAAAATGACAAAATTAACATGCAATAACCTACAGAGACATTTCGCAACAGACCTTGCAAAGACTAGGCTAATGACAATGACTGCTTTAGTAAGTCGTTTAACATATTGACTGTGAGTCTGAGTAGAGGTAGCAGGACATTTAGGACCATACACACCGTATATGTATGGTATGCATGCCAACAATCGTGCTAAGTAATTAGAAATACAAACTTTGTCAATGAATGCCGCAATGTAAACATAAATGTTATACCGTACTGTGACTACGCTAAAGCGGAATTAGAGATGCTTAAACTTCATCACACTCTACTTCACCAACATTATTTTTCTTCTAACTATACATTTAACGGCCGTTAGCACTAGAAATGCGCATCAAAAAGTTAAAAACTAAGCATAAAGCCAAAAGCTGCACTTAGGAGCTTCATTTTTTCCCAAGAAATTACAAGATAATTTACTGCATCTTCCAGACGAAGAAAAAATGCCAAAGTTATTAGAGAAAATCTGGTCTCAGCTGAAAAATAGCGGATGATGGCGCACTTGCGGATGCAAAAGTAGGGACCTTCTTACTAAGGTAAAACAATATTCAGAACTTTGCTCTAGATATTATTTTACGCCATGTAATGGCGCTACTCATGCGAAAAACGTACCCATGTTTAGAGGTAGGAAAAAATGTAGCAGTTACCTGGACAATAAACTAATGTAAATTATCAGCAGAACACAATAATAAAGACCAAAAAATGCAGTATATTTATTTACGCATTTTGTGCCCCTCCTCAATGGGAATGAGATAGATAAACATTAAATCTTCAAATAAACGAACAAAGATTTTTATTTCATTAAGCTCCAAATTTAAAAATGAACAAACGTATATGTTGATAAAATTAGCGCCAAGAAGAGTCCATGGTCCGGACGATTCAAAGTAGCCATCAACTTCTGAGTGCATGGGCAAGTAGGGCCTAGTTTAATCGCTGCTTTGAAGCGATGAAGGTAGACGAAGCTTGCTTTAGTCTTGGTCGGAAGAGAAACAGCTGTCCTTCTTCTGAGGCTCCTTCTTTATAGAATACAAGTTCTTCAGCATCGAAAGCGGAATGTTAGAGTGCTGAATTTGCACGCCGAATGTCGCACGTTCGCCTATCTGCCTAACCGGTAAATCGTTACAATACTTGGCTTGCAACGTCAGCATTTCTGGCACTCCCACTACCTGTGGGGGCACTGGCTTAACCTCAAATTGGGACGGCAGGGAGATCGCTGTTATCCCCGTGGTTGATTAGAGCCTGACATGTAGAATGGGGATAGGGGGGAATTTCAAGTCTCGAAATAATGTCCAATGCATTACATAAAAAAGAGAACACATGGCATCAGTGCTGCGGAAGATGCCACTTGTCCAGAGATACTCAA
The DNA here is from genome assembly GCA_001587735.2 of Parhyale hawaiensis. Lineage (NCBI taxonomy): Eukaryota > Metazoa > Arthropoda > Malacostraca > Amphipoda > Hyalidae > Parhyale > Parhyale hawaiensis. Next base: position 62,789,817 of record LQNS02278091.1, on the reverse strand, counting down.
GCCCTCAGACAGAATTTCTAATATTCGTTCGAGAAGCCCTTAGAAGATGAAAGAACTGCGAAAAAGCGAGTGTTTCATTGAAGTAATTCTTTTCTTTCGTCATCTGAAGACAGTACGGGGCACTAGTATGTAAATAAGAACAACCTTATATTTGCGGGAGTGCATGTTTTGAGAAAACATTCTACATCCACACGCTGACACGGTTAAAAGCGGTAATTCCACCCAAACATACCTATTGCCATGTAAACGAGGGGAAGGTGTAGCATGACAATAACTTAATAAACTTATCGAATATGTACACTAAATTACAGAGCAACCCCGAAAGACCCAAAACGCTACTAAAAAGTACCGTTCCAAAAACCTTTTATCACCAACTTGAGAACCTGTAGGTTCAGTCAATCTATCACGCATCATGGAAATGAATGTCATACCGACACAAATTGAAGGATAAAACACCTGGTAAGGCAAAGGGAAATCAGTTTCCAGCGACGGCCAGTCACTTGATGATTCATATCTAATACAGGAGTAGAATCTTTCCAGGCTACGGCATACTGATGACGGTATCAACATTAGCACGTACGGATACTCTCCAGAACACGTCTTTTAGAATCCTGCTGTTCATTTGAAACACCGAGAGAGAGATTATTAAGAAATGGAGGACTGGCCATTCGCTACGCAAGACGCACGCCTAAAAACTTCAAAACTTCTCTCCTAAACCGGTAAGCTGAAGCTGAGTGGCCTTCAAGGCGAAAGTCCGAGTGGTGCACTGCTCAAGTTACCGACGCATTTTAGAGAAGCGCTCGAAGCATCGGAACAACAAGTGGATGAAAGTTGCCTGGGCACCAAAAAACAGTCGACAGCTGTTGGATACAGCCACCTGATTGATTGTTAATCCTTTACTACCCGAAACTAACGTTTGGTCACGTGTCAAACAGCGTTATTTCTTCGAACAGTCCTGAATAGTACGGGCGGTAAAAGGCTAGACATCATCGTCGAATGGGATAGTCCGAAATGTCTTCTATGGAGAACGCAGGCATTATCAATTACGCCAAATTGAATTCCTGGCGTCCGAGTTACCATGGTTCCCTCAGTAATCAATATGTTCGATTGCGCTGCTAGTGGAATCGTTTGGGAAAGATATAGAATCAATTTAAGGATTGGACAAAAGCTGCATCAGTGTGTTCAACAGAAGTGAGATACAACTTCACAGAGAGAGGGAACGATTAACTTACAGGCTCTTACTTTTTTAACGGAAGTAAGAATCATCTCGAATACAAGCAGAGAATTTACTGAAATTCTCTTACTTTTTTATTGTAATATCAACATGATTTGCTTATGTTGTCGATTTGTACGGGGACGCCCATAGGTTAAGCATCCATTCAGATACAGAGGTGCGACATTCAGTAGAATATTAAATTACCTAGATGAGATATGGGACAGGGAACTGACCAAGAGTACCATTAATAGTAAGGAGACCGTGTCTGGATCTCAGTCTTATCGGAGCCACTGCCATTCTGTGAGGCACATTGTAAATAAGTCCCCTATTTTCACGAAACTTTTTGGGCATTTCTGCCGCCATCACTTTTCCGCAAAGTTATGGCTTTGTTTTACATTTACTGGCTAAATTTAAGGACTATTTCCTTAAGAAAAATTACGGAGCCAGCTTTAAATAAGGAAAGAATCTAGTTCAAATATTTACAGAACATCAGTAGATTTCTACTTCTCAGCATTTTTTCTCAATATTATCTCCGTAAACTTAGCATATTTTTTGTAGTGTACATTAGATTGATGAAGTTGCAGGCGTTGGACAAAAACTGCAGGCGGTGGGACGTGCTCTTATTGCCATTCGATTCTAAATAGATTCCACAACCAAAACACACGAGTAAAATAGCCACCGGTCGCAGAAAATATAAGGCTGCAGACTTACAGGCACCAGTACCGAAAATAAACCATTAGCGCATAAAGGAATCTGCTGGCTCCAATTCCATTCTGCCGAGCATCATGAACAATGCACGCAAATCTCAGCATTGGCTCTGCAGAATATCACTGCATCCCAATGCTGATGCGAAAGATACCGTACAGGAAAAATACGGAGAGAACTGCAGAACGTAGCTATGCAACATAACACTGCACTTGCTTAGTGACTAAGGAGCATAAAAAACACATGCAAAAAACTACTGGTTAAGTAAAAAATATCCCACTTAATTTCTAAAAAAGTAATAAAACTTTATTTTTAAAAAGTAATAAAGGCAAATATACGTAGCTACAAAAAAAAGAAGAAGGAAAAACAATGCGTATAGACAATTGAGGTGTAATTCATCTGCAGAGAACCAAGCAAGACAGAATGCAAAACACGATACGCTATTCGAAGTCCCAACAAGTATGATTGCTCGAGAAATTTTGAGCCAGTGGAGGCACTAAAAATCTCTCATATCGGCCTGCAAATCGAGCGTTCGGTGCAAGTTGGGCGAAACTTTTTGCCAAAGTTTGTCATGTGTCTTTGGAGCGAAAGTTACGAGAAGAATATTATAAACGTAAACGCGGGTCACTGCGCTTCACTTCCCAAGATTCCGAGAAGGCAAAGAAATCCGCCCACATTTCGTAAAATCACAACGAAACAAAGAAAAATGGAGTCTAATACAATATTTTCAGCCGCTATGGAATAGAAATTTATGATGCAACAACAGTCTTCCAAGAGGTAAACGTCATGCAACATCGAGCTTACTCGACGAAAAATGCACTTTTAGAAGAAATTCATCACGATCGAGGGTCCAAACATGTTGCGAAGCCGTTATGCTACGCCTATATCTTATTCTAGGCTACACAATACGTAGTTGATATCCCACTCAAATCGCCCAATAGGTTCTATAGGTCATAAATGAAACGTCAAAACAATGTGTTTTATTCAGTACTAGTGGCCCGTGCCGTCATTATAAATGACGGCAAAAAATTAACACTTCACCAAAACCCCCACCGTCTTTTGGGCTTCCTCATTTTTCCCCTATCTTATAGTGAAGAAAAAGATTCCAAGGTACCTAACTTTTTTTTCGCCTTTTGAAATCTGAATTTTCTCCTATCTTATTAGTTCTATTTTTCCCCTATCTAATACTGAAGACAAAGATTGCAAGCAAACCTAACTCTGAACCTTACAGACGACTAATGCTGATAAATGTATGATTGTAGCTATTAAATGCATTTACTGTGTCACCAAAGAAAATTTCTTCCAAGTTTGACGTTCCTGTTCTAGTAATTAGGAAAGATTTTTCAGTTTCATCTCCTATTTGGTTGGAGTGAGCGGATATCTATATACGAATTGTAGTCTATGGGTAAGACCATGGATTACATATACTATACGCCTTACGTCTGTGAGTCACATATAAAATTAATAATTTCGCTATTTATTACTAGTTCCATATATTGATATGGCAGTAAGGCTTACGTACAGTATACTGATTGTATAGGCCTAACATAAAGTAAATAACATCACTAATCTATGTGAATTTGTATACAATTATGATACAGAGCGGCAAAGGTATTCTTTCGGAGAATTACCTTAGCTTGTATCTCCATTGAGTACATTCGACTACGATATAATTGTGAAGATTCCCCTTCGAAGTTTTCGGTGCGGAGACAGTCAACGCGTTTAAAAATCATCTTGACAAACATCGGGAGAGATATCCTCCGCAGCCAAGAACACGTCCTCCAGGAGTCACAAAATCCTAAGCTCCGCAGATCAGCGGCTATAAACTGCACTTGCGTGCATGCATGATTGACTCATAGCTGAAATCTTATTTTTTCTTCTTTTTTCCTCAGTCATCTATAGTATGCGCACATAATGGCAATAGCTCATAAGAGGGCCGGGGAGTAAGTCCCGGTGTCTCACTGGGAATGGACCAGTTGGTCCGTCTACTAATGCCTATCTAATCTAATCTTATTATTATTATTATTCTAACACTTTGTTTAACCTCCATACTCTCTAATCTAATAATCTAAGGCTATTTACGATACTAAACAATATACGAACGATCCAACAACTACGGAGGTACCAAGCAAGCACCACATTTTTTTAATTCAAGAGGAAAATATACATAAAATCACAGGAACAGCGGTAATCACAGAAAAAATCAGCCTTGTACACTACAGAAAACGATTAACTTTACAAGCTACATTGCCCATGAAGAGTATTTACATAATAGCTGTAAAGTTATTACAGAAGCAAAACGAAATTTTTAAGGCGTTCCACCAGTCTTCCACAGTCTCATGTCACTTCAGATCGAGAAAATAGTATTTTTATGGCGCAAACTACCATCATATAAAAACTATTGCGCCGTTCAAACTACCCTGAATGAAAACAGCCGATGTAATAATAGCGAAATAATCAATGAATTGATCCTAATCAAAAATTGAACCAACCTCATCTGGCTCTACAGAGAAAAACTATACCCTGACTGCAAAAATTCACAAAACAGTGTAGTTAGCCTACTTCATACCAGACCAGCATTTCGTCAATTTCATTTCAGTGCAGGGAGAAAACATTTTCGCAGCCCAAGCTGAATTCTCGCAAAAAATGCTATCACGAGTGGATGTAAGAGCTGGAGGCCCTCTCCAGTACGCTCACTTACTGGCCACTCAACCTTCATCGCATTTTTGGCTTCTCACGTAAACGACCACCAAATTTTCTATCGCAATCGCTCGTTGTGCTCGGCAATCAGAACTTCTTTACAGTGCAACACGGTGCAAAATCCCATCAAAGTGAGCGGCTGACTTGCCTAGCTTTTTATCACAACAGAAGGAAACCAGGAAGTGAGTCTGGGGGAAAGAATCTAACAAGAGAGTCTGGTGGACAGTATTGAGTCTTGAAAGGGATGAGACTTGCATTATTTAAAGAAGGTAAATCTCCACAAAACAGAAAACGACGAAAGGCCGGGAAGTTCAATAAGCAATTCAGAGAGCTTCTAAAAAGACACCATATTTTTACACGCTCACAAAGATTTCTTAGTTGTCATTAGTGGTAATAACTAATCTGTAAAAGTACTGTTCATTGATCGTAAATAACGCAGCTATAAAATTACTAATTATTCGTCGACATAATTTACTTACAAAACTATTAGATATTAGCCGAACCCACGAATACAAGTATTAAATTATTGGCAGTAATAACTCACGAATAAATGGTACTAATCATAGGTCATAATAATAAAAAGAGCTCTAAAGAGTAGAGGAGAAATTGAGAAATTTTCTGGTTGGCTACTGCAAACACTCTCAAACAACTTACAAAGAAGCGAAGAATGCGCTAGTGTTGAAATCTACAGCAATAGTTTGAATTCAGAAAAAGTTGCAATACTGTACTTCCTTTGGAGAAATTTTGCGAGAAGACAGAAAACATTAAGATGATTAATTACCTGTGCACCACTTGGTGAATGAAACTTAGTTAATGGCTTAGCCCTCTTGGTTATGAAGCTGAAAAGTTTTGGAGTAAGAAAAAGGGAATTATAGTGTAAAGGTATCATCACCATGACCGTATCTTCAACTAGGAACCTCACACTCACCATTTTGTGCTGCAAAATAGGTTCCCCCTAGTGTACCGAGGAACGTACGGCTCTAGTCGAGCACAAACTGTTTGACCTATAGCGCCGCAGACGGAAGAGTTATATGACAACTGCGCCCCATCCTTAACAGCTAAGTCAGTACTCCGTCAGTAGACTATGGATGGCATAAATGCTGACGCTCTATTGCTGAGCACCAAGACTACAGAGCACCAGGATTATGGATGACAGAAATGCTGACGCTCTATTACCGAGCACAGGTGAGACAGCAACAGCTAACGACTGACCCTTTCTAGGTATGAGAACGAAGAACCCAAGCACGGGCATATTCTTGCTTTGGAACAGCACCCATAGGCACGGTGACACGGAAACGAAGAGGAAAAACGGGGAAAATACTTTCATTTCATGGGAAGGAAATAACTGAAGGTGACTCGACGAATAAGATTTTTTTTTTCAGTTTCATATGATGTATTCTAAGCATAACGATAAATTTCCTCTTTCTAACTATTGTTTTTTTTTTCTATTGCTGCGTTACAAAATAACGTAAGAGTAGGCTTACGCGAATTAATAATACACACACATGCTCATAAATCTCAAACATGAGAACACAGTTTAAATTAAAATCCATGCTATGCTACAAATACAGGTTTGCTTCGTCACAAAGGCCCTAGAGTGCGATTTTTCTACACATATTTACAATATTTTTCCAGCATCTCAGGATTACGAAGCAAGCCGGATTAGCGGGAAAAAAACGTCTCGGAATCCTGCGTCGCGTTTTTATTTTACAAAGCTAACTTTTTATTCCACGGTTCTAATGCATCCGACGTGGCTCACAGATTCTTTTTTGGCTTTCCATGAAAGAATTTTCATATTGGCAGCGGTTGTCCTTCGGTACTGAACTGTCATAAAAACTGAACATTTACCTTCGATAGGACAATCGAATTTTCTTATTCCTTTATTTCAAAAACTCTTAATGTATTCACTTTAGCATTTTCTGAAAGTAGGAATCGGGATCTATACTCGTACCTGCGTATTATAGAAATGTTTCTCTTACAGATCCCTCAAATTATAACTACTGAAGATGCACTGAACGTCCGAAATGCTTGTGCTGTAAGTTTGGCTCTGTTCTATATTTCACGATAGAGCATTTCAGTCGGTAGCTATAGAGCGTCTTTATGCCTACGCATATCAAAACGCACGTTTTTTTGCTTCAGTATTCGCTTGGAAAAATTACCAGGATATATAAGCTAGTTCGACACCTCTTTTCCCTAACAGAGTTTTTGGCCGCCCCAGAAACTGAAACTGTGAAACAGGTTCTGGAACAGCCAAAAAGTTATGTCAAGTTTAGCTCTAGCGAGTCTCGGATACGGTACCTACCGCCTACTCTGGAACCCGAGCACCCGATGTGCTCTGTCTACCCCATAGTCAAACCCATGTTGATGACAGACGAAACGGAGCCAGATGAAGCTATGTCCTCCCTTCACAGCGTTGTAAAGACCGTACTCAAGAAATAACGACAGTTTCTCCAAACGACGACGCAATAGCGCAGCGCTCGCAGTCACAGCAGCTAACGGGCGAAATTCGTGCACTCAAGCCCAAAGTTTGGAACTTTTCAGCATTCTTTTGTGCCTTGCAGGCGCCATAACAGACTCGTGACGTTGGGGGAATGTGTGCGTTGAAAAGCAGTGAAAAATGCAGGCGAAACGAGGAACTGTGCTCAAGAGGCCCTGGACTGGAATAAGAGAAACTAGGAGACGATCGACCATGCTTATGTTATATACGTGAAGAGAAGTAAAAAAAACAAACAAGGTGATCCATTACGTTTTGAATTTGTAAAAAATAAAAGCAAATTAAACAATATATCGTCTTGTAAACCTGCAAAAGTAAAAGCAGGATAATATATCATGCTGCAAACTTACAAACAAATAAGCGATAATGCAGCACACTACATATATTATCTTTAAAGCTTGCAAAAAAATGGACCAATTGGAGGACGACATTTCAAGTCACAGCTTACAATTAAAAGTACATTAAAATTTTAAGCAAATCAATGCATTCTAAAATTGAAAAAGAAAAAAGATACAAGCCGACGGATCGAGAGTTAAATATGCGAAAAGAAGTAGAAATAATAGCTAACTCTGATGTAAAGTAGAACTTCTTCACCTTAACTACTGTTATATAGAACAAGCAAAAATCGAGATGAACCTTCAGGGGCACGAAACCATTCCAAAACATAACTGTTCAGTTACTATCCACATTAAACAAACTATCCTAGCGATAGTAAAGTTAATATAGAAATAATAAAGACTACGAGTTCCCCACGCTACACGGTAGGACTTCTAGTAGAAGTGAAATGTTCGTTTGGAAATACACACAGTCATATATCAGTAAAGGCCATCAGTTATTCATCAGATTTTTAAGAGCCAAACACACTAACATATTTCAAATACACGGGTGTCTGTCGATGGATGCATTATACATCACAAAAGACAATGCGATTATGACGAAGAAATGCATAGCGGTTGCTTCAGACTTACGATAAGCAAGCTGCACCGAGATGAAAATTTCATAGCAAAGCCTTTCTCGTCCATTACCAGCACTCACTCAGGGCTTATATTTATACACCGTATTCAAAGTCCATTAAAATTTTAGCAAGAGTAAAATCAAATATCAAAACAAGTGTTAAAATTAATCTAGAAGTTGCTGAAGTATGTCACTACACCTAAAAAGAGCAAGTTAACGAAAAAAATGTCAACTTTTTAAATGATTACGTGAAAAAGTTGCAGGGGTACTAAATCAGGAACTTCTATATAGATTAATTGCAGGGGTACTAAATCAGGAACTTCTATATAGATTAATTGCAGGGGTACTAAATCAGGAACTTCTATATAGATTAATTGCAGGGGTACTAAAGCAGGAACTTCTATATAGATTAATTGCAGGGGTACTAAAGCAGGAACTTCTATATAGATTAAGCTAACACTATTCTCAATGTCTGATTTGCACAGAGTAAAATTTTAGCGAAAGACATTGAAAGGATGTATTTTTTATTTTGTTATATTCCTCCGCATTATCTTACTTTTTGTCTTTAAAAAAATTGATATACCAATTTTCGAGTGTGTATTCTTATGGATATAACTGACAAATTTAAAACAAATAATGACCATACAGTGCGTGTTCTATCCATGCAAGTTGTTTTAAAAATACTGTCAAAATGCAAACGAAATCCTGATGTTGATTCATTGGTTTTAAAGTCATCAATTATATCCGAATAGTACATACATAATACATACTAAAAGTTTGGTCCGCTGTTTTCTGGGTCACTCAGTATGCATAAATATATATAGTGAGCAATGATGAGGCACGATTAGGTCGCAAATATTAAAAACTAATTTAAAAAACCTTTAAAGACGGCTAGCTGATGACAACCATCCATTCGCCAGGGATTTCATGCATCAAACAAAAATGTTCAAAGAAAATCCGAGTTGTATCACTTGAACACAAGTTTTTCGCGGATCACTTGAAGCGTCATTTATTTCACGCAAATAATAGGCCCTCCTTTGCATTCTGATCACAGCATTCAACGCATTCTGAAAAGTTGTATAAGATCTCTTGTATATTACAGTGAGAAGATGCTTTACAAAAACTTCACCAACAATTTGGAATGCTCTTTAACTATAATCACCCATCATTATGGATGGAAACTTTCTATTGGAAGTCCTCAAATCCACAGAAAATTGGTGGAACCAAAGAAAAATAAAATTCTTGGAAGAATAAGAGCTTTGTGACCAATCCTCACGATTTAGTTAAATTTATTGTGGGATGCAATGTAACCTGAATAGCACAAAGTTTAAGCTGAAAGCATGCGTGAATGAGTCAGAAAAGTAATTCAAAACAAAAGTAATACGAACAATTGTTTATCTATTATAGTTTCTTCAATAAAATGTTTTGTATGTAACTTTATTTTCCCAAAATTAGTTAGGTACGTACATACATTACTGCACGTTATACGTCCATAATGGTCTAGTTGAGTAGGCGTATAGCGAGCATAACGTACTTGAAGAACAAAAATATACAACTGGAATACAAAGAATGATTAAACAGTGCAGAGCACAGTAAGTGGTGACAATAATTAATGCAGAAGTTACAAGGTTCGAAACGTAAGGTTTAGTTGAGTTCACAGAAACACCTGGTCATCGAACGAAGACCTTGATAAAATTGCGGCGTAAAGCTCTATCGATCTTCTTGCAAAGGCTGAAGAGCTAACAAATTAGTAGGGCATACCTTCACACGGCCGTAACTGCACTCAGCATTAGAGATGTTATGGTCTGTAAGTGAGCGCTATAGCACCGTCAATAGCATCGCCCGTAATACAGCTTGTAGTAGAGCACGGCTAGTAACCTGTTAAGAGACTAATACGAGTTTAGTGGCTCAAAAGTCGACTGGTATTTGTACGTCGTTTGTACTAAATTGAAAACATTTGAAAAAAATACCTCAAGGGGTTAAGGCCGAAACATCCAAATTAAACTCCAATTTCTCCTATGAATCGCACAGGTTCTAATATCTTCGTCGCCGAATATTGCAGACGTTATGGTAATGACTGTAAAACGTATTGAGACAGGAGTGGGACAAGAGTGTAATGCCATCTCTACGATTCGTAAAAGACGTCGCATAGAGTAATAACTATGAACGTAATGAATACCTTTTTGATTCGATGGGAGTTATTAAGGTTGCAACCATTTATGGGAACTCACTAACGCTAACAGTGTCATTCCATTAGGTGATCCATTCATTGATAAGGGTTTCACCATGGAGATTTCCTTTAAGGTTAACAAATGTCAATATTCGAAGATTACTGTTATTGGCCTATAGAGAACGTTCGCCGTAAAAAATCTAATGTATCTGGTGCACTTCTTACGTGTTTCTATTGAACAATTCACTACAAAAAACGTCCATTTCTTTGCTCATCTGACATTATTTGATAACAAATTCCGTAGATATATGTATATATATAAAACACGGGGAATGGCGGCGTGGTAGGCTATAGAGGTCGTCAGTTCCGAGTCTCTGACTCGACTCCTTGTGCGTGCATATGTTTACATTTATCACTAAATTCAGGGAGCAGCCCTTTTATTGGAATATATTTCTTTGAAAATTTGACAATATTCATTTTTAAAGAAAGTTCAACAATAATGTAGTGGTATTTTCAATGAAACATGTATCTAAACGTGGACACGGACATTTTTTTTAGCGAAAAGCGCAAAATACAAGCGCAAATTTCTATGTGGGCCAGGGTATTTTTTTGAGCGCAAAGCGCAAGCGCAAATTTCTAGCGCGTAAAACCGAGACCATAAACACCAATCTTACATCCAACAGCAAAAAAAAAAAAAAATTGGTAGCGGTCTTGTGATTATCGTCAACAAAACCTATTATACGTACGCTGTCGTAACTTCTCCGAGTTCTTAAACATGCATCATCTAACCTTCTCCTAACCCCTAAAATCATCATCGTCAGAATCACTGTGGCCATTGAGAGTCACGTACTGTAAGCCTACTATACATACTGAAAATATATCAGCTAAATTTACATGCAGTGTACAAACTACTTCATGCTAGCAGTATTTAAATCATTCATTGAACACAGGATTATGATAGTAGTTATTGCATGGATAGTCAATAACTTTAATTTTTTTTCATGCATTAAAAATACAGTCATATAGCCAGATCGTTTAACTAATTAGTGCTTTATGGCAATACTCCTACTCCGATCTACAGCTATATATATCTAAAAATACGAAATTTAATTAGTGTAAGGCATCACTTTAACGCAGTAAACACGATCTAACGAATTACAACAAATCCAAACCTATTTTATATAACCAAAGATTATATATAGCTAAAAAGCAAAACACAAAACACTAAAGTATAGCACCACGAAGCACTGAATGGGAAACAAATTACAGACCGAGGCTATGTCACCCACAATTCTGTTTATGTATCTATAATTTGGCTATTAATAGCTGTTCATAGTTTATATAGAGAACTATCACATTAACAAGGTTCACAAGAAGAGTCGTGCTCCTACATTATATTAAATACCAATACAATACATACATACCGCTTCAGTTTAGAAGCTAATGCATCAGCAAGTACGCCACATACTTAAGAAACGCGCATAAATATATTTCACACAAATCAAAGCTTTTTTACATACCGGCTGTCAATTGAGTTTATAGCCACTAATCAACAGCCCCCTTAGCGTCATAATAACGACCAGCCTGAACTTGATTCCCCCTCAAATCCCGCCCTAGACTCAGAACGAACGTGTCAGCGTCATGAAAGGGAACACGAGCTTCCATGGCGACCAAAACCAATCAACACTGTCACTAACCTGAGAGATATTCTGTATTCCCTGAAAAACACAAAGGCGACAGGACATGACAATCTACCTATCACCTACGTTAAAGATGCATTTTCCGTTGCAGGTCCTTTCCTTCTGCATATCATAAACACTTCAATTACCACTGAAACATTTCCTATTTCCTGGAAGCAATCTATCATAAAACCCCTTCTTAAGTCAGGAGAGCTAGCGACACCAGGGAACTATAGGCCGATAAGCCTTCTTCCCATGCTCTCGAAACTACTCGAAAAGGCTGTGGCAAACCAGTCAGCGGACCACCTCGATCGGTCAGGTATTCTTCACAAAAACCAGTACGCCTACAGAGCACGTACTAACACGCAAGATGCTCTTCTAAACATCGTTGAAGCCATCTACCAGAATATGGATCAAAGTCATTTCACTCTTCTCCTACTACTTGATCTGTCCAAAGCATTTGATAGTGTTCACCATGGTATGCTGCTAGGCAAAATTTGCAGTTACTTGTAAACAGGATTAACCAAACGATCGATAGATGTCCTGTCCAGTGTACGACAGTACGAGTTGTTTTGTCAGTCGCCCTATATCGTGAACAGCTTCGGTGTCCCACAGGGATCGATCTTAGGACAAATTTTGTTTTCAATATTCGTGAATGATATCCCCTTGGATCAGCATAACTGCACCTTCTTTATGTGTGCCGATGTTGTCCAAATTGCAATTCCATTTGAACCAAAGGGAAAAAAGAAGTGAGTGAATATGCGAAAATTCTCCTGAACATGCTAGAAGCATGGTACGATGCAAATGGGCTAAAACTGAGTACGGATGAAATCCAATGCATCGTATTTGGCCCTCAGCAACTCTACAAGCAGCTGCGACCTATTTCTAATTCTTTTAGCAACTCAATCATTACCCCTCGTGATGTTGTCAAATCGCTTGGGGTGTGGATGGAAAGACATCTAACGTTTGACGATCACATTAAAAAATTATGCAATACCGTAAACGGCACGCTAATATTTCTCCAGAAAATTAAACATCTTTTAGACAAAAATCTCGTCTTCTTCTCATCCACTCGCTTGTTTTCTCTCATTTCAACTACTGTAGTTTGATCTGGGATAGAGGCCCTGAACATCTGACATCAGATGCACAAAAAGCCCAGAACTTTGCAGCACAAGTGGTTATCAATGGAAAACTCACCTCCAGTGGCCACCAGTTAGCACAAAATTGAAGATAGATATAGCCCAATACGTTTTCCGTTCGCTGCATGGCTCTCCTAGAAATGCCGAGGTTGTGCAGCTTACTCGAAACAGTAAAATCAGTGGAAGATCTCTTCGGCGAGAGCATCTCCAAGTGCGCTACAGCAGCACCAAGGCTGGTCAACAAGCTCTTTCTATTTTTGAAGCTAAGCTTTGGAATGCTCTTCCCGCTTCCATTGAGGATGTAACTGAATATAATCAGCTCACCAAGATGGTGTTGTCACACTTCGAGCAACCGCAATAATTGCACTAGAACTCTCTAGATGAATTGTGCTAAAATTATCTAACTGAAAGAGGCATACTTTTCTGCACGTAATAAAAATGTACATAACTAATATTGTTCACACTAAAATATCAATACTAATAGATACGCTAGTTGCGTACCACACAACGCGTTTGTAAACATACTATATTTTTTTTTTGCTGTGTAATTTTGCGTAGTAAATGTACTATAGATCTTTTGAAGTGTGATTATATTCAGTCTATCATATATTCACAGACGCACTGTTGCGCTACATGCAGCGCATTTGTAGACTTACTATGTTTATTTTAATGTTGCGTTACATGCAACGCATTTGTAGATATGCTATGTTTATTTTGATGCGTAATTGTATTCAATCTTTGTCATAAGTGGCATCAGAATATTACGCCACATAACATGTGCATCGCATGTATCAAATTGTTTTAGATAATTTTTTTTTCTTTTTTCTTCTTTAGTTTAATTTATTTATTTTATTATCTAGGGGATTTCACGACCCAAATTGGATCGGTTGAGCAATGTTCAGCTCTACACTCTGTCGCCGGGTCACATCCCGCGACCTAAGGCTCAGAGCACTTTGCGAATGATGTGCGCTGTTCCAAGCAGAGCGCTCTCCAGCAGGGTTCCTGGATGGAGATGGCCGCACTTCAGCTCTCGCAGGGCAGTCTTGAGATTCTTGGCCATTGCCCCCAGAGCTTTTATTTATTATTACTATTATTATTAATGTATTTTTTTTATTTCTCATGTTTTTTATTCAGCCTCAAGGGTAGATGCTGGCGGGGCCCTTTCCCTGGCAAAAAGATATTGTTTGGACCTTATGAACCCGTGGGTTTCAAGTGCCTTCTCCGTAGGACTTGCCGCAGTTCCTGCTGACGAGATTTTTTTCTGAAGTTAGATAGACTCTCAATACCCCCCCCCCCTCTCTGTTTCGGGAGGTACGCCGCTAATTGAGGTGGCCGACCTATACCACGAGGCCTCTACCTTCTCCCGTACGTGCGGAGGACAATTGAAGAGACCGTCGGCGCGGGCGTAACGTAATCGAACTATGTAATCAGAGATAGAATGAAAACGTTAAACAAAATCTGGCCTATCTTGTTCTTTTTTACATTGTTTAGTATGTCTAGTTTTAGTATGACATTTTTCTCATTTTCATCATCGAATGAGAACGTTGAACAAGATCTGGCGTCTGGTAAATTCTGCCCCGTGTGTTAGCTTTAAAAACAAAGATACAAACACTCGTGTTACGGTATTAAGTTTAAGACTGAGAACTAAACACTCGCGGTGCTGCGTCCTCCTAATATGTCGAGTACTGCATCCATATGGGAAAATAATTTATTTTTACTCTGCTCCTTTGCTAAAATTCTCAAGATAACCGTGACAGATCTCTGATTACTTCTCTTTCCTAATGCCCTCACAGGCTGTTTTTCACCAATACTATTTGTCTATCACAAATAGGGAAATCAGGGTTATATAATTAATTAAATTGAAAAAGTGTAGCGTCTCTTTCACTGTAATGTAATTTATCTATTCTATTTTATTTCAAGATTTTTTCTCATTTCTTGTAATACATGTCCGTTTCTCATTCACTCCTGAATATGGTTAGCTGGTCTATATATTCTAAATTTCAAATCGCACTTTTCTCCTCGTTTTTGAAATCCCTGTAAACGTACCGCTTACTAATACGCAACGATTTGCCCTAGTCCACTTTAAGCTGCATACTGTATTTCATACTCTCTCTCTCTAAAAAAAAAAAAAAAAAAAAAATTCAACCCAGCTGTGCGTAACGAACGCTTCTCTCAACGGAAAATCGTGTCAATATCATCTCCTTATTAAGATGCAGGCATTGCACTAGTAGATCTCTGCAAACGTAGGGCCAATTATCTCTTATGTTATTCTTGGTATTATTCTTATGTTAGTTCTAAGCATGAAAACCTCAGGATGCTGTGTCCTAACCTTGTTGGACACAATCTCCATATTAGAAATAAATGTGTTCTGTTTATATTGCGTACAACTCAGATGCGTTTGTACCTAAGTTACAGAATGTTACTTGACCCTAGCAGCAGCAAGCAGAGCAGGATTCAGTATACACTGTTGAGCTTATACCTTATAGTGTATTTGGGATATCTCACTATTAAAAACTTACCTAATTTCATAAAAAACTCAATGATGGTGCAGACATTGAATGGCAGATTATAGGCGCTTAAGGGGCACAGAAAATCAGATATCAAGGCAGTTTCATTGCTCTTCCCAGATTGTCAAGATTCATCCAGTTAAAACATATTTCTATCCAATATATTGCAACTCCCTTTGGGCCAAATTCAAGAGGCAGGCTATCAGCAAGTTGGAATGACCTCTAGCTGCAATATTCATTACCTGCTGTTGCTCCTTAAACGTTCTTTGTTGCTGGATTCGACTGTGAGTTGATTTAGTCAATAACTTTCCTCTCTGTTTCCCTATAATGTTCTTTTTCTTTGGCTGCTAAATTTAATTGATGCTGCTTTATTCAAGGTACAAGAGGTCCATATATGAGCGTTATTGTATTGATGATTGAATTATTGATGAAATTTATATTATTATTCTAGTTACAAGCCGGTTTTCCAAGTATATATCGGTACACCCTCAATACTGACATTGATAAAAAATTGTTTTTGAACCGCAACGTGAAGGAGCAAGCCTGTGCCACTCGTAAATCACTGAAAGGTGCTCGCAGCAATCCTTTTCGTAACTTTTGTTGTCATGTGAGCACAAGCTGTTTATTGCTAATGCACGATATCTGCAGGTACAACCCAATTGTGCTCCTCATAAAAATAGTTATCATAATTAGTATGAAATGATTACCATTGATGTATAACAACAACTGTTGTGTACCGCAAGCAGTTTAGCAAGCAGTACCGGTATAACATTATTATCATAATACTCATGCAACACCAATTAAGTGTCATATTACGTCATCATGTGATAATGAAATTTATTCTGAACTGGATATAGGATTCCCATAACGTGTCGTAAGCGATTCAAATTTTGACAGAAGAAAAATAGCAAAACTTGCGTTTCTGCAAGGCTAAAAAATATGCGGAGCGCAGAAGCGCAAATTTTCGATATTTAGCGCAGACAGATTTTATGGAGTAAAAATTGTGCTTTAGTTTGCGCCTTTGCCTAGCTCAGAAATAATAGCTATATAGCCATACACGAACCGGGGCAGTAATCTGAGCTATTACTCATATCAAGAAATAGCGTAATTAAAGCTGCCGTAAAAATTAATAAGACGAGCGGTTCAAGGCTGCCATTAAAATTAACGGCACTTGAAGGCTCGGAACTGAACTAACCCTGTAAGAATATACTGGTAATTGCCGTCGTCTGTCTGCCTCCGTCTACCAACATCCATGGTAAAAATATGCATGAGGATGAAATAGCAATGCTTGCTACACTGTCAATATAGAACTCGAATCCTTGAGGAAACACACAGCCCACAGCCTTCACGACCAGAGTGTAATAGGCTCAGAACGCATTGCTGGCGCGGCGAGGATGAATGAGTAGAGTACCACACTGTCGCCAATACAGCAACACTTTCGATTCATGTCAGCGGCCGCACGGATCACCAATAAAATACTGCTGTTTATGTTCTGGTGATATTTTACCCACAGTAACCTCGCGGGCTGCACAGTTGTTCTGAGGGTCCCGGGAACGATCCCCAGGCCAGGAGAGTGATCTTTGTCATGGAGCTCGACGCGCTGAATCAGCAAACCTGCTTGGTGCGCATAGCTATAGTGCAGGTACTTAACTTAGGGTAGGGGGTAGCGGGTCGTGAAGCTTCCGCTAAATGCGCCATAGTTCTAAGCGACCCGTCGTCGGCTGCAGCTGACTCCTCTGGGGCCAGTTGGCCTATATCTATCGCACGAACCAGTGCATTTGGGTTTCCCAGTAGAAGGTGGAGTCAAAGTTGACTTTACCTTCACCTTAGTGGCATGAACAGTCCAAAGATAAGAAAAAAGTCAGTCACGATACCAGCATAATAATAAGGAAAGTCATTCAAGTGCTAATTTTATGCCCAGGTTTTTTTTGTAAGTGAGGAAGTGAATACATTACTCAAGCCTCCATATGGTGCTTCGTGAGAGGCCAAGGAAGGGATACGCAATATACACCTAGATAGAAACGTGGAACCAATGAATGAGGGTGTTCCTGCATAGGATCAACGCGTATGGAGGACAGTAAGCCGGGAAAAAAAGAAGAGTAGAATAACACATTATAAGTAAGAGCAAAAAACAGCAAAGTACGCACGACACACAGACGCTCCGAAGGACTGGCTTAGACTAAATGTAACCTATGAGGACCCCCATGGACGCGTTACATCAGAAGGACGAATAATAACTGCCACTGCAATATTTTATTAAAATGGCACAGATTTCACCGACACCCGAATTAATAATCATTGATGAAAGAAGTGACTTCCTAAGTTCAATTTTCCATGCACCCCCTGAAAACGACTTGAAGCACACAGACCCCCTGACATTAAAATTAGTTTAACTTTGTAGATCTAGTACTGGCTCACTACAGCATATTTCTGTAGATGTTCATGGCGTCAAGCACTGTGTCATTTTATACATAAAATAGAGTTAAGGCATAGCACCATAAGCCGAACATATAATTTCTCACGCGATCTCCCAGTTAATTAGTGACAGTAAATTTTCAAAATTTCTTCAATTCGTTTGAATCCAATTTTACTTGTCTTGAAAGATTGTTTACATTGATATATAGTTATCTTGTGCTGCAATTTTTGTTGCTGAAAAAAGTTTTCTACGATTAAAAATGACTTTGAAGGGTAACGCTATCACAATTAGGCTTTCTAAATTAAAAATTGGAAGTAACATCTCAATGAAACATATTTTTTCTCTTCCTGCTTCAAATAAGTCATTAAAGTCATATCATCAAACCGATAGAAACAATAACATATTCTCATAGAAGCTTCAAACGTCATGAACCAGTTGGGGGTCCGTGCGTGAACAAACAGAGGGTCCGTTGGTTCATATTCCCTCCCCCCCCCTCCCAATGGGTAGCACTGGTTTAAAGGCTCATATTTATCTGCAGCTGCTCGTGTTGAATACTCCAAGGTGAAGAAGACCAGCCTTCTGCAGCATGCCGTCAAGGACCTCCAAGTCACAAAAGTTCAACAGGTGCCAGGAGTGCCGTGTCATAAAAAACGTAGAGGGAAGTCTCGAGTTTCCTTCCTCCATGTCACAGACTTTTGAGGTTTTGATCTCAACTCTATTCGGTGCTTTTGAGCTCCACGGAGTCTGAAGATTCTCTTAAGTTTTCTGTCAAGGCCACCGCAGGCATTTAAAGTTGTAGGGTATAGAAACATGCTTAATTCATGGGGTGTAAATGACAATTTTGAGAACGTATTCGTATAATTTCTTTTGCAAGTGAAGTACAATAAAATTTTAAACGTTTATAGGCTGAGCGAGACTTCGTCTTATAATTTGAAAAGTACATTTGGCACAAGCTATGATTTCACGCACGGAGGAGAGATGCAAATGGAAGTCTACAGAGTATGCCAAGATATTGAACAACTGAACTTTTATCACAACTCAAATGGGCTTAATGTTAGATAATAATATATGATATACAAAATTGTGTCGATAAAACACAAATATTGTGCAAAATTCAGAATATAAAAACTTATATTTTTCTAGACTATTAGCTGATAACCACTGGAAGCTGAGATCAAGAATACCGTTGACTGTGTTCAGAGGCGTACCTAGGGGGGTACTTGGCGCCTGGGGACAAAGCCAATTCCAGCCCCCCCCTCCAAGTGTGAGAATACAGGGAAGAGTGTTTTTGACATGCTTCACTGAATCATTAATCAGAATTTAAGCATCAAGTACTGTATTGAAATTGCAGCAATTTCAACTTCAATTGCGATATACTTGAGGTGTATGCGGTTAAACTTATCATTCCTAAATTTACAGGGAACTCTGTGCAGATAAAGTTAGCGAGCCCCAATTGAAGACCAATAAATTAGGAGGTACTACGTGTATGAACGAATAAGATGCGCATTACAATACAATTGTGATAGAAAGAGAATAAGAGCACGTTTAATTAGATCGTCAGAGTCAATCTAAGCCAAGCCCTCCAATTCAACTTGTCGAGAACTGAAGATAGGAATTTCCATTTCATTTTTGGAATCGTGGTGGAGGCGTTGGAAGTAACTCGCTTACGTTCAGTCGACTGGCAATTATATTTTGTGGAGTAAGATTCAGTTCTTGACAGCATCACAGGTAATCGCTCATGGGTCAACGTCTGAAACTGGGAACGAACGGGTCGAAGGCAGGGAACTTACAGGAAGTTACGGATTAGTTAAATGGAGTGGGCTTAGTTCAGATCGACCCAGTCGAACGCGTCATTAGAGGTAACGATTGGGCAGCCCTTAAGCGCCTGTATGAATTGAACCGTTAACATGTGCAAGACGATAAACACAGGTAGCTAGCTGCAGCATATAGGTAAAATAAGCATAATCCTGTCAAACCTCCACTTCATAGAAAACACCTGATCCATTTTACCCTTCTTTGGCTCGTGAAGTGCAGCATTTAATTCACTTGCCAATGCTTCAATACTTTTTCATATTATCGAAGTCGATCTGTTCTCTATGCACAAAGTAGTTTCTGTTTAAAATAAACTGAAAATTCATAAAATGAAAGCTTTTGAAGACTCTTCATTTCATTAAAGTTCAAGTTTATGGTCTCGGTGCCCCCTGAAAATTTCTCTATCGTCTTGCAAAAGTAACACTGGAGTCAACTTGACCGCAATCTTTTCCCTAACTAGGAAACTCACAAGCATTGCACTGGTTCGTGCTGCCAATAAATATCCGTTACACCCCGAGGAGTGTGGGACTGCTGTCGACCAGATTCACAAAGCTGCGGCGCAAAAGATGCAGAGGCCCAATAATATCTGCGACTTTGACCAGTTCCATTGCTCGTTATGCCATCACCCTCGTAGTGTCACAAGAAACGTTGATGCTACAATTCCGATAAACATAGAATAAGGTTTCCTGGTAAAAAGCAGGCATCCAACTTGGTAAAATGTAAATTCAGCTTGGCGACACACGTGCCAAGTGGGAAGACCGCACGCACTGGTTCGTGCCGCAGACAGAAGCTCTTGGACGTAGATGCGCAGTGGGAGCTAATACTAGCTTGGAGACGAAAAACAGTTTTGCGATGTCCGGCATATCCCCAGCTCCGGTTGGGGTCAATATACGTTACACCTGAAATTCCGTGTAAGCACCGAAAATGCTAACTCAGCAAGCCAAACGTCGCAGGAATTCGTCTGTCTCGTAGAAACGCAACCCTCACTACTACAGTAGAACTCCTCATATAACGAGTCCCAAAACAGAGAAAATTCTGAAAGGGAGACCTCGAAACTAGAAAAAAATCAAGAAACATGAATACAGCACTATCTAGGAGGAATGGTAAGTTGGTAATAGTAGTCGACGCCATTTCGAGAGACCAGCATGTTTGAAACTCTGACTCTGTCCGAAACCGAGACGGTATACCTGTCGATATTTCTAGAATTTAACTGTAGCGCCGGCGAGCTGAACGCTCTAACATACTGTAACTGCGTTTGCCAGGTGGCAATATGCAAGTTCAATATTCTACTACTTGGCCTCGGTGTTGATTCAAGAGTATCTTGTTATACTTCACTGCAGATTTATAAAATTGATCTGAGCTGTAGGTCGTGAATCAGCTTCCGATGCTGTGGGTGTCCCAAAAATTTTACGTTGATTTTGCCAAGGAAATATTCCAAGTGGCCACCAGATGGACAAATATCAAATGCCGTATATCATGATAGCTAGCGTGTAACTGTAATATGTAACAAATTCTGACAACACATACAGACTGACCCTTTCCTCTTGAATGGTATCAATTTTAGAAAATGTGCCACTCTCGACAGAAATAGCCCCTGAGTGGCCATCCTGAACGAATGGTAACGTGCATGCATCTCCTTGGTGCAGCTCTTCAAAAACTTTGCCTCCCAAGAAAGCTATAGTGCAAGCACCTGGGGCGTACTGGCCAAACGGGTGCAGTTTAATTGCGAAATGCTCAGCTCTGCTAATTCTATTATTTGAAAAGGAACGTATTTAGTAATCTGATAGGATTAGGTTATAGGTTTGGCGCCCCTAGATGCTGCGTCCGGGGACAGCTTTGCCTCCCCCCCCCCTTAGTTACGCCTCTGACCGTGTCATCATCTCCCTCAACGTAGGCAACGAAATAGAGGGATTATCAATAAGGAAAATTATTGGGTATATGAGCATGATGTCGAGAATTTGGCTGAATGTGCTTGTATCTAATTTTGCCATATGAAATCATGTAGAGTGAGGGTGTGGGTTCCACTCGCTGCTGATGGATCCAGGGCCCGCTTGGTCTTCAACATAATAACTAATAATGATAATAATAAAAACAATTCCTTTCATCTGGATGCAGTGTCCTATTTGGGGGGGGGGGGCGCAGCTAACATAGCGAAAACATTCACAGTTGACTTCTAGATTTGCGTTAGTGGACATTAATGTTAACCCGTTATTAAAGAGATGCTATAAAACTATAGAAAAACATAATTTTGAACAACCATGTAGGTTAAATATTTTTATTCTAGATATGCTAAAAAATGAAGAAATTCAGAATCAGAATACACGTATTAGAGTTAGAGATCAGGTGCATCTTATTAATTAAACTTAAGGCTTTCCCTGCGACTCCGCTAAGAGTGTTTGACAATGATTTTCATCTGTGTATCATGGTTCTTTGGGACCGTGGTTATATGTACTTGGCTTTCGTTATGTGAACATTCACATATAAAGGTTATGACATTATATAAAACATGCTACGTCATCTTTCTCAGTATTCTATCTAGTGCATAATCACGCAAGTGCACATAAAAATGATCGCCGAAAAAGTGTGTTAGCAGATCAGTGACAGTTTTAGATGATATTTGCGTCATTAACCAAGACGGTGTTTTCTTTTAAATATGAAATTAAATTTTGACCCAGTAGTAGGGCAACGATCATATGATTTTATCAGCGGTCAATGGGTTTAACACAAATGGCGTCTCTCAAGCCCAGACATCAATCCAAATTAATGACTCTGTTATTTGGTCTGTCTTAGAGAGTGAGGCTTTGGCTATATCTAACCTATGTATGACATCTTAGAACTATGCCTTTCAGCCCTTGCATGCTTCATGGTCTGCTTTAGACGAAGAAATACAAGTACAGCGTCCATACTATTTACCATTCTTTGAAGATCATAGGGTAAAAAATCGCTTTAAAATGTGATAGATGTAATATTTTAGTAATATGTTCTGGAATTTTTGTACTAAATTTCATTATACAACCTGAACTACATTATTAATGATGATAAATATTATACGTATAATTTTTATATGTGACACATGGGGCGTACACGAGTATAACGCCACTTGGACCTCTTAGATGATCGATTTTATTTAAGGTAAAACGCAATAAGATACAACAAGACACAATATGAGCACGGGTTAATTTTCTGTTACATATTAATTACAACATTCGCTACATTGGAAATTGGATATATAACGTATTAGGTTTTTCACAGATGCTCTATATTGTGATTTGCTTTTCATTATAAAAATCAAGAATAAGTACAGTATAGGCTATGCAATCTTCAACCATATTGTCATGCTGACAGTATATGTATGTACCAGATTATATACGTTTTGCATACAAAAAACCGTTAATTTTTCTATCTGAAAATTTGAACAGCATCTTGAGCAGCCATTTGGTGTATTTTACCACGTCTTATTAACTTTTTAAAGTTACAATAAAAAAACAATTATTCTGACCCTGGAGAAGTATTTTCTATGAATATATAACAATAAAATATTGCACTACAGCTCAGCTTCCGTAGCGAAACACTGCTGGCACTCCCTCGTGTGGGTAGGACCGCACCCAAAGAGTACGATTCTGGGAAAAATTAACGAAAAACCTGATTGCCTCCGAAGTTTACCATAAAAATTGGTACCGCCACTCCCTCTTGTCGTAACAACGTCATTCAACAACAAGCAAGACACCGTCAACAATCTTGAACTAAGCGACCCCGTGGACCGCTGAGCTAAAAAAACTGCTGCAAAACAGAGGAGCTAAGCTAGTGCTTTCCAAACTTTTCCAAGCTGGAGCCTCTTAAATTTGGCTTAGAGATGCCAGGGTTGGTAGCACCGCTTCCCTCTCAAATACACTTGCAAAAGAGGGTCCTTCTTTATATTCTGGTTGTTACCTTATATGTTAAGCCACTAACGAAGAAAGTTAACTTTTGCTTGCGTAAGTATGGCACTAATAATGTCTAGAAAAAATGGACAATAAGCGTAAATAGGTTTATTAATGTAGTAAAGGAAATAATTAAACCAGCAAAGTATGAGTGAAAATATAACAGTTTGCATTTTCTTAATTCTATAGTCTGCTGGGAGGGTCGAAAGTAAGCAAAAAAAAAAAAAAGAAAAAAAAAACTGCATTTATTTGATGTTTAAAACAAAAAGTAAATTTGAATATAAAATAAGAGAAAAATGTTTTTGCAATCAAGTTTTTCTAACTCAAGTTACGTCTACAAGATGGTGCGTGATTCTCTAATGGGTTAGGCTCTTTCAATGTCAACCCGTTGTACCTTTACCACCCTATCAAATACTTCAGCCAGCCCTAGGGAGCTATGCCGGTCATTTCGGGAAGCACTTGATTAAAAAAATAATACTAATACCAAAATGGAGGTTGTGTCAGCCATCTGCAATACATTGTTAGGCCCATTAGCAGAACCCTAATTTGGAGCTGTTTAGATCATTAACGACGAAGAACAGCAAGTAAACACCATTAATCACACGGTTGCTTCGAGGGTTGGGGAAAAATTGATGGTCTGCAAAAAAGCACAGTGTACAGCAACTTTGTATCTGGCCAAGTATAAAACAACCACTGGATTTTGAATAATATTTTTTAGTGAAGCTGTTTCCATCACGTAACTATATAGTTATGAAGCCGTGTCGGCAGAGGCGTCACAACCTTTTTTGAAGACCAAGCGGTTACAGAGCTTTAATTTTTGAAGCAAGTCTGTTACTGAAGTTGGTATGAAATAGGGGATATAAGAGTATATGTTTGAAGAGATATCGCAACTGTTTCACTGACCAAGTGTCTAACAATGCTTCGATTTTTTAGTACCTATATCTGTTAGTGAAGACGATTTCTACAAGTGGCTAGAAACCTACGAGTTTTTTCACTAACGAAGCCGCCGACAAGTTTTATCATTTTTACCACATCCGTTAGGGATCCCGTATTTCAATTATGATTGATGAAAAGAACCTCAAGCACATACAACTTTTCAGTGACCATCAACCATTGGTTTTAGAACATATACCTATCTGCTAGTGAATCCGTCTCTTTCTCCGCGGGAGGAATCTCAAAAGAAATTCGGCCGCTTATGGGAAGAAAATCCAATCATAATTCTGTTAGGTGGGCCGGCTGGCTCTTCTTTCTCTAGAGTCCAGGTCGCTCGCCGAGTACACTTGTCGTGTTTCTGGTTCAGAAAATCATGAGGCCGACGCTTAACGCCATTAGGATGATGAAGAAAAGGGGCGTAGTGTCACAATCGGAAGTTTTCTACTGCCAGTTCGGCTGATGATCAGCAACGTTTGTAAGAGCTTGTTCAGCTTGCAGTATTGTATACTGGAGCTTGGACAGTTTGCAGTAACATGCAAAGCAGTTTGTACAGCTTGCAGTAATGCGTCCTGAAGCTGTAAAATTTGCACGAATACTGAAGCTCGTAGAGCTGGCAGCAGTGTGTACTGAAACTAGTGCAGCTGGCATAGTATGTAATGGCAGTAATGTGTACTGAAGGCTGTACAGCTAGTAAAACTGAGTATAAGTATTGAAGCTTGCACAGCTTCCATTAATGTGTATTGAAGCTTGTAAACCCTGAGGTAATGCGTGCTGAGTACAGCACGCAGGATAAAATGTGCTAAAACGCTGAAATTTGTAGTCTGCTGCGCTGTGCATTGAAAGCGTGCAATGAAACTAACACAGCTTGCGGTACGTATATAATGCACTGAAAACTGCACAGTTTGCGGTATGGTGCAATGAAACTTGTACAGCTTGCCTTATATTATAGTGAAAGTTGGGTACACTGCGTTACCATCCACTAAAAAAATGTACATCAGCATGAATTAGAATGCCTCGGGGCGTAAGTCCACCACCAACGAAGGGAGAATGGTAAAAAGTAAAGGTAAAGTCAACTTAGACCACACCCTCACCTGAGAAACCCACATGCACTGGTTTGTGCTGCGGGTATAGGCCCACTGGCCCCAGATGAGTAACTGTAGTTGCAGTCGACCTCGGGTCACCAAGAACTATGGCGCCAATTTGACGGAAGGAACAAATGACCCGAGACCCTCCCTTTCACCCCCTCATCTCTGAGGAGGCAGTTCCGTCACGGCGCTGTGCATGCATACACTACTGCCGAGTCGGCACACCAAGATCTGCAAAGAGCTCGCTGCCTGGCAGGCCATCGAACCGGCGAGCGATACAAGGTGTTAGAGCTGAGAATGGAAGCTTGCTGCTACCGTGGCAGAAAAAAATATTCGGGAGGAAGGAAGGGGAGCTGAGGGTGCTGAGTCAATAGTTTTGGCTTTTTCCATATCTAGGTCAACCCACCTAACTGCCTGCAAGAGATAAGAAGATTATGATGATCGCTCAGTTTCTTGCTTGTGGCAGTTGTGGGTGGAAAGTCATACATACAAAGACGAGTACCCTGAGAACGAATACCTCCGCCAAGCAAGACAATGTTAACGAAAAATTCAAATTGGTCTTGAAACTAAAATATACCTTGCAGCATCACTAATATTCGGTTTTGACAGTAAAAGCAGTTTCTGTAATTTTCTTGAAGATCCGTCCTAAATTTCAAGAGTTATGTTCTGACAAACACTGAGACGAACAGTCAAACGGACAGATCGATTGTCACCAAAATTAGGTGATTTGTGCAATAATAATAACATTTCTAACTATTACGGCATATTTTAAAAGATCCGTTAATAATTTTTTTAGTTATGTTGCTGACAAACATTAGTCAAACACATTAACGAACGAACTGATCATCACCAAAATATGGTCATTTACAATTCATGTAAATTTCATAAAAATCCGCTCATATATTTTTGAGTAATGTTGCTAACAAACATAGAATCAAACAAACGGACAAACAGATCATCACAAAAATCTTATCATTTGTTTTTCGTAACATACCAAACAATCCGTGCAAATTTTATGCAAATCCCTGGATAACTTTTTAAATCATGGTACCGACAAAAAAAAAAAAAAAAAAAAAAAAAAAAAAAAAAAAAAAAANCATCACAAAAATCTTATCATTTGTTTTTCGTAACATACCAAACAATCCGTGCAAATTTTATGCAAATCCCTGGATAACTTTTTAAATCATGGTACCGAAAAAAAAAAAAAAAAAAAAAGGAAAACAAATGAACAAACAGCCGAGCGGATCTTCACCACAAGTTAGTCATCAGTTCCTTCAAACATGCCTAACAATCAATGTAATATCAATGTAAATATCGTAAAGATCCGTCCATAACTTTTTCAGTTATCTTAGTGACACACAGACAAATGCGACAAAAATATCACCTCCTAGGAGGAGGTTACTATAAACACATACAGAACGAAAACATCACCACCCTCGCTTTGTTTGTGGATGGTAAAAGAACTGTATTTTGCCTGAACCAATTAGACTATACAAACACCGCTCCTTTCGTGGAACTTACTGTCATACTCGGTAATTAGCTTGTGGGTCTTTCGCTAGAGCAAAAGAACAAAATTATAAAACAAGCTACAGTAAGTAATTCCCCCACGTCCGCAGGCAGGCCCCACTCATTCACGCACCACACGGGTAACAAAAGCAGGTACGTATTGATTTCAAGTCGCTACACAAGCCAACCGAGCTTCATCGAGGCCTTAATAGACGGCTTAGTGAAAAGCCTGAAATTCAGAATAAATGGAGGGAGAGCTCGGCAGACGGCGGGTGGGCCGTGCTTTGTAAGCAGCCTTGGGTAAGCTACACGGAAAGGCTTTGTGGCGACAGACAACCGCTACGTGACGCTTGTAAAATGCGCTAAAATAACAGAGTCCTTCGGTGGCATGCAGACCTCGCGTCCCTGGTGGTGGGCGGCTGGCAGTCACGACCCAGCCGTTCAGCTTTGTGATCCTGGGGGAAGAGCGACGTCACTGTGACGTCCAGTCACAGAAGAGTGACCTTTATTAATTTTATCTTGAGAAGTATTACCCGTGCGACGGCTTCTGTAACAGTTACACGGCAATAGTATAGGGGAACTTAGATTTATCTAGCAGCGATGTTATTGTACGCCTTTCCTTGAAAAAAAGATAGTATAAGAGGTGTAAATATGCGGCAAAGGAGAACTATAATAACTAAAGCAAACATTGGCTTAAAACAAAGAAAGCAGGATGGTAACACAAGAGTGGATACGAGCTTTGAAGCAAGGAGAACACGTGCCTTGAACGGAAATCTAGACAAAATAATAAGAGCTTAAATTTTGAAGAGAATTCTGGTCCACGTTGATAAAAAGCTTTAATCACATTTATTAAGACGTTCTACCCTTCTAAAGCGCAGTCAGAACGTTTTCAGTTATTCAAGTTTACGTATAGTCTTTTCAAGTTGCTCTCGTCAATGCATCTAGCAGTTATACCTGCATCATATGCAAAAAACTCCACATGAAAACAACCGATACTGAGATCAACTGCTGTTTACAGAGTTTTCTAGGCAAACTCGTCCAGACGCTATTCAGCAAATGCAACAAAAATCCTGATTTACTAACTTTGCTGGCATATTTGCGAAATCGACCACGGCAATTTGCAGTCGCAAAATAAGGAAAAGATAAATTGAAAATCTACACAGCGCGGCGCATGCAAACGAAAATTATGCTCGCGGGACAGCACAGGCAACTGATCAGCGGTGATATCGAGCTTTTCCATTAGTGATATCAGGCGAGTCAGATAGATACTGGATTGTGAGAGTTTACGAGCACCGAACCCATGCCAAACTGGAAGTCTTATCGCTCAAGTGCAGTAAACAAGCAAATTATGATCCTTGAAAATACTGGAATGTTCGCGGGGATGGGACGGTAATTCAGTGTTTATGGGTCTGATTGGACGAGGGCAGTAACCCTGTGAAATTTGCACTGAAATTACCAGCATATTTGCGAGGATGCAGCATTTATCCAGCATATGCAGGTTTAATAAGCCAACTGCAGTAACCCTACAACAATGGATGGAACTAGAAAATGTGAAATTTCGTTGGGACGGAGAACTTATACAGTATCCGAAGGTCTTCTTGGCGAGTGCAGTAGCCACATAAAATTCAGCCCAAAAATACGGTAATAGCTGCAGGGATTGGATACTTATCCACAATTTTAATATCTCATTGCATGACTGCAGCAAACTCATTACTGTTGCCTTAGAAATTAGTGTCATTATTACGATATTATTGCACTTGTCAGAGCATTCGAAGATTAGTTTGGCTACAGCAGAGACATCATACACTCTGCTTCTCATATATGTAAGTGCAATTTGGCCGTTCTTATACCAACACAGTCGGGAAGAAGGGGAGAAACAATTTAACTTTATATCTCAAGTGTCCAACACATACTATTACCATACAATTGCACTGAGTGCCTCAAGCAGGTCAGGAAAATTTTTAATTTTAATTAAATTTATTCCATAATTATAGGAATTTTTCTGAAGTATGGAGGGACTGTATCGGTACTGCCGGGAAATTACTTAAAAATGTCCAATTAGCATGCATTTCCTGGTGTATTGTAATATTGAATAACTTTAAACTTTGCACAAATTATCAAGGGTTACCACGCACCTGCTACGATCAACGACTGCCATTTCTGTTTGCTATGATACATTGAGAAGTAATGGATGGAATGAGTGTGCGATTTCTAGCACGTTTGCGGAGATAATGTAAAATGCTCTGCGCATTTTTTCCTTAATATATTTTGGAAGTCTTTTGCTGACCGCGTTTCTGATTCCTTTATATGGAGAAGCAGAACTGCGGAACCTTCATACTCCTCCCTCCGATGGCTGCAGCGAGTCGCATACTCCTGTTCTAGCGTGGTTTGCACTTTCTCCTGTCCTGACAACGGGGTCCTTACCTGATCATCGCAACCGGGTCATCGTTGGAGCTCACTCATTATGATTCTTCCTTGGCCTGTTAACGGTCCCTGCCATGTGAGAATGCAAGCGATTTTGTCATCATGTGATGACAGTGACCGTTAATAGGTTAAGAGGGCGAGGCCGTGTGTAAATTTGATTCTTCGTTTCTGTTCGTCGGCTGATGCTCGTCTTCCAGGAGGTAGTTGGGACTAATGCTACTTGAGGTGTACTTCTGGATTTCGGTAGTGCCCGGAGCTGCTCTACTGTATGGGGCACTGCGAGGGAACTGATGGCATAAGCGAGAAAGTTTTAAACATCTTCGTGGTACACGGGATGATGCTTCTGATTTAGCAGACATGGCATAGAGGCGGCTTAGAGGCCCAGAGGGCCTGCACTGCTACGCAGATGGCCTATATGTCTTCGGTGAAGTGATGTTGACAGTCTTTCCAGCATTACTGTAGTTAGTGCTCAAAATCTGCTCGAGATTTTTTCCCCGTTCTAAAGAAGGAACGAACCCAATTAAACAATAAAAGTTCCTAAAGTGAAAGCCAATATACATTTAATCTAATATTAATTTACCGAGCGATCATTACTGGTAGATTTGTTGAAGTTGAAGTGCAGAAGGCATGGTTAGGATTGTGGGAAGTCTCTACTTATTAGCGTTCAAATAACGCACATTATCGCTACAGAGGCTTTCGAAAGCAGGTTATGTTTTAGAAGTCTCAAAATGCTTGCATTGTCTATTTATTTTGTGATCAATCTTACAGTGTGGTATTTTAATTTTTAAGAGCTTTCCAATTCATGTGAGCCGATGACAGTTTAAGGTATGTTCATTTTTCAGAGGTTGGGGTGCAAATTGCGTAGGTCGGAGACAATACATCCATTCCACCATGCAGCCATAGCGCAGAGTATAGGTTACGGGACGGTTCTAGGTCTTTTCGACATGGGTGAATTCGCCGTGATGCAATATAAATGGCGTGGTAATATATGTATTACACCCAACCACGCCGAACCTAACATGCTATTATTATTATTATTAAAAGTTTCAGCCTCAGCAGCAGAACTTCCCAATAAATTGAAGGAAAGTAAAAAGAAAAGGTTGAATAAAATGGAAAGTACAATGACCTAAAACATAACAATGCACAAAATCATTGAGCTCAGTCATTTACTATACATGAAATAATAATGTAGAAAAAATCAAACTTAAAAATAGTAATCATTAACAAAAATCCAAATCCAGTCATTTACGGAAAAAATGAAAAAAACGTTAATAATCACTTGCTGAAACTTAAAATATCATAATTCACGTGAAAGTTGCACAACTCGGTCATTAACTAAGATATAACCGAGTGACTAAAAATACCTAAAATGTGCAAAACAAAAATGAAAGGAATACGTTTTAACTAGAGCACTCTGAGAGCGCATACCTCCGCCAAGTGAGCCAACGGTAGCAAAAATTCAAATTGGCTCTGAAACCATAATTTTCTCTGCATAAACTCCAAAATCTGATCATTTGTGCCTTTTTATATT